>JALGQZ010000002.1:11253775-11920198 GCA_023105745.1 Austropuccinia psidii | reverse complement strand
GAAAGTGCCATTTTTAACTCAGAGAAAGATAAACCACTTACTTGGTTCTTCAAGCAAAAGGACAGATTATCTGCCTTACACCCAGATATGTCTTACACTATGATTAATATGAAGATATTAAGAAAGTGTGGAGAAGAACTGGAACATGCTATCAAAAGCAGATGTGTAGAACCCTGTTCAACAGAGGACTACATTAATGTAATGGAAGATATCATTACCAGAACAAGAATTGGTAAAACTTGGACTAAAGTCCCTATGGGAATCCAAGATGGTCCCAAAGATTCCCAGAGAAGATAGAAGACCAGAAAGACCTGTCTTGAAGTGTCATAAATGTGGAAGTACTTCAAATTCAGCAAACACTTGCACCAAGAAGACAAAAATCAATGAAGTTCAAGTCATTGAAGAAATTCAGTGTACTGAAGAGAAAAAGGAATCTGATCAAGATTCTGCAGTCTTTGAAGATACACCAGTGGAGGACTATCCCATCGAAAACATTACAGCTTTCTTTGAAGTCACAGAAGTCCATTCCCACCTGCCACAGTACAGTCAGGATTGCTGCAACCTGATAAATATCCAAGATGCCAGAATGTGTAAAACAAAACCTGCTAGAGGAAAGGGTTACACTGCTGGAGCATCCTGTATCACATCAGTTTTGATGAGTGATATTGAAGCCAAAGTAAATTTGGATACAGGGGCATTTTGCACTTGTGTGGGCAACGATTATCTCCAAGTTATACTTTCTGAATGGAAAAACCATCTATTAACAATAGAAGGTCTGCAATTTAGTAGTGCCAGTAACAATATGTACCCCTTGGGTATATTAGACACTAATCTTGTATTTCCACACCCAGCAGAAAGTGTAAGGATGAAAACTGAGATTGTGGTAATGGATAATAGCACATCTCAGCACATCATTGTTGGAAATGATTACTTAAATATTTATGGTATTGACATCAATAACCATAAAGACAGATATTTCACAATTGGGGATAACAAAAGACAAAAATTTGCTTTTTCCAATATGCCAAAAGAAATATCTGTGGTATCTTCTGTTAAGGATGCTTATGAAGATGAATTTGTGTCTAATAAACTTGTTGAAGCACAAATTAATCCATCATTATCACCAAAAATGTGGAATGAACTTATTAATGTGTTATACACATACAGTAAGGCATTTGCCTCTGATAATGAACCATGAGGTTCTATAAGGGGACATGAAGTTGATATTACTCTTAATATTGACAGACAATATCCTCCAATACTTACAAGACCAGCTTATACAGCCAGTCCCAGAACTAGACAAGCCTTGGAAAAAAATATCCAAGAGTTAATCCAGCTTGGTGTACTAAGGAAAGTAGGCCATAATGAGGAAGTTGAAGTAACAACACCTGTTATTATTGCTTGGCATAATGATAAGTCAAGAATGGTTGGGGATTTCAGAGAATTGAATACCTAAACAGTTTCAGATAGGTATCCAATCCCTAGAATTCAAGAAACCTTGACTCAAATGTCTAAAGCCAAGTATATAACATCAATGGATGCATTGAAAGGCTTCCATAAAAATGTTTTGACGCCCAAAGCTAAGAAATTACTTAGAATTATCACTCACTGTGGTATTTATGAGTATCTTGGAATGCCATTTGGCATTAAGAATGCTCCATCCCATTATCAAAGAATGATGAATACCATCTTTCCCACAGAATTGTCTGAAGGATGGCTTATCATTTATGATGATGATATTATCATATGTTCTGATTCTTGGTCCTTACACCTTGAAAGACTTGCAAGGGTACTTCACAAGGTTGCAGAAGTGAATATGAAAATCTCACTTAAGAAATGCAATTTTGGTTTTGAAGAACTCAAAGAATTAGGACATATTGTTTCTGTTTTAAGCTTGGGTATTGACAAAAACAAAGTAGCAGCAGTGTTACTTAAGCCAATACCCCAGAATAAAAAAGAAATGATGTCTTTTCTTGGTTTTGCCAGTTATTATAGGCAACACTTAAAAGACTTTGCAATTCTAGCCAAGTCACTTTATAGAATCTGTGATCAACAGACTGTATTTGAGATGACACAGGAGAGAATTAAAGCTTATGAGAAGATAAGGAGAGCTCATACAGAAGCACCTTTACTCCTAATGCCTGACTGAAATATTCCTTTTAAATTGTACATTGATGCATGTGGAGATGGATTAGGGGCTGCCCTACATCAAGTTCCAATTATTGATGACAAACCTACAGAAGGACCAGTTTGTTTTATCTCAAGACAAATCAAACTGACAGAGGCCAGATATGGTGCAAGCCAAATGGAGTGCTTATGTTTGGTATGGGCACTTGAGAAATTACACTATTATCTTGATGGCAGTTCTTTTGAAGTGATAACTGACTGTAATGCAGTAAAATCACTTCTTAACATGAAAGCTCCCAACAGACATATGTTGAGATGGCAAATAGCCATTCAGGAATATATAGGAAACATGACTATAGTCCAAAAAGCAGGAAAAATTCACAAGAATGCTGATGGACTTAGCAGGTGTGAATTAGCCAACACTCCTAGTAACCCAGCTTATGTACCTTTGGAGGCTGGAACACAGATTCCAATTGAAGGGATTAACATAACTGATATTGGGACTGAATTCTTTGAAGAGGTCAGAGAATCTTATAAACAGGACAAGAATTGTCATATCTTGACTTCTTTATTAGATAAAGACTGCAAAGATACATCTTTGGTCAATGCACTAGATGAAGTTTGGAGAAATTCCTATTCTGAAGGAAGATTTCACTTGTTTGATGGGATTATTTACCACAGAACCAAACATTCTTGTGTAATGACGTTATGTAGGAGATTGCTTATTAATACCATTCTTCATGAATGCCATGATAGCATCTACTCTGGACACCTGTCAGAGGACAGAACACTTGAAAAGTGAAGAGCTGTGCATGGTGGCCATCTTGGAGAAAAGAAACCATTGATTCTTGCCATACCTGTGACAGATGCCAGAAAGCAAACAGAAGTACAGGCAAGAAATTTGGACTTATGATCCATATTCAAGAACCAAAATCCCCTTGGGAAGTTGTTCAGATGGATTGGGTCAGAGCACTTCCTCCAAGTGGTGACAAAAGTTATAATCCTTGTTTAGTCATTGTAGACAGATATAGCAAGACTCCCATATTCTTACCATGTCATAAAGATGACACTGCTATGGATACAGCTCTTCCTCTATCGAGTAGAGTTATTTCTCATACAGGTTTATTTAAGAATATCATCAGTGACAGAGATCCCAAGTTCCATATGGACTTTGGACCAATCTTCATAGATTGTTTGGGACTAAGCTATCATTCTCTACAGCATATCACCCTCAAACAGATGGGCTAGCAGAGAGGATGATTCAAACTTTAGAAGACATGATCAGGAGATTTTGTGCTTATGGGTTAGAATTCAACGACCCAGATGGCTTTACCCATGACTGGTGCACTCTGATACCTGCACTAGAATTGGCATACAAGACATCAGTCCATTCTTCCACAGGACAAACTCCTGCTATGTTAGAAAAGGGATGAAATCCAAGACTCCCAGCAGACACACTGAGGAAAGACTTGATTGACATTCATCCTACAGCTTCCAGCTTCAAAATAATGCTTGATAAAGTCAAACATCATGCAAAACAAAGTATGAATGATGCTTTTGATTGCAAAGAAGAAGTGGGACAAGAGTCATAAAGTACCAGACTTCAAAGTAGGTGACTTAGTTCTAGTTTCAACCTTGAAATTTAATAATATCAGAGGCCCAAAGAAACTTAAAGATGCTTATGTAGGACCTTTTTTTATTGTTGCCTTACAAGGAACCAATGCAGTTCAAGTGGAATTGAGTGGTGAATTGGAAAATAAACACCCCACCTTTCCAGTCAGCTTGATAAAACCTTATCAACCAGCTGATAAAGAATTGTTTCCTTTAAGGAACCCAACTCCTTTAACTGTTCCACCAGTGGAACAGAATGAAGACAAAAAGATAAAGAAAGTCATTAAAGAAAGGAGACTTAGGGGTAAAAATCAAAGAGAATTTCTTGTCAGATATAGAAAACCAGTACATGAAGATGAATGGATGGCAGAATCAGAAATACCTGACTCAGATAAACTCTTGAGAAGATTTAGCCATGAAAGAAGGCCACAAGCCTGAATATGTTTATAAATGTGCCTTAATTACTTGATCTGAGTGATGTAAAGAGGTTGGACAGTGGACATTAACCCCCCTTTGGGGCCTGTTACTCTTTATACCATTGATAAAATTGTAGTACAATTTCATTTCTTGGTGGGAAGGAATGTGAGCCTTGTGGTATATTTTACATACCCAAATAGGCCACAGTTATCTTAAAAAGAAATTTTGAATTATGCATAACTCATAAGTAATGCATATATCCAAAATTCAATATTTTTGATTTCAGAAAAGATGAATAACCTTTTATTGAGTAAGTAAATCCATGGATTTAAGGCCGGATTTGGATTCTACACAAAAATACACCTAGGGTAGCTCCATAGAGTGAACAAGCTCAAATTAACTCTTTGAGGTGGTAGAATGTAAAATACTTCAATACCACATCATCAATACCACATAAAAGATCTGTGAAAATTTTTGTTTTTCTTAATTTCACGCCAAAATAATGGGAATTTGAGAAATCCCATGTTACATATACACTAAGAATAGTGTTATGCATGTTTTGAGCACTTAATATCATGGTATTCTTACATGGACCTTTGGTACACCCATAGTGGATATCTCACTTGAAGCTTAAAATTCTATTGTGACATAAAAAATAGGCAAGGGGGACAAAAGACATCAAAGAGAGCCAGGGTACCCAACTTCTGAGGCCTCAGAGGCGTGGACAGCTCCAAAGCTTGGATCCATGGCTGATCTCGGCCTAATTGCTAAACTCAAACCTTTTGGGAACTTGGTTACCATGTCACAACTACTGTAAATCTTAAGAAAATAGAAAATAACCTGCTATTTTGATGTGCCAAGGAGGTAAAGAGCTACTTAGACTCCTGTAACCATGTCAACTCTTGATGATTTTCCATGGAAAAACCCCAAAAGAGTAATTAAAACTGTTTTTGGACTTGTATCCATTGATTTACCTCATAGCAACCAGTGAAACACTGATATTTGCAATTCTACGTAGAAATGAGGTAAAAACTTCAAAAATTCATTAAAAATACGATTCTTAATGAATCTTTCTGAAGCTTTCAGGACTCATAGAGAACTGTATCATCTATGGTACAACCAAAAATAATTACAGTTTTACTAGTAAAATTAAACGTTTTACTTACAGTCCATTTTTGACTATTCTACGTGAAACACTGAATCTTCAAAAATTTACAGTAATTACAACATGTGATAAAATTGGCCATAACATTGATACCTTTGAGAAATCAATGATTATTTTGGAATAAAAGAAGATTTACAGATGTTACTCCTTTTATTCTTAACCATATTGGGGTTGGTAGTCACGTAAAAGCATCAATTAAGTAATTATGATAATAATACGTGACAACAGATGATGCAACCAATAATCCAAAAGGGTTTATTGATTTCTCACTCACTGTTTTTTCAGTTTGCTCCATGGCACGCCTCTGTGAGCTGTTCTTGACTTAAGAGGCCTCCTCTTGGTGTTTTTTCCACATCATCAAATCATCCTATTATCAATTTAAACTATTATTACCAACAAGTAAGTATTAGTTATAACTATTCTTAAGTGTTTTAAATCTTTCAAAATAAATCAGAAAGACGTGAAATCATAGATATACAATTATATATTGTTGTAATACTGTTATAAATTCAATTTGATCCTTAAAATCCACAATTCTACGTCAAATCTCTCCATCTTATCTTTCAATAAGTTCTTTGAAATATTAGTGAGTGATTTATTTTTAATTCTTAGAGTTTTTCTCTAAAATTAGTTTTCTTCAAGAATTACCATTATAATTATTCTTGCAAAAGATAATTATATATTAAAATAATTTTATTATTTTAATAAAAGAAGTTTTATTATTAAAATCTTCTTGTAATTGATTCTTGTAGACAATTACTTACTCACTGTTAAAATCACTAGTAGTGCTTAACACGTGAAAGAAATAATTCTTTAATTATTTCATTGTGGTTATAGTAACTGTGAGCCTTGAGGTATATTTTACATACCCAAATAGGCCACAATTATCTTAAAAAGAAATTTTGAATTATGCAAAACTCATAAGTCATGCATATATCCAAAATTCATCATTTTCAATTTCAGAAAAGATGAATAACTTTTTATTGAGTAAGTAAATCCATGGATTTAAGACCAGATTTGAATTCTACGCAAAAATTCACCTAGGGTAGCGCCATAGAGTGAATAAGCTCAATTTAAGTATTTAAGGTGGTAAAATGGAAAAAACTTCAATACCACATCATTAATATCACATAAAACATCCGTGAAAAGTTTTGTTTTTCTTGATTTTTAGCCAAAATAATGGGAAAGTGAAAAATCCCATGTTACATATACACTAAGAATAGTGTTATGCATGTTTTGAGCACTTAATATTATGGTATTCTTACATGGACTTTTGGTACACCCATAGTAGATATCTCACTAAGCTTAAATTACTATTTTGACGTAAAAATTAGGCAAGGGGGACAAAAGATATCAAAGAGAGCCAGGGTACCCAACTTCTGAGGCCTCAGAGGCGTGGATAGCTCCAGAGCATGGATCCATGGCTCATCTTGGCCCAATTGGTAAACTAAAACTCTTTGGGAACTTGGTTACCAAGTTACACCTTCTGTAATCATAAGAAAAATAGCAAATAACCTGTTATTTTGACGTGCCAAGGAGGTAATAAGCTACTTAGGCTCCTGTAACCACGTCAATTCTTGATGACTTTCCATGAATAGACCCTAAAAGAGTAATTAAAACCCTTTTGGGACTCATATTCATTGATTTACCTCATAGCAACCAGCAAAATACTGCTATTTGCAATTCTACGTAGAAATGAGGTAAAAATGTCAAAAATTCATTAAAAATACAATTCTTAATGAATCCTTCTGAAACCTTCAGGACCAATGAAGAATTGTATTATCTATTGTAAAACCAAAAAGAATTACAGTTTCATTAGTAAAATCAGAAGTTTTACTTACAGTCCATTTTTGACCATTCTATGTGAAACACTGAATCTTCAAAAATTCACAGTAATTAAATTCTGTGATGAAATTGGCAATAACATTGATAACTTTGAGAAATCAATGATTATTTTAGAATAAAAGAAGATTTACTGTTGTTACTCGTTTTATTCTTAACCATATTGGGGTTGGTAGTCACGTAAAAGCATCAATTAAGTAATTATGATAATCTTACGTGACAACAGATGATGCAATCATTAATCCAAAAAGGTTTATTGTTTTCTCACTCACTGGCTTTTCAGTTTGCTCCATGGCACGCCTCTGTGAGCTGTTGTTGACTTAAAAGAAGCTTCTTCTTGCTGTTTTTTCCACATCATCATCTTATCAATTTATTAAATCATTATTACCAACAAGTAAGTATTAGTTAAAGCTATTCTTAAGTGTTTGAAATCTTTCAAAATCATCCAGAAAGACGTGAAATCATAGAATCCAACTATATATTGTTGTAATACTGTTATAAATCCTTTTGATCCCTTAAATCCACAATTCCACGTCAAATTTCTCTACTCTTATCTATCAATAAGTTTTTTGGAGTATTAGTGAGTCATTTATTTTTAATTCTTAAAGTTTTTCTCTAGTAATAGTTTTCTTCAAGAATTATATTCATAATTATTCTTGTAAAAGATAATTATATATTAAAATAATTTTATTATTTTAATAAAGAAGTTTTTATTATTAAATTCTTCTTGTAATTGATTCTAGTAGACAATTACTGCTCACTGTTATAATCACTAGTAGTGTATAACACGTGAAAGAAATAATTTTATAATTATTTAATTGTGGTTATAATAATTTTTTATTATTATATTTCATAAGAACAGACATAGTACTGTTGATTAATAGTAATATTATCATCAGTTTCATAGTCACATCTTACATTTGGGGGCCTGGCCGTGTTTTTTGAACCTTGTACCCTTAATTAATATATTTTTAAGCTCTAAAATATATTAATTGAATATTTTTCTCTTTCATTTTAAAGTCAAAATAATTCTTATTTTTGAAATTGTTTTGGAAATCTTTTTCATTGAGGAATTTGGTTTAATTTTATACTGTTTTACACGTGGCTTTTTCACATCCAAAAACTTATAAAATTATTCTTTGAGTTACTCTGAATTAATTTTCATTCAAAATCTTAAATTTTATTTTTTTTCTTTAAAAAGAATAATTTTTTTTTTAATTTTAAAAAATAATAAAATTCATAAAAAATCTTTTAAAAATATCTTAAAACACAAAAATAATTTCTTTCATCATATTTTTTCTCTTTAAGTGTCTTTAATCAAATACTGTGCAGCTGGTAACAGACTCAGTAAAAGATACATCAATAGTCCAGAATCTGAAGACAGTATTGAGGTGCAGATTGCTAAAAGAGGCACCTTATTCAACTCAGAAAAAGCTAAATTACCACCAAAAGGTGTGTATTTTATCTTATATTTTTCACCTTTTATCTTTAAATTGACGTGAAAATGGTGCATACCAGAAATGGAAGCAACTATTCAGTCCAACCAGATGGATGTGGACAAGGAAGAGGCAAGACCAAATCCAGAAGTGCCAAATCTTCCACAAGAAAGACACATCTGGAGGATTCCAGAGTTGCCCCCCATTCCCCAAGGTCTGTACCAACAGATTTTGACGTAAGTTCTGAGCCTGAACTGATTTATGGTAATATTTCCAGGGCTGAACCACTTTCAGGTGGCAGGAATAGAAATATATCAATGCCAGTACAAAAACTGGTTCAGAGCAGCCAAGGAAGAGGAGTGGGAAATCTGCCCAAGCCTTTGGCAGGGGGCCATGAACTCCTACTTACACATCAAGAGCTTTCTGGGTCAGGAGAAGACCATAGAACTCTTAGGAGGATGGAGCCCCCTGTCTTGCAAAGACAAGGTCAAAAAGATAAAGAATTGGTTGAAGAACCAAAGTCTTTTATCCATAGACCAGAAGAAAGAGTTGGAAATGACTCCAGCTTTGGAGACAGAGGTACCAGTGGCATCTACCAGCTCCAAACCAGCTCCAGAAGCATCCAAGGACAAGCCCAAAGGACCTCAAAAGAAACAGAGAGGTCCCAAGAACCATCAAGGAAAGGGCAAAGGCAAAGCCAATTGGCACAGACCTTACCCACAAGGGTACAGGATCCCCAAATTGGAGCCTTCAGCCATGGACAGTGTCTTCAATATGGCCAGAACTCTTATTGAATTCACAGCCAAGGAGCAGGAAAGGATGAACAGGACTTTTCCACGCAAATAAATGATGTACATAGAAGTATTAGTGTAGAAATTGGCAAACTTGAGTCAAAGTTGAAGCAAATTACATTAGACATCAATGATTTAAAGAAAAATGACAAGCAACATTCTGATTGGCATCAATTGACAACTGTCACCCTTGAGTCAATTAGCAATGCTTGTGAAAGAATTGAGAACCAATGTCAAAATAATGACACAGAGGATCCTTCCATCTTTAAAGTAAATGATAGACTTAAAACTCTTGAAGACCATGTCTTACAAATAGTTAAGAACACCAATCAATTTGCTATACATTTAGCAAAAAGTGACAGTGAGAGGCAGAAATTGAAGAATGATATAATTGCAAGTGTGGAGCAAATTCATAAGAATCATGAACCACATATGCCAAGACATTCTACACCTTTGACTGAAGAAAAACTCTCTGTTAAAGAAAGTCTTACACAATTCTTGGGAGAAAATGCCTACTCTGCAAGAGATATTTCAAAAATAGAAGAATGGCCAACATTTTCTGGTGAAGGAGAATACAACCATATTGAATTCATCAGGACTATTGATATGTTGCAAGAAGACTTTAATATACCTGATGAAATCATAGTGGGAAAACTACACTGTTTGTTTACCAGAACTGCAAAGAAATGGTATTACAAAATGAGGATTGATCATGGTAAACATGACTGGTCTTGGTGGAAATCTGAAGTGATTACCAAATGGGCCAATAATTCTTGGAGTTTTAAAATGGAGAATGCTTTTGAAAGTGCCATTTTTAACTCAGAAAAAGACAAACCACTTACTTGGTTCTTCAAACAAAAAGACAGATTATCTGCTTTACACCCAGATATGTCTGACACTATGATTAATATGAAAATATTAAGAAAGTGTGGAGGAGAACTGGAACATGCTATCAAAAGCAGATGTGTGGAACCTTGTTCAACAGAGGACTACATTAATGCTATGGAAGATATCATTACCAGGACAAGAATTGGTGAGACTTGGATTAAAAACCCAATAGAGTCCAAAATAGTCTCAAAGATTCCTAGAGAAGAAAGAAGACCAGAAAGACCTGTCTTGAAGTGTCATAAATGTGGAAGTACTTCACATTTAGCCAACACTTGTCCTAAGAAGACAAAAATCAATGAAGTTCAAGTCATTGAAGGAATTCAGTGTACTGAGGAGAAAGAGGAGTCTGATCAAGATTCTGCAGTCTCTGAAGATACACAAGTGGAGGACTATCCCATTGAAAACATTTCATCTTTCTTTGAGGTCACAGAAGTCCATACCCACTTGCCACAGTACAGTGAAGATTGCTGCAACCTGATCAATATCCAAGATGCCAGAATGTGTAAAACAAAACCTGCTAGAGGAAAGGGTTATACTGCTGGAGCAACCTGTATCACATCAGTTCTGATGAGTGATATTGAAGCCAAAGTAAATTTGGATACAGGGGCATTTTGCACTTGTGTTGGCAAAGATTCTCTCCAAATTATACTTCCTGAATGTAAAAACCATCTATTACCAATAGAAGGTGTACAATTCAGTAGTGCCAGTAACAATATGTACCCCTTGGGCATATTGGACACTAATATTGTATTCCCACATCCAGCAGGAAGTGTAAGAATGAAAACTGAGATTGTAGTAATGGATAATTGCACATCTCAGCACATCATTCTTGGAAATGATTACTTAAATATTTATGGTATTGATATAAATAACCATAAAGACAGATATTTCACAATTGGAGATAACAAGAGACAAAAATTTGCTTTATCCAATATGCCAAAACAGATATCTGTAGTATCTTCTGTCAAGGATACTTACAAAGATGAATTTGTGACTAATCAACTTGTTGAAGCACAAATTAATCAATCATTGTCACCAAAGATGAGGAATGAGCTTATTAATGTGTTATACACATATAAAGATGCATTTGCCTCTGATAATGAACCATTAGGCGCTATAAGAGGACATGAAGTTGATATTACTCTTAATATTGACAGACAATATCCTCCAGTACTTAGAAGACCAGCTTATCCAGCCAGTCCTAGAGCTAGAGAGGCCTTGGAAAAACATATCCAAGAGTTGATCCAACTTGGTGTGCTAAGGAAAGTAGGCCATAATGAGGAAGTTGAAGTGACAACACCTGTTATTATTGCATGGCATAATGATAAGTCAAGAATGGTTGGAGATTTTAGAGCTTTGAATACCTACACAGTTCCAGATAGGTATCCAATCCCTAGAATTCAAGAAACCTTGACTCAATTGTCTAAAGCCAAGTATATAACATCGATGGATGCATTGAAAGGCTTCCATCAAAATGTTTTGACGCCTAAACCTAAGAAATTACTTAGAATTATCACTCACTGTGGCATTTTTGAGTATCTTAGAATGCCATTTGGCATTAAAAATGCTCCATCTCATTATCAAAGAATGATGAATACCATCTTCCCCACAGAATTATCTGAAGGATGGCTTATCATTTATATTGATGATATTATTATATGTTCTGACTCATGGTCTTTGCACCTTGAAGGACTTGCAAGAGTACTTCATAAGGTTGCAGAAGTGAACATGAAAATCTCACTTAAGAAATGCAATTTTGGTTTTGAAGAACTCAAAGAATTAGGACATGTTGTTTCTGGTTTGAGCTTGGGTATTGACAAGAATAAAGTAGCAGCAGTGTTACTTAAGCCAATACCCCGGAATAAAAAAGAAATGATGTCTTTTCTTGTATTTGCTAGTTACTATAGGCAACACTTGAAAGATTTTGCAATTCTAGCCAAATCACTCTATAGAATCTGTGATCAACAGACTGTATTTGAGATGACACAGGAAAGAATTAATGCTTATGAGAAGATAAAGAAAGCCCTTACAGAAGCACCTTTACTCCTCATGCCTGACTGGAATATTCCTTTTAAATTGTACATTGATGCATGTGGAGATGGACTAGGGGCAGCCCTACATCAAGTCCAGATTATTGATGACACACCTACAGAAGGACCAGTTTGTTATATCTCAAGACAAATCAAACCGACAGGAGCCAGATATGATGCAAGCCAAATGGAGTGCTTATTTTTGGTATGGGCACTTGAGAAACTACACTATTATCTTGATGGCAGTGCTTTTGAAGTGATAACTGACTGTAATGCTGTAAAATCACTTCTTAACATGAAAACTCCCAACAGACATATGTTGAGATGGCAAATAGCCATTCAAGAATATAGAGGAAACATGACTATAGTTCATAAAGCAGGAAACATTCACAAGAATGCTGATGGACTTAGTAGATATGCTTTAGCCAACACTCCTGATAACCCAGCTTATGTACTCTTGGAAGCTGAACCACAGATTCCAATTGAAGGAATTAACCTAACTGATATTGGGACTGAATTCTTTGAAGAAGTCAGAGAATCTTATAAACAAGACAAGAATTGCCATATCTTGACTTCTTTATTAGATAAAGACTGCAAAGATACATCTTTAGTTAATGCACTTGATGAAGTTTGGAAAAATTCCTATTCTGAAGGAAGATTTCACTTGTTTGATGGGATTATTTTCCATAGAACAAAACATTCTTGTGTGATGACACTATGTAGTAGATTACTTATCAATACCATTCTTCATGAATGTCATGATAGTATCTACTCTGGACACCTGTCAGAAGACAGAACACTTGAAAAAGTGAAGAACTGTGCATGGTGGCCATCTTGGAGGAAAGAAACCATTGAATATTGCCATACCTGTGATAGATGCCAGAAAGCAAACAGGAGCACAGGAAAGAAATTTGGATTAATGATCCATATTTAAGAACCAAAAACCCCTTGGGAAGTTGTTCACATGGATTGGGTCACAGCACTTCCTCCAAGTGGTGACAAAAGTTATAATGGTTGTTTAGTCATTGTAGGCAGATATAGCAAAACTCCCATATTCTTACCATGTCATAAAGATGACACTGCTATGGATACAGCTCTTCTTTTATGGAGTAGAGCTATTTCTCATACAGGGTTATTTAAGAATATCATAAGTGACAGAGACCCCAAGTTCACATCTGCACTTTGGACCAATCTTCATAGATTGTTTGGGACTAAGTTATCATTCTCTACAGCATATCACCCTCAAACAGATGGGCTAGCAGAGAGGATGATTCAAAGTTTAGAGGACATGATCAGGAGATTTTGTGCTTATGGATTAGAATTCAAAGACTCAGATGGCTTTACCCATGACTGGTGTACTCTGATACCTGCATTAGAATTGGCATACAAGACATCAGTCCATTCTTCCACAGGACAAACTCCTGCTATGTTAGAAAAGGGATGGAATCCAAGACTCCCAGCAGACACACTGAGGAAAGACTTGATTGACATTCATCCTACAGCTTCCAGCTTCAGATTAATGCTTGATAAAGTAAAACACCATGCAAAACAGAGTATGGATGATGCTTTTGATTATGCAAAACAGAAGTGGGACAAGAGTCATAAGGTACCAGACTTCAAAGTAGGGGACTTGGTTCTAGTTTCAACCTTGAATTTTAATAATGTCAAAGGCCCAAAGAAACTTAAAGATTCTTATGTAGGACCTTTTGTTATTGTTGCTTTACATGGAACCAATGCAGTTCAAGTGGAATTGAGTGGTGAATTGGAAAATAAACACCCCACATTTCCAGTCAGCTTGGTAAAGCCTTATCAACCAGCTGACAAAGAATTGTTTCCTTTAAGAAACCCAACTCCTTTAACTGTACCACCTGTGGAACAGAATGAAGACAAAAAGATAAAGAAAGTCATTAAAGGAAGGAGACTTAGGGGTAAAAATCAAAGAGAATATCTTGTCAGATATAGAAATCCAGTACATGAAGATGAATGGATGGCAGAATCAGAAATACCTGACTCAGATAAACTCTTAAGAAGATTTATACATGAAAGAAGGCCACAAGCCTGAATATGTCTATAAATGTGCTTTAAATTACTTGATCTGAGTAATGTGAAGAGGTTGGACAGTGGACATTACCCCCCTTTGGGGCCTTATTCTTTTATCACTAATAAAATTGTAGTACAATTTTATTTTTTGGTGGGAGGGAATGTGAGCCTTGAGGTATATTTTACATACCCAAATAGGCCACAATTATCTTAAAAAGGAATTTTGAATTATGCATAACTCATAAGTCATGCATATATCCAAAATTCATCATTTTCAATTTCAGAAAAGATGAATAACGTTTTATTGAGTAAGTAAATCCATGGATTTAAGACCAGATTTGGATTCTACACAAAAATTCACCTAGGGTAGCTCCATAGAGTGAATAAGCTCAATTTAAGTATTTAAGGTGGTAAAATGGAAAATACTTCAATACCACATAAAAGATCCATGAAAATTTTTGTTTTTCTTGATTTTTAGCCAAAATAATGGGAAAGTGAGAAATCCCATGTTACATATACACTAAGAATAGTGTTATGCATGTTTTGAGCACTTAATATTATGGTACACCCATAGTAGATATCTCACTTGAAGCTTAAATTACTATTTTGACGTAAAAATTAGGCAAGGGGGACAAAAGACATCAAAGAGAGCCAGGGTACCCAACTTCTGAGGCCCAGAGGCGTGGATAGCTCCAGAGCATGGATCCATGGCTCACCTTGGCCCAATTGGTAAACCGAAACTCTTTGGGAACTTGGTTACCAAGTTACACCTACTGTAATCATAAGAAAAATAGCAAATAACCTGTTATTTTGACGTGCCAAGGAGGTAATAAGCTACTTAGGCTCCTGTAACCACGTCAATTCTTGATGACTTTCCATGACTAGACCCTACAAGAGTAATTAAAACCCTTTTGGGACTCATATTCATTGATTTACCTCATAGCAACCAGCAAAATACTGCTATTTGCAATTCTACGTAGAAATGAGGTAAAAACTTCAAAAATTCATTAAAAATACAATTCTTAATGAATCTTTCTGAAACTTTCAGGATCAATGAAGAACTGTATTACCTATGGTACAACCAAAAAGAATTACAGTTTCATTAGTAAAATTAAAAGTCTTACTTACAGTCCATTTTTGACCATTCTACATGAAACACTGAATCTTCAAAAATTCACAGTAATTAAATTCTGTGATCAAATTGGCAATAACATTGATAACTATGAGAAATCAATGATTATCTTAGAATAAAAGAAGATTTACTGTTGTTACTCCTTTTATTCTTAACCATATTGGGGTTGGTAGTCACGTAAAAGCATCAATTAAGTAATTATGATAATCTTACGTGACAACAGATGATGCAATCATTAATCCAAAAAGGTTTATTGTTTTCTCACTCACTGGTTTTTCAGTTTGCTCCATTGCACGCCTATGTGAGCTGTTGTTGACTTAAAAGAAGCTTCTTATTGCTGTTTTTTCCACATCATCATCTTATCAATTTATTAAATCATTATTACCAACAAGTAAGTATTAGTTAAAGCTATTCTTAAGTGTTTTAAATCTTTCAAAATCATCCGGAAAGACGTGAAATCATAGAATCCAACTATATATTGTTGTAATACTGTTATAAATCCTTTTGATCCCTTAAATCCACAATTCCACGTCAAATTTCTCTACTCTTATCTATCAATAAGTTTTTTGGAGTATTAGTCAGTCATTTATTTTTAATTCTTAAAGTTTTTCTCTAGTAATAGTTTTCTTCAAGAACTATATTCATAATTATTCTTGTAAAAGATAATTATATATTAAAATAATTTTATTATTTTAATAAAGAAGTTTTTATTATTAAATTCTTCTTGTAATTGATTCTAGTAGACAATTACTGCTCACTGTTATAATCACTAGTAGTGTATAACACATGAAAGAAATAATTTTATAATTATTTGATTGTGGTTATAATAATTTTTTATTATTATATTTCATAAGGACAGATATAGTACTGTTGATTAATAGTAATATTATCATCAGTTTCATAGTCACATCTTACATCAACATTTTTGCTATTATATTTCATAAGAACAGTCATAGTACTGCTGATTAATAGTAATATTATCATCAGTTTCATAGACACATCTTACACCCTGGGCCCATTTTAAATTAAAAGTAAAACACAAAAAACCCTGTATTGGGAAAAAACCTACCAAAAAGAGGTTTTTTCCCCACAGAAACCCTCTAACCAAATTGTTTCATTCTTTTTGCACATCCCCCAAAGAAAAGACCAAACACCCAAATAATCCACATTATCCCCCTCATACAACCTTTCTTTGAAAAACAGAATTACCAAAGCTATTTTTCAAAGCTTTTCACACTTTTTTTCTTTTTTTCCCCCAAAGACTGCATTTTACTCCCCAACAACCTGGTTCTAAGCTTATAAAATTCCAATTTTTGACATTCCCTCATCTATTAATCCCCCATTTCAGTTTTACCCACTTCTTTTGATTTTTTACACCTTTTATAACTTCTTTTTCACATTTTGAGAGCTTCTTTCCTCATTCCAAATCCCCAAATTCCTTTTTTTTGAATTTCTACATATTTTTCACTCCATAATGCATCAACCCCCCACTGAAGGTGAATTTCAGACCCTTGAGCTTCTTTGGAAGCATGTGCATAATGCTGCCAGGGTTCAGGGGTATGTTGTGTCCACCTTGAGGTCCAATATGACCCACAACCAAATCGAAATAGGTCGTGACAGGTATGGGACCCCAAATCCCAAAAAACTCCTCCAAAACAGTCAATTCAAGAAACCTTGACTTTCCATTTGGACTTTATTTCAGAAAATATGCCAAGCGTACCACTTGGACTCTTGAAGTCAAAAATCCTGAACATAGCCATGATGCCAATCAAAATATCATGGCACATCCTGCTTTCAGGAAATTCAATGAACAAGAAACACCCAAAATTTCTCAAATGTTTGAATCACTGCTTATGCCAAGGAAAATTCAGGCCCAATTATTTAGCAAGAGGGAGTCTGACAGGCCTTTAATCCTTCAAGAAATTTACAGCCAACTAAAGAAAAGAAATAAAGACAAACTGCAAGGCAGAAGGCCCATTGATTCTCTTATTGACACTTCAAAGAAGAAAATATTGTTTGGTCCTCTGCAAGGGATGCTGAGGGACACATTACCTCCTTGTTTTTCACTCACCCCCTTGCCATAAAACTCCTCCATGGCTTTCTCCATGTTATTTTCATGGATTGTACTTATAAAACCAATGAGTAAAAAAATGCCACTTTTTCATATTTTTGGATTAAGCTCAACCAATAAGATGTTTTATGGGGGATTTTGTTTGATGAAGAATGAAACTGAACCCTCATATACTTGGGCATTAAATCAATACATAGAAAAAGTCCTCAACAACACCAATATTGTTCCCCTCCAGTCATTGTTATTGACAGAGATTTGGCCTTTAAAAACTCTCTTAAGCAGCTCTTCCCAGACTCAAAAGTCATTTTATGCATTTAGAACATCAATAAAAATGTATCTTCCCATTGAACAAAGGAAATTTGTCATGGCACTGATTTTAAAAATTTTATGGGCCTTTGGAATAAAGTAATATACTTTTCACTTTCACTTTTATTCTTATTATTGTTTTTATTAAGGACAAGGGGATATATTTCTCAGGTTATGTATTAATCCACAAAAAAGGCTTTTAAAGACAACTGGAAGAAGCTTCAAAAGCAAGTCAAATATTCTTAAGTATTTCAATATTTTAAGAAGACCTGGATTCCTCTCAAGGAGTATTATGTGCAAGCCTGGACCAACCACCATTGCCACCTGGGTGTGGGCTTCACCTCAAGAGCTGAAGGTGCCCATGCCATGGTTGAAAGTTGGCTCCAAAAGTACACTGGTAATCCCCTGGATGTAGTGAGGGCTCTCCACACGGCTTTCAGAAAACAATTTATTAAAATAATAAACCAAATATGCAAACAAATAATTCTCCATATCAAGAATTTTCCTCCACACATCTGTGCTCTCAATGGCAAGGTGTCTCATTATGCCGCTGAGATGGACTTTGAAAATTTCAAAACAAAATTTCCTCCCAATGAAAAATGCACCAAAAAATACAACAATTATCCAGGCATTCCTTACAAGCATAAGACTAAACAGGAATTTTCCAAGCGCCAAAGGCTTCAGATATCATAATTACATCCTCAGTGGCATTTGAATTTGCCTGTAAGGATTTTTGAGCTTCAAATTCTTATTTTTTCTTATTAACTGATTTTATTCGTAATTTTCTTCTCAGACTGGCTATCAAGGTGACAATCAAAGTGTTGAGGAAGAAAGAAATAATGAAGCCAAAAGATTATTTGAAGATTTTGGTGAAGACCTTTTACAAAGACCAATGGCAGAAATAAACCCAATTATGCAACATTTTCAAGATATTTTGACTGGAAAAGTCCCATTTGATCAAATTCCCAAGAGTAAATAGGATGATAAATATCATGAAGACCCACTTGAATGCAACAATATCCGTGGAAGACCTCAAGGAGGCAAGAATAAGAATAAAAATCAAAATAAAAGCAAACCATAAAGATTTGAAATAATTGAAAGTCAATGCAAGAGAAGAGGAAGACCCCCATAAAAAGTGACCAGCACAACAACATCAAGATCACAGTCATTGGAACCCTCTCCAATCATGGAGGTGGATTCATCTGAATATTCTGAAGATTATGAGGCCTCATTATCAAAATCAATAAGATAATCAGATTCACTCCCCTCAGCAATTGAATTAAATGAACATGGAAAATCAGGAGTCACCCTTAGAAGGTCCAGAAGATTGGAAATTGGTAGAAAAACCTCACAAAGAGAGTCCCACAAGCCTGCCACAAGTTTGAAGATATATGATGCAAGTGACTTGACCTGTGAGCCTTGTCAAAGAAATTATCACACAAGTGATTAATGCTCCAAGCTCTTTGTGAGTTTCCGATTCTTTTGAATTTATATTTCTTGTTTATTTGAATATTTATTCCTTCTTTTGACCAAATTTTAGCAGTTACCTGGCTCAGAATACTTTCTCAAGTTTATATTGAAATACACCTTCAAGGCCATCAATTTTCAGGGTGATGGAAACTGTGGCTACAGAACAGTATCCCACTACATTTGAAAGACTCAAGATCAATGGGCTGATATAAGAGGTGCCTTTGCTGTAGAAATTCAAGAAAATAAAGACCTTTATGAACCCATCAACACTTGGATTCCCTCAGTAATATCTTATTTGAACAGAATTGAGTGGTATGAAGATGTTTTCCAGGATCCAAAGGTCAAGTGGATGTCCATGCCTGATATGGGGAATCCTATTGCAAATCAGTATCAAAGACCAGTTTTCTTTGATCCAACAGCCCAATATCTCTCTTTTTCCCCTTATTTCTGTCATCCAGATGATAATACAACCATTTTCATCTTCTTCTTGGAGAGCTATTCTCATTTTTTACCATTTGATATCATCATTTCTAAAGTTTATACAGTCCCCCCATGACTATTAATTGGGAATATAATTCCCAACCACAAGCCCTGGAGTGAAAAGATAAATTTAATAAACACAGGATGTTATATCTTTCCAATCTTCCTCCTCCCTCAGAAAAAACCAACTATTTTGGAGGTTGATTTATATTGATTGATTTTTGTATATACAATTTATGACATTTATCCTCCTCCTCAGTCTTATTTGCTTCTTAAATCCCACCTCAGTCTTATTTTTTATCAAAAATGTGACACTTTTTTACTTAAAAATAGTCATATCAAAATCATGAAAAACCCTTTTTGCGCCTTTACTTGTCCCTCCAAAGCAATTCCACAAAACTATGTGCTTCTAGTTTTTCATTATAAAGATTGAACCCTTCATTTTAAAAAGAAAATTATGGAATTTCATAAGTGGGAACATATTCAATGAATTTTTTTTAAAAAATGTGCCATTTTGTCAAATAAGCCAAATTTGAGAAATTTGGAAAAAAAAATCCAAAACATTTGAGGATATTTTTATCCCATTTTGGAAAAAATATGGCAAAAAAAATTTACAAAAAGTCTCAAAACTGAGCCTGAGTATTTTTTTAAAAAAAGGTCACTTACATGTGTTTACCAAAAACCTTTAAAAAAGGTGGGTGGTATATTTTATTTATTGGTTCAACAGTGTTGAAGCAAAATATAAAAGGAAAAGATTCTAAAATGAAGAGAAAAAGTGGGGAAATGAAGAGATTCTTTCATAGCCACCAATTTTCTTACTCAAAAAGTAAAATTTACTCTTTTCAGTCGTCAAAAAAGCACTGACAAAAGAAAAACCAATTATGGAATCATTGAGCCTGGGTTTAGACCAAAAAAGGGCTGGTTTGACCATTTTAACCCCTTAAATCAGCCACTGCTATGGAAATACCTGATTTAAAGCCTCTGAAACATGTCATAATGTGTTTAAGAGACATCAAAACCTGTCAAAATTGTTTTTACTAATATTGTTTTAATTTAAGGGTGGTTTTAACCCCTTGGAAACAGTTAAAACCTCCCTGGTTGGTATCAAAACCTCATCATCAATTGGATCAAAGACCCTGTGACTCAATTCCAGGCCAAAAGTAATGAACATTTGCATGAATTTTGACATCCCATGCCTGTCAGCAAGGAATTTGCGGGAGTCTGGCAATCTTGGAACCAATATTCCTCTTCCCCCCAAAACTAATCTTTCCAATTCATTTTTGCTTTAATTACTCATCATGTATTATACTTGTAATCAACAGATGTAATTTGATTGAGATCTTACACTACACAACTGTAATAAGTGATGAATCATGTAAGGTGTGGATATGAAACTTTGATTAAAAATCAAGTACTTTTCCTGTCCTCAAAATTTGTATAAGGTAAAAATCAATTAAAAATAGTATGAAATATTATTTTTAAGAGAAAACACGCCAATTTTATTGTTTATAACTTTATTAGTATAAAACAATAATATTATAAAAATTTATTGTTTTACCAACAATAAAAATTTATCCAAAAAATACTCTACAAGAGATATTTTAAGGCTACAAAAGAAATTTCTTCAAGAGCAATTTCAATTGGAATGAATTGAGCAAAGAACTGCAAGCAATTAATTAAAGAACAAAGTCTTTAAAAAGGATATTAAAGAGAAAACACGCCCAAAAGTGACCAGAGTGAATTTGGAAACAAAGTGACAAAGTTTACAGTGATGAAAGATGCTTTAATTCACTTTTGGGGTGGTTCAGGGGTAAAAATGATTATAAGAGTTACAAACAATGATTATAATGATTTTTTCACGTGGTTAAAAGGATTAAAATGATTAAAAAATGGTGGTTGGAATCTTTGATTGATTGGTTTAACAGTGTTTAAACTAATTAATAAAAGGAAAAGATTCTAACATGAAGAGAAAAGTGGGGCAAAGAAGACATTCTTTTATAGCCATCAATTCTCTTACTCCAAAAGTAAATTTTACTCTTGTCAGTCGTGAAAAACAGTCTGACAACAGAAAAGCCAATTATGGCATCATTGAACCCTGGTTTAGACCAAAAAGGGCTGGTTTAAGCCATTTTTAGCCATTTTTAGCCATTTTTAGCCATTTTAGACCCTTAAATCAGCCATTACTATAGCAATACCAGGCCTAGAGCCTTCAAACCACGTCAGAATGTGTGTAAGAGGCGTAGAAACCAGTTAAAACTGTTTTTACTATGGTTGTTTTATCTTAAGGGTAGTTTTACCTTCTTGGCAACAGCTAAAACTACCCCAGTTGGTATCAAAACCTCATCATCAATTGAGTCCACAGACCCTGTGACTCAATTCCAGGCCAAAAGTGATGAACTTTTGCGTGAATTTTGACATCCCATGCCTGTCAGCAAGGACTTTGGGGGTCTAGCTCCCCCTTAGAGCTGGAGTTCCTTTTCCCCCCCAAATTTAATCTTTCCAATTTATTTTTCCTTTAATTCCTCATCATGTATTATACTTATAATTTACATATGTAATTCAATTCAATTGTACAGTACAATACAGTAATAATTGACACCTCATATGTAAATCAAAGTTCACTTATGTAATACACGCGCACATTTTGACATTTCAATTGAATTCAATTGAAAATACTTCAATTCCTCATAGCTTCTAAACTAAACACAACACCTCAATTTTAACACAAAAATTGATGGTTAACACCACATGTGGTGTGAATTAAATTAAGGTTTTGAGGATTTTCAACTTTTGTATTGAAAATACTAAAAACTTAATTTAAGCTTATTTAGAGTTGAGTTACAAGAATTTCACTCAGAGGTGACCCCCCCTGATTTTTTATGAGGAATCCAATGGTGAAATAATTTTTATGTGTTTATTTATTGGATAAAAAGTTATAATAATTTTTATTTAACTTTTTTCCAAATTTATTTAATTTTTCATAATTTTGTTAAAATTTCATTTTTACTTAATTTTTCCAAGTATAAATGTACTTTTATACTTACAAAATTTTAATGTATTTTTTATTTTTAAATTGTAATTAATTTTTTATTTTTAATATAATTTTATATTTATATTTTGATTTTTATTTTAATAATATAAATTTATTTTATATATATTAATATGTTATTTTTGTATTTGTGGTCTTTTGGGTATATGAAATTACCTCTAAGGCTCACATTCCCTCCCCATAAAAAAAGAATATTACTTTGTAATATTGGTGTTTCTAGTGTGTCTGAATCTCCTGAGGAGTTTGGTAGCTTCTGGTATATCTTTTTCTTCTAACCATTCATCTTCACACGTTGGGTCACTGTACCTAACAAGGTATTCCCTTACTTTCTTAGTTCTTAATTTCCTTTCCTTAAGAACCTTGGTAATTTTCTTAGTACCAGATGTCTCAATAGGAGGTATAACTTGGGGAATCTTATTCCTCAAGGGAAATTTCTCAGCATCACTAGATTTATATGGTTTTATCAAGCTTACTGGAAATGTGGGGTGCTTGTTGCTAAGTTCTTCAGATAACTCTACTTCAACAGCATTTTCTCCATGGAGGGCCTTAATCACAAAAGGTCCTGCAAAGGAGTCTTTCAACTTTTTACATCCTTTGATGTTATTGAAGTTAGTGGTGGATACAAGAACTAGGTCCCCCACTTTGAAATCTGGAGATGCATGTGATTTATCCCATTTGTCTTTAGCATATGCAAAAGAATCCTCCATGCATCTTACTGCATGCTTCCTAGCTTTGTCTAGCATACCTTTGAAGCTAGCAGCTGTGGGATGTATTTCAATTAAGTCTTTCCTCAAGGAATCTTGGGGTAACTTGGGGTTCCATCCTTTTTCTAGAATAGCAGGAGTCTGATTGGTACTGGCATGGATTGATGTTTTATATGCTAATTCCAGTGCTGGCAACAGAGTACACCAATGATGGGTAAATCCATCACAATCTTTGAATTCAAGGCCATATGCACAAAATCTTCTCACCATATCCTCTAAGGTTTGGATCATCCTTTCAGCCAGGCCATCAGTTTGTGGGTGGTAGGCTGTAGAGAAAGACAGTTTAGTGCCAAATAATTGGTGAAGATTTGTCCATAGTGCTGAAGTGAATTTGGGATCTCTATCACTGATGATATTTGTAAATATACCAGTCCATGACACTACTCTATTCCATATCAGAAGAGCTGTATCCATGGCTGTATCATCTTTGTGACATGGTAAAAAGATTGGAGTTTTACTGAATCTGTCTACAATTACTAGGCAAGCATTATAGCTCCTGTCACCTCCTGGTGGTAGGCCAGTTACCCAATCCATATGGACAATTTGTCAGCCTGTGACTCAAAACAGAGCACTAGCATGACATCCAACATACCATAAATAATGGTATGACAAGTATTGAACAAACATAGTCAATACAGGTAATAATTAAGAGAAAACAACCCTCTTACATTAAACACCAACCTTATCCAAACAGAATAAGGAAACCTAGAGGAGAATAAACAAGTCAAAACCCTTATTTTCACCTCTCATCTAACTTATGCATATTTAAGTTATCCTATACCAAAATGGTATTTTTCTTAAAGCTCACATAGAGAGCTACACAATGATATCATCCATGTTGTTGTAACACCACTACAACTGGAGATACCATATAACCTCATTTTCAAAACCAAGTCCCCCTGAAAGTCAAAGAGGGCTTGTACAAAACTTTACAAAAGTATAACCAAATTAAAGATCTCAACAAGAGCTTTAATTTGAGACACCTTAGACCTCTGTATCTCTTAAATTGACTGAGGGATCTTGGTTCAAAGGTTTAATAACCAAAATACAGATATTCTGAAAATAAGAAAATAAACAAACCCCTGTATCTTTGGCATACACTCATACAACTGTACAGTGTCACATACCAAACTGTAGGGTTAATCAAGCCCTACAAAACTGTATCATCAGAATACAGATATCTTCCAAATTGAAGAAGATATCTGGTATGGAAGTTTTTGAAGCCTCATACTGATGTACAAAAATACATCCAAAAACTTAAAACCCTTATAACTTTTGCTATTTTAAAGAAGGGTAAACATGAAGCATACCAAATTGAAGAGCTCATTAAGCCCTTCAATTCTGTGCTCTTAGTTTCTTGATATCTCAAAAACTGACCAAGATATCTTGGTTGGAAGTTTTTTGGCCAATACTGGCCTGTACCAAACCTGTACCAACCAGTACAGTCTTAATACTCAAAATAATGGTTGTTCAAAGCTTAAACCCGCCCAGAATGACTAGTATTGGTCATACAAACACCAGAACAACGTCATCCAAGTTCTGACGTGGCAGGTGAAAAGTTTTTTCATCCTGTATTGATCCAGAATGATCATTTGTGGTCCCAAAACCACAATTCTGCCTCTACTGACGTCAGAATTGAGGATCCAGAACCACAGACTGGCCAATGGAGTGAAAATTTTCACTCCTCTGACTTGTGAAGAGTAAATAACTCTTGACAGTCTTGAAAGATATAAAAAGAAGGGTTTTTGCCTTCAAAAATCCTCATCTTATCTTTTTATTATATATTCTTACGTGACAAGACTGTTAATCATCAGTAGTGTCCTTAGAATACTTAAAGATATAATTAAATATAATTATTGTAGTGTCTCTTTACAGTCAAAGATATTAGAACATTGCAACCCAGGTCCTCAATAGACTCATCACCACTGTTACCACGTAGCAGTAGGACCTGAAGAATTTTTTTATTACTTATTTTGACGTGTCACAGTCATAGTACTAGCTTGTATTTACTTTTTTTAAGCTTCTACATAGACTCACCCTGACAATTTGGGGGCCTGGCCGTGGTTATTCAACCTTATTGGACGTATTTTGAACTGAATTAGGCATAAAATTCAGCTATTTAAAAGGTATTTCACTACAAGTGAGTAAAATTTTTATTTTATTATCATTTTTTTTTTATACAATTCTTTTTTTTACTCCAAAAATATATATTATAAAATATTTTTGTTGAGAATAAGAGAACATATCCTCTTTATTTTTTTTATTGCAATAAATTCCACGAAATTTCATAATAATACATCTGTATTATTTAAATTTCAATATAAATAATAATATACAAACAGTATATTATTTATTTTACTATTATTTTTCACCAAAGTGCGTGAAAATTAATATATAAACATTTATTAATTAATAATTAATAAATATAAAATAATAAAATAATTTTTTATTATTTTACAAGGAATATTTTAATTAAATATTTCCTTTAAAACAAGATATCACTCAAATTGACGTGAAAACTTGTAATTACTTGATATTTAACTAATATCAAAGTCTTATAATAAATATTATTTATAATATTTATAATAAAAAATGAAATTTATTATAATTTAATAAATTTGACGTGTTTACACAAAAAAACACAATAATATCCAAGTGAATCATTCACAAAACACTTGGATATTACAGTTTTTTCACTTATAAAACATAAGTGAAAAACTTAAAACTGTTATTTTTCAAACAAAAACATATAAAAACAATAAAAAAAATAATAAAAACACTTAAAAATTTCGAAAAATAACAGTAGAATTGAATATAATCATTTTGTTTTATCATAAAATACTGATATACAATCTGAAATATCTTTTCTGAATAGTGGAAAAGGATTACATTCCATTAGAAACCCAGTCACAAGGAAACCCATCTGTGACAGCCTCAGAAGACAGAGAGGCGCTGCCAAACACCAAGGGCAAGCAGAAAAGACACAGTGAAGTGACAATCAACTCAAAAGATTGGACACCAATAGCTGTGCCAAGGGCCAAAAAACCCAGAAAAGCTCCAACAAAACCAGTTGGATCACCAAAACAAGTTGAGAAACAGAAAATCACTGTTATCAACCCAGTTGTAAACTCCAAAGGCAAATTGCCAAAGAGTATAGATCATAAATTTGTACAAGGGCCTGCCAAAGGTAAATAAACCTTGAGAAATACAACATTTTTTATTTTCTGTCATTTTTTAACATTGTTAACATGACACCTCCACTTCTTAGAGATCTTGGATTCCCAAGAAATCAACCAGAACACTGGCCAAGAAGACACAGAGGAAGAAGAACTGGAGCAGATGACCAGCAAAGGACTTACCATCAGGGAACTCCTACCCAAAGTCTTGTTCCAAATCAAATTCAACCCAGGAGTCCAACCAGGAGACTGGACAGATGCAGAACAGGTCCTCCAAATACACAAACTCTTGAGAGACCTTTTCACATGGAGCATGGACAACAAAATGTTCACCATGGCAGCATCATGGGCAGAAGTGGGGATAACAACCCAGAAGATCTGTCTCAAGCAAATGGCTTGGATGGAACTTATGACAGAAATGCAAGGTTGGAATCCCAACAAGAATTTCAAACTCTTAGAAGAAAGAGCAATCAGAATCAAAGAGAACCAGGCAGCCATACAAGCCATAGAGAGATCTTGGCACAAGGAAGAGCCCAGTCAGATTCAGGTACCCCCAGAAATGGAAGGAGAAGCTCCATCTTCCCCACAACCATCCAGCAGTTCCAGGCCTTACAAGCCAAAGGAAACTTCATCCAAAGCTCCCCCACCATTCCAGGTAGTTTCCAACAGGAGAAAAGGAGCCCAAGGGAAAAACAAAACTTCTTTCAACCAGAGGAAGAAAGAAGCAGACCCATTGATGAAAAAGCTGATGGACTTAGTCCAAGAAGTACACAAAAACAAGAAATAGTTGTACCTACAAATAGTGTTTCTAGTTCTGACTCAATAGACCCAGAATTAATAACTGAAACTACAATGCACACTCATGAGTTTGAAAACAAATTCACATGGACCAAATTGGCCCAATTCATGGAGTGGACACATGAAACCTCAGAAAAAATGAGTACAGAAGTGGAAACATTGAAAGAAGAAAATGCTTTCCAAGCAACAGTCATAAAAGACTTGAATTCAAATCTGGCCAAAATTTGGACAGAATTTGAAAAAACTAACAGACAGTTGAATTCAATTCTAGAAGAACAACAAACTGTGAGGAGGGATCTGAGGAATATCCAGCAACAGCAGGATAACCTTGACAAAGAAATTGATTACCTCTATGACAGGGAAGACAATCAATACCCTCCAACACAAGGTCAGCCTACTACCTCTACAAAATTAAAAGAAGAGGACAAAGACTATGACCAGGAACCTGAATATCAGATTCCAAAGTTAAGATCAGAGTCAGTGTACCAAGATGGGGAAAATCTCAACTATTCAGAGAAACAGGCACTGAAACAGTTACCAGAAGTAACAAACTGGCCAAAGTTCTCAGGAATAGGGGAATATGACCATATGGAGATCATTGACTATATTGATGGACTCTTTGTTGATGTCCCAAAGATACCAGACTACTGGATCACAACAAGACTCAACACAGCATTCAGAGGCCATGCAAACATATGGTATACTGAAATGAAAGAAATACATGGCAGGAAAAGCTGGCCATGGTGGAGGAACCAGATTATACAAAAGTATAGCAATGGTAGCTGGATCTGGCAAAAAACCATGTCCTTTGAAAGTGATAGATACTCCACAGAAAAAGACCCTTATGAATGGTGCCTCAAACAAACAAAGAGGCTAAAAGCTATTGATCCCAATATGACAATAGAAATGAGAAACCATAAACTCCTGACAAAATTGCCAGGAGATCTAGAACATGCAGTCAAATGCAGATGCAACAACATCAGCAGCATTGATGACATAGCTAATGTTATACAAGATGTGAGAAAAAAGACCTCCATAGGAAGGTACACATCTTTCAAACCAAACTTCAAAGACAAGAGGTCTGAAGTTAAAGAGACAAACAAAGAAAAAGGGAAAGAAACCCCAAAAAAGAAATATGTGTGCCACAACTGTGGTTCACCAGACCATTATGCTAACAATTGCACAAAACCAAAAAAGAAAATATATGCAATTGATGAAGAATCAGAAGAAGAACAAACAGGTGAAAAATCTGATTCTGACAGCATGGGAAATGGTATGAGAGCAGAATCACAAAGTGAACCTGATACCATAGAAGAATACATAGTGGAATGCAATGAAGAAAGTTCACTTGATATACAAGACATTGAATTGGATTCAGGCATACCACAAATAACAACAGACAAAGAGCTCTGTAAGCACACACAGAATGCACAAACATTCCTGGTAACCCCCAATAGAGGGATGGGATTCATTCATGGAACACCTACAAAATTGACAGTTTACATTGAGAACTGTAAACATCCAATGATCATTGGCACAGGAGCAAGTTGCTCCATAGTGGCAAAAGAATACTTGGAACAACATTTCCCCAAATGGGAAGATGATATAATCCCAACAAAAGCCAGAAACTTCAAAAGTGCATCAGGCAAAATGCACTCACTAGGGACAATAATCAAAGAGATAATTATCCCACACCAAAAAGGAAATATCAGACTGGAACCTGAATTTGTAGTTCTAGAAAATGCACATGTACAAGGATTCTTACTAGGTACAGAGTACCAAAGAATGTATGGTATGGATATTTGCAATAGTAAAAACAGATATCTTACCATAGGTACAAACAAAGATAAAAAATTTTCCTTTGACATTAACCATATAACAAATGATAACACCTTGAAAGAACTAGTGGAAGAATTCAAAGAGGCCCAATATGGAACTCAACTCACCAGTAAGATGAAACTCAACTTACTGAAAGTATTGAGAAAGCACAGAGGAGCTTTTGCAATAGGAGATGAACCACTAGGAAAAATCAAAGGACATGATATAGAATTATATCTGGATGTAGAAAGACCATATCCACCTATGCTTAGGAGACCACCATACCCAGCCAGCATGGAAACTAGGAAAGAAATTGAGAAACACATCAATGAACTCCTAGAAATGGGGGTAATAAGAAAGATAGGACATAATGAGATAGTAGAGGTCACTACACCAGTCCTTATAACATGGCATGATGGTAAATCCAGACTATGTGGTGACTTCAGGGCTTTGAATAATTACACCAAAGCAGATAGGTACCCCATCCCAAGGATACCACATGCACTAGATAAACTAGCAAAAGCCAAGTTCATTACAAAAATGGACTGCATGAAAGGTTTTCACCAGAATGGGGTAAAACCAGATTCCATCAAATTGCTAAGAATTATATGCCATATGGGCATATATGAATACACCAGAATGCCATTTGGCATTAAGAATGCACCAGCCCATTTTCAGAGGATGATGGATACCATATTTCAAGATGAAATAATGGAAGGGTGGATGGTAGTGTACATTGATGATATCATAATATACTCAGAAACATGGGAAGACCATGTGAAGAAAATTGATAAAGTATTGGGAAAATGCACACCAATCAATATGAAGATATCTCTTAAGAAATGTAACTTTGGACAGCAAGAACTGCTAGCCCTAGGACACAAAGTTTCAGGTTTAAGTCTAGCTATAGACCAAAATAAAGTTGCTGCAGTACTAAAGAAACCAGTACCAAAGAACATCAAAGAAATGCAATCTTTTTTGGGCTTTGCCAGCTACTACAGAAGCCACATAAAGAACTTTGCACACATCACTAGTAGCCTATACAAACTGTGCTCAAAAGATGTGGTCTTTGAAATTACCAAGGAAAGAAGGGATGCATTTGAAAAGATCAAACATGAACTGACCAATGCCCCTGTCCTAATGATGCCTGATTTTGAACTACCATTCAAACTATACATAGATGCAGCATGTAGCCAAGGGCTAGGAGCAGCACTACACCAGAGGCAACTAGTAGATGGCATACCCAAAGAAGGAGTAATTTGCTATATCTCAAGACAACTGAAAGACTCAGAAGCTAGATATGGAGCTACTCAGACAGAATGTCTATGCTTGGTATGGGCATTAGAAAAACTCCATTACTACTTAGAAGGAGCAGTATTTGAAGTTTTTACTGACTGCACAGCCCTCAAGTCACTGTTGAACATGAAAACAACAAACAGACACATGCTTAGGTGGCAAATAGCCATACAAGAATACAGAGGGAATATGACTATCATCTATAAAGAAGGGAAAAGTCATACTAATGCAGATGGTCTCAGCAGGTGGCCACTGAAGAATGACCAAGAAAATCCAGCATATGACCCAGAAAATGGGGCCAAGATACCTATACAATGCATGGAGATAGACAGGAGAAAGAACTTCAAACTATCAAACTGGGCATTAGGGAATGATTCATCAAACCCAGCACAAAGCTATGGGGAGATTAAAGAGATACCCATACTGGGAATCAGCTCCTCTAATCTGAATACAGAATTCTTTAGCATAGTACAATCAGCATACAATAAACACAAACAGTGTAGTATATTGATACAACTACTAAAACAAAAGTACAGGAGTCCTGAACTAGAGAGTCAATTGGAAGAGCCATGGCTCAAAAACTTTAAAGAAAATAGATTTTTTCTGATAGATGACCTACTGTACCATAGGGAAAAACACACAAGTGCCCTGGTAATAATAAGTAGAGAACACATTTCCCTCATACTACAGGAATGCCATGACTGCCCATACATGGGACATATGAGTGAAGAAAGAACTAAAGAAAGAGTCTTTAGCACAGCTTGGTGGCCAAAGTGGGAACAAGACTTGAGTGAATACATCAACACTTGTACCAGATGCCAAAAAGCCAACAGAAGTCATGGCAAAAGATATGGATTACTCCAGAGTATAGAGGAGCCCAAACACCCCTGGGAAATAATAAACATGGATTGGGTAACAGGCCTGGTCCCTGGAGGAAAAGACAGCTTTAATGCATGCCTAGTAGTAGTAGACAGGTATAGCAAGAGTGTCAGATGTCTCCCCTGTCACAAAGAGGACACAGCCATATTGTTCTGGAACAATGTGATAGCTAACTGTGGAGTCCCAAAAATTATAATTAGTGACAGAGACCCTAAATTCACATCAGAATTTTGGACTAATCTATATGAGATGCTGGGAACCAAACTAGCATTTTCCACAGCTTACCATCCACAAACAGATGGTCTAGCAGAAAGAATGATCCAAACATTGGAAGACATCATTAGAAGGTTTTGTGCATATGGCATGGAATATAAAGACAATGAGGGATATACCCATGACTGGGTAACCCTCCTACCAGCTGTGCAATTGGCATACAACACAAGTATACACTCAGTGACAGGAAAAACCCCTGCCACATTAGAGAAAGGATGGAACCCACTACTTCCAGTAGATTACTTGAAGAAGAACCTCCTCTCAGTACATCCTACAGCTAAAGACTTTCACACAATGTGGAAGACTGCCTGTGAAAAAGCAGAGCAATGTGTGGCTGAAGCCAAATTATATAACAAACAGAGATATGATAAAAGTCACCAAGAACCTGATTTCAAAGAAGGAGACCAAGTTCTAATCTCAACTCTTAACTTCAACAACCTAAAAGGACCCAAGAAGATGAGAGACTCATTCATAGGACCATTCACCATTATCAAATTGATAGGAAAGAATGCAGCAGAGGTCAACCTGACCAAAGAGTTCTCTAGGAAACACCCAGTTTTCCCTGTGAGCCTGGTCAAACCTTATCACCAGACAGATGAGGAGAAATTCCCTGACAGGAAGAAGACAGTCACCCATGAAAGATTGGTAGAGGAAGATGACTCACCTGGACCAGTGAAAAAGATCATTAAAGCCAGGAAGATCAGAATCAATGGGAAAGACAACAGGCAATACCTGGTTAGATTTAAGAATCAACCAGCAGATAAAGACAAATGGCTAACTGAGAAAGAAATCCCAGATGGACAAATACACCTCAGAAGATTCAGAGCCTCCAAGAGGGCTGAAGAGTCTCATCAATGATGAGCCTTCTTTTGAGGGAGGGTATGTCAGCCTGTGACTCAAAACAGAGCACTAGCATGACATCCAACATACCATAAATAATGGTATGACAAGTATTGAACAAACATAGTCAATACAGGTAATAATTAAGAGAAAACAACCCTCTTACATTAAACACCAACCTTATCCAAACAGAATAAGGAAACCTAGAGGAGAATAAACAAGTCAAAACCCTTATTTTCACCTCTCATCTAACTTATGCATATTTAAGTTATCCTATACCAAAATGGTATTTTTCTTAAAGCTCACATAGAGAGCTACACAATGATATCATCCATGTTGTTGTAACACCACTACAACTGGAGATACCATATAACCTCATTTTCAAAACCAAGTCCCCCTGAAAGTCAAAGAGGGCTTGTACAAAACTTTACAAAAGTATAACCAAATTAAAGATCTCAACAAGAGCTTTAATTTGAGACACCTTAGACCTCTGTATCTCTTAAATTGACTGAGGGATCTTGGTTCAAAGGTTTAATAACCAAAATACAGATATTCTGAAAATAAGAAAATAAACAAACCCCTGTATCTTTGGCATACACTCATACAACTGTACAGTGTCACATACCAAACTGTAGGGTTAATCAAGCCCTACAAAACTGTATCATCAGAATACAGATATCTTCCAAATTGAAGAAGATATCTGGTATGGAAGTTTTTGAAGCCTCATACTGATGTACAAAAATACATCCAAAAACTTAAAACCCTTATAACTTTTGCTATTTTAAAGAAGGGTAAACATGAAGCATACCAAATTGAAGAGCTCATTAAGCCCTTCAATTCTGTGCTCTTAGTTTCTTGATATCTCAAAAACTGACCAAGATATCTTGGTTGGAAGTTTTTTGGCCAATACTGGCCTGTACCAAACCTGTACCAACCAGTACAGTCTTAATACTCAAAATAATGGTTGTTCAAAGCTTAAACCCACCCAGAATGACTAGTATTGGTCATACAAACACCAGAACAACGTCATCCAAGTGCTGACGTGGCAGGTGAAAAGTTTTTTCATCCTGTATTGATCCAGAATGATCATTTGTGGTCCCAAAACCACAATTCTGCCTCTACTGACGTCAGAATTGAGGATCCAGAACCACAGACTGGCCAATGGAGTGAAAATTTTCACTCCTCTGACGTGTGAAGAGTAAATAACTCTTGACAGTCTTGAAAGATATAAAAAGAAGGGTTTTTGCCTTCAAAAATCCTCATCTTATCTTTTTATTATATATTCTTACGTGACAAGACTGTTAATCATCAGTAGTGTCCTTAGAATACTTAAAGATATAATTAAATATAATTATTGTAGTGTCTCTTTACAGTCAAAGATATTAGAACATTGCAACCCAGGTCCTCAATAGACTCATCACCACTGTTACCACGTAGCAGTAGGACCTGAAGAATTTTTTTATTACTTATTTTGACGTGTCACAGTCATAGTACTAGCTTGTATTTACTGTTTTTAAGCTTCTACATAGACTCACCCTGACACAATTTCCCAAGGTCTGTTTGGTTCTTGGATCTTTATCATATTTCCAAGTCTTTTGCCAGTGGATTTATTTGCCTTTTGACATCTGTCACAGGTTTTGCAATACTCTGCAACATCTTTCTGCCACATTGGCCACCATATGCAGGTCTTCACTTTCTCTCTTGTTCTGTCTTCAGACAGATGTCCTGAAAAGGGACTATCATGGCATTCCTTCAGTACAAGATTGATTAATGACCTGTCTACAACTGTCATGACACATGTGTGCTTGGTTCTGTGGTAAATTATACCATCCAGTAGGTGAAATCTTCCTTCATCATAAGATTTTCTCCATACTTCATCCAAGGCATGTATTAGAGAGTTGTATTTACAGTCTTTGTTAAGTAATTGACATAAGATGCTACAATTCTTATCTTGAGTGTAGCTGCTTCTCACTTCTTCAAAGAAGGTGGTGTTCAAGTCTGTAACACTTATTCCTTCTATTGGAATTTGTGGTGAGGCTTCTTCTGGTACATAAGCAGGATTATCAATATTATTTGGTAATGGCCATCTGCTTAGTCCATCTGCATTCTTATGAATGTTCCCATCCTTATGAACAATAGTCATATTGCCTCTGTATTCTTGTATGGCTATTTGCCATCTGAGCATGTGTCTGTTGGGTGTTTTCATGTTCAAAAGTGATTTGACAGCTGTACAATCTGTTATCACTTCAAAAACACATCCCTCTAAAAAGTAGTTCAATTTTTCCAAGGCCCAGACAAGGCATAGACATTCCTTTTGACTTGCTCCATATCTGGCTTCAGTTGCTTTGATTTGCCTGGATATGAAACATATGGGTCCTTCTACAGGCTTATCATTTATGATCTGAACTTGGTGAAGTGCAGCACCCAGTCCATCTCCTGATGCATCAATATAAAGCTTAAAGGGCAGCTTAAAGTCTGGCATCAGTAAGAGTGGAGCAGTGGTCAATGCTTCCCTTAGAGACTCAAAAGCTTTGACTCTGTCAACAGTCATCTCAAACACTGTGTCTTTGTCACACAGCTTATAAAGTGGTCTTGCTATGGATGCAAAATCTTTAATGTGTTGCCTGTAATATCCTGCAAAACCTAAGAATGACTGAATTTCCTTCTTATTCTGAGGCATGGGTTTTAACAATACTGCTGCAACTTTGTTTTTGTCAATTCCAAGGGACAAACCAGATACAACATGTCCTAGTGCTTTAAGTTCTTTAAATCCAAAATGACATTTCTTCAAGGAGATTTTCATGTTTACTGATTGGATTTTTGTCAAAACTCTTGATAATCTGTACATGTGCTCTTCCCAAGTCTTTGAACAGATGTTAATGTCATCAATGTAAATGATTAACCATCCCTCTGAGAGTTCTTCAGGGAAGATTTCATTCATCATTCTTTGGAAGTGTGAAGGTGCATTTTTGATACCAAAGGGCATCCTTAAGTATTCATACACTCCACAATGAACAATAATTCTCAAGTATTTTCTTGCTCTTGGTGTTACCACATTTTGATGGAATCCTTTAAGGGCATCCATAGTGGTTATATACACTGCTTGAGATATTTGAGTAAGGGCAATTTGGATTTTTGGTATTGGGTATCTGTCTGGGACAGTGTAAGTGTTCAGAGCTCTAAAGTCCCCAACCATTCTGGATTTTCCATTATGCCACGCCACTATAACTGGTGTAGTTATTTCTACTTCCTCATTATGGCCTACTTTTCTTATTACACCAAGGTCCAGAAGTTCTTTGATATGAATTTCTAGAGCTTCTCTTGATTTTGGACTTGCTGGATAAGCAGGTCTTCTTAAGAGTGGTGGATAAGGTCTCTCAATGTTAAGAATGATGTCAACTTCATGACCAATAATTGCTCCCAGGGGTTCTTTGTCTGTAGCAAATGCTCTTCTGTGGTCATACAAAAGGGAAGAAAGTTCATTTTTTTGTTTATCAGTCAGATTAAGGCTTATTTCAGCCTCATTTAACTGTTCAGACTTGAATTTCTCTAACTCTAAGTTGACTGGTGATACTTTGTTTACTGTAATGTGTTTTTTAAATGGTAAAAAGGCAAATTTCTGGCGCTTATTGTCCCCAATTGTAAAGTATCTGTCTTTGTTATTATGTAAATCTATTCCATACATGATTAAATAATCATTTCCCAATATAAAATGGGTACTAGAGCAATTTTCCATAACAACAAATTCAACTGTGATCCTTAAATTCCCATTTATGTGTGGGAATATGACATTGGTCTCAAATATTCCTAATGCTTTCATTGGGTTACTTGCACTGTTGAATTTTATACCATCAATTGGTAACAGTTGGTCTTCAAAATTTGGTACACAAGTCTTAAGAAAAGATTTTCCAACACAAGAGCAGAAGGCTCCTGGGTCAAGCAAAAGTTTGGTGGGCTTGTTGTCAATCACCACTTCTGTTATACAGGAATTACCAGCTGTATAACCTTTTCCTCTGTTTGGTTTTGTCTTCATAAGTTGTGCATCTTGAACTTTTGATAAATCAACTTGACAATTGCTCAATTGTGGTAAGTGGGAATAAGATTCCATGATGTCAAAAGTGGCATTGATATTTTCTATATCTTTTGAAGATTCAGAAAATATGGATGACTTATCATCTGAATTGTCTTCAATTATGTCTTCTTTTTCAATATTTGGTTCCTTCTCAATGTCAATTTCATTGATTTTCCCCCTTTTTGGACATGTATTGGCTAAATGGGTGGTGCTTTGGCAAATATGGCACTTTCTGACTGTATCTGCAGATTTATACTTAATATTACTAGGATTTTCTTTGGGGTTTTTGTCCACAGAATCTTTCCAAGGTGTATTAAACCTTGTTTTAATATTCACCCTACTAGAACCAATTTTGGTTCTGGTGGTTACTTCTTCTAGTATATTGATGATATCCTCTGCTGAAGATTGTTCAGTAGTCCTGCTTTTGACAGCATGCTCTAAGTCACCCCCACATTGTCTCAGAATTTTTCTATGGATCATAAATTCTGACATGTCAGGATATAATGCTGTTAATCTGTCCTTCTGTTGGCAAAACCATGGTAAAGCTTTGTCTTTATCAGCATTAAATTTGGCAGATTCAAAGGCTGTTTCAACTTTAAACCTCCAAGCATCATTTGCCCATTTGTTGATGATTTGGGTTTTCCACCAAGTCCAACTCTGGTGTCCATGTGCTTGTCTTATTTTGATGTACCATCTGTGAGCTGATCTGGTAAACAAGGTGTTAAACCTGGCTGTTACCAATATGTCTGGTAATTCAAAATCCTCTTTGATCATGTCAATACCTCTAATGAATTCCATATGGTCATACTCTCCTTCACCACTGAAGTGGGGCCATTCTTTAAGTTTTGGCACTTCTTTCAAGAGTGCTTGGCCCATTGATGGTTCCAAGTTATGAAAAGAAGTGGATAATTCATTTTTTAATTGTGAATTATCAGGATCCAATACTTGTGGATTTGAAATTCTTGTGCCCTCATTTTGATTTAGAGGTGTAGACATTCTTGGTAAGGTGTTCAGTATTTGTTCAATGTCATTCATTTTACTGTTGCTACACCTTTGGGAATTTCTGTATTCATGTTGGAAGCTTTGTATTAAATTTATTACTTCAATTTTATACATGTCTTCTTTATGTGTAAGTTCTTGCCATAACTCTGTCTGTCTTGTATTATCAGCAGTGACTTGATTCAATTTCATTGATAATTTTGATACTTCTTCTTGTGAAGTATCAAAACACTTTTTCAAGGCAATGGTATATGTCTTTACTTCAGTAAATGAATTTGAAATGTCATCAAGGACTTTCTTGTTATCTGTTTTGATAATATTTATGGCTTGTTTAATTCTTGTTTCAATTATGTCATCAATATTGAATTTAGAATATTTATCTGTTAATTCTTTAATAATGGCAGATTGTTCATTTATTTTATTAGAAGAATTATCATTATTGGAATTTTTAATTGTTCTTAAAACTTTTTCAAAACACATAAGTGTTTCATTAATTTGGCACAGACTCAGGTTGTTTGTTTTAATGTTGTTACAAATGGTTTCATTTTTATCAGAAAGATGTTTTTTCACGTCATTTATAGCATTATACAACTCTGGGATGGAATCAAATATGTCAGAAATCATTTCTGGAACCTTAATCTGGCTTCCTCCTTCTTCTGTAATTCCATCATGGTTCTGGCCATCTGAAATACATTTTCCATGGCATCCTGCTGAATCTTTGGGATTCTGTATCCCTGGCTGTAAGGTTTTGGGGCTGGTGCCTTCCCTTTGCCCTTGTTTGGAGTTTTTGGCTGCTTTTTCACGTTGGAATTGCTGCTGCTGGCCACTGGGGCGGTTTTTGGCACTGGTTTGGGTGGTGGAGGGTTGTTTTTCCTCCATTCTAGTTTCAAAAGCATCATGTTTTTCTTCTCCATCAATGGATGCCATCCATTGAGCAATTTGCAAGTGTTGGGATGGCCCAAGAATTTTCTTACTGTCAGGTAAGAATTCATGCAATTCTTCCACAGGTCTGCAAGGATCTGGTACTCCTTGAATTGGAGTGCATTGTTGTATGCACTGTGGCTGGCTTTGTATATGTCCACAGAGGCTTGTTGTGGCGGTGTCAGCTCTTTTTGAAGGTAAAATGGTATTATCAGCTTCAGAATGACCCATTTTAGTTGTTTGGAAGTCATCAACTGACCCTTTTCCTTCTGTACCTGATTGGCCTCTGCCATAATCACGTCTATTACCTTTTTGGGAGCTGCTTGAGGGGTTGTAGCTGGCTCCTGATCTGGTTGAAGGCATAATTATGGTTAAAAAAGGCTTAAAATAGTATTTTTACGTCAAAAACTTACTATTGGCCAAATTCTTAGCCTTCTGAAGAGTATTACTTATGTCCAAGTTAATTAATTCAGAAGATATTCATTCAGGTTGGTTATTTTGAGTCACAATAACAGTACTATTATGATCAGAATTAACAGTACTGGCAGGGATAATGCTGGTTACTGTTGAGGCTGTTTCAATGTTTTCTTGTCTTACCACGTTGTCAGACACTAAAATTAATGAGAAAGCCAATTAATTAAGTAAAAAAAGGTTATTTCAAAAAAGAAATAAAATAATAAGCCTCACTTATAATATGAAAAAAAATTTTCTTTTTTATGGGTTTTTTTGAATTATAAGTATTTTTTATATGTTTTTTAAATTTTTCAATATAAGAAAAAGATTTAAAAGGAGTAAAAAAAATATGTCACAGGTAAAATATCACGGCTGGGCCTCCAAATGTAAGGTGTGGATATGAAACTTTGATTAAAAATCAAGTACTTTTCCTGTCCTCAAAATTTGTATAAGGTAAAAATCAATTAAAAATAGTATGAAATATTATTTTTAAGAGAAAACACGCCAATTTTATTGTTCATAACTTTATTAGTATAAAACAATAATATTATAAAAATTTATTGTTTTACCAACAATAAAAATTTATCCAAAAAATACTCTACAAGAGATATTTTAAGGCTACAAAAGAAATTTCTTCAAGAGCAATTTCAATTGGAATTAATTGAGCAAAGAACTGCAAGCAATTAATTAAAGAACAAAGTCTTTAAAAAGGATATTAAAGAGAAAACACGCCCAAAAGTGACCAGAGTGAATTTGGAAACAAAGTGACAAAGTTTACAGTGATGAAAGATGCTTTAATTCACTTTTGGGGTGGTTCAGGGGTAAAAATGATTATAAGAGTTACAAACAATGATTATAATGATTTTTTCACGTGGTTAAAAGGATTAAAATGATTAAAAAGTGGTGGTTGGAATCTTTGATTGATTGGTTTAACAGTGTTTAAACTAATTAATAAAAGGAAAAGATTCTAACATGAAGAGAAAAGTGGGGCAAAGAAGACATTCTTTTATAGCCATCAATTCTCTTACTCCAAAAGTAAATTTTACTCTTGTCAGTCGTGAAAAACAGTCTGACAACAGAAAAGCCAATTATGGCATCATTGAACCCTGGTTTAGACCAAAAAGGGCTGGTTTAAGCCATTTTTAGCCATTTTTAGCCATTTTTAGCCATTTTAGACCCTTAAATCAGCCATTACTATAGCAATACCAGGCCTAGAGCCTTCAAACCACGTCAGAATGTGTGTAAGAGGCGTAGAAACCAGTTAAAACTGTTTTTACTATGGTTGTTTTATCTTAAGGGTAGTTTTACCTTCTTGGCAACAGCTAAAACTACCCCAGTTGGTATCAAAACCTCATCATCAATTGAGTCCACAGACCCTGTGACTCAATTCCAGGCCAAAAGTGATGAACTTTTGCGTGAATTTTGACATCCCATGCCTGTCAGCAAGGACTTTGGGGGTCTAGCTCCCCCTTAGAGCTGGAGTTCCTTTTCCCCCCCAAATTTAATCTTTCCAATTTATTTTTCCTTTAATTCCTCATCATGTATTATACTTATAATTTACATATGTAATTCAATTCAATTGTACAGTACAATACAGTAATAATTGACACCTCATATGTAAATCAAAGTTCACTTATGTAATACACGCGCACATTTTGACATTTCAATTGAATTCAATTGAAAATACTTCAATTCCTCATAGCTTCTAAACTAAACACAACACCTCAATTTTAACACAAAAATTGATGGTTAACACCACATGTGGTGTGAATTAAATTAAGGTTTTGAGGATTTTCAACTTTTGTATTGAAAATACTAAAAACTTAATTTAAGCTTATTTAGAGTTGAGTTACAAGAATTTCACTCAGAGGTGACCCCACCTGATTTTTTATGAGGAATCCAATGGTGAAATAATTTTTATGTGTTTATTTATTGGATAAAAAGTTATAATAATTTTTATTTAACTTTTTTCCAAATTTATTTAATTTTTCATAATTTTGTTAAAATTTCATTTTTACTTAATTTTTCCAAGTATAAATGTACTTTTATACTTACAAAATTTTAATGTATTTTTTATTTTTAAATTGTAATTAATTTTTTATTTTTAATATAATTTTATATTTATATTTTGATTTTTATTTTAATAATATAAAATTATTTTATATATATTAATATGTTATTTTTGTATTTGTGGTCTTTTGGGTATATGAAATTACCTCTAAGGCTCACAAATCATATGTAAATAAAAGTTCACTTATGTAATACTTGCCTACATTTTGACATTTCAATTGAAAACAATTCAATTCCTCATAACGTTTAAGCTACACATTTCACCTCAACTTCAATAAACAAATTGATGGTTCACACCACATGTGGTATCAATAAATTAACAATTTGATTATTTTCAAATTTTCATACAGAAAATACTTAAAAACTTAATTTTAGCTCATTTAGAGTTTATTTACAGAATTGTTGGTCAGAGTTGACCCCACCTTATTTCTTATGAGGAATGCAATGGTGGAATGATTTTCATAAGTTTATTTATTGGAAGAAAAGCTATGATAATTTTTATTTAACTTTTTCCCAAAAATATTTCAATTTTAATAAAATTGTTGAAAATTGATATTTGCTTAATTTTTCCAAGTGAAATGGGATTTTCATGATTTTAAATTTCAGTGTAATTTCAATTTGATATTACAATAAATTATTTGATTTTGTATATAAATTTTATACTTATATTTTAAGTTTTGGTGGTATAATATAGATAAATCTACTTATTTAAAATTATAACATAATTCTGTTATTCAGGGTCTTTTGGGTATTAAAAATACCTCTAAGGCTCACATTCACTCCCCCTAAAAAGGAATATTACTTTGTAATATTTTTATTTATTTTGTTTCTGAAGCTTCCAAGAATTTTGATAGCTCCAGGTATGTCTTTTTCTGCTAACCATTCTACTTCACATGTTGGGTCACTGTACCTAACAAGGTACTTTCTTCCTTTCTTAGCTCTCAATTTCCTTTCTTTGAGAACTTTAGTAATTTTTTTAACACCAGATGGCTCAAAAGGAGTTATATTATGGGGATATTTATTACTTAAGCAGAACTTTCCATCATCACCAGATTTGTAAGGCTTTATTAAGTTTGCTGGAAATGTAGGATGCTCCTTACTAAGTTCCTCAGACAATTCCATTTCAACATAATGTTCCCCATGAAGGACTCTGATAAAGAAGGTCCTGAAAAGGAGTCTTTGAGGTTTTTTATCCTTTCATGTTCTTGAGGTTAGTGGTAGATACAAGTACTAAATCCCCTACCTTGAAGTCTGGCATAGCATGTGACTTGTCCCATTTGTCTTTGGCATATGAAGACAAGTCTTTCATGCATCTTAATGCATAACTTCTATCTTTGTCCAGCATCCCTTTGAAGCTAGCAGCTCTGAGATGTATCTCAAACAATACTTTCCTCAAGGAATCTTGGGGTAGTCTGGGATTCCATCCTTTTTCTAGAATAGCCGGAGTCTGATTGGTACTGGAATGAATAGATGTTTTATATTCTGATTCAATTACATGTAGAAGGGTACACCAATGATGGGTGAATCAATCGAAATATTTGAACTCTAGGACATATGCACAAAGCCTTATAAACATGTATTCCAAAGTTTTGAGCATTCTTTCAGATAGACAATCAGTTTGTGGGTGGTAAGCTGTTGAGAAGGACAACTTTGTTCCAAATAATTGGTGAAGTTTTGGCCATAGTGATGAGGTAAATTTTGAATCTCTGTCACTAATGATGTTTGTGAATATACCAGTCCATGATACTACTCTATTCCATCTCAGAAGAGCTGTATCCATGGCTGTATCATCTTTGTGACATGCAAAAGGTTTTGCAGTCTTACTGAACCTGTCAATAACTGTTAGGCAGGAATCATAGCTTCTATCAACCCCTGGTGGTGGGCCAGTTACCCAATCCATATTGAAAATTTCCCAAGGTCCACTGGGTTCTCGGATTATGATCATATTTAAGAGTCTTTTTCCAGTGGATTTGTTTGCCTTTTGACATCTGTCACAGGTTTTGAAATATTCTGAAACATGGTTTTGCAACATTGGCCACCATATGAAGGTCTTTATTTTATCTCTTGTTTTGTCCTCAGATAGGGGTCCTGAGAAGGGACTGTCATGGAATTCTGAAAATACAGGATTGATTAAGGATCTGTCCACAACTGTAATTACACATGTGTGTTTGGTTGTATGGTAGATTATGCCATCCAGTAAATGAAATATTCCATATTTCATCCAAGGCATATATCAAGGAGTTATATTTGGAGTATTTAGTAAGTAATTGGCATAGGATGCTACAATTCCTATCCCAAATATAGCTGTTCCTTACTTCCTCAAAGAGGTAGTGTGTTCAGGTCTGTAACACTGATTCATTCTATTGGTATTTGTGGGGAAGCTTCTTCTGGCACATAAGCAGAATTTTCAATTTTATTTGACAATGGCTATCTTTTCAGTGCATCCAAAGTTTTGTGAATATTTCTATATTTGTGTACATTGGCCATATTGCCCCTATATTCTTATATGGCTGTTTGCCATCTGAGAATATGTCTGTTGGGTTTTTTAATTTTCAGACGTAATTTAAAAGAAGTACAATCTTTTATAGCTTCAAAAAAAATCCTTCAAGAAATTAATTAGGTTTTTCCAAGGCCCAAACAAGAAATAAATATTTCATGTGACTTGCTCCATATCTGGCTTCAGTAGGTTTGATTTTCCTAGATATGAAACATATGGGTCTTTCCATAGGCTTGGAATTAATAATATGAAAGTGATGAAGTGAGGCTCTTAGTCCATCTCCTGATAAATCAATTTCAAGCTTAAAGGGAATCTTAAAATCTGGCATAAGTAAAAGTGAAGCAGTGGTTAAGGATTATCTCAGGGATTAGAAGGCTTTGACTCTGTTGACAGTCATTTCAAGTACTGTGTCTTTGTGACACAGTTCATAAAGAGTTCTTGGTATGGATGCAAAGTCTTTAATGTTCTGCCTGTAGTATCCTGAAAATCCCCAAAATGACTGCATTTATTTTTTGCTCTGAGGCATGGGTTTCAGTAGTACTGCTAAAGAATTGCTTTTGTCAACTCCAAGGGATAGAACAGGTACTATATTTCGTGGGGCTTTGAGTTCCTTGAATCCAAAATGAAATTTTTTTAATGAAATTTTCATGTTTACAGATTGGATTTTCCCCAAAATTCTAGATAATCTGTACATATTTTCCTCCCAAGTCTTAGAACAAACAATCATGTAATCAATGTAGATAATTAACAATCCTTCTGAAATTTCTTTAGGGAATATTTTATTCAAAATTCTTTGAAATTGTGAAGGTGCATTTTTGATACCAAAAGGAATCCTTGAATATTCATACACTCCACAATAAACAATAATTATAGAATATGTTCTTGCTCTTGGTGTCAATACATTCTGATGAAATCTTTCAAGAGAATCCATAATGCTTATGTACACTGATTGAGATATCTTAGTGGGGGAAATTTGAATCTTTGGTATAGAATACCTGTGTAAGGTTTGACTATGAAACAATAAGTAAAAATTACTAATATTTTACTTATTGTACTATGAATGTCCTTATAAATGAAATAAATAAGATAAAAATAATTATAATAATAAAGAATTATTATAATTATGGCATAAAAATGATTATATTATCAATAAAATATGATAATATAATTTATATTATAAAATATAATATAATAAAATAAATATATTAATATAAAATAATTAATATACTTAATGGCACTTTATTATTGTTAAAAACAAATAATAAAGGTGTACAAAATTGTTTTTTATTAATAAAAAACAATTAATAACAATAATATTACCAATATTAAAGTTATAAATTAATATAAATACTATTTATATTAATTAAAGAATTATGAAAAGAATAATAAAGAGAAAATAACCTACTTTTAATACTTAATATAATAATTTTGAGATATTTTATGCCAAATAATGTGAATACAACTTATCCAAATTGTATTTAAAATAAAAAATAGAGAAAATTACAAATATTATTGATTTTTACGTGGAAATGAGGTTTTAGAGAGATTTTTAACAAAAACAATTAAATAAATGGTTTAATCACGTCAAAATTGATGATTATAATAAGATGATCTTTGGTCTTTAATAATATAAAAGTTTTATATATAAAGAATAAAGATATTACCTTTTTATTTATATTGATTTAATTTTTTTGATGCATTTGAGGGGAAAACAGAGTAAAAAGAGCTCTATTTATAGTAAATACCTCCCTCCTAGAGTCCAACAGGCTTCTAGTAGACGTGTACTGAGCATATCCACTGGAATTGATAAATATTTTAAGGTTTGGTGATGATTACATCATGATCAAACCATATTACATCATTATTACGCCATTATTTAGAGTTATCACTATAACTCTAATTTCGATGATGTCAAAGGCTTTAAAGAACCCCAGAATTCGTGGATTTTATTAGTTTTAATCATAGACTAATAGTATTCACCAATTTTATCACTAATGTAAGATGTGACTATGAAACTGATGATAAGATTACTATTAATCAACAGTACTATGTCTGTTCTTATGAAATATAATAATGAAAAATTATTATAACCACAATTAAATAATTAAAGAATTATTTCTTTCACGTGTTATACACTGCTAGTGATTATAACAGTGAGCAGTAATTGTCTACAAGAATCAATTACAAGAAGAATTTAATAATAAAAACTTCTTTTATTAAAATAATAGAATTATTTTAATATATAATTATCTTTTACAAGAATAATTATAATGGTAATTCTTGAAGAAAACTATTACTAGAGAAAAACTTTAAGAGTTAAAGATAAATTACTCACTAATACTCCAAAGAACTTATTGATAGATAAAAGTAGAAAAATTTGACGTGGAATTGTGGATTTAAAGAATGAACAGGATTTATAACAGTATTACAACAATATATAGTTGGATTCTATGATTTCACGTCTTTCTGGTTGATTCTGAAAGATTTAAAACACTTAAGAATAGCTTGTAACTAATACTTACTTGTTGGTAATAATGGCTTAATAAATTGATAAGATGATGATGATACGGAAAAAACAGCAAGAAGAGGCTTCTTTTAAGTCAACAACAGCACACAGAGGCGTGCCATGGCGCAAACTGAAAAACCAGTGAGTGAGAACACAATAAAACTTCCTGGATTAATGATTGCATCATCTGTTGTCACGTAAGATTATCATAATTACTTAATTGATGCTATTACGTGACTACCAACCTCAATATGGTGAAGAATAAAAGGAGTAACATTTGTAAATCTTCTTTGTTCCAAAATAATCATTGAATTCTCAAAGCTATCAATGTTATTGCCAATTTCATCACAGGTTTTTATTACTGTGAATTCTTGAAGATTCAGTGTTTCACGTAGAATGGTCAAAAATGGACTATACGTAAAACTTTTAATTTTACTGGTAAAACTGTAATTCTTTTTGGTTGTACCATAGATAATACAGTTCTCTATTGATCCTGAAAGTTTCATAAAGATTCATTAAGAATTGTATTTTTAATGAGTTTTTGAAGTTTTTACCTCATTTCTACGTAGAATTGCAAATATCAGTGTTTCACTGGTTGCTATGAGGTAAATCAATGGATACAAGTCCAAAAAGGGTTTTAATCAATCTTTTGGGGCTTATCCATGGAAAGTCATTAAGAATTGACGTGGTTACAGGAGTCTAAGTAGCTCTTTACCTCCTTGGCGCGTCAAAATAGCAGGTTATTTGCTATTTTCTTAAGATTACAGTAGGTGTAACTTGGTAACCAAGTTCCCAAAGAGTTTTAGTTTACCAATTGGGCCAAGATGAGCCATGGATCCATGCTCTGGAGCTATCCACGCCTCTGAGGCCTCAGAAGTTGGGTACCCTGGCTCTTTTTGATGTCTTTTGTCCCCCTTGCTTATTTTTCACGTAAAAATAGAAATTTAAGCTTAAAGTGAGATATCCACTATGGGTGTACCAAAGGTCCATGTAAGAATATCATGATATTAAGTGCTCAAAACATGCATAACACTATTCTTAGTGTATATGTAACATGGGATTTGTCACTTTCCCATTATTTTGGCTTAAAATCAAGAAAAACAAAAATTCTCACGGATCTTTTATGTGGTATTAATGATGTGGTATTGAAGTATTTTGCATTTTACCACCTCAAAGAGTTAATTTGAGCTTATTCACTCTATGGGGCTACCCTAGGTGAACTTTCGTGTAGAATCCAAATCTGGTCTTAAATCCATGGATTTACTTACTCAATAAAACGTTATTCATCTTTTCTGAAATTGAAAATGATGAATTTTGGATATATGCATGACTTATGAGTTATGCATAATTCAAAATTTCTTTTTAAGATAATTGTGGCCTATTTGGGTATGTAAAATGTACCTCAAGGCTCACATTCCCTCCCACCAAAAAATAAAATTGTACTACAATTTTATTAGTGATAAAAGAATAAGGCCCCAAAGGGGGGTAATGTCCACTGTCCAACCTCTTCACATCACTCAGATCAAGTAATTTAAAGCACATTTATAGACATATTCAGGCTTGTGGCCTTCTTTCATGTCTAAATCTTCTTAAGAGTTTATCTGAGTCAGGTATTTCTGATTCTGCCATCCATTCATCTTCATGTACTGGATTTCTATATCTGACAAGATATTCTCTTTGATTTTTACCCCTAAGTCTCCTTTCTTTAATGACTTTCTTTATCTTTTTGTCTTCATTCTGTTCCACAGGTGGTACAGCTAAAGCAGTTGGGTTTCTTAAAGGAAACAATTCTTTATCAGCCGGTTGATAAGGCTTTATCAAGCTGACTGGAAAGGTGGGGTGTTTATTTTCCAATTCACCACTCAATTCCACTTGAACTGCATTGGTTCCATGCAAAGTAACAATAACAAAAGGTCCTACATAAGAATCTTTAAGTTTCTTTGGGCCTTTGATATTATTAAAATTCAAGGTTGAAACTAAAACTAAGTCCCCTACTTCGAAGTCTGGTACTTTATGACTCTTGTCCCACTTCTGTTTTGCATAATCAAAAGCATCATCCATACTTTGTTTTGCATGATGTTTCACTTTATCAAGCATTATCTTGAAGCTGGAAGCTGTAGGATGAATGTCAATCAAGTCTTTCCTCAGTGTGTCTGCTGGGAGTCTTGGATTCCATCCTTTCTCTAACATAGCAGGAGTTTGTCCTGTGGAAGAATGGACTGATGTCTTGTATGCCAATTCTAGTGCAGGTATCAGAGTGCACCAGTCATGGGTAAAGCCATCTGAGTCTTTGAATTCTAATCCATAAGCACAAAATCTCCTGATCATGTCTTCTAAAGTTTTAATCATCCTCTCTGCTAGCCCATCTGTTTGAGGGTGATATGCTGTAGAGAATGATAACTTAGTCCCAAACAATCTATGAAGATTGGTCCAAATTGCAGATGTGAACTTGGGATCTCTGTCACTTATGATATTCTTAAATAATCCTGTATGAGAAATAACTCTACTCCATAAAAGAAGAGCTGTATCCATAGCAGTGTCATCTTTATGACATGGTAAGAATATGGGGGTTTTGCTATATCTGTCTACAATGACTAAACAAGCATTATAACTTTTGTCACCACTTGGAGGAAGTGCCATGACCCAATCCATGTGAACAACTTCCCATGGGGATTTTGGTTCTTGAATATGGATCATAAGTCCAAATTTCTTGCCTGTACTCCTGTTTGCTTTTTGGAATCTGTCACAGGTATGGCAATATTCAATGTTTTCTTTTCTCCAAGATGGCCACCATGCACAGTTCTTCACTTTTTCAAGTGTTCTGTCTTCTGACAGGTGTCCAGAGTAGATACTATCATGACATTCATGAAGAATGGTATTGATAAGCAATCTACTGCACAATGTCATAACACAAGAATGTTTTGTTCTGTGGTAAATTATTCCATCAAACAAGTGAAATCTTCCTTCAGAATAGGAATTTTTCCAAACTTCATCAAGTGCATTAACTAAAGATGTATCTTTGCAGTCGTTAACTAATAAAGAAGTCAAGATATGGCAATTCTTGTCTTGTTTATAAGATTCTCTGACTTCTTCAAAGAATTCAGTTCCAACATCAGTTATGTTAATTCCTTCAATTGGAATCTGTGGTTCAGCTTCCAAAGGTACATAAGCTGGGTTATCAGGAGTGTTGGCTAAAGCCCATCTACTAAGTCCATCAGCATTCTTGTGAATGTTTCCTGCTTTATGAACTATAGTCATGTTTCCTCTATATTCTTGAATAGCTATTTGCCATCTCAACATATGTCTGTTGGGAGTTTTCATGTTAAGAAGTGATTTCACGGCATTACAGTCAGTTATCACTTCAAAAACACTGCCATCAAGGTAATAGTGTAGTTTTTCAAGTTCCCATACTAAGCATAAGAACTCCATTTGGCTTGCACCATATCTGGCTTCTGTTGGTTTGATCTGTCTTGAGATATAACAAACTGGTCCTTCTGTAGGTTTGTCATCAATAATCTGGACTTGATGTAGGGCTGTCCCTAGTCCATCTCCACATGCATCAATGTACAACTTAAAAGGAATATTCCAGTCAGGCATGAGGAGTAAAGGTGCTTCTGTAAGGGCTTTCCTTATCTTCTCATAAGCTTTAATTCTCTCCTGTGTCATCTCAAATACAGTCTGTTGATCACAGATTCTATAAAGTGACTTGGCTAGAATTGCAAAGTCTTTCAGGTGTTGCCTATAGTAACTGGCAAATCCAAGAAAAGACATCATTTCTTTTTTATTCTGGGGTATTGGTTTAAGTAACACTGCTGCTACTTTCCTTTTGTCAATACCCAAGCTTAAACCAGGAACAATATGTCCTAATGCTTTGAGTTCTTCAAAACCAAAATTGCATTTCTTAAGTGAAACTTTCATGTTCACTTCTGCACCTTTATGAAGTACTCTTGCAAGTATTTCAAGGTGCAAAGACCATGAATCAGAACATATGATAATATCATCAATATAAATGATAAGCCATCCTTCAGACAATTCTGTAGGAAAGATGGTGTTCATCATTCTTTGATAATGGGATGGAGCATTTTTAATGCCAAATGGCATTCTAAGATACTCAAAAACACCACAGTGAGTGATAATTCTAAGTAATTTCTTAGGTTTAGGCGTCAAAACATTTTGATGGAAGCCTTTCAATGCATCCATTGATGTTATATACTTGGCTTTAGACAATTGAGTCAAGGTTTCTTGAATTCTAGGGATTGGATACCTATCTGGAACTGTGTAGGTATTCAATTCTCTGAAATCTCCAACCATTCTTGACTTATCATTATGCCATGCAATAATAACAGGTGTTGTCACTTCAACTTCCCCATTATGGCATACTTTCCTTAGCACACCAAGTTGGATCCACTCTTGGGTTTCTTCCAAGGCTTCTCTAGCTCTGGGACTTGCTGGATAAGCTGGTCTTCTAAGTAAAGGAGGATATGGTCTGTCAATATTAAGAGTAATATCAACTTCATGTCCTCTTATAGCGCCTAATGGTTCATTATCAGAGGCAAATGCATTTTTATATGTGTATAACACATTAATAAGTTCATTCCTCATCTTTGGTGACAATGATTGATTAATTTGTGCTTCAACAAGTTGATTAGTCACAAATTCATCTTTGTAAGTATCCTTGACAGAAGATACTACAGATATCTGTTTTGGCATATTGGAGAAAGCAAATTTTTGTCTCTTGTTATCTCCAATTGTGAAATATCTGTCCTTATGGTTATTTATATCAATACCATAAATATTTAAGTAATCATTTCCAAGAATGATGTGCTGAGATGTGCAATTATCCATTACTACAATCTCAGTTTTCATTCTTACACTTCCTGCTGGATGTGGGAATACAATAGTAGTGTCCAATATGCCCAGGGGGTACATATTGTTACTGGCACTACTGAATTGTACACCTTCTATTGGTAATAGATGGTTTTTCCATTCAGGAAGTATAATTTGGAGATAATCTTTGCCCACACAAGTGCAAAATGCCCCTGTATCCAAATTTACTTTGGCTTCAATATCACTCATTAGAACTGATGTGATACAGGATGCCCCAGCAGTCTAACCCTTTCCTCTAGCAGGTTTTGCTTTACACATTCTGGAATCTTGGATATTGATCAGGTTGCAGCAATCCTCACTGTACTGTGACAAGTGGGTATGGACTTCTGTGACCTTAAAGAAAGCTGAAATGTTCTCAATAGGATAGTCCTCCACTGGTGTATTTGCAGAGACTGCAGAATCTTGATCAGATTCTTCTTTCTCTTCAGTACACTGAGCTTCTTCAATGACTTGAATTTCATTGATCTTTGTCTTCTTAGGACAAGTGTTGGCTAAATGTGAAGTACTTCCACATTTATGACACTTCAAGACAGGTCTTTCTGGTCTTCTTTCCTCTCTAGGAATCTTTGAGACTATTTTGGACTCTATTGGGTTTTTAATCCAAGTCTTACCAATTCTTGTTCTGGTAATGATATCTTCCATAGCATTAATGTAGTCCTCTGTTGAACAAGGTTCCACACATCTGCTTTTGATAGCATGTTCCAGTTCTCCTCCACACTTTCTTAATATTTTCATATTAATCATAGTGTCAGACATATCTGGGTGTAAAGCAGATAATCTGTCTTTTTGTTTGAAGAACCAAGTAAGTGGTTTGTCTTTGTCTGAGTTAAAAATGGCACTTTCAAAAGCATTTTCCATTCTAAACCTCCAAGAATTATTGGCCCATTTGGTAATCACTTCAGATACCCACCAAGACTAGTCATGTTTACCATGATCAATCCTCATTTTGTAATACCATTTCTTTGCAGTCCTGGTAAATAAACAGTGTAATTTTCCCACTATGATTTCATCAGGTATATTGAAGTCTTCTTGCAACATATCAATAGTCCTGATGAATTCAATATGGTTGTATTCTCCTTCACCAGAGAATGTTGGCCATTCTTCTATTTTGGGAATATCTTTTGCAGAGTAGGCAGTTTCTCCCAAGAATGGGGTGAGACTTTCTTTAACAGAAAGTTTTTCTTCAGTTAAAGGTGTAGAATGTCTTGGCATATGTGGTTCATGATTCTTATGAATTTGTTCCACACTTGCAATTATTTCATTCTTCAACTTCTGCCTTTCACTGTCACTTTTTGCTAAGTGTATAGCAAATTGGTTGGTATTCTCAACTATTTTTAAGACTTGGTCTTGTAAAATTGTAAGTTAATTATTCACCTTAAAAATGGAAAGTTCTTCCATCTCATCATGCTGAACTTGGCACATGTTTTCAATTCTTTTGCAAGAATTGGTAATTGAGTCAAGTCTAGCATGTGTCACTTGGTGCAATTCAATGTATGTTTTATCATTTTTCTTTAATTCAACTATATCTGATGCAATTTTAGTTAGCTTTTTATCAAGTTTACCAATTTCTACATTAATACTAGTTTGTACACCAATTATTTGCGTGGAAAGTTTCTGTTCATCCTTTCCTGCTCCTTGGCTGTGAATTCCATCAGAGTTCTGGCCATATTGAAGACACTGTCCATGGCTGAAAGCTCCAATTTGGGGATCCTGTACCCCTGTGGGTAAGGTCTGTGCCAATTGGCTTTGCCTTTGCCCTTTCCTTGATGGTTCTTGGGACCTTTCTGCTTCTTCTGAGGTCCCTTGGCTTGTCGTTGGACACTTCTGGAGCTGGTTTGGAACTGGTAGACGCCACTGGTGCCTCTGTCTCCAAAGCTGGAGTCATTTCCAACTCTTTCTTCTTGTCTATAGATAAAAGACTTCGGTTCTTCAACCAATTCTTTATCTTTTTGACCTTGTCTTTGCAAGACAGGGGGCTCCATCCTCCTAAGAGTTCTATGGTCTTCTCCTGACCCAGAAAGCTCTTGATGTGTAAGTAGGAGTTCATGGCCCCCTGCCAAAGGCTTGGGCAGATTTCCCACTCCTCTTCCTTGGCTGCTCTGAACCAGGTTTTGTACTGGCATTGATATATTTCTATTGCTGCCACCTGAAAGTGGTTCAGCCCTGGAAATATTACCATAAATCAGTTCAGGCTCTGAATTCACGTCAAAATCTGTTGGTACAGACCTTGGGGAATGGGGGCAACTCTGGCATCCTCCAAATGTGTCTTTCTTGTGGAAGACTTGGCACTTCTGGATTTGGTCTTGCCTCTTCTTTGTCCACATCCATCTGGTTGGACTGAATAGTTGCTTCCATTTCTGGTATGCACCATTTTTACGTCAATTTAAGGATAAAGAGTAAAAATAAAGATAAAAACACACCTTTTGGTGGTAATTTATTCTTTTCAGAATTAAATAAGGTGCCTCTTTTAGCAATTTGCACCTCAATACTTTCCTCAGATTCTGCTTCTGAAGATTCTGGGCTAGTAATATATCTTTTACTGAGTCTGTTGCCAGCTGCACAGTATTTGATTAAAGACACTAGAAAAATTACAAAAGAGAAAAAATTATTTTTTATACTTTTTAAAATATTTTTAAAGATTTTTTATAAGTTTTATATTTTTTAATATTAAAAAAATTATTCTTTTTAAAGAGAAAAAAATTCAAATTTAAGATTTTGAATGAAAATTAATTCAGAGTAACTCAAAGAATAATTTTATAAGTTTTTGGATGTGAAAAAGCCACATGTAAAAACAATATAAAATTAAACCAAATTTCTCAATGAAAAATATTTCCAAAACAATTTCAAAAATAAGAATTATTTTAATTTTAAAATGAAAGAAAAAAAATTAAATTAATATATTTTAGAGCTTAAAATTATATTAATTAAGGGTACAAGGTTCAAAAAACACAGCCAGGCCCCCAAATGTAAGATGTGACTATGAAACTGATGATAATATTACTATTAATCAACAGTACTATGTCTGTTCTTATGAAATATAATAATAAAAAATTATTATAACCACAATTAAATAATTATAAAATTATTTCTTTCACGTGTTATACACTACTAGTGATTATAACAGTGAGCAGTAATTGTCTACAAGAATCAATTACAAGAAGAATTTAATAATAAAAACTTCTTTTATTAAAACAATAGAATCATTTTAATATATAATTATCTTTTACAAGAATAATTATAAATATAATTCTTGAAGAAAACTATTACTAGAGAAACACTTTAAGAATTAAAGATAAATGACTCACTAATACTCCAAAGAACTCATTGATAGATAAAAGTAGAGAAATTTGACGTGGAATTGTGGATTTAAAGGATCAAAAGGATTTATAACAGTATTACAACAATATATAGTTGGATTCTATGATTTCACGTCTTTCTGGTTGATTCTGAAAGATTTAAAACGCTTAAGAATAGCTTGTAACTAATACTTACTTGTTGGTAATAATGGTTTAATAAATTGATAAGATGATGATGATACGGAAAAAACAGCAAGAAGAGGCTTCTTTTAAGTCAACAACAGCCCACAGAGGCGTGCCATGGAGCAAACTGAACAACCAGTGAGTGAGAAAACAATATACCTTTTTGGATTAATGATTGCATCATCTGTTGTCACGTAAGATTATCATAATTACTTAATTGATGCTATTACATGACTACCAACCTCAATATGGTTAAGAATAAAAGGAGTAACATTTGTAAACCTTCTTTTATTCCAAAATAATCATTGATTTCTCAAAGTTATCAATGTTATTGCCAATTTCATCACAGGTTTTAATTACTGTGAATTCTTGAAGATTCAGTGTTTCACGTAGAATGGTCAAAAATGGACTATACGTAAAACTTTTAATTTTACTGGTAAAACTGTAATTCTTTTTGGTTGTACCATAGATAATACAGTTCTCTATTGATCCTGAAAGTTTCATAAAGATTCCTTAAGAATTGTATTTTTAATGAATTTTTGAAGTTTTTACCTCATTTCTACGTAGAATTGCAAATATCAGTGTTTCACTGGTTGCTATGAGGTAAATCAATGGATACAAGTCCAAAAAGGGCTTTAAGTACTCTTTTGGGGCTTATCCATGGAAATTCATTAAGAATTGACGTGGTTACAGGAGTCTAAGTAGCTCTTTACCTCCTTGGCATGTCAAAATAGCAGGTTATTTGCTATTTTCTTAAGATTACAGTAGGTGTAACTTGGTAGCCAAGTTCCCAAAGAGTTTCAGTTTACCAATTGGGCCAAGATGAGCCATGGATCCATGCTCTGGAGCTATCCACGCCTCTGAGGCCTCAGAAGTTGGGTACCCTGGCTCTCTTTGATGTCTTTTGTCCCCCTTGCTTATTTTTCACGTAAAAATAGAAATTTAAGCTTAAAGTGAGATATCCACTATGGGTGTACCAAAGGTCCATGTAAGAATATCATGATATTAAGTGCTCAAAACATGCATAACACTATTCTTAGTGTATATGTAACATGGGATTTCTCACTTTCCCATTATTTTGGCTTAAAATCAAGAAAAACAAAAATTTTCACGGATCATTTATGTGGTATTAATGATGTGGTATTGAAGTATTTTCCATTTTACCACCTCGAAGAGTTAATTTCAGCTTATTCACTCTATGGGGCTACCTTAGGTGAATTTTTGTGTAAAATCCAAATCTGGTCTTAAATCCATGGATTTACTTACTCAATAAAAAGTTCTTCATCTTTTCTGAAATTGAAAATGATGAATTTTTGATATATGCATGACTTATGAGTTATGAATAATTCAAAATTTCTTTTTAAGATAATTGTGGCCTATTTGGGTATGTAAAATGTACCTCAAGGCTCACAACTAATATGACTGTTAAACTTAATTTAAGGTTACAGTGAGTGATCATAAATGATCAAATTAAGCTCAAACTTTGATCCTTAATAGCATTTGAGATTTATAAGCTACAGAAATTCAGAGAGTGAATTCTAATAGCTTGGCATAACCTCATTATTCTTCCAAGAGCATTTCATTACATCATCAAAACTCTATTTTTGATGATTTTGTTTGTAACTCATCTTTTCTGTCGAAATTTAATATTTTAAACTTCAAACTATGATTTCAAGGGGTTATACCTTGAATATTATAATAAAAAATACATAATTATTCACTAATGAGCTAGTAGAATCCAACTGTCTACTTTTTTTTTTAAGTTTGGACCACTTTCACAACAAAGTGGTCAACAGCTCTGTTGATTTTAATCAATAATTCCTTACAGGTTTCAACCTTACTTATAACTTGTGAAATAAACTTCATTTCTGTTTTTCTACAGTAATTACGTGATGACTTTCTTTTTGGTTCATCACTATATCATGCATAACTCAAGAGATATTAACTAAAACCCTTGAATAAATGTGTTGACCAAAAAAGTGCATATATTCAGGTTAATTCCTTAAGTATTGATTTTGAAGCTTAGCTTCTTAATTGTTTTATATGTGGATTTTTATGGAGAATCCAATGGTAACATTTATTTCACATGTTGCTTCATTGGCCTTTGAAATAAATAAGGATTTGTGTTTTTTATAAGGTATTATTACTTATAACTTATTAAATATTGACTTTACAGATATGCCATAAAAATGGTATATGTGTACTTTACCATGGGGAATCCAATGGTATAATTTATTTCAAAAGTTTATTAATTGGGTTTTAAGTTAAACCAAGTTTTATACCAATTTATGGTATTTTCGTAGCTTCAAGGTACTTATTTTGAATGTATAATTATATTAAATATTTCTTGTGAACTTTTTTGGGTATGTGGTCATATCTCAAAGGTTCACATTCCCTACCACCAAAAAAGATTGTACCACAATCTGATATGTGTAATTAGGGTATCATCCACTGTCCTACCTCTTCAATAGACTTTGTTAGTCTTGAAGCTCAATAATGCTTCCCTTTTTTTTGAAGGCTTTCTTTCATGTCTGAATCTTCTTACTAGTTTATCAGCATTTGTTATATCTCTCTCAAGTAGCCATTCATCTTCTTGAGTTGAATTTCTATACCTTACAAGGTATTCTCTTTCTCTTTTGTTTCTTGTCCTTCTTTCTTTAAGGACTTTTACTATTTTCTTTTCCACTCCTTCTTCCAAGGGGGGAATTTTAAGTGGGGGTTTATTTCTTAGTGGAAATAGCTCCTTATCACTTGAGCTGTAAGGCTTTATCAGACTTACAGGGACAGTTGGGTGTTTGTTCATTAGTTCACCTGTGAGTTCCAATTGCACAGGATTGGGTCCATGAAGTGCTTTTATCATAAATGGTCCTGCAAAGGAATCTTTTAATTTCTTTGGGCCTTTTATGTTATTGAAATTAAGAGTTGATACTAGGACCAAGTCTCCTATTTTAAAAGAAGGTGGCTTATGACTTTTATCCCATCTTTCTTTTGCATATTTGAAAGAATCTTGCATACATCTGTTTGCATGGTGTCTTGCCTTGTCAAGCATTATCTTAAAACTGCTTGCTGTTGGATGTATATCCACTAAGTCCTTTTTGAGGGTATCATAAGGAAGCATTGAATTCCAACCTTTTTCTAGCATTGCTGGTGTTTTGCCAGTAGAAGAATGAATTGATGTTTTATATGCCAGTTCAAGAGCTGGTATTAGTGTACACCAATCATGGGTAAAACCATCAGAATCTTTGAATTCTAGCCCATAAGCACAGAATATTCTGATCATTTCCTCTAAGGTCTGTATAATTCTTTCTGCTAAACCATCAGTTTGAGGATGGTAAGCTGTTGAGAATGATAGCTTTGTCCCAAACAAGTTATCGAGATTTGTCCATAATGCTGAAGTGAACTTTGGGTCTCTGTCACTTATAATATGCTGGAATAAGCCTGTATGGCTAATAAATTTATTCCATATCATTATGGCTGTGTCATATTTATGACATGGTGGGAACATGAGAGTTTTTCTATACCTGTCAACCAATACTAGGCATTCATTATAGCTTCTGTCTCCTCCTGGAGGTAATGATGTTACCCAATCCATATGAACTATTTGCCATTGGGATTTTGGTTCTTGGATTTGGATCATCATTCCAAATTTTTTTCCTGTGGCTCTGTTGGCTTTTTGACATCTGTCACAGGCTTGGCAGTATTCTATAAAATCTTTCTTCCAGTTTGGCCACCAAGAGCAGGTTTTAACCCTCTCTAGTGTCCTGTCTTCTGAAAGGTGTCCAGCTGCAACACTACCATGACACTCATGTAAAATAGTGTTTATCAGGGTTCTATCTGTTAAGGCCATAACACATGTGTTTTTTGTTCTATGGTAAAGGATTCCATCAAGGAGGTGGAATCTTCCTTCATCATATGCCTTTTTCCATGTTTCATCTAGTTTTGATGAAAGTGATGGGTCTTTGCAGTCTTTCATTAGAAGTTGGCTTAAGATATGGCAATTTTTGTCTATCTTATAGCTTTCTTTAACTTTGTTAAAGAATTCTGTGCGAATGTCTGTAACGCATATTCCTTCTATATGGTGTTCTTCTTGTGGTACCCATGCTGGATTGTCAGGGGTATTTGCTAGAGACCATCTGCTAAGACCATCTGCAATTTTATGAATATTTCCAGATTTATGAACTATAGTCATATTTCCTCTATATTCTTGGATAGCAATTTGCCATCTCAGCATATGTCTATTTGAAGTTTTCATATTTAATAGAGATTTTACAGCATTACAGTCTGTAATCACATCAAATACTGTTCCATCCAAGTAGTAATGTAATCTTTATAAAGCCCACACTAAGCAGAGGCATTCCATTTGGCTTGCTCCATATCTTGCTTCTGTTGGCTTTATCTGTCTTGAAATAAAACAAATTGGTCCTTCCACTGGTTTATCATTGATAATTTGTGTCTGGTGTAGTGCAGCACCCAGTCCTTCTCTACAAGCATCAATGTAAAGTTTGAAGGGTAGTTTCCAATCTGTCATTAGAAGAAATGGGGCATTTGTTAAGGAATTTCTCAATTCTTCATATGCCTTGAGTCTTTCTTCTGTCATTTCATAGACTGTTTGTTGGTCACATAGCTTATACAAGGATTTAGCAATTTTTGCAAAGTCCTTTATATGCTGTCTATAGTAACCAGCAAATCCTAGAAATGATTGCATTTCTTTTTTGGTTTGAGGCATTGGCTTAAGTATTACTGCTGCTACTTTATTCTTGTCTATGCCTAGACTAAGTCCAGATACAACATGTCCTAGTGCTTTTAATTCACTATATGCAAAATGACACTTTTTCAAGGAAATTTTCATATTCACTTGGACTATTTTTTGTAGTACCCTTTCTAGTCTTATAAGGTGATTTTCCCAAGTTTCTGAGCAAACTATGATATCATCAATATACATAATTAACCATCCTTTGGATATTTCTTCAGAAAATATGGTATTCATCATTCTTTGATAATGGGAAGGTGCATTTTTTATGCCAAATGGCATTCTTAAGTATTCAAAAATTCCACAGTGGACTATTATCCTCAGTAGTTTTTTGGTATTGTCTGTTAAGAAAGTTTGATAAAAACCCTCCAAGGCATCCATGGCTGTGATGAAATTAGCTTGTGATAATTGTGTCAATGTCTCATGGATCCTGGGTATTGGATACCTGTCTGGAATGGTATAGGTGTTCAGGGCTCTGAACTCTCCTACCATGCTTGATTTTTCATTATGCCAAGTTATAATGACAGGTGTAGTGACTTCTACCTGTTCATTATGTCCTACCTTTCTTAATACTCAAAGGTCCATTAAATCTTTAATGTGTACCTCTAAGGTTTCTCTAGCCCTTGGACTAGCTGGGTAAGCAGGTCTCCTTAGTAAAGGTGGTTAAGGCTTTTCCACATTAAGAATTATATCCACTTCATGTCCAATTATGGCACCTAGTGGCTTTTTGTCAGTTTCAAAGGCATTTTTGTACTTAAATAAGAGGTTAATAAATTTTTCTTTCATTTTTTCTGTTAATTATTGATTGAATTCTGCCTCTTTAAGTTCAGATATAAAAAGTTCCTTTTCTGGAATCTTTTCTTCATTCTTAATAACTGTGATCTGTTTTTTGTTATTTAAGAAGCCAAACATTTGTCTTTTGTTGTCTCCTATGGTAAAATATCTATCCTTTTGGTTAGAGATATCTATACCATAAATTGATAAGGAGTCATTCCCAAGTATGAAGTGATTACTAGTACAGCTGTCCATTAATACAAACTCTACTTTGATTCTGACACATTGTGAGGGATGAGGAAAAATTAGTGTTAAATCAATTATTCCAAGGGGCTTCATTCTCTCACTTGCACTACTAAATTTGACACCTTGTATTGGCATAAGTTTTTTTCTTGCCAGTCTGGGACAATGGCTTTTAAGTAAATTTTACCAACACAGGTGCAATATGCTCCTGTATCTAAGTTAACTTTTCCTTCTTGGTTATCAACCATAACAACACTTATACTTGATTTTCCAGCTGTATATCCCATTCCTCTTGCAGGTTTGGTTCTATACATTTTGGCATCTTGTATGTTTGTCAGGTTTGTGTCAGATGTCCCAACCTGTGGTAAGTTTGAGCTAACATCCAGTACTTCATAAATTATATCAATATTATTAATTTGTGCATTAATCATATTGATTTCATCACTTTCAGAACTTTCTGATTCTTCTGTCTCTTTTTCAGAGTCAGATTCCTCTTCTTTGTCATTGTGGTTTTCTGTTTCCACAATTTCATTGATCTTTGACTTTTTAAGGCAATTATTGGCTAAGTGTCCAATACCTCCACATTTATGGCATTTTCTTTGCTCATTATTGTTGGATGTATTGGGCTTGAAGGATTCTTTTGATTTATGTTTTTTGATAAATGGTTTATTTGGGCTTTTAATGTCAAATTTCTTCCAAGTCCTGCCAATTTTTGTTCTTCTTACTATGTCTTCTAGTGCATAAATATACTCTTCTGTGGAGCATGGTTCTATACACCTGCTTCTTAGGGCATGTTCTAGCTCTCCTCCACATTTATTGAGTATTTTCATCTGCAACATTTTTTGTGACATTTCTGGGTACAATGCATTAAGTCTTTCAACTTGTTCAAAGAACCAAGTTAAAGGTTTGTCTTTGTCTGGGTAAAAGAAAGAATTTTCAAATGCATTTTCTATTTTGTACCTCCAGGCATCATTAGCCCACTTGGTGATTGTTTCTTATTTCCAACAAGACCCGGTATTTTTGCCATTTGTTTGCCTTATGCCTTAATACCATCTTTTTGCAGATTTATCAAACAATGAATGTAATCTTACAGTGATTAATTCATCTGGTATGGCATGATCTTCTTGTAGCATGTCAATTGTTTTGATAAATGACATGTGGTCATATTCACCTTCTCCTGTGAATGTTGGCCATTATTTCAATTGAGGTGCTTCCTTCATTAAGACTTGGTTATTGTCTTGATGGCTCAAGTCTGTTATTAATGGATTTGTTAATTCCTCTTTTGGCTTAACAGGGCTTCTTATGTGAGAAAATGGTGTTCATAACTTTGGCATATTTAAGTTAGCCTCATTAATTTTATCCATTTTTTCAGTAATAAGCCTTATTTCACTTTTAATGTCATCTTTCAGATGCATTATTGCTTCATCACTCTTTTACACATGGTCCAAAAGTAATTTTTGGTGTGATGAAGTCTTTTCTTCAAATTTTTCTACAGAAATACTTAATTTGTTTACTTTTTCTGTAACATTGTCAATACTCACATCATAATTGATTGTCAAAGTTTTTTCTTTGATATCACTTATGTATTTGTACAACTCTTGTTGTCCTTGTATTAATTTCTGAGTATTGTCAATTAATACTTTTGGTTTATTATTTTCAATCATAAATTTTATGTTATCAATTTCTTTCTTATTTTGTGCAACAAGTTTTTTTTAAAGATGATAAGCTATTATTTATTTCTTGGAAAGATAATAAACTATTTTTAATGTCTTTAAGAGGTAAAATACTATTTTTAAGCTCTGTGAAAGTAATTACAACATCAGGAGACAAGGTTATTTCTTTGGGAAATGGGGTTGTCTCATTCTTTGTTCCTCTTTGTCTTTGAATTCCATCAAAGTTCTGGCCATGTTGAAGACATTGTCCATGGCATCTTTTTTGATTTTGGGAATCCTGTAGCTTGGGTAATATGGTTTTCTCCAATTCTTTTTCTTGTTCTTCCCCCCTTCTTGTGGAAGTGGGTTGACTTGGGGCTTGGTTGTAGAAGCTACTGGGGCTTCTTCCTTGGTTGCCTCCTTCTTTTTGCCATGATACTCCTTGATCTCTTTGATTTGAGGTTTGGATGATAGTGGATTCCATCCATTGCAGTATCTCACTATTTCCTCCTCTTTGAGGAACTTTTTCAGGATGTGCCAGGAGTTCATCACTCCTTGGTGTATTTGAGGCAACATTTCCCAATCTTTGTCCTTGTACACTGTGTAGTACTGTTTGTATTGGCTCATGTAAATGTCTATTTGAGCCCTCTGAATGTGATTTGTACCTGTTTGAGTTACTCATACTTAGTTCCAATTCAGGTTCAGATATCATGGGCATTTCTGGGACTTGCCTTTGGGATAAGGAACATCCTTGTGTGGATTCTGTTCCACTGGGGATATTTCCCTTCCTTTTCCCTTTTGAGGAATCAATTCTACCTCTGAGTCCAGCTCCATCTGATTGGATGGAGTATTGGGAGCCTCTTCTGGTTGTCGTATTATAGGAATAATAAGAAATAAGAGGATTTCAGAACAGAAATTTTCTTATGGCAATTCATAAATGAGGTACTCACCTTCAGAGTCCTGGAAAGTCCAATTTCTTGGCTTTCTTTTTCTTGGTAATTATTGGTGTTGGAGAACTTTGACAAGTTTCTTCCACCAATCTTTCAACAGTGGTTTGGTTGTCTTCAAACCTAAAAAAGACAAATAAATATGAGTCTTTTATATAAAAGTGTTATTTTTTTGGTAAGATATGGCAATTTTCCATGTAAATATTGCTTTTATATCTTTTTTTTATTAAAAAAAAATGAAAATAATTAAAGAAATGAAATTAAAATGAATAAAATAACTTTTTTATTGGTTTTTAATATTTTTATTTTTAAAGAATGAAATAAAAATGAATATGATTCTTTTATCAAATTAATTTATAATATAAAATTATCTTTAATTTATAAAATATCTTTTTTAATCACTAGAGTCACTCAAAGAAAGTTTTTGCAAGTCTAAGGATGTGAAAAACCACATGTAAGACAGTACAATTGCTTTCCAAATGCCTCAATAGCTTTTGAAATCAATAAATATGAAATCATTATATAATTTTATGATTAGAAGTATAATTTATTATTGGATAAGCCCAATTAAAATCTTTTTAAAGGTCTTTTAGAGTAAATATCACGGCCAGGCCCCCAAATGTAAGGTTTGACTATGAAACAATAAGTAAAAATTACTAATATTTTACTTATTGTACTATGAATGTCCTTATAAATAAAATAAATAAGATAAAAATAATTATAATAATAAAGATTTATTATAATTATGGCGTAAAAATAATTATATTATCAATAAAATATGATAATATAATTTATATTATAAAATATAATATGATAAAATAAATATATTAATATAAAATAATTAATATATTTAATGGCACTTCATTATTGTTACAAACAAATAATAAAGGCGTAAAAAATTGTTTTTTATTAATAAAAAACAATTAATAACAATAATATTACCAATATTAAAGTTATAAATTAATATAAATATTATTTATATTAATTAAAGAATTATTAAAAGAATAATAAAGAGAAAATAACCTACTTTTAATACTTAATATAATAATTTTGAGATATTTTACGCCAAATATTTTAAATAAAACTTATCCAAATTGTATTTACAATAAAAAATAGAGAAAATTACAAATATTCTTGATTTTTACGTGGAAATGAGGTTTTAGAGAGATTTTTAACAAAAACAATTAATTAAATGATTTAATCACGTCAAAATTGATGATTATAATAAGATGATATTTGGTCTTTAATAATATGAAAGTTTTATATATAAAGAATAAAGATATTACCTTTTTATTTGTATTGATTTAATGTTTTTGATGTGTCTGAGGGGAAAACAGAGTAAAAAGAGCTCTATTTATAGTAAATACCTCCCTCCTAGAGTCCAACAGGCTTCTAGTAGACGTGTACTGATCATATCCACTGGAATTGATCAATATTTCAAGGTTTGGTGATGATTACATCATGAACAAACCATATTACATCATTATTACGCCATTATTTAGAGTTATCACTATAACTCTAAGTTTGATGATGTCAAAGGCTTGGCAGAACCCCAAAATTAGTGGATCTTATTGGTTTTAATCATAAGCTAATAGCATTCACCAATTGTATCACTAATATGACTGTTAAACTTAATTTAAGGTTACAGTGAGTGATCATAAATGATGAAATTAAGCTCAAACTTTGATCCTTAATAACCTTTAAGATTCAAACGCTAAAGCAATTCAGAGAGTGAATTATAATAGCTTGGAATAATCTTATCATGCTGCCAAGAGCATTTCATTACATCATCAAAACTCTATTTTTGATGATTTTTCTTGTAACTCATACTTTCTGTCGAAATTTAATATTTGAAACTTCAAACTATGATTTCAAGGGGTTATACCTTAGATATTATAATAGAAAATACATCATTCTTCACGAATGAGCTAGTAGAATCCAACTGTCCACTTTTTTTTAAGTTTGGACCACTTTCACAACAAAGTGGTCAACAGCTCTGTTGATTTTAATCAATAATTCCTTACAGGATTTAACCTTGTTTATAACTTGTGAAATAAACTTCATTTCTTTCTTTCTACAGTAATTACGTGATGACTTTACTTTTGGTTCATCACTATATCATGCATAATTCAAGAGATATTAGCTAAAATCCTTGAATATATGCGTTGACCAAAAAGTGCATATATTCAGGTTAATTCCTTAAGTATTGATTTTGAAGCTTAGATTTTTAATTGTTTTATATGTGGAGATTTATGGAGAATCCAATGGTACCATTTATTTCACATGTTGTTTCATCGGCTTTTGAAATAAATAAGGATTTGTGTTTTTTATAAGGTATTATTACTTATAACTTATTAAATATTGACTTTACAGATATGCCATAAAAATGGTATATGTTTATTTCACCATGGGGAATCCAATGGTATAACTTATTTCACAAGTTTATTCATTGGGTTTTAAGTTAAACCAAGTTTTATACCAATTTACGGTATTTTTGTAGTTTTAAGGTACTTCTTTTTAATGTATAATTATATTAAATATTTCTTGTGACCCTTTTTGGGTATGTGGTCATACCTAAAAGGTTCACAACCTGTCTGGCACAGTGTAGGTGTTTAGATCTCTAAAGTACCCAACCATTATGGTTTTTACATTATTCCATGCCACTATGACTGGATTAGTTATCCCTACTTCTTCATTGTGGAAAAGCTTTCTTATTAAACCAAGGTCCAGGAGCTCTTTAATGTGTGGCTCAAGTGCGTTTCTTCAGTTTGGGCTTGCTGGGTATGCAGAACTTCTCAAGAGTGGTGGATAAGGTCTCTCAATATTCAAAATAATGTCAAAATCATGACCAATAACTTCCCCAAATGGTTTTTTATATTTTGCAAAGGATTCTTTGTGTTCATTTAAGGGGTAGAGAGTTCATTTTCCTGTATATCAGTAAGATGAAGACCTACTTTAGATTCATTCATCTGTTCTGTATTGAAGGACCCTAGCTCTAATTTGACTGGTGATAATTTATTTACTAAAATTTGTATTTTAACAGATAAAAGGGGCAATTTTTGATGCTTATTGTCCCCAATACTAAGGTATCTATATCTATTGTTGTTTAAATCTATGCCATAAGTGATTAAATAATCATTTCCCAATATAAACTGGGTACTAGAGAAGTTTTCCATAGCAAAAAATTCAACACTAATTCTCAAATTTCCCTTGATATGTGGAAATATTACAGTGGTCTCAAATATGACCAATGCTTTCATTGGATTACCTGCACTGTTAAATTTTATGCTATCAATTGGTAATAATTGCTATTGAAAATTAGGTACACAGCTCTTGAGAAAGTATTTTCCAACCCAAGAGCAGAAGGCTCCTGGGTTAAGTAGAAGATTAGTTGGTTTGTTATAAATTACCACTTATGTTATAGAGGAATTACAAGATGTATAACCTTTCCCTCTTTTTGGTTTGGTTTTCATAAGCTGTGAATCTTGGAACTCTGAGAAATAAAGTTGAATATTTCTCAATTGTGGCCAGTGGGAATAATATTCCATGATGTCAAATGTTACATTGATATTTTCTATATCTTTTGAATATTCAGAAAATATTGATGATTTATCATCTGAATTTTCTTTATTAAAATCATATTTTTCAAAATCAGGTTTCTTCTCAATGTAAATTTCATTTATTTTTCCCCTTATGGACATGTATCAGATAAATGTGTGGTTCTCTGGAAGATATGGCACTTTTTAATGGTATCTGGAGATTTATATTTCATATTATTAAAGTTTTCTTTGGGAATTTTGTCCAAAAAATCTTTCCAAGGTGTATTAAACCTTTTTTTAAGATTCACCCTACTAGAACTAATTCTGGTTCTGGTGGTTACTTCTTCTAATATATTCATAATATCTTTTGAATATTTTTCAGTAGTCCTGCACTTGAAAGAATGCTCTAATTCACCTCCAAATTCTCATAATTTTTCTGTGAATCAAAAATTCTGACATGTCAGGGTATAACTCTGTTAATCTATATTTCTGTTGGAAAAACCATGGTAAAGCTGTGTCTTTGTCAGAATTAAATTTAGCAGATTAAAAGGCTGTTTCCCCTTTAAATCTCTAAGCATCATTTTCCAATCTGTTAATAATTTGACTTTTCCACCAAGTCCAACTTTGGTGTCCATTTGATTGCCTTAAATTGAAATACCATATATGAGCTGATTTGGTAAACAAGGTGTTAAATATTTCTGTTACCAATCTGTCTGATAATTAAAATTCTTCTATAATAATTTCAATACCTCTTATGAATTCCATATGGTCATATTCTCCTTCACCACTGAAGTGAGGCCATTCTTTAGGTTTTGGAACTTCTTTCAAATGTGCTTGGCCCTATTGATGGTTCTAAGTTATTGAAAGAAGTGTAAAATTAATTATTTAATTGTCAATTTTGTACATCCAATACTTGTGGGTTGGAATTTATTGTACCCTCATATTGATTCAGAGGTGTAGACATTGTTGGGAAGAGGTGTAGTAATTTTTCAATTTCATCAATTTTACTGGTGCTACACCTTTGGGAATTTCTGAATTCATGTTGGAAACCTTGGATTAAATTGATTAACTAAAATTTAATATATATCTTCTTCACTTTTAATTTCTTTCCATAATTTAGTTTGCCTAGTATTATCAGAAACAACTTGATTAAATTTCATTGTTAATTTTGATGATTCCTCTTGTGAGGTGTCAAAACACTTTTTCAAGGCAATGGTATATGTCTTTACTTCAGTAACTGAGCTGGAAATATAATTAAGGGCTGTATTATGATCTTCTTTGATAATAATTATGGCTTTTTTATTCCTTTTCCAATTATGTCATCAATATTGAATTTAGAATATTTATCTGTTGATTCTTTAATAATGGCAGATTGTTCATTTATTTTAATTCCAAATTAACTGTCATTATTTGAAGTTTTAATTGTTCTTAAAAGATTTTCAAAAAACATAAATGTTTCATTTATTTGGCTCAAAATTAGATTATTTGCTTCAAGATTGTTACAAATTGCTGAGGTTTTATCAGAAATATGACTTTTCATGTCATTTATAGCTATATGAAAGTTTGGAATGCCATCTAGAATGTCACAAATCATTTCTTATATTTTAATCTGGCTTCCTTCTTTTTCTGTAATTCCATAAAGGTTCTGGCCATATGAAATACATTTCCATGGCATCCTGTTGAATATTTGGGATTCTGTGGCCCTGGCTGTATGGTTTTGTGGCTGATGCTTTGACTTTTCCCTTGTTCTGAGCTTGTGGCTACTTTTTCACATTGGAATTACTGCTGATGGCTATTGGGAATGGATTTGGCATGTTTTTGGGTGGTGGAGGGTTCTTTTGACTCCATTCTACTGTTAAAAGAATCATATTCTTCTTTTCCTTTGATGGATGATATCCATTGAGTAACTTGCAAGTATTGGGATGGCCCAGGAATTTTCTCAAAGTCAACTAAGAGCTCATGCAGTTTTTCCACAGATCTACAAGGATTTGATTCTCTTTGTGCTGAAGTGCATTGTTGTCAGCCTTATGGCTGGCTTTTTAAATTTCTACTGAGGCTTCTTGTGGTGGTATCAGCTCGTTTTGAAGTAAAAACAGTGTTATAAGCTTCAAAATGGCATAATTTGTCAGTTTGGGCTTCATTTACTGACCCCTGTCCTTCTGAAACTGAGTGGCTTCCACTATAATCATGTCTATAACCTTTTTGGGAGCTTTCTGAGGGGTTATATCTGTCTCTTGATCCAGTTGAAGGCATAATTATGTTCACAAAAGCTTAAAATAGTATTTTTACGTCAAAAAGGCTTACTATTGGTGAAATTATTTGCCTTTTGGAGGGTATTACCTATGTCAAAATTAATTAACACAGAAGAAATTGGCTCTGTTTGATTATTCTGACCTATAATAACAGTGCTATTATGGTCAGAATTAACAATACTGGAAGGAATCATACTAGTAGGTGTTGATGCTGTTTCAATGTTTTCTTGGCTTACCATGTTTTCGAGAACTAAAATTAAATGAAAAAGAAATTCATAAAGTAGAAAAACCTTTTTCAAATGAGAAATGAAAAATAAAGCCTCACTTATAATTTTTTTTTCATTCTTTATGATTTTTTGAATTGTAAGTATTTTTATAGCTTTTTGAATTTTTCAATATAAAAAAAGATTAAAAAAGGTAAAAAATATATGTCACAGGTAAAATATCACAGAAGGGACCCCAAATGCAAGGTGAGGATATGAAAATTTGACTAAAAATCAAGTACTTTTCCTGTCCTCAAAATCTTTATAAGGCAGAATTTAATTGAGAGTAGTATATTTTAAGAGTTTTTAAGAGAAAAAACACCAAATGTATTTTTGATAGCTTTATTAGTATAAGAAAATAATATTATAAAGATTTTTTGCTTTACCAACAATAAATATTTATCCAAAAATACTCTGCAAGAGATGTTTAAGGCTACAAAAGAAATTTCTTCAAGAGCAATGTCAATTAGAATTGATTGAGAAAAGAATTTCAGGAAATTAAAATAAAAAAGTCTTTAAAAAGATTATTAAAGAGAAAAAATGCCGAAAAGTGACCAGAGTGAATTTTTGAAGAAAGTGACAAAGCTAACAGTGATGAAAGATGTTTTAATTCACTTTTGGGGTGGTTGAAGGTTCAACATGATGAGAAGAGTTACAAACAATGATTAGAATTATTTTACACGTTTTTAGAAGGTTCAAAATGATTTCAGAAAGGTGGTTTGAATCTTTTATATATTGGTTTAACAGTGTTACAACTAATGGTAAAGGGAAAAGATTCTAACATGAAGGGAAAAAGTGGGGCAAAGAAGACATTCTTTTATAACCCCAAATTTTCTTACTCAAAATTAAAACTTACTCTAATCAGTTGTGAGAAAAACACTTACAACAGAAACACTAATTATGGCATCATTATAGCTTGGTTTAGACCAAAAAAGGGGTGGTTTTAGCCCTTTTTCGCTATTTTAAGCCATTGCTATAGTAATACCTGGTTTCAAGCCTCCAAAGCATGTAAGAATGTGTTTAAGAGATGTAAAAACTTTTCAACATTCTTTATTAAGATTGTTTCAATTTAAGGGTAGTTTTACCCTTTTGAAAACAGCTAAAACTTCCATGGTTGGTATCAAACCCTTATAATTGATTCAGTCACAGATCCTGTGACTCAATTCCAGGCCAAAAGTGATAAACTTTGGAATGAATTTTGACATCCCATGCCTGCCAGAAAGGGATTTGGGGGAGTCTGAAACCCTTGAAGCCATGATTCCTCTTCCTCCCAAAATTGATCTTTCCAATTTATTTTTTCTTCAATTCCTCATGATGTATTATACTTGTAATTTACGTATGTAATTCAATTGAGCTTTCACAGTACACAACTGTAAGAATTGATACCACATATTTTAATCAAAGCTCACTTATGTAATACTTGCACATGATTTGACATTTTAGTTGAAAATACTTCAATTCCTCATAGCTTCTAAACTATGCATCACACCTCAATTTTAACACAAAAATTGATGGTTAAAACCACATGTGGTGTGAATTAAATGAAGGTTTTTAGGGTTTTCAAATTTTCATAAAGAAAATACTTAAAGAATCTGTTTAAGCTTATTTAGAGTTGGGTTACATAATTTTCACCCAGAGGTGAACCCATCTTATTTTATTTGAGGAATCCAATGGTAAAATAATTTTCATGAGTTTATTTATTGGAAAAAATGTTATAATAATTTTTATTTAAATTTTTTACAAAAATATTTTAATTTTAATAGAATTGTGGGAAATTTATATTTACCTAATTTTTTCAAGTAAAAGTGCATTTTCACAATTTCAAATTTCAATGTAATTTTTGACTTTGCATATAAACCTCATTTATATTTTAGTTTTTGGTTTTATAATAAAAAGAAATTCAGTGATCTATCATTACAACATAATTTTGTTATTTGTGATATTTTGGGTATATAAAAATACCTCTAAGGCTCACACTCCTTGTCATGTCAAAATAGCTGATTATTTTCAATTTTTTTATGATTTAATGGTAGCTAAGTTCCAGCAAAGTTTCAGTATACAAATTGGGCCATAATAAGCCAAGGCTTCAAGCTTTAGAGCTGTTCATGCCTCAGAGGCCTCTAAAGCTGGATACCCTGGCTCTTTTTGATGTCTTTTGTCCTGCTAGCTATTTCAACATTGAAATTAGTAATTCAGGATTAAAGACTGATATCCACTATGGGTGTAGAAAGGATTTATGTAAGAATACTGTATTTATAAGTGCCACAAACATTCATAATACTACTCTTAGTGTATATGTAACATGGGATTTCTCACATTCCCATTATTTTGGCATGAAATTGAGAAAAACAAAAATTTTCAAAATTCTTTTATGTGGCATTGAATTAGTTTCCATATTACCACCTAATAGAGTTAATTTAAGCTTATTCATTCTATGGAACTACCCTAGGTGAATCTTTGTGTAGAAGCCAAATCTGGCCTTAAATTCAAGGATGTGCCTACTCACAAAAATAATTATTCATCTTTTCTTAAATAAAAAATGTTCAATTTTGGATATATGCATGAATTATGGGTTATTAAGAGTTCAGAATTTCTTTCAATATTAATTGTGTCCTATCTGGGTATGTGAAATATACCTCAAAGTCCATATTCCCTCCCACCAGAAAATGAATTTGTACTACAGTTTTATCAATGAGATTAAGAAGAAAAAGGGCCCATAGGGGGTTAAACTCCACTTTCCAACCTCTCCCCATTTCTCAGATCAAGTAGTTTAAAGAAAATTTATAGAAATATTCAGGATTTTGGCCTTCTTTAAGGTCTAAATGTTCTTAAACATTTAGCTGAGTCAGGTATATCTGATTCTTCCAGCCTTTGATCTTCATGTACTGGATTTCTATATCTGACAAGATATTTTCTTTGATTTTTAACACTAATCCTCCTTTCCTTGATGGATTTCTTTATTTTTTGTCTTCATTCTGTTCCACTGGTGGTACATTCAAAGGAGCTATGCTCCTTAAAGAAAAAATTCTTTGTCAGCTGGTTGACAAGGTCTTACCAAACTGACTGGGAAGGTGGGGTTTTTATTTTATAATTCACCACTCAATTCCACTTGAACTGCATTGGTTCCATGTAAGGTAAAAATAACAAAAGTTCCTAAATAAGAATCTTTGAGTTTCTTTGGGCCTTTGCTATTATTATAATTCAAGGTTGAAATGATAAATAAGTCCCCTCCTTTGAAGTATGGTACTTTATGACTCTTTCCCCACTTCTGTTTTGCATAGTCAAAAGAATCATTAATGGTTTGTTTTTCATGTTTTTTCACTTTATAAAGAATGATTTTGAAAATGGAAGCTGTAGGATGGATTTCAATTAAATATTTTCTCAGTGTGTATGCTGGGAGTCTTGGATGAAGTCATTTTTCTAACATAGAAGGAGCTTTACCAATGGGAGAATGAGATGATGTCCTATATGCCAGTTCTAATACAGGTATTAGAGTGAAATAGTCATGGGTAAAGCTATTTGAGTCTTTTAATTGTAATCCACAGGCACATAATCTCCTTATCATTTGACCCAAAGTTTGAATCATTATCTCTGCTAGCCTATCAGTTTGAGGGTGATATGCTGTAGAAAATTATAACTTGGTCCCAAAAAGTATATGAATATTGGTCCAAAGCGCAGATGTGATATTGGGGTCTCTGTCACTTATGATATTCTTAAATAAACATGTATGAGAAATAGCTCTATTACATATAAGAAGAGCTGTATTCATAGCATTTTAATCTCTATTAAATTTCAAGAATATGGGAGTTTTTCTGTATCTGGCTCAAATGACTAAACAGGAATTATAACCTCTGTAGCCACTTGGAAGAGGTTCTGTGACCCAATCCATGTGTACAACTTCCCAAGGGAATCTTGGCTCTTGAATATGGATAATAATTCCAAATATCTTGCCTGTACTCTGCTTTCCTTTTGGAATCTGTCACAGATATGAAATTATTCAATGGTCGTTTTTCTCCAGGATGGCCACCATGCACATTTTTCACTTTTTCAAGTTTTCTGTCTTCTAAGTGGTGTTTAGAATAGATTCTATCATGACATTCATGAATAATGGTATTAATAAGCAATCTACTGCATAATTTCATTATACAATAATGCTTGGTTCTGGGTAGATTATCCTTTCAAACAAGTGAAATCTTCCTTCAGAATTGGAAGTTTTCCATATTTCATTTAGTGAATTAACCAAAGCTGTGTCTTTGCACTCTTTGTACAGAAAGGATGTCAAGATATGGCATTTCTTGTCTTTTTTATATGAATCTCTGACCTTTTTGAAGAATTCAGTCCCAACATCAGTTATGTTAATGCCTTCAATTGGAATCTGTGGTTCTTCTTCTGAAGGAACATTAGCTGGGCTATCAGGAGAATTGGCTAATGCCTACCTGCTAAGTCTATCAGCATTATTATGTATATTCCCTCATTTATGAACTATAGTCATGTTAACTATACATTCTTCAATGGATATTTGCCATCTAAACATGTGTTTGTTGGGTTTTTACATGTTGAGACATGATTTTACAGCATTACAGTCAGTTATCACCTCAAAAAAACTTCCATCAAGATAATAGTTAAATTTCTCAAGTGCCCATACCAAACATAATCGTTCCATCTGGCTTGCACCATATCTGGATTCTTTTGGTTTGATTTGTCTTGAGATGTAACAAACTGATCCCTCTGTAGGTTCGTCATCAATAATTTGTACTTGATGTAGGAATTCCCCTATTTCATCTTCAAATTAATCAATGTAAAAATTTAAAGTTATATTCCAGTCTTGCATAAGGAGTAAAGGTGCTTCTGTAAGAGCTTTCCTTATCTTCTCATAGGCTTTCATTATTTCCTGTGTCATCTCAAATACTGTTTGTTGATCACAGATTCTATAGAGTTAATTTGCTAGAATTTCAAAATCTTTCAGTTGTTGCCTGTGATAACTGGAAAATTCAACAAAATACATCATTTTTTTTATTTTGGGGTATCGGCTTAAGTAACACTTCTGCTAATTTATCTTTGTCAATACACAAGCTTAAAACAAAAAGAATATGTCCCAATGCTTTCACTTCTTCAAAGCCAAAGCTTAATTTCTTGAGTGAAATCTTCATATTCACTCCTTCAACTTTGTCAATTACTCTTGCAAGTCTTTCAAGGTGCAAAGACCATGAATCTGAACATATAATCATATCATCAATATAAATAATGAGCCATCCTTCAGATAATTCTGTAGGGAAGATGGTATTAATCAGTCCTTCAGAATGAGATGGTGTATTTTAAATACCAAATGGCATTCTGAGATACTCATAAAAGCCATGGTAACTGATAATTATAAGTAATTTATTGGCTTTTGGCATCAAAACATTTTGATGAAAGCCTTTGAAAGCATCCATGGAGGTTATATACTTGGCTTTGGATAATAGGGTTACGTTTTCTTGGGTTCTAGGAGTTGAATACCTATCTGGAGCTGTGTAGGTATTCAATTCTCTAAAATCTCCAACAATCCTTGATTTATCATTATTTCAAGAAATAATAACAGGAGTTCTCACTTCAACTTCTTCATTATGGCCTACTTCTCTTAGTACACCAAGTTTTATCAACTCTTGGATATGTCTTTCCAAGGATTCTCCAGCTCTGGGTCTTTCTGGGTAAGTTGGTCTTCTAATTACTGGAGGGTATGGTCTGTAAATATTATGAGTAATATCAACTTCATGCCCTCTAATAGTGCATAATAGTTCATTATATGAAGGAAATCCATTTTCATATGCCTGATTTTTGATGATAATTCTGGATTAATTTGTGCTTCAACAAGCTGATTTGTCACAAATTCCTCTTTATATGTATTTTTGTTTGGTGATACTACTGAAATTTGATTGGGCATATTGGAAAATGAAAGTTTTTGGCTTTTTTTTCTCCAATTGTAAAAAAAATGTCTTTATGGTTATTGATTTATGTCAATACCATAAATATTCAGGTAATAATTTCCAAGAATAATATGTTGATATGTATAATTGTCCATTAATACTACCTCTGTCTGCATTCTCACACTTCCTTCAGGGTGTGGAACTTCAATATTAGTGTCCAATACTGTGAGCCTTGGGGTATATTTTACATACCCAATAGGCCACAATTATCTTAAAAATAAATTCTTAATTATGCATAACTCATAAGTCATGCATATATTCAAAATTCATCTTTTTTGATTTCAGAAAGGATGAATAACTCTTCATTGAGTAAGTAAATTCATGGATTTAAGGCCAGATTTGGATTCTACAAAAAATTTCACCTAGGGTAGCTCCATAGAGTGAATAAGCTCAAATCAACTCTTTGAGGTGGTAATATGGAAAATACTTCAATACCACATCATTAATACCACATAAAGGATCCATGAAAATTTTTGTTTTTCTCAATTTCACACCAAAATAATGGGAATGTGAGAAATCCCATGTTACATATACACTAAGAATAGTGATATGCATGTTTTGGGCACTTAATATCATGGTATTCTAACATGGAATTTTGGTACACCCATAGTGGATATCTCACTTTAAGCTTAATTTTATATTTTGATGTGAAAAATAGTCAAGGGGGAGAAAAGACATCAAAGAGAGCCAGGGTACCCAACTTCTGAGGCCTCTGAGGTGTGGAAAGCTCCAAAGCTTGGAACCATGGCTGATCTTGGCCCAATTAGTAAGCTAAAACCTTTTGGGAACTTGGTTACCATGTCACAACTTCAGTAAATCATAAGAAAATAGCAAATAACCTGCTATTTTGATGTGCCAAGGAGGTAAAGAGCAACTTAGACTCATGTAGCCATGTGAATTCTTAATGACTTTCCATGGATAAGCCCCAAAAGAGTAATTAAAAGTCTTTTTGGACTATATACATTGATTTACCCCATAGCAACCAGCCATATACTGCTATTTGCAATTCTACATAGAAATGAGGTAAAAACTTCAAAAACTCATCAAAAATACAACTCTTAATTAATCTCTCTGAAACTTTCAGGACCATTTGAGAACTTTATAATTCATATAAAAACCAGAAAAAAGTATCCTTTTTTATTTAAAATTAAAAGTTTTACTTTCAGTCCATTTTTGATGATTCCACGTGAAACACAGAATCTTCAAAAATTTACAGAAAACACATTCTGTGATGAAATTTCCAATAAAATTGATAACTTTGAGAAGTAAATGATTATTTTGTAATAAAAGAAGATTTAAAGTTGTTACTCCTTTTAGTCTTAACCATAAATGGGCTGGTAGTCATGTAAAAGCCTCAATTAAGTAATTATTATAATCTTACATGACAACAGATGATGAAATCAATAATCCAAAAAGGTTTATTGTTTTCTCACTAACTGGCTTTCAGTTTGCTCCATGTAATGCCTCTGTGAGCTGTCTCAAGCTTAAAAGAGGCTTCCTCTTGCTGTTTTTTCCACATCATCACATTATTCAATTTTACCTTTATTACCAACAAGTAAGTATTAGTTAAAAATATTTCTTAAGTGTTTTATTCTTTCAGAAATCAATCATAAAGACGTGAAATAATAGAACTCAACTATATATTGTTTTAATCTTGTTATCAATCAATTTTGATCCATTAAATCCACAATTCTACATCAAATCTCTCTACTATTATCTTCTAAAAGGTTCATTGGATTAATAGTGAGTGATTTAACTTAATTCTTAAAGTTTTTCTCTAGTAATGGTTTTCTTCAAGAGCTATCTTTATAATTACTCTTGTAGAAGATAATTATATATTAAAATAAGTTTATTATCTTAATAAAGAAGTTTTTATCATTAAATTCTTATTGTAATTGATTCTTGTAGACAATTACTACTTACTGTTATAATCATTAGTAGTGTATAACACATAAAATAAAGAATTATTGAACTATTTAATTGTGGTTATATTAATTTTTTATTATTATATTTCATAACAACAGTCATAATACTGTTGATTAATAGTAATATTATCAACAGCTTCATAGACACATCTTACAAATACACCCAAAGAGTACATACTATTACTGGAACTACTAAATCGCACACCTTATATTGGTGAAATATGGTTTTTTGTTTCAGCAAGTATTAATTGAATCTAATTTTTGCCTACACAAGTGCAAAATGCTCCTGTGTCCAAGTTCACTTTGCATTCAACATAATTAAGCAGGATTGATGTAATACAAGATGCTTCAGAATTGTAAACTTTGCCTTTAGCAGGTTTAGTCTTACACATTATGGACTACTGGATATTGATGAGGTTGTAGCAATCTGAACTATATTGGGGTAAGTGAGTATGGACTTAAGTGACTTCAAAGAAATCTGTAATGTTTTCAATAGGATAGTCCTCTACTGGTGTGTCCTCAGAGATTTCAGAATATTGGTCAGATTCTTCTTTCTTTTCAGCACACTGAACCTCTTCAATGACTTGAGCTTTATTCATTTTAGTCTTTTTTGTGCAAGCGTTAGCTAAATGTGAGGTAATTCCACATTTATGACACTTTAAGAAAAGTCTTTCAGGTCTTTTATTCTCTTTAGAAGTCTTTGGGACTATTTTGGACGCCATAGGGTTTCTAGTCCAGGTCTTACCAATTATTGTCCTAGTAATGATATCTTCCATTGCATTAATATAGTCCTCTGTTGAACAGGGTTCTACACATCTGCACCTGATAGAATGCTCTAGTTCTCCTCCACATTTTGTTAATATTTTTATATTAATCATTGAGTCAGACAAATCTGGGTGTAAAGCAGATAATCTGTCTTTCTGTTCAAGGAAACAAGTAAGTGATTTATCCTTGTATGAGTTAAAAATGGCACTCCCAAAGGATTTTCCATTTGAAATATCCAAGAATTATTGGCCCATTTGGTGATTATCTCATACTTCCACCAAAGCCAATCATGTTTACCATGTTCTCATCTCATCTTGTAATACCACTTCTTTGCAGTTCTGGTAAACCAGGAGTGTAATTTTCCCACTATAATTTCATCAGTTATATGGAAATCTTCCTTCAAAATATCAATTGTTTTTATGAACTAAATATGGTTATATTAATCTTCACCAGAGAATGTTTGCTATTATTCTAATGTGGGAATATCTCTTGCATAGATTACATTTTCTCCTAGAAAAGGGGTTGAAATTTCTTTCACAGAACAGTTTTCTTCAGTTAAAGGTGTATAATGTCTGGAAATATGTGAATTTGGTTCATAATTTTTATGGATTTGTTCTACATGTGCAATTATCTCATTCTCTAATTTTTCCTTTCACTGTCACTTATTGCCAAATGTGTGGCAAAATATTGGTATTATAAACTATTTCTAAAACATGATTTTCAGAATCTTAAGTTGGTAATCAATGTGATTAATTGAAAGATATTCCAATTCATTGATTTGTAATTGGAATTTCTTCTCAATTCTGTCAAATGTATTGGAAATTGACTCAATTCTGGCATTTTTCACTTTACACCATTCAGTGAAAGTTCTGTCATTGTATTTTAAGTCATTGAAATTTGAAGTTAATTTATTTAGTTCTCTTTGAAATCTTCCAAGTTCAAAATAAATAGTAGAATCAATATTTCTAGTTTAATTCATTATTTGAATGGAAAAGTCCTGTTCATCCTTTCATGGTCTTTGGCTGTGAGCTCCAAAAGAGTTCTGGCCATATTGAACACACTGTATATTTCTGGAGGTTCAAATTTGGGATTCCTGTACACTTGTGGGTAAGGTCTGTTCCAGTTGGACTTGCCTTGATTGGTACTGGCACCTTTCTGGTTTTTCTGAGGTCCTTTGGGCTTGTATTTGGACTGTTCTGGAGCTGGTCTGAATATTCTTTGATGCTGCTGGTAATTCCTTATCTAAATATGGGTTTATTTCCATCTCTTTCTTCTGGTCTTTGTATAAAAGAATTTGGTTCTTCAACCAATTATGTATCTTTTTGACCTTGTCCTTGCAAGGCAAGGGACTCCATCCTCCTAAGAGCTCTATGATCTTCTCTTGAGCCAGAAAGCTCTTCATGTGTAAGTAAGAGCTCATGGACCCATGCCAAAGGCTCAAATAAATTTCCCACTCCTCTGTCACAACCATGTGTAATCACCCGCCCAATGGGTGTTTATGGAAATTCTAGCCCGATCCCATTTTGTGGCCAATTGGCCATGTCTTTAGCTTTATGGCCAATTGGACTATTTTGGTGTTTTATGGAATTTGGGCCATATCACCCTTCTTCTGGCCATTTCCTGGTCCCAAACCTCATTTATGGCCTCAGACCACATCCTGCTATCATTGGCCTTTTTGGCCAATTCTCCACCTCACCCACCCCCAGGCCAATACCCTTTTTTGGGCCTGGGGGGTCCATTGAGTCTTCCAGGAGCTTCTGGCCCCTTTGATTAGGGGGTCTATGGCCTAAATATCCTTTTTGGGCAATTTAGGCCCCCTATGGCCTGTGAGCCATAATCCACATCCCACAGTCTGTGGGACCCTTGGGTCCCTTTTAGCCTAACTCCAATGAGTCTAAAAGGGGTAAAGGGGGAAGTCCACTAGCCCCAAAGGCCAGGTGTGTCCCAAACCACAAGTGGGCCCACCTGAGACCATTTTGGCCCCTAATCTCATCAATCCCAAAAATGGCCAAAAAGGACCCCAGGACCCAAATTGGCCAAGAACCACATTTTGGTAACTTTCAGCCCATGGCCTCTGGAAGCCACCAGAGGCCACCACATAGGCTCCAGCAAGGGTTCCCCTCAATTCAGGGGAAGACCTCTCCCTCATTAATGTACCCCGTACCAAAGGATCCAGGTGTGGTGCATATATGGTATAATATACCATTATGCACCATTTTTGCTCAGCAATCCAATGGTGATGTTTTCAGGACCAAATCATATCTTTTCAATTAAAGTCCCCAAATCCATCACCAATTTTTAAGGAATAATTTTCAGTCATTCAGTCTTGCAATCCCTGGTGGATACCAGAAGACCATTTGAGGACCCCAACCACCTGGCCCTGCAGGAGTTGGGTTGTATTTTCTTTCCAGGGTTATTCCAAGGTTAATTTCAAGAGGTTATCAACAATTCAATCAGTTTTGAAGGCATCAAGTACTTCAGTATTCCTTGGCCAGCTCAATTGGTCCAAAAAGGCTGTATTCAAGCAACCTGTATGGTGTTGGCCCTATTGCGCCAATTCACAATCCACTGTGGGAATTCCATCACACAGTTCAATTCTCAAGATGGACAGATCTGTATTGACCAAAAACAGTCGATACAGCTGGGTGATCCACCCTCCAGGATCAGTCTTCAGCTTTTCACATATACTGGCCACCTTTTCTTCCCTGGGGACCTTTACCCCAGTTAATTAATATATTGGATTTATTTTTATCCTTATTTTCTTTTCATTTATTAATGTGAATACTGATAATCTTAAGTCAGTAATTTGCACCTTTTCTTCTTTGCCTGTCAGTGGATATTGGCGGTCATATCTTTTACTAATTCCATTGTTCTTTCTGGAAGGTTGAAACAGTCAATTTAGGATTCATTTGGTTGGCTCTTTGGCTTTTGGCTTTCTTTACTATCTCTGGCCATTGGCTTCTTGCTTCTTTTATATTTGGCATATTTGTCCTTACTCTTATTCTTCTTCAAAGAAATATAATCCTTGCTATTTATTTATTCTTTTGGAGCCCTCCAAGTTATTTCTTCATTCCTGAGTGCCAGGCCACTCTTGTCTTTCCACAAGAGCCCCTGTGACATCCTCTTCCTTGAGTGCTTTGTACCAGTTTCTGTACTGGTACTGATATATTTCTATGGCTGCCACTTGGAAGTGTTTCAACCCTTAAAACATTACCTTGAATCAGCTCAGGATCAGAGTCAATGTCAAAGGTTGTTGGTACAGACATTGGGGAATGGGGACAGCTCTGGAATCCTCCAAATGTGCCTTTCTTGAGGAAGGCCTGCCATATCTGGTTCTGGTCTTGCCTCTTCATTGTACAGATCCATCTGGTTGGACTGAATAGTTGTTTCCATTTCTGGTATGCACCATTTTCACATCAATTTAAGAGAAAATAAAGAATAAAGACAGGGAAAACACACCTTTTTGTGTTGGTTTGAATATTTCTGCTTTTGATAAAGTGCCTCTTTTGGAAATTTGCACTTGAATACTTTATTCCTATTCTGGAGTAGTAATATATCTCTTACTGAGCTTATTACCAGCTGCAATATACTTGATTAAAGAAACTAGAGCAAAATGTGATAAAAGAAAATTATTTTTTTATAATTTTAAAATATTTTTGAGATTATTGATAAGTTTATTTTTTTATATATTGAAAAAAAATATAGTAAAATTCAATATTTTGAATTAAAAATTAGTTCAGAGTAACTCAAAGAAGAATTTTATAAGTTTTTGGATGTGAAAAAGCCATGTGTAAAAAAATAAGATTAATCAAAATTTCTTAATGAAAAAAGATTTAACAGAATTTCAAAAATAATATTTTAACTTCAAAATGAAAGAAAACAATTATCAAAATTAATATATTTTTGTCAGCCTGTGACTCAAAACCAGAGCACAAGCATGACAGCCAAATACCATAAATCAATGATATAACCAAGATACCACCAAAACATGGAGCTGAGCCAAATCAGCTCAAAATATATCAAAAGAAAGAGGACACTAACCCCTTCCCAAATATTAAGTTCCCATCATCATAGGACAAAGAATAACAAAGTTATTCCTGCTCAAAGCTGTTGCTGAGCATAAACCTTAATTCTCACCTCTCATCTGAAATGCAGAGGAAGAGGCTTAAACCCATAAAATTGGTATTCAAAATGAAGTCCTAAGTCAGGGCTATCCAATGGTACTACCCAAACTGAGCTAGCACCAGAATTACAGAGGTTATGACCAAAATAAGGTCAAATAAGGGTGAATAAAATATTCACCTCTCATCTAACTTCTACAGTTTTAGTGTGAGATACCTAAAGTGGGGTATTTTTGCAAAGAAAACTATTAGGGATATCTGATGCTTCCATCAATTTTTCTATTACTCATATAGAACAAAAGGTATGGAGAAGACAAGCTCCATCCAGTTTTAAGGAAAACAGATATATGTACAAAAAATCTTGCACATGGAATAGCTTTGCCATAATTAATGATAATCATATCAAATGAGGTACCATTGTGTAGAACACATCCAGGGATACAAAATGAACCAACGTTGAGCTTGATATCCCAAAAACAGACAAATTTCTGGAAGTTTTAAGCTCAAAATCCCACAGTTAGACCAATACAGTCTTACTGTGGGATATTCTCCCATAAGTATGATTATGAGGTGTCAAATAGACAAAGAAGCATGTTTATACTTCAATAACTCATAATTCATTAAATACTGGGGTTCTATACAGGTTCTGTACAGCATTCTACACGTCATACACGTCAGAAGAGGGGTATGTGGTTCCCAGATGAAAATCTTCACCCTGTATTGGTGAAAACTTCCCAGATGTGATTTCAAAACCACATCTGAGCCCAATGAAGAGCATACCGGCACTATTAAAGCCACAAGTCAGTACTCTGAAGTGAAAAACTCTTCACTTCCTCTACATGGATGGTCTAGAGGGCCATTACACCCCATTTTAGGATAAAAGGAGGCCTTTTCTCCACCAGAAAAGGTTTCCCCATCTTGCTCTTGAATTCCTACATAGTACAACTGTCAAAAACAGCTATATCATTGGAAAATAACCAGGTTATACTATCAACTTTAGTATTGTAGACTTTTTTATTGTAACCCAAGAGGTAAAGCTGCACCCAGGGCTTTCAACAGTGCTCACCACCACTAATAATCATTATTAAAGCCCTTTTGATTTATTTAAAACCCATTTTTAACAGTATTATCTGTGTCACAGTCATAGTTTAGGCTGTAAATAGTCTTTATTATCACCTCTTCATAGACTCACCCTGACAATTTTAAAACTTGAAAAATATTAACCAAGGGTTCAAGGTTAAAAACATGTTCAGGCCCCAAATGTAAGATGTGTTTATGAAACTGTTGATAATATTAGTATTAATCAACATTACTATGAATGTTCTTGTGAAGTATAATTAATCGATTCATTCTAACCATAATTGAATAATTAATTACTTAATTATTCCTTTCACTTGTTATACATTACTAGTGAATATAACGCTAAGCAGTAATTGCTTACTAGAAGTATTTAATTATAAAACTTCTTTATTCTGATATGAAATTACCTTTTTCAAGAATAATTATAAGTACGACTCTTGAAAAAAACTATTACTAGAGAAAAAACTCAAGAATTTAATAAAATCACACACTAATACTTCAATAATAGCTTGAAAAGAATTGGTAGAGAGATTTGACAGATAAATTGTATATTGAAAGAATCAAAATTTCTTTATAACAATAATACAACAATATTTAGTCTAAATACTATTGGAAATAATATATTTCTATTATTCAATTTCTTTCTGATTGATTTCAAAAGATATAACTAATATCTACTTGTTGGTACTAAAGATATAATCAGATAATAAGATGATTTGGAAAAAACAGCAAGAGGAGGCCTCTTTTAAGTTGATAAAAGCTCACAGAGGCATTCCATGGAGAAAATTGAAAGACCAGTGAGTTATAAACCAATTATCCTCTTTGGATTATTTATTGAATCATCTGTTTTCACCTAAGATTATCATAATTACTTAATCAAGTCCTTTATGTAGCTACCAACCCATTTATGGTTAAGAAAAAAAGGATTAACAACTGTAAACCTTCTTTTATTTAAAAATATATATTAATCTCTGAAATTAATTGATGTTATTGGAAATTTAATGACAGGTTGTATTTTCTGTGAATTTTTGAAGATTCACTGTTTCATGTGGAATCATCAAAAATGGACTGGAAGTAAACCTTTTCATTTTGATTATGAGGTTATAATTCTTTTTTGTTTTTACATGGATCATAAAATCTTTAATTTTTAATGAGGGATTCAGAAATATTATTTAAGAATTGTATTTTTAATGAATTTTTGAAGTTTTTACCTATTTCTACATAGGATTGCAAATAGCACAGTATAGCTGGTTGCCATGAGGTAAATGAATGGATACTAGTCCAAGAAGGGTTCTAATCACTCTTTCAAGATTTATACATGGAAAGTAATGAAGAATTGACATTGTTACAGGAGTCAGAATTGCTCTTTACCTCTGTGTCATGTCAAAATAGCAGCTTATTTACAATTTTCTTATGATTGAATGAGACTTCAACTTGCTAACCAGGTTCCCAAAAGGTTTTGGTATACTTATTGGGCTATTATCAGCCATGGATCCAATATTTAGAGCTTTTCATGCCTCAGAAGCCTCAGAAGTTGGTTACCCTGGCTCCCTTTAATTTCTCTTGCCCCCCTTAACTATTCTCAAGTCAAAAATAGTAATTCAGGCTTCAAGACTGATATCTACTGTTGGTGTACCAAGCATGAATGTAATAATACTGTATTTTTAAGTTCCAAAAACATTCATAACACTACCCTTAGTGTATATGTAACATGGGATTTCTCACATTCCCATTTTTTTGGCATGAAATTGAGAAAAACAAAATTTTTCACAATTCTTTTATGTGTTATTGAAGTATTTTCCATATTTCCACCTCATAGAGTCAATTAAGCTTATTAAATATATGGAGCTACCCTAGGTGAATTTTTGTGTCTAATCCAAATTTTGTACATAATCCATGGATTTACATACTCACAAAAAGGTTATTTATCTTTTATTAAATAAAAAATGATTAATTTTGTATATATACATGAATTATGGGTTATGCATAGTTTAATGGTTAATATTATGTTCATTGTGGCCTATTTGGGTATTTAAAATATACCTCAAGGCTCATAATATTAGTCCCTTAAACCTGCCATTGCTATAAAAATGTTTGGTTTCAAGACTTCAAAACATGTCAGAATTTGTGTAAGAGATCTTAAAGCCAATTGAAACTGATTTTACTACGTTTATCTTTACTTGAAGGTAGTTTTACCCTCTTTGCAACAGCTAAAACCTACCTGGTTGGTATCAAAACTTCATCAGAAATTGAGTTACAGACCCTGTGACTCAATTCCAGGTGAAAATGATGAAATTTGCAGGAATTTTGAATTTCCACAGTTTTCAGAAAGGAATGTGGGGTAGTCTAGCACTCTTGGAGCCATTATTCCTTCCCCTCCTCAGAATTTATCTTTCCAAACTATTTTTTATTTAATTCCTCATAATGTATTATGCTCAAAATTTACATCTGTAATTGAATTGAAAATTTACAGTAAACAACTGTAATGACTGATTCCACTTATTTCAGTCAAAGCTCACTCATTTAATACATGTGCACATTTTGATATTTCAATTTAAAATACTTCTGTTCCTCATAACTTCTAAACTACACACAACACCTCAATTTCAAGACAAAAAAAATTATGGCTAACACCACATGTGGTGTGAACTAAATGAATGATTCTAAGATTTGAAGATTTTCATAGACAAAATACTAAAAACTTAATATAAGCTTATGTAGAGTTGAGCTACAGAATTTTAACTCAGAGGTGACCCCACCTGATTTTCTTTGGGGAATCCAAGGTGAAATAATTTTAAAAAGTTTTTTTTGGACAAGATTTATAATAAATATTATTCAATTATTTCCAAAACCTTTTCAATTTTAATATTTTTGATGAAAATTTATTCTTACTTCATTTTTTCATGTAAAAATATAATTTTACAGTTTTAAATTTTTATGTAAATTTTATTTTTGTATTAAAAATTTATATTTATATTTAATTCTTCTTGATTTTAAAGATAATTTATCATTTTTAATTATAAATTATTCAATTTGTTTTGGTCTTTTGGGTATATGAAAATACCTCTAAGTATTACATTCCCTCCCCCTAAAAAAGAAATATAACTTTGTAATATTTTTATTGAAAGTGTTTCTAAGCATTCTGAGAAGTTTGTTAGCTTTATTTATTCCTTCCTTTGCTTACCATTGATCTTGACAATCTGGGTCACTGTATCTGAAAAGGAATTCTCTTACTTTCTTAGTCCTAAATGTTTTTCTTTGAAAACTTTGGTGATTTTCTAAATACCAGATTTTTCAACAGGAGGTAGCTGGAAAACTTCATTCCTTAAAGGGAATTTTCTTGAATCACCTGCTATTTTGGATTTTATCAAGATTACTCAGAATTTAGGATTCTTATTACTAATCTCTTCAGATAATCCTAATTAAACAGTATTTTACCCATTAAGGGCCATAATTACAAAGTTTCCTGCAAAATAGTATTTATGTCTCTTGCATCCTTTGATTTTATTAAATTTGGTAGTGGATACAAGTACCAAGTTTCCTACCTTAAAGTCTGGAGTAGCATGTGACTCATTGCATATGTCTTTTGAAATATGCAAATGAGTTATCCATACATCTGACTGCATGCTTTCTAGCTTTTTCCAGAAGTCCTTGAAGCCAGAAGATGTTGTATGAATCTCAACTAAATACTTCCTCAAATAATCTTTGGTAGTCTGGGATTCCATCCTTTCTATTTAATAGCAAGAGTTTGATTGTTAATGGCATTGATAGATGTTTTGCTTTCTAGTCCAGGTGTAGGTGGAAGGGTACACCAATAATGAGTGAATTCATAACAATATTCAAGCTCTAAGCCATATGCACAAACACTTCTGACCGTTTCTTGCAAGGTCTGGATTATTCTTTCAGATAGGCCATCAGTTGGTGGGTGGTAAGCTGTAGAGAAGAATTATTTGGTACCAAATTATTGGTGAATATTTGTCCACAGGGCTGAGGTCAATTTGGGATCTCTGTCACTAGAAATTGTTGTGAATATTCCAGTCCTTGATAATACTCTATTCCATATTAAAAAAGCTTCATCCATTCCTGTATCATCTTTGTGACCTGGTAAAAATATTGGAGTCTTACTAAACCTTCAAACAGTCACTTAGCAGGAATTATAGATTCTAACACCTCCTGGTGGTAGGAAAGTTGATCAATCCATATGTAAAATCTGCCAAGGTCTACTGGGTTCTTGGATCTTGATCATATTTCCAAGTCTTTTCCAATGTCTTCATTTGTCTTTTGATATCTGTCACAGGTTTTTCAGTATTCTGAAACATATTTTCTCCACATCTTCTACCATATGCAGGTCTTAATTATCTCTCTTTTTCTATCCTCAGATATGTGTCGTGAGGTGAGGCTGTATTTTCATTCTTTCAATAAAAGATTTATTAATGACCTTTCCACAACTGTGATCACACATGTGTGTTTTGTCCCATGGTAGATTATTCCATCAAGTAAAGGAAATCTTCCTTCATCATATGAATTTTTCCATATATAATCCCAGAAATATATAAAGGAGCTATATTTAGAATCTTTATATAGTGATTGGAATAGGATGCTAAAATTCCTATCATGAGTATATCTGATCCTTAATTGTTCAAAGAAGAAAGTATTTATGTCTTTAAAAATGATTCCTTCTATTGGGATTTCTGGAGGAGCTTCTTGTGGCACATAAGCAGGAGTTTCAATGTCATTTGGTAACAAATGTTTTCTTAGCCTGTCTACATTTCTGTGAATATTTCCATCTTTGTGTACAATGATGATATTTCTGCTACATTCATGTATGGCTATTTGCCATATGAGAATATGTCTGTGGGGTTTTTTCATTCTCAGGAGTTATTTCACAGAAGTAAAATCTCTTATGACCTAAAAAACATATCCTTTAAGTAAATAATTAAGTTTTTCCAAGGCCTAAACAATACATAAACACTCCATTTTACTTGCCCAATATCTGCCTTCAGCTGGTTTGATTTTCCTAGATATAAGACATATTGGTCTTTGAACAGCTTTTAATTAATAATTTAGACTTGATGACATGGAGCTCCTAGTCCATTGAATGATACATAAACTTAAAGCTTAAAGGGCAGTTTAAAATATGGCATCAGTAGAAGTAAAGCATTGGTTAAGGCTTATCTCAGGGATTCAGAGGCTTTGACTTTATCAATAGTCATTTCAAATACTGTGTCCTTGTCACATAATATGAAAAGAGGTCTTGCTATGGATAAAAAACTTTTAATATTGTGCCTGTAGTAGCCTTCAAGCCTCAGGAATGACGTAATTTCTTTTTTTTAGGAATAGGCCTTAATAGGACAGCTTAAGATTGGATTATGTCCATTTCAATTGATAGACCAGATACTGCATGTCCTAGGTCTTTGGGGTCTTTAAATCCAAAATGACATTTCTTTGAAAAAACTTTTATATTTACAGATTGAATTTTTCCCAAAACTCTAGATAATCAAGATATCTGTTCTTCCCAAGTCTTATGAAAAGACAATAATTTAATAAATATCAATGATAAAACAATCCTTTTGAAATATCTACAGAAAATCTCCTATTCATCATTCTTTGGAAGTTTGAAGGTCCATTATTGATCCCAAAAGGCATTCTCAGGTATTCATCTACTCCACAATGGAAAATAATCCTCAAATATTTTCTTTCTCTTAGGGTTACTTAATGCTGGTGGAATACCTTTAGGGTATCCATAGTGCTTACGTACACCGCTTGAGATGTTTTAGTAAGGGAAATTTGGATTTTTGGTATGGGATACCTGTCTGGGATAGAACAAGTATTTCAAGCTCTACAATCCCCAACCATTTTTGATTAAAATTGTTCCAGGCCACTATGACAGGTGCAGTTATTTCTACCTCCTCATTGTTCCCAACCTTTCTTATCACACTAAGGTCTAAGAGTTCTTTAATGTGAATCTCAAGGGATTTTCTTAAATTGGGCTGGCTGGGTATACAGGCATTTTAAAGAGTGGTGGATAGGGTCTCAATATTTGAAACATTTAAGCTTCATGTCCAATAATAGCCCCCAATGGTTCTTAATATGATTCAAAGGTTCTCTTGTGGTCATATAAAAGGGCAGAGAACTCACTTTCTTGTATTTAAGTGAGATTAATACTGACTTCAGCTTCATTAATTTGTTTTGATTTAGAATTTTCTAAGTCCAAGCTGACTAGTGATACTTCATTTACTTTAATTTTTTCTTTAAAACGTATAAAGGAAAAGATTTTATTTTAATTGTCACAAATAGTAAAGTGCCTATCTTTGTTGTTATGTAAGTCTATGCCATATGTGATTAAGTAGTAAATTCCCAATATAAGATGGGTGTGAGCCTTGAGGTATATTTTACATACCCAAATAGCGCACAATTATATTAAAAATAAATTCTGAACTATGCAGAACCCATAAGTCATGCATATATTCAAAATTCATCATTTTGATTTCAGAAAAGATGAATAGTTTTTTATTGAGTAAGTAAATCCATAGATTTAAGGCCATATTTGAACTCTACACAAATAATCAACCTAGGGTAGCTCCATAGAGTGAATAAGCTCAAATCAACCCTTTGAGGTGGTAATATGGAAAATAATTCAATACCACATAAAAGATCTGTGAAAATGGTTGTTTCTCTCTATTTTACGCCAAAATAATGGGAATGTGAGAAATCCCATGTTACACACACACTAAGAATAGTTTTATGCTTGTTTTGAGCACTTAATATCATGGTATTATTACATGCACTTTTGGTACACCCATAGTGGATATCTCACTTTAAGCTTAAAACTCTATTTTGACATAAAAAATAGGCAAGGGAGACAAAAGACATCAAAGAGAGCCAGGGTACCCAACTTCTGAGGCTTCTGAGGCATTGAAAGCTCCAAAGCTTGGATACATGGCTGATCTTGGCCCAATTAGTAAGCTAAAACCTTTTGGGAACTTGGTTACCATGTTACAACTACAGTTAATTTTAAGAAAGTAGCAAATAACCTGCTATTTTGATGTGCCAAGGAGGTAAAGAACAACTTAGACTCCTGTAACCATGTCAATTCTTAATGAATTACCATTGATAAACCCCAAAAGAGTAAGAAAACCCTTCATGGACTAGTATCCATTGATTTTCTCATAGCAACCAGCCATATACTGCTACATGCAATTCCACATAGAAATGAGGTAAAAACTTCACAAATTCATTAAAAATACAATTCTTAATAAATCTTTCTGAAACTTTAAGAACCAATTAAGAACTGTATAATTCATATAGAAACAAAAAATAATTCTACTTCCATAAGTAAAATTAAGTGTTTTACTCACAGTCCATTGTTAATGATTCCATGCGAAACACAGAATCTTTAAAAATTTACAGAAGATAAATTCTGTGATGAAATTTCCAATAAAATTGATAAATTTGAGAAATGATTTATTATTTTGGAATAAAAGAAGATTTATGGTTGTTACTCCTTTTATTCTTAACCATAAATGGGTTGGTAGTCATGTAAAAGCCTCAATTAAGTAATTATGATAATCTTACGTGACAGCAGATGATGCAATCAATAATCCAAAACATTTCATTGTTTTCTCACTCACTGGTTTTTTATTCTGCTCCATGGAATGCCTCTGTGAGCTTTCTTAGACTGAAAAGAGGCCCACTCTTGCTATTTTTTCCAGAATCATCACATTATTCAATTATACCTCTAGTACCAGCAAGTAAGTATTAGTTAAAACCTTTCTTAAGTGTTTTATTCTTTTAAAAATCAATCAGAAAGACGTGAAATCATAGGAATCAACTATATATTGTTGTAATTATGTTATAAATCAATTTTGATCCATTAAATCCACAATTCTAAATCAAATCTCTCTACTATTATTTTCTAAAAGGTTCATTGGATTAATAGTGAGTGACTTATCTTAATTCTTAAAGTTTTTCTCTAGTATTAGTTGTCTTCAAGAATTATCTTTATAATTATTCTTGTAAAGAATAATCATATATTAAAATAATTCTATTATTTTAATAAAAGAAGTTTTTATTATTAAATTCTTCTTGTAATTGATTCTTGTAGACAATTACTTCTTACTGTTATAATCACTAGTAGTGTATAACACGTAAAATAAATAATTCTTTAATTATTTAATCGTGGCTATAATAATTTTATTATTATATTTTATAAGAATGGTCATAGTACTGTTGATTAATAGTAATATTATCAACAGTCTCATAGACACATCTTACATTTGGGGGCCTGGCTGTGTTTTGGAGCCTTGTACCCTTAATTAATATACTTTTAAATTATGAAATATATTAATTGATTAATTCTTTTTCTTTCAATTTAAAGTTAAAATTATGTTTATTTTTGAAATTTTCTTAAAATCTTTTTTATTGAGTAATTTGGTTTAATTTTATACTGTTTTTACACATTGCTTTTTCCCATCCAAAATGTCAACCTGTGACTCAAAACAGAGCACTAGCATGACATCCAACATACCATAAATAATGGTATGACAAGTATTGAACAAACATAGTCAATACAGGTAATAATTAAGAGAAAACAATCCTCTTACATTAAACACCAACCTTATCCAAACAGAATAAGGAAACCTAGAGGAGAATAAACAAGTCAAAACCCTTATTTTCACCTCTCATCTAACTTATGCATATTTAAGTTATCCTATACCAAAATGGTATTTTTCTTAAAGCTCACATAGAGAGCTACACAATGATATCATCCATGTTGTTGTAACACCACTACAACTGGAGATACCATATAACCTCATTTTCAAAACCAAGTCCCCCTGAAAGTCAAAGAGGGCTTGAACAAAACTGTACAAAAGTATAACCAAATTAAAGATCTCAACAAGAGCTTTAATTTGAGACACCTTAGACCTCTGTATCTCTTAAATTGACTGAGGGATCTTGGTTCAAAGGTTTAATAACCAAAATACAGATATTCTGAAAATAAGAAAATAAACAAACCCCTGTATCTTTGGCATACACTCATACAACTGTACAGTGTCATATACCAGACTGTAGGGCTAATCAAGCCCTACAAAACTGTATCATCAGAATACAGATATCTTCCAAACTGAAGAAGATATCTGGTATGGAAGTTTTTGAAGCCTCATACTGATGTACAAAAATACATCCAAAAAACTTAAAACCCTTATAACTTTTGCTATTTTAAAGAAGGGTAAACATGAAGAATACCAAATTGAAGAGCTCATTAAGCCCTTCAATTCTGTGCTCTTAGTTTCTTGATATCTCAAAAACTGACCAAGATATCTTGGTTGGAAGTATTTTGGCCAATACTGGCCTGTACCAAACCTGTACCAACCAGTACAGTCTTAATACTCAAAATAATGGTTGTTCAAAGCTTAAACCCGCCCAGAATGACTAGTATTGGTCATACAAACACCAGAACAACGTCATCCAAGTGCTGACGTGGCAGGTGAAAAGTTTTTTCATCCTGTATTGATCCAGAATGATCATTTGTGGTTCCAAAACCACAATTCTGCCTCTACTGACGTCAGAATTGAGGATCCAGAACCACATACTGACCAATGGAGTGAAAATTTTCACTCCTCTGACGTGTGAAGAGTAAATAACTCTTGACAGTCTTGAAAGATATAAAAAGAAGGGTTTTTGCCTTCAAAAATCCTTATCTTATCTTACCTTACCATTATTCTTACGTGACAAGACTGTTATTCATCAGTAGTGTCCTTAGAATTATTTAAGATATAGTTAGAATATAATTATTGTAGTGTGTCTTTACAGTCAAAGATATTAGAGCATTGCAACCCAGGTCCTCAATAGACTCATCACCACTGTTACCACGTAGCAGTAGGACCTGAAGATTTCATTTTTTATTTATTTTGACGTGTCACAGTCATAGTACTAGCTTGTATTTACTATTTTTAAGCTACTACATAGACTCACCCTGACACAAAAACTGCAAAAATTATTCTTTGAGTTACTCTGAATTAATTTTTCTTCACGATCTTGAATTTTATTTTTTTTCCTTTAAAAAGAATAATTCTTTCAATATTAAAAAAGAAAAAATAAATAAAAATTTATAAAAAAATCTTAAAAAAATCTTAAAAGTATAAAAATAATTTTTCTTTTATCAATTTTCCTCTAGTGTCTTTAATCAAATACTGTGAAGCTGCTAACAGACTCAGTAAAAGATACATTACCAGTCCAGATTCTTCAGAAGTAGAATCTGAAGACAGTATTGAAGTGCAAATTGCTAAAAGAGGCACTTTATTTAAAACAGAACAATCCAAACAAACACCAAAAGGTGTGTGTTTTCTGTTTTCAATTCTTGGTTTATCTTGAATTGACATGAAAATGGTGTGTACCAGAAATGGAAGCAACTATTCAGTCCAACCAGATGGATGTGGACAAGGAGTTGGAAAGACCAAATCCAGAAATGCCAAATCTTCCTCAAGAAAGACACATATGGAGGATTCCAGAGTTTCCCCCATTCCCCAAGGTCTTTACCCACAAACTTTGACGTGAATTCTGAATCTGGACTGATTCATGATAATATTTTAAGGTCTGAACCACTTTCAAGTTTCAGAAATAGAAATTTAACAATGCCAATACAAAAATTGGTTCAGAGCAGCCAAAGAAGAGGAGTGGGAAATATGCCCAAGACTTTGGCAGGGGGCCATGAACTCCTACTTATACATCAAAAGCTTTCTGGGTCAGGAGAATACCATAGAGCTCTTAGGAGGTTGGAGCCAATTGTCTTGCAAAGACAAATTCAAGAAGATAAAGAATTGGTTGAAGAACCAAATTCTTTTATCCATGGACCAGAAGAAGGAACTGGAAATGACCCCAGCTTTGGAGACAGAAGGCCCAGTGGCATCTACCAGATCCAGAAGTGTCCAAAGACAAGCCCAAAGGACCTCAGAAGAAGCAGAAAGGTCCCACGAACCATCAAGGAAAGGGCAAAGGAAAATCCAATTGGCACAGACCTTACCCACAAGGGTACAGGATTCCCAAATTTGGAACCTTCAGCCATGGACAGTGTCTTCAATATGGCCAGGACTCTTATGGAATTCACATCCAAGGAGCAGGAAACAATGAACAGAACTTTTCCATGGAAATAATACAAGAAGTACATTTTGTGAAAACTAGTATTAATGTAGAAATTGGTAAAATTGATGAAAAGTTAACTAAGATGACTTTGGAAATCAATGACTTGAAAAATAATGACAAACATTCTGCTGAAATGCATAAGTCTATAATCACCAAACTGGAGTTACTTACCAATACATGTGACAGAATTGAGAGTAAATATCATGTCGAAAATAATGAAATGGAAGATTTTTCCACAAGAAACATCAATGATCAACTTAGAGTTCTGAAAGACTATCTTTTGGCAGTAGCTGAGAATACAAGTCAATTTGCCACACATTTGGCAAGAAGTGACAGTGAAAGCAAGAAATTAAAAGAGTAAATACTTGTACAAGTGGAGAAAGTTCATAAGAATTATGAATCAAATCCACATATGCCAAGACATTCCATGCCTTTGACTGAAGAAAAGCTTTCTGTGAAAGAAAGTCTGACCCCTTTTATAGGAGAGAATGTTATCTATGCAAAAGATATTCCCAAAGTGGACAAAGGGCCAAAATTCTCTGGTGAAGGAGAATACAACCATATTGAGCTCATCAGAACTATTGATATGTTACAAGAGGACTTTAACATACCTGATGAAATTATAGTGGGCAAATTACACTCTCTGTTTGCCAGAACTGCAAAGAAATTGTATTACAAGATGAGACAAGATCATGGAAATCATGATTGGTCTTGGTGGAAATCTGAAGTGATTAACAAATGGACCAATAATTCTTGGAGGTTTAAAATGGAAGATGCTTTTGAAAGTTCCATTTTGAACTCAGAAAAGGATAAACCACTTACTTGGTGCTTCAAGCAAAAAGACAGATTATCTGATTGAAAACATATATTACCACTAGAGGGTGTACAATTTAGTAGTGCCAGTAACAATATGTACCCTTTGGGTATATTAGACACTAATCTTGTATTTCCACATCCAGCAGGAAGTGTTAAAATGAAGACTGATATTTTAGTAATGGACAATTGCACATTTCAGCATATCATTCTTGGGAATGATTACTTTAATATTTATGGTATTGACATCAATAACCATAAAGACAGATATTTCACAATTGGAGAAAACAAAAGACAAAAATTTGCTTTTTCCAATATGCCAAAGCAAATACCTGTGATATCTTCTTCTAAAGATACTTATGAGGAAGAATTTGTGTCTAATCAACTTGTTGAAGCACAAATTAATCCATCATTATCACCAAAAATGAGGCATGATCTCATAGATGTATTATGCACATATAAGAATGCCTTTGATTCTTATAATGAACCATTAGGCGCTATCAAACGGCATGAAGTTGATATCACTCTCAATATTGACAGACCATATCCTCCAGTACTTAGAAGACCAGCTTATCCAGCTAGTCCCAGAGCTAAATAAGCCTTGGAAAAACATATCCAAGAGTTGATCCAACTTGTTGTACTAAGGAAAGTAGGCCATAATGAGGAAGTTGAAGTGACAACACCTGTTATTATTGCTTGGCATAATAATAAATCCAGGATGGTTGGAGATTTTAGAGAATTGAATACCTACACAGTCCCAGATGGGTATCCAATTCCTAGAAATCAAGAAACCTTGACCCAATTGTCTAAAGCCAAGTATATAACATCAATGGATGCATTGAAAGGCTTTCACCAAAGGCTTTTGGCACCTAAAGCTAAGAAATTACTTAGAATTATCACTCACTGTGGTATTTATGAGTATCTTAGAATGACATTTGGTATTAAGAATGCACCATCTAATTATCAAAGAATAATGAATATTATCTTCCCCACAGAATTATCGGAAGGATGGTTTATCATTTATATTGATGATATCATCATATGTTCTTATTCATGGTCTTTGCAGCTTGAAAGACTTTCAAGAGTACTTCACAAGGTTTCAGAAGTGAATATGAAGATTTCACTCAAGAAATTAAATTTTGGTTTTGAAGAACTGAAAGCATTAAGACATATTGTTTCTGGTTTAAGCTTCGGTATTGACAAAAATAAGGTATCAGCAGTGTCACTTAAGCCAATACCCCAGAATAAGAAAGAAATGAGGTCTTTTCTAGGATTTTCTAGTTATTATAGGCAGCACTTGAAAGACTTTGCAATGCTAGCCAAGTCACTCTATAGAATCTCTGATCAACAAACAGTATTTGAGATGACACAGGAGAGAATTAAAACTTATGAGAAGATAAGGAAAGCTCTTTCATAAACACCTTTACTCCTAATGCCTGACTGGAATATACCTTTTAAATTGTACATTGATGCATGTGGATACGGATTAGGGGCAGCCCTACATCATGTCCAAATTATTGATGACAAACCTACAGAAGGATTAGTTTGTTACGTCTCAAGGCAAATCAAACCAACAGAAGCCAGATATGGTGAAAGCCAAATGGAGTGCTTATGTTTGGTATTGGCACTTGAGAAATTACACTATTATCTTGATGGCAGTGTTTTTGAAGTGATAACTGACTGTAATGCTGTGAAATCACTTCTTAACGTGAAAACTCCCAACAGACATATGTTTAGATGGCAAATAGCCATTCAAGAATAGAGAGGAAACATGACTATAGTTCATAAAGCAGGAAACATTCACAAGAATGCTGATGGACTTAGCAGGTGGGAATTAGCCAATACTACTGATAATCCAGCTTATGTACCTTTGGAAGTGGAACCACAGATTCCAATTGAAGGAATTAACATCACTGAGATCGGGACTGAATTCTTTGAGGAAGTCAGAGAATCTTATAAGCAAGACACAAATTTCCATATCTTGACTTCCTTATTAAATAAAGACTGCAAAGATACATCTTTAGTCAATGCACTGGATGAGGTTTGGAAGAATTCCTATTCTGAAAGAAGATTCCACTTGTTTGATGGGATTATTTACCACAGAACAAAACATTCATGTGAAATGACATTGTGTAGCACATTTCTTATCAATACCATTCTTCATGAATTCCATGATAGCATATACTCTGTACACCTGTGAGAGGAAAGAACACTTGAAAAAGTGAAGAACTGTTCATGGTGGCCATCTCGGAGAAAAGAGACCATTGAATATTGCCATACCTGTGACAGATGCCAAAAAGCAAACAGTAGTACAGGCAATAAATTTGGACTTGTGCTCCATATTAAAGAACCAAAATCCCCTTGGGAATTTGTTCACATGGATTGGGTCACAGCACTTCCTCCAAGTGGTGACAAGAGTTATGATGCTTGTTTAGTCATTGTAGACAGATATAGAAAAACTCCCATATTCTTACCATGTCATAAAGATGACACAGCTATTGATACAGCTCTTCTTCTATGAAGTAGGGTTATCTCTCATACAGGACTATTCAAAAATATCATAAGTGTCAGAGATGCCAAGTGCACATCTGCACTTTGGACCAATCTTCATAGATTGTTTGGGACTAAGTTATCATTCTCTACAGCATATCACCCTCAAACAGATGGGCTAGCAGAGACAATGATTCAAACTTTAGAAGACATGATCAGGAGATTTTGTGCTTATGGGTCAGAATTCAAAGGCTCATATGGCTTTACCCATGACTGGTGCACTCTGATACCTACATTGGAATTGGCATATAGGACATCAGTCCATTCTTCTACAGGTCAAACTCCTGGTATGTTAGAAAAAGGATGGAATTCAAGACTCCCAGCAGATACACTGAGGAAAGACTTGATTGACATTCATCCTACAGCTTCCAGCTTCAAGATAATTCTTGATAAAGTGAAAAATCATGTGAAACAAAGTATGAATGACACTTTTGACTGTGCAAAACAGAAGTGGGACAAGAGTCACAAAGTACCAGACTTCAAAGTAGGGCACTTAGTTCTAGTTTGAACCTTGAATTTTAATAATATCAAAGGCCCAAAGAAACTTAAAGACTCTTATGTAGGACCTTTTGTTATTGTTGCCTTACATGGAACCAATGCAGTTCAAGTGGAATTGAGTGGTGACTTGGAAAATAAAAACCCCACCTTTCCAGTCAGCTTGATAAACCCTTATCAACCAACTGACAAAGAATTGTTTCCTTTAAGGAACCCAACCCCTTTGACTGTACCACCAGTGGAACAGAATAAAGACAAAAAGATAAAGAAAGTCATTAATGAAAGGAGACTTAGGGGTAAAAATCAAAGAGAATATCTTTTCAGATATAGAAATCCAGTACATGAGTATAAATGGCTGGAAGGATTGGAATAACCTGACTCAGATAAGCTCTCAAGAAGATTTAGACATGAAAGAAGGCCACAAGCCTGAATATGTCAATAAGTGTGCTTTAAATTACTTGATCTTAGTAATAACAATAGGTTGGACAGTGGAAATTAACGCCCTTTGGGGCCTCTTTCTTCTTTATACCATTGATGAAATTCTAGTACAATGTTATTTTTTGGTGGGAGGGAATGTGAGCTTTGAGGTATATTTTACATACCCAAATAGGCCACAATTATCTTAAAAATAAATTCTGAACTATGAATAACCCATAAGTCATGCATATATTCAAATTTTATCATTTTTGTTTTCAGAAAAGATGAATAACCTTTTATTGAGTAAGTAAATCCATGGATTTGAGGCCAGATTTGGATTGTACACCAAAATTCACCTAGGGTAGCTCCATAGAGTGAATAAGCTCAAATCAACTCTTTGAGGTGGTAATATGGAAAATACTTCAATACCACATCATCAATACCACATCAAAGATCCGTCAAAAGTTTTGTTTTTCTCTATTTCACGCCAAAATAATGGGAATGTGAGAAATCCCATGTCACATATACAACAAGAATAGTGTTATATATGCTTTAAGCACTTAATATTACGGTATTCTTACATGCATGTTTGGTACACCCATAGTGGATATCTCACTTGAAGCTTAAAATTCTATTTTGACGTAAAAAATAGGCAAGGGGGCAAAAGACATCAAAGAAAGCCAGGGTACCCAGCTTCTGAGGCCTCTGAGGCGTGGACAGCTCCAAAGCTTGGATTCATGGCTTATCTTGGCCCAATTAGTAAACTAAAACCTTTTGGGAACTTGGTTACGATGTTACAACTTCAGTAAATCATAAGAAAATAGCAAATAACCTGCTATTTTGACGGGACAAGGAGGTAAAAAGCAACTTAGACTCCTTTAACCATGTCAATTCTTAATGAATTACCATTGATAAGCCCCAATATAGTAATTAAAGCCCTTTTTTGACTAGTATCCATTGATTTACCTCATAGCAACCAGCCATACACTGCTATTTGCAATTCTATGTATAAATGAGGTAAAAACTTCAAAAATTCCTTAAAAAACCAATTCTTAATGAATCTCTCTGAAGCTTTCAGGACCAACTTCAAACTGTATAATTCATATAAAAACCAAAAAGAATTCTACTTCTATAAGTAAAATTAAGTGTTTTACTTACAGTCCATTGTTGATGATTCCACGTGAAACACAGAATCTTTAAAAATTTACAGAAGATACATTCTGTGATGAAATTTCCAATAACATTGATAACTTTGAGAAATGAATGATTATTTTGCAACAAAAGAAGATTTATGGTTTTTACTCCTTTTATTCTTAATCATAAATTGGTTGGTGGTCATATAAAAGCCTCAATTAAGTAATTATGATAATCTTACGTGACAACAGATGATGCAATCAATAATACAAAACCTTTTATTGCTTTCTCACTCACTGGTTTTTCAGTTTACCCAATGGCATGCCTCTGTGAGCTGTCTTAGACATAAAATAGGCCTCCTCTTGCTGGTTTTTCCAGAATCATCACATTATTCAATTATACCTTTAGTACCAAGAAGTAAGTATTAGTTAAAACTTTTCTTAAGTGTTTTATCCTTTCAGAAATCAATCAGAAAGACGTGAAATAATAGAAATAAACTATATATTGTTGTAATTATGTTATAAATCAGTTTTGATCCATTAAATCCACAATTATATGTCAAATCTCTCTACTATTATTTTCTAAAAGGTTCATTGGATTAATAGTGAGTGATTTATCTTAATTCTTAAAGTTTTTCTCTAGTATTAGTTCTCTTCAAGAATTATCTTTATAATTATTCTTGTAAAGAATAATTATATATTAAAATAAGTTTACTATTCTAATAAAAAAAGTTTTTATTATGAAATTCTTCTTGTAATTGATTCTTTTAGACAATTACTGCTCACTGTTATAATCACTAGTAGTGTATAAAATGTAAATGAAATAATTATTTAATTATTTAATTGTGGTTATAATACTTTTATTATTATATTTCATAAAAAGAGTGATAGTACTGTTGATTAATAGTAATATTATCAACAGTCTCATAGACACATCTTACAATGGGTACTAGAGCAGTTTTCCATAACTAAAAATTCAACAGTTATTCTTAAACTTTCCTTGATATGTGGAAATATCATGGTGGTTCCAAATATTCCCAATGCTTTCATTTGATTTTATGAACTGTTGAATTTTATCACATCAATTGGTAATAATTTATTTTGCACATTTGGAAACAGATTATTTAGAAAAGACTTTAAAACACAAGAGAAGAAGTCTCCTGGTTCAAGAAACATCTTAGTAGGTTCTTTGTCAATCATCACTTCTGTTGGACAGGAATTTCCATCTGTATAGCCTATCCATCTGTTTTTTTTTGGTTTTCATAAGTTGTGCATCTGTAATTTTTGATAAGTAAAATTGGCTATTTTTCAACCATGGTAAGTGGGATGAAGATTCCATTAATTCAATTGTGAAATTGATTTTTCTTATATCTTCTAAATGTTCAAAAAAAATTGATGATTTATTATCTGAATTTTCTCCTTTTACATACTCTTTTTCATCATCGGCTTCTTTCTTGATGTTGATTTCAATTATTTTCCCTCTTTTTGAAATTTATTGGCCAAATGTGTGGTACTTTGCCAAATATGGTACTTTCTGATTATTTCGAAAGATTTATATTTTATGTTACTAGAGTTTTCTTGGGTTTTTGTCAACAGAATTTTTCCAATTTGTGTTAAAGCTTTCTTTGAGATTCATCCTACTAGAACCAATTTTGATTCTGGTGGTTACTTCTTTGGATATGCTTATAATATATTCTGCTGAATATTATTCAGAAGTCCTTCTTTTTACAGCATGCATTAAATCACCTCCACATTGTCTCAGACTGTTTCTGTGGATAATAAATTCTGAAATGTCAGGCTATAATGCTGTCAGCCTATTTTTTTGGGCGCAAATCCATGGTAAACCTCTGTCTTTTTTAGCATTGAATATTTCAGATTCAAAGGCTGTTTCAACTTTAAAGCTCCAAGAATCATTGTAAAACATGTTTATTATGTGGTTTTTCCACCAAGTCCAGCTTTGGTATCCATTTTCCTATGTTAACTTGATATACTGTCTATGAGGGGATTTGTTGAATAAGGTGTTGAATATTTATTTTACCAATCTATCTGTTACTTAAAATTCTGCTTTGATAATTTCAATACCTCTCTGATAAATTTCAAAAGGTAATATAAACCTTCACCACTAAAGTGAGGCCATTCCTTTAGCTTTGGTATTTCTTTCAAATGCGCTTTGCCCAAGAATGGTTCCAAGTTATGGAAAGGAGTGGAAAATTCATGTTTTATGTGTGAATTTTCTACATCCAATGATTTTAGGTTAGAATTTCTTATACCCTATGTCTGATTTAGAAGCTTAGACATTCTTGGAAAATTGTGCAGTAAGTGCTGATTTCATTCAGCTCACTGGTATTACACATTGTGGACCTTCTAAATTCATGTTGGAAACCTTGTATTCAATTGATAAAATAAATTTTATACATGTATTGTTTAATTGTAATTTCTTTCCATAATTCTGTTTGTCTAGGATTATCAGAAATGATTTGATTCAATTTCATTGTTAATTTAATACTTTGTCTTGTGAGGTATCAAACCACTTTTTCAAGGCAGTATTTGTCTTTACTTCAGTAAATGAATTTGTAATATCATAAAGTATTTTCTTATTAGCTGCCTTGATGATACTTATGGATTTGCTCATTCTTGTTTCAATTATGCCATCAATATTTGATTTTAAATATTTATTTTCCAATTCTTTCATAATGAAATATCTTTCACTTATCTTATTAACAAAGGAAGTTTTATTTCTTGATGTTTCAATTTCTCTCAAACCTTCCTGAAAACACATAAGGTTTTCATTTATTTGTCTTAAGATTGTTACAGATATTTGAATTATTATCAGAAATATGACTTTTAATATCATTTATGGCTATGTATAAAGCTGGAATTCCATCTCAAATCTAACAAATAATTTCTCATATTTAAATCTGGATTCCTGTTTCTTTTTCATTTCTATCATAGATCTGGCCATTGGAAACAGACTTTCCATGGAATTTAGTTGAATCCTTGAGATTCCCTAGCTCTTGCTGTAAAGTTTTGTGGCTGGTGCTTTCCCTTTCCCCGGTTCTGAGCTTGTGGCTGCTTTGTCACATTGTAATTGCTCCTGCAGGCCCCTGGAGCTGGTGTTGGCACATGTTTGTGTGGTGGAGAGTTGTTTTTCATCCATTCTGCTCTTAAAAGCATCATTTTCTTCTTTTCCATGAATGATTTCCATCCATTAAATACCTTGCAAGTATTGGGATGGCCCAGAAATTTTCTCACAGTCAGGTAAGAGTTCATGAGATTTTTCCAAACGTTTTCCAAGTTTTGATACTCTCTGTGTTGAAGTGCATTGTTGTATTCCTTCTGGTTGGCTTTGTAAGTGTCTAATGGGGCTTATTATGGTGGTATCAGCTCTTTTTGAAGTAAGAAAGTGTGATCAGCTTCAGAATGGCATAATCTGTCTGTTTTGAATTAATTTACTGACCCTTTTCCTTCTTCAACTGATTGTCTTCTTTAATAATCAAATATATATTAACTTTCTAGGATCTGCTTGAGGGGTTATAGCTTACGCCTGATCTGGTTGAAGGCATAATTATAAGTAAAAAAAGCTTGCACATAGTCATTTTATGTCAAGAATATTACTATTTGTAAGCTTCTTTTCTATTTTGAGAGTATTACTAATATCCAAACTAATCAATTTGGAATAAATTGATTCTGGATGATTATTCTGAGGTATAACAAGTGTACTATTATGCCCATAATTAACAGTACTGGCTGGGATGATGCTGGTTATTTTTGAATATTTTTTAATGATTTCTGGTCTAATCCCATTTTCAGACAGTCAAATGAATAAAGAAAGCCATTATTTAAGTAAAAAAAGGTATTTTTCAAAAGAAGAAATGAAAAATAAAGCCTCAGCTATAATATGCAAAATGGAATATTTTTATGGGTTTTTCAAACTATAAGTTTTTTTTATGGATTTATAAGACTTTCAGTATAAGAAAAATATTAAAAAAGGTAAAAAAATATGTCACAAGTAAAATATCACAGCTGGGCCCCCAGGTGCAAGGTGTGGATATGGAAATTTGAATAAAAATCAAGTAATTTTCCTGTCCTCAAAATGTTTATAAGGTAAAATTTCATGAAAATAGTCAATTTTAAGAGTTTTAAGAGGCAATTTGCTAAAATTTTTGTTTTTAAATTTGGTATCATAAAACAACAATATCAGAAATATTCATTGTTTTAGCAAAAATACTCCACAAGAGGTGTTTACGGCTACAAAAGAAATCTCAAATGGAATTGATTAAACAAAGAGCTGCAGGTAATTAATATGAGAACAAAGTCTTTAGAAATTTAGTAAAGAGAAAACATGCCCAAAAGTGACCAGAGTGAATTTGGAAACAAATTGACAAAGCTAACAGTGATTAAAGAGCCATTAATTCACTTTTGGGGAGGTTAAAGGGTAAAAAAGATTATAACAGTTCCAAAAAATTATTATAGTTATTTTTTCTCATTGTTAGAAGGTTTGAAATTATTTAAAAATGTTGATTGGAATCTTTTATTGATTGGTTTAACAATTTTTAAGCTAATTATAAAAGTAAAATATTGTAAAATGTAGAGAAAAGTGGCACAAAGAAGATATTCTTCTATAGACACCAGTCCTTTTACTCAAAAATAAGGAATTATCTCCAATAAGTCATGAGGAACACACTGGGAAAAGAAAATCTACTTATGGCATCATTGGACCCTTGTTTGGATCAAAAAGGGATGGTTTTGACCATTTTAGTCCCTTAAGCCTGCCATTTCTATAGAACTTCTTGGTTTAAACACTTAAAACACATCAGAATGTGTTTAAGAGACCTTAAAGCCAGTTAAAAATGTTCTTACCAAGTTTTTTTAACTTAAGGGTAGTTTTAGGCTCTTGGCAGAAGTTGCAACTACCCTGGTTGGTCTCAAACCCTCATCGGCAATTGAGTCACAGACCCTGTGACTCAATTCCAAGCCAAAAGTGATAAAGATTTGTGTGAATTTTCACATCCCATTCCCATCAGAAAGGAATTTGGGGGAGATTGGCACTTTTCAAGCCAAGCTCCCTTTCCCCCCTCAGAGTTTATCTTTCCAATTTATTTATTCTATAGTTCCTCATCATTTATTATATTAAAAATTTAAATATTTAATTCAATTGAAAATTTTCAGTAAACAACTTTAACTATTAATTCCACATATGTAATTTCAAGATCACTTATGTAATACATGTGCACATTTTTATATTTCAATTGAAAATACTTCAATTCATCATAACTGCTAAGCTACACAAAACACCCTAATTTTGACACAAAAATGGATGGTTAACACTACATGTGCTATGAATTGAGTTAAGGTTTTGAGGATTTTGATATTTTCATACATAAAATACTGAAAGCTTCACTTAAGCTTATTTAGAGTGGAGTTCCAGAATTTTTACTCAAAGGTGACCTGACCTAATTTTTATGATAAATCCAATGGTGAGATAATTTTTGCAATTTTATTTCTTGGAAAAAACTTATAATAAGCTGTATCAAATCATTAAAAAAATAGGTTTAATATTTTTGATGAAATTTCATTTTCACTCCATTTTTTCATGTGAAAATGTAATTTTATGTTTTTAAGTTTTTATGTAGATTTAATGTTAAATTTTTATTATAAATTTTATATTTATATCTGATTTTGTTTTTCATGTTAAAAATCCATTTATTGTTTTTAATTATACATTGTTTTAATTTTTTTGGTCTTTTGGGTATATGATAATAGCTCTTAGGCTCAAAGCTTGTAAGTAATGCTTTAATTTCAATTTTCTCTGATATTATGTTGATTCCTGATCTGGAATAAACCAATCCTCTTTTTGGATATTCTTCCCTATCAATCAAGACTTCCATGAGTCCATGTTGCCATGCATAATGTAATTTTGGTGTATCACAGTCCCTTAGCTCCAATGAAATTAGCCTTTCATCAATATTTGATGTATTAACTGATTTTCTCATCCCTTTCTCATGGGTTGTTAAATTTTGTAGCTTATTGATAAAGGTTAATAAAATTTATAATATTTCTTCAAGAGTAAGATTTTTTTGTTCAAGTATTTGCTTCATCACATTTTCAATTTTTGGCTTTGGATTATTGACTGTAGATTTTACTTGATTCTTTAATTCCATCCTTTGTGAATCCTATTTTTGCATCTCCATATTTATTACCTTAGAAATAATTTCAATATTTTAATTCTCTCTTCCATTCCTTCTTTGGCTTTCTTTTGTTTTGTTGAAATTGAAGCTCTTATTTCCTCTTCTGCCTCATCTTCCTCATATTAGGCACCTGGTATTTTATTTTTAAAAGCTTTTTGCATTTCATTCTTTTTTTATTTTTGGGTTTTAATTTTACTTTCTTTCTTGCAGCTCTCTGTCCTTTTTCCTAAGTCTAACATTTATTTGAAGTTTTTCATTTTATGGTAATATTTGTGGAGGCTTCTATTTTCTCTATAGATGTTTACTTCTAATATTTGTGTTCCTCAATTGCTTTTTTTCTTGATTCTTTGGCAGTGTATTTAGTTTTTACATCATATTCATAGTGAATTCCTCTTCTTATTTAGAAAACTTTCTAATTTTCAGATGTATAGCCCTCTTTCAGTACTCTTGTGAAATTTAGCAAAAGAGATGTTTCTCCACAATTTAAGGCAATTATTTTCTCTGAGGTTTCTGTGAGGAAATTGAATATTATTTAGGAATTTCCCCTTTTTAAATAGTAATAGAACTTTAGTGGTTGTATTGGAACCATTCGAGCTGAAAAATATGGTTGATAAATTGAAGATATGGGTGGTAAAGGATATCCTGTTCTGAATGGCTGTGAGCTTTGTGTAATCATCTGATCTTGATTTTTTTTGTTTGGGATTTATTTTCAGATTAAATCACTCCTGAAAGGGTTTTGAGCTGATTAAATAATTCTTCAATTGGTTCCTTCCCCATATCCTTGGAGTGATTCTTGTGTGGATAAGGTTTTTAACTTTCTAGTTACAATTTTTCATTTTCTTCTAAGCTTCTTCCCACCTTTCCTCTTTGAATGTAGCTTTATTTTCTTATTACTTTTTTTGTGAGAATTCCTTCTGTTGAATTAAGACTTTGGCTGCTAAATCTTGTTGAATAGATAGATTTAAGATTTCCAATCTTGCTTACACCATTGCCCTATCTTTTATCATTTGATTGTGAATGTGTTTTTTATCACTTTAGGGAATATTATCCAAAATTTCTTCATTTTGATAAATATCTCCTTGTATATATTTATAGCTTTTGAGATAGGTAATAATTGAGTCATATGCACAAATAAACACTTTATATTGGGTTGTATTCATCATTCCTCCTTCTTGTTTAATATTTGCAGATAATTAGGTTATTGATGACAGCTTTCATCTTCTTTCAGGTGATAGGGCTCCCCATCCTCCTTAATATCAAATTTTAATCTCTCCCAATCCTCATTTTCATATCTGGTAACTCCTTCAATATGGTAACTAATATCTTGATCTCTAGCCAAAAAGGATATTTTTCTTGCTATATCCTGTCCACTTTCTCCTACAACTTCTACTATATGTTCTACTCTTTTAGTCAAAATTTCTACTTCCTTTCCACCACACCATGAATTATAAGCCTTTGGACTACCCTTTACCATGAGCCTATTATTTCTGGTAATTCCATTTTATAATAGGCTTGAAGCCTGTGCATGAATATTAACCTTCCTTGGTAGAGTATTTTTCCTTTGTGGAGTGAAGGGTGTTGACAATGCCATGGGCCTTGGGAATGGTGATTGTGAGCCCTTTTGTCTGGAAATTCTTGGAATGATTGTATTTCTTCCACTGGGCTTTCTTCTGTGGTAAAACTTGGAATTTTCTTGTTTTCCTTCTTTCTTAAGGAGCTCAACTAATTCTTGTTCAATTTCAAATATTCTTTAATTTAGTCTTTCTTCTGAAGACATACCGTCTTGTCCCTGCATGTTTTTTCCATCCATATTTTTGTCTTTGGATTCATCAGGAGTATGTAGTATCTTTGATTATGATTCTGAATCCATATCTGTATCTTCCTTCTTCATTTTATCTTGTTCAGTTTTCTTTTCAATTTCAAGTAGTTCCTTGATTAATTTTGGAAAATAATCTGTAACTATCTTCTGGTCTTTCTACTTGGTTCTGGGAATACTAAATGGCATAATATAGTCTATGGGTGATTCTTCTGTAGATGGTGTTTCTCTTCTTCCTTGATATCAATAATAAAATTATTTTCCTAAAGAGCTTCATGGTGATGATGATTCAGAATTTTGTGGTTTCTGTGATTCCAAATTGAATTAATGCAATTTTGAGCTTTCCTAATTGGTAAAAGGTCTTTTTATAATTTACTGATTATTGATGGTTGAAGCTGTAAAGAAAATTTGGGACACCAGATGTGGGAACTCCTTTTGGTTTGAGATGAAATAAAGAAGTAATTTGATGGGTAAATTACTGGTAAATATTTTTTGAATTTCAGAATTGTCCAATACCCATGGGTGCTAAGTTGGATTGGCTTCCCCTATTAATAATACTGAATAGTCATCCTATAGATAAGCAAAAAAAATAAAATAAAATTTGTGGATTTAAGAGATAGAGAATAATTATCATCAGTCTATAAATTAGACCTATAAATAGCACTTTTCACAAAGATCTGATGTTACACTATAATTTTTGATACAATGAAGACTAATAATTTTTTTCATAAGAATAACATTTTGAATTAAAGAAAGTTTTATGACTATTTTTTTGGAAATATAGTTTAACTAAGTTTAATAAGAGATCAAAAACACGACCACAGTTTTTCAGAAAGACTAATAATCTTTTTATTTTATTTTAGATATTGATTATCATGATTATTTAAATATTAATTCCAATAATTGGACTACCCAATTTGGTACTTAGAACAATTCTTCTAGAAACCATTTTTAATACTATTTTGATATCACTACTACTTCTTTTTAAAAATACTAAGCTTCTGCAGAAGGCTACTAAGCTTTAGCTAATATGATACTATTTTTTACTTATAATACTAAGCTACTGAGCAAGGCTACTGAGTTTTCCATGACTAAAATACTAATTCTACTCTAGATATCCTGCTATTTCAGGGATGGTTTTTATCCTGGAATGTGGGAACTTTATCCATGATTCTGTAGAAATGAGGGAGAGAGGACCTCTATTTATACTGTTTGGGCCTCCATAGAGCTTTCCATAACAAGGGACTTTAAAGACTTAGTGGTGATACCTTTTAGTTAGTGATTATTAGGTTTTGTTGTGGCAATGTGTTTTCTGAGAGAATTTTGGTGGTGGTTGATTTCATATTAGAAGCCTTAGATGTCATTGCAATAATCTGGCTTGTATGTGTTTGTTTTTGCAGCTTTGTAGGTTTTTTTCTGAGGTAATTTTGCTAGTGGGGGTTTTATGTTAGAATTATGTGCTGTCATTGAGACAATTTGGATGGCAAGAGCTTCTTTTTTCCAATAATGTGGATAAAATACATTTTGTGAGAATTCAAATTAATTCTAGACATATAATATCTTTGCAAGAAGCTAGCTTGTGGTTTTATTTTATCATTCTGTCATTTCATTCAGATATTGCATCATTTCTATAAAATCTGATGTGTGTCATTATTACTAAGAAAACATCTCTTCTTGGTAAATCCATTATTAGTTTCTTGATAGCCTTGAGGTATTTCTTTCAATTGAATTGGGGTTGAGAAAATACAGCTCTGATACTGTGCTCAATATGAATATATATATCTGTATTGAGATTATTTCCATTCAATAATGAAGTCTTTCTGGATGATGCAATAAGGTGGTGAAATTGTGAAAACAATTTCTGTTTGGGTTTGTTCCTTATATCTAAGCTATGTGATTTTGCATTTTATTTATGCAAATTGTTGTTCTTTAAGGCTTTTTTATACTTATGTAATGCAGAGAAATTAGCATATTTTTCCAATTGAGATTCTTCTGGTTGAAACTTGTATCTTCTAGACTTCCAGAAGTTTTGATTTATTTTGTTGAAATTGTCCACAGATTTATTCACATGGATCCAGAGTTATAAAATTTAATTTTAATCTCTGGAGTCATTTCTCAACCTCTCTGAAATTCCAAAATCTTCTTTCCATATTCATAGTTATTCTGCAATTTTATTTTCATCTCTGGTGCTCTTCCACGATTTTATTTCCAAATCTTCTTGCCATCTTTGGAGTTATTGCGCAATTCTCTATTCATATCCAGAGTGATTCCACAATTTTATTTCCATTTCCAGAAATATTCCACAATTTTATTTCCTTCTCTGGAATTATTCCACAATTTTATTTCTTTCTCTGGAATTATTCCACAATTTTATTTCCTTTTAAAGAGTTATTCTTCAATCCTATTTCCATCTGCAGAGTTATTCTGAAATTGTATTTTGATAACTGGAGCCATTCTGAAACTTTCTTTCCTTCTGCAGAGTTATTCCCCAATTTCATTTACATGTGTGCAGTTCATCTGCAGTTTCATTTCCATCTGAATAATTGTTCTGAAATTTTATTTCCTTATCCCAATTTATTCCCCACCTCTTCTGTAATTCCACAATATTTTTCCTATTATATATATATATATATGATTTGGTAAAATTGAGACTGATATAATCTGTATGGAATTCAGCTTTTCCTTTTGAACTGTATGTTTCAAAGCTCTATCTATGGCTGTCTGCAATGATACCTTTTGCTTACCAATATGGATTCACATATGTATTGAATTGATTCAGGTATTTTTGCCAATCTAATATAATTCCAGCATCAAACTTACTATTTATATGGCTTCAAAATTTGTTGGCACTGCCAAAATCACTATCCCCAACTAAAAATATCTGAAAGAAATTTTCATTTTGGGGTTCTCAGGAAAAATTGATCCAATATTATGGTACAATTTCCCTTGGAGCCTCAAACAATAGGTCCCATTTCCTTAGACCCACCAATTGAGATGGAAACCCACTAATGTGAGCAATAATATTTTATTGTATGTGTGAGAATTTTCAAAAAATCATCTTCCACCTAAAAAATTTTTTTAAACATTCTGCTTTAAGCTACAATTTAAAGGATAAGACTTACATTTGGATTTTCTGAAAAGCATCTCTTGGAGGAATGGATGCAGAGACTCTAACAAGATTGAATCATGAGCTAGGGCTATAGAACCTTTCTGAAAATAAATAGTGAAGCTTGAATTATCTTTATCTTTATCAGAATGATCACTTTTGTTGTTTCAGTGTGAAGAGCCACTTGAATGAGACACATTGTTACATTCCCCAAGCTTCAAAGGTATTTCCCATGGGTATTTCATTATTCTTGGTTACTTTTGATTATGGCTTGGTTCAGGTGCTGCAGAAACTTTGCAAACTGTAAGATGTGTCTATGAAACTGTTGATAATATTACTATTAATCAACAGTAATATTACTGTTCTTATGAAATATAATAATGAAAATTATTATAGCCACAATTAAATAATTAATTACTTAATTGTTTCTTTTAATTGTTATACACTACTAGTGATTATAACAGTAAGCAGTAATTGTCTGCAAGAGTCAATTACAAGAAGAATTTAATAATAAGAACTTCTTTATTAAAATAATAAAATTATTTTAATATATAATTATCTTTTGCAAGAATAATTATGAAGATAATACTTGGAGAAAGCTATTACTAGAGAAAAACTTCATAAATTAAGTGAAAACACTCACTAACACTCCAAAGAACTTATTGAAAGATAATAGTACAGAAATTTGACAGATAATTGTGGATTTAAAGGATCAAAATTGATTTATAACAGTATTACAACAATATATAGTTTATTTCTATGAATTCACGTCTTTCTAATTTTTTATGAAATAACAAAACACTTAAGAAAATATTAACTAATGCTTACTTGTTGGTAATAATGGTATAATTGAATAATGTGATGATTCTGGAAAAAACAGCAAGAGGAGGCCTCTTTTAAGTCAACAACAGCTCACAGAGACGTTTCATTGAGCAAACTAAAAGCCCAGTGAGTGAGGAAACAATAAAACTCTTTTTATTATTTATTGCATCATCTGTTGTCACATAAGATTATCATAATTACTTAATTGATGCTTTTATGTGACTACCAACCCATTTATGGTTAAGAATGAAAGGATTAACAACTGTAAATCTTCTTTTATTTCATAATAATTATTTATTTTCAAAATTTCTCAATGCTATTGGAAATTTCATCACAGAGTGTATTTTCTGTGAATTTTTGAAGATTCAGTGTTTCACATGGAATCATCAAAAATGGACTGTAAGTAAAACTTTTAATTTTACTTCCAAAGGTATAATTATTTTTGGTTTTTTTATGGAGAATACTGTTCTCAATTGTTCCTGAAAGTTTCAGAAAAATTCATTAAGAATTGTATTTTTAATGAATTTTTGAAGTTTTTACCTCATTTCTATGTAGAATTGCAAATATTACTATATTGCTGGTTGCTATGAGGTAAATCATTAGATAGTAGTCCAAAAAGGGTTTTAATTACTCTTTTGGGGCTTATAACTGCAAAATAATTAAGAATTGACATGGTTACAAGAGTCTGAGTTTCTTTTTACCTCCTTGGCACGTCAAAATAGCAGCTTATTTGCTATTTTCTTATGATTTAATGAGATTTTAACTTGGTAAACAAGTTCCCAAAAGGCTTTAGTATACTAGTTGGGCCAACATCAGCTATGGATCCAAGCTTTAGAGCTTTCCGCACCTCAGAGGCCTCAGAAGTTGGGTCCCCTGGCTCTCTTTGATGTCTTTTGTCCCCCTTGACTATTTTCATGTCAAAAATAGAAATTCAGGCTTAAAGACTGATATCCACTATGGGTGTACCAAAGTTTTATGTAAGAATACCATAATATTAAGTGCCACAAACATGCATAACACTATTCTTAGTGTATATGTAATAAGGTATTTCTCACATTCCCATTATTTTGGCATGAAATTGAGAAAAACAAATTTTTTTACAATTCTTTTATGTGGTACTTATTATGTCGTATTGAATTATTTTCCATATTACCACCTCATAGAGTTACTTTAAGCTTATTCACCCTATGGACTCACCCTAGGTGAATTTTTGTGTAGAATCCAAATCTGGTCTTAAATCCATGGATTGGATTTACTTACTCAAAAAAAGTTATTCATCTTTTCTGAAACAAAAAAAGATGAATTTTGAATATATGCATGACTTATGGGTTATGCATAGTTCAAAATTCATTTTTAAAGATATTTGTGGCCTGTTTGGGTATTTAAAATATACCCCAAGGCTCACACAAACCATGCTATGAAAGAAAAATATCATGAGTTATCAACTTTAAATTTAGAAGAGAAGCTATTGGTAAAAACTACTCTAAGTCAAACTAATGCATGGTTAATTGATACTTTTGAGGAATAATTGATTGAGTAGAAAATCAATTGAAAAAGCTCAAAAAGTAAGAAATACTTATCATTACAAAATTTCAAGGCCTAATATATACAATTGTATATTTACATCTGATTAAATTATCAAAAGGAATTGAAGACTAAAACATGACCAATTTTATATTTTCTATCCACTTTTTGACAGAGTTAGTTTTTGTCTCTCATCCTTAAACCATGAATACCAAGAACTGAGGGACTTGAACCCTCATTGTTGACATTCATGAACAATTCTCTTTACCAATTGAGCTAAGTGCTTGCTGCAGATGAGTGGTGAGTGAAGAAGCCATGCCTTCTTTGAATATGTATTAGTCCTTCCTAATAATGGTTCAGCAGGTGTGCAAGCATGCTTAAGAGCAGATATAACATGCTCCAACACTTTTAGCCTAAGGTACACAACCTGTGATCAAGTGATGATCAAGAATAGGAGTTGATGAGTGATATAATGCATTTGTTAAGTTTAGTTTTTTTTTGGAATCTGAAATAATAAATTTGTGAGTCCTTTTTGTCCCATAAGTATTTACAAATAGGTACTCTTTATTTAAGAATACTTCATCAGCTTTTCCTTTATTTTCAGGTCATAATTCAGGGGTATATTTTGAATCGACAGACTTGGAGCAGATAGAATTCATTACCTGAGAGTCTGTCTTTGCTTTTTTTAAAACTAAAAGGTTTATTGTAAGTCAATTTTATGTTTGAAATGCGTATAATGAAGTTCAAACTAACACTCTCTACACTAAATGCCTTTCTAACCCCTGGGATTGGCCATTAGAGGAAAATGATTTTGCTGATTATTTTCCAGTCGAAATTCTCATTCCAGTGACTTGTGATGGGCAGTAATTTAGCTGTAAGTATATAGTTCTTGAATTCTCAAAGTTAAATGTATAGTACCAATACTACTCAAGTTTCTACCTCTTCATCCCGGTCTATTAAAGGTCCAGAGAGCTACCTTTTCCCTTGCAATTCAAATTACCTCAAAAGTCACTTGTCGTCTTTCCTGAAATAGCTATTCCATTCAATAAATAGTATTAAATTTTATGATGTCAATGGACTTACTTTAGGGTCTGATTCATTATGACAAATCTTAAAGGATAATACAGCCTCAGCGTTGTTATTACCTAAACATAAGACTTTCTCCTGGTGTGACATGATAACTCCAAATCCACTCATATGTAACTTGTAAGTGAGGTCGAATGGAAAATTCTTTGTTGGGACCAGGTAAATGGTATATTGGGGGTTGGAAATACCAAGGTATGTGTTTTCATTAGCGCTCTTTGAAATCCTTACAGCGACGTAATATTTTCCTCATTTTTTTAGTGCATAAGACCTTGACGTGTTGGAAAAAAGTTGTAGCTTGACTTCCTTTACATCGTCATTGCTAATTCCAGAAATCGGCACTCCAGAAACGCATCAATAAGTGCCATACATTTGATAAGGCGAAAGGTCAAGTGGATACTCTTCAAAGATCTGTGAAAAGAGGACTATTTCGAAACCGTGGGTGGTTTTTTGTGTGTGTGCCATTGTGTGTGAACTGGAGTTTCCTTGAGTGCAGATCATAAGCAATGTAGTCCCAGTTCCAATTTATATGCTGGGCGATTTGTAACAATGAGAATTATAGAAAATTGATCGATCCAATTGCAACATGAAGAATGGATTTATGTATGCTCTTGGTAAGAATATGTGATAGCTTTCTTTTGCATAGCAGACGCTTTGTGTTGATACGTTAGCTCCTTTGTTGGCTTAACTTTTAATCTCAACCACAAATGGTTAAGCATTTTGCGAATTTTTATGCATTAAGGAGTTATAGGTTTTCATACCAGCTTGTGATTGGTTTATCAAGGAACTTTATAAAGTTCAATGTTAACAATTATGCAAGTACATTGATTTGTGCGATAGAATCAATTTGTTATGACACGGGACTTTCTAAATTAGTAAATGCAAGATTGTGCAACATAAACTATTTGACGCATGAATACGCATGCGAAAAACAATAGTCGATCTTTACATGAGCTTAATATATGAACATAGGATTTAACTTTACATGAGCTGAAAATATGAATATAAGCTTCAAATAAGGGAGCTAGGCAATGCCTCCTGCCCGCATATCATATTTATGGCATCTAACCGCCACCGTGATTTTCTCTGCTACAATGTAACAATGAAAATTATCATTGAGTTTTGTAACTGATGCGTCCTTTAAATTTTTTAGACATTAGACAAAAGAAAAAAAGAGCTCAAACCTTTACTTCTTCGTGGAAAAGTAGCTCGGAACGAGATCAAGTTTTTGACGTAGTCTTAGTCGCCGAAACCCTTGGCATTCAACCACCACTTTAGTCTCTTTGCTAGATTCATATTTATTATAGCTTTTATGTTCATTTTTTTGATTTTTTTGAGTGCGCAGCTCTGCTTTTAAGTCGAAGCCTTTCTTTTCTTTTGTTTTCAATTCTAGCAGTTGAAAGAAGTTTGGCCTCAAATCAATTTCAAGTTTGTCTATTTTAAAAAAGACTTTTGCATACCCGATTTACTTAATTTGTCATTTTCATTTCCCCAGAATAGCGAGTTTTCTTTTCCTTGAAATTTACAAATCTGACCTAGGGGCAGCCAAGGCTCATCATTTACAGAACTAGTTCCAAAACGATTTTTAGGTACCATGATCTTGTCTGTAAGAGCTTCAGGAGTCTGCTCTTCCGCATCTATTGATTCAAAAGTGTTTTGATCCTTGCAGCTCGAGGCTTGATAGTATTGGGAGTCTTTCTTTTTCATTGCAGCTGATTTACTTTCGTGATAAGGTGTGTTAAGCTTCAGAAATTCGTCTGAACCCTCTGACAAATTTCGACAAGTTTTACCTAATTCTTCCCAACTTATTCTATTCTTTACTCTTTCAATTGTGGATTTCGTCGAAGGTGACCTTGAGAGATGGTAATATGATTGTTTTAAATCACTCGCGGGAGAGTTAGTTTGAATCCTGGAGCTTGAAGGCTCTGCGACTGATAAATTGTGCCTTGTTTGTAATATGAAGGAGTTTTGACTGCTAAAAATGGGAACGAACTCTTTTGAGTTTTTATGAGGGCATTGGGTGTTTAAGTTTTCTTGCCCTTGAGATGCACTCTTCATACAAGCTGGTGTGCCTACTCTGGATGAATTTTGCTCAATAGCTATCGATCTATTATGATTGGAATTAGAAGGAGCCCCGGGTCTTATGTGCGTCGGTGATATTGGAAAACTCGCAGAGTCTTCTTTGATGCGCTTTGAAAAAAGTAAATCAAACACTGAAACTTTCCTCGTTGTAGTTCTTGAACCTTTTGGATCCAAACCTGAGAATATTAGTAGGATAAAGATATTACAAAAATTTCATCAAGGACGTTCCAAAACCCAAAAATACTTCAGCGCTTGTTTGAATAGTCCGCCAAGTTGTGTGTGCCACAGGGAAAGGGGGGAAAACATACGCTTTGCTATTGAAGAAGTGCGTTTTCCAGTGTAATCACCAGATGATATGCATGGAGGAAGTTTTGCCTGTGTTGCGCAATAATTTGTGGAGTGGTCGGACCTGCCATCTTTTGCTTGGTCAGCATTGTGCGTAACTTTTGTTGTTTTCAAGGAAGTTATAGCTTTTTCTCCGTGGGTTTTAGTGTTTGACACAATGGTATTGTCCTGCGTGAGCACGCTAGGTGCTTCAGCGAAATCGAGCGATCGCTTCATAGTATTAATGTTAGATACCAAAAAGGGCGTCGTCCGCACTTTTTGCTGCATTTGAAAAAGCTTGTCGTTGCTTTCTGGGGTTGGTGTGGCAAAAGGGGAGGAAACTACAACCTCGAAGGTATGGCTATTGCGGATGTGCGGCGAAGGGTGAACTGAAGGAGACTAACGCGAGCAAGTGTTTAGAAAGCAAAATGTTAGGGATTTATTATTCGTTACGTTTGTTATGCTCAAAGTTCTAAGAAAGCCCACAGCGTCTTGAGGAAGGATTGATTGCTTTGTATTTTCAACCCGAGCTTGAGGGTTTTTATGCGAAAGGCATGAAGATTTTAGTTTTTCTCGAATCCTTGAAGAGGTTCAAGCATGACGGAATTAAAAGATTCATTATTCAGAAATGCTACTTTCCGATGGGACGTTGAGCTAAACAGTAAAAACTCCAATATTGTAAAACGACTTGCCTCGCGCATTGTTCCAAGACATCAAACATAGAATCAGGCGCTTGAGAAGACATGTCTAAGGGCCCAAACTTGGTACTTGCTTTATGACTTCTGAGTTTACTCGGCGTCTTGATATGGCCCCAGTTATATTTCTCCTCCCGCTTCAAGGCAATTGGACTGAGCCGGCTCAGGTCGTAGTAGTCTTTGGTGCTCAAAATCAAGTGGGACATAGGCATCGTCTTTCTCTCTATAGACTTTTTATGAGAGATTTTTTTGTCGCCTGTGGGGAAAGTGTTTGATTTCTTACATTTGCTTAGGCGATATGAATTTTGGATTCTACCTTTTTTGCTGGCCGATAGTTGCTTCCCCAGTATAAGATTGTCCGTTTTCTTTTGAGGTAAGTTCATGCTTTTGCTGCCCTTGGTTTCCATGAAATCATTTCTTAGCCAATGATTTTGAACCCGTTGAGGAAGACTTCTCTTTTTCGATTCTTTTGCCCGCGCTAATTGTTTGCTCGCGAATTTCGGACTTCGAATACTGCTGCCACTCAACAACTCTGTAAAAAAAGGCAGGAAGGCACGAAGGCACGAATAACAAATCAATCAGAGGCTCAGATTTCACTCTAGAATAGGATTGTATTGCAGCTTTTTTTCTTGAGCCGTTACCTAAAGGGATAAGCTAAAGTGGCTCGTTTGGGCCGTTAAAAAGGAAAATGACAGTTGATTAGCTGTCTTATACAGTATATATTCCAAATGTCCCATCAGGAAACTCTATGCTCACGGATTTCTCCCTTGGTGGCTCAACTGTGAACCAATCATATTTTGGTAATTTTGCGTCAGATCTTGATAGAAGGGTTTTCAATTGCTTTTTGTCTTCTTGCGCTCCGAGGTGAAACTGCTATAAGTTTAAAAGAATTTTGGAGGAAAAAGGCAAGAAAGGTTTACCGCCAACCTGGTATGAAAAACGGAGCCGGGCGTGCGCTTACGACACATTTGTTTGTTTCATTTCGAGAACGTAATGTGGGTAGCTGCTCCATCATAGTAGCCGGGACACGCTTGCTGTTATGAGTGTCGTTTTTGTATTTAAAAAGCTCGACATGCCGCCGCTTGTAAAGGTCAAATGGCTCGTTCTGGACCGAAGGTCTTTTCTGTGACATGATCTCGTCTAATAAAGCTAAACAATCGCCGGTTTACATAAAAAGGCACCCAGTTCACCTTCGCAAGTGGCCCTCTGGCCAACGCTTCGAGCGCAAGACCTGTCTATTGACAACGCTTGAGCCCAAGAAAAATAGAGTACTGAGGTTTCCGCGCTTCGGAAAAAAAAGTTGAAATCTTGCGGAAGCATCAAGTCTAAAGATGTGCTTACTCTACCGGAGCCTTGTGGAGTTAATGGCCTCAATCCTTGAATTGAAGTACAGTGTCCTCTTTAGATTATCGCTCTCCTATCTAGGTACCCGAGAAATTTCCTCAAATGACCTTCAAAATCAAGGAAATGATATATAAAATAACGACGCTGACTTACTTTTCTCTTGAAGACCAGAGGTAATAATAGCCTTTTCGTTCGGGATGCTTACTCGGTTATGGTCGCTACTGAAAATTTTGGAGTTTCGTGAAAAGAAACATCAGTTTTGAGCCGGAGCCATGGTCGGCACGAATCAAAACGGTCAACAAGCCGCATACACTGTAATGACCAACGAGCCAGCAAACCGAAATGCTGAATGCTCCCTCAACCATTAAGGAAACAGGCAAGAGCGGTAACCGAACAGGTTGGATAACTTGCGTCTGGTAGAGAAAACAGGTCTCAACTTCATTCTCATAGTTTGATAAGACTGAGAAATTACGGATCGGGGAAGTTTCAATCGACATAATAGCTTGATATTATTGATTGCCACAATAAACGTTTCAAATTGATAGCTTGTCTGAGAGCGCCATATGGTCACAAGTTTTCATCTCCCACCGAAGCACACATATTTCTGCATTAATATTACTGTTGCGATAGGAAAATGTCCGTTTCTAGCCCTACCTTTGATACGCTTATTTTCATTAACTATCAAAAAAGACTTGCCATTAGATGGTTCTTTGAGTTTTAAAAATTTCATTGCAGCCTATTTTCCTTCTCTGAGCTGCCAGGGTGATACGAAGAAATTAGCTTGGACATTTTTCGTGGCCTTTTCAATATCAAGCTCATTCTGAGCACCCAAAATATTTGAATGAAGCTTTCCAAGATAGCCCAAATGCAATTTGAATTCACCAACAATTTGAGACATTGAAATAATTACAAAAGTGCGGATAAAATATAACAATAAGTCCTATTGATAGTGTACACAGAGTTTTTGAATGGCATTCAGAATCAGGAGTATTCAATAAGAGGGCGAATTATGTGTTTGGAGAAACTAAAATTCTCCATAAATGGACCCATCTTTTTTGTTAATGAATAATAAAATAGTATAGAAAGATTATAAAGTAATTTTAAGCACAAATCAGATTTCTGGAAAAAAGATGTAAGATATTGCAGTTTTCACCATTTTTGGTCCAAATCTTAGCTCTTTTTATATTTTTGTTCATTGTCCCCTTTTTTAAGGAGAAATTGATTCTCGCAGAAAAATTTAAAATCTAATTGTGACAAAAAATTCACTCAAGTCGTCATTTTAGTCAGTCTTCTTCATACCTGAAAGAAAAGGCATAACATTTTCTTTCACTTGTGAAAAGAAAGCAATTTATAGGGAGATTTCTGTTCAGTTTCTTTAAAAAATAAACTTTCTTTGAGGAAATTGTTATCATGAAATTTATTCCCAAATTGCGTTCATTTCTTTGAGACAAAATTGAAAAATATTCTAGCCATTAATTTTACCACCAAAGTAATCTCAAACAAATTTATTTTTTCAGGAAAGCTGAGTGTGCCCTCCCTTGTTTCAAAAGGAATTTGGCTTTATACCATTAGTGGAATACAATGTTATGATTTTTCTTGTGTATTCTAGGGAAAAATGCTAAATTGAAAATTTTGGCTGATTTTGAAAAATCTTTTTGTGAGTCAATAATCCCTCAAAAAATCTGAAGATCAAAGAGAATTTGTAAAAGAAATATGATTTGGTCAAAAAATAGTAAAAACACACAAATCATTTTGTGTTGTTACCAAAAAAAATTGTATTTAGTTACCTATACTTATCTAATATTTGATTATGAAGATCATCAAGACAGAATTTCTGCAAAAGCTGGGTTCAAAAAATTTGAAATCCATTATGAAGGCTTTTTCATATCAAAAGATGAGTTGACGCCGTATGATAAGAAATTGCAGGTTTGAAAGTTTCTCTCAAGTGTAATTTGTTGTTTAAATAAAAATTATCAGAGAAATTAAACTTCACACTCAAATTTCAGCTCCCCTTGAATTTGAAATTTTGTATTTAATTTAGACATTGATTTGAAAGAACCAAACCTAATGACGGAAATTTTTTGGTAACATCAACCATAGCCCTCAAAATTCTTCAATGAGAAACTTAATCAGCAAAAGGAAAAAAAATATTTGAGTTGAAGAATTAGATGATTGATTTTCAATTTTACTTCTGAGTTCAACTAAAAAAATGGTAAAAACATGTGACCTTAATATGTCTCTACCAAGCTCAAATCTAAGTTTGTGATAAACTTCTATAACATGTATAAATTTAGTAAATAAACATAAATAATTGCTCCAAGTGCTGGAATGATGATTACAATTTGCTTTTGGATGTATTGATAATAAGAGAGCACCTGGAAAATAATTGGAAAAATGAAAAAAAGACTTGAGAGGCCCCAAATTTTATTTGACAATGGTCCCATCTATCATGCTCTATAATATTATTTTCTTAGGAAAACAGGTGAATGTGTTTCAATTTTGAGGTTTATACTATCAAAATTAATTTAATTTTTCATTATAATAATGAAATGAGTATATTTAGTTATTCATTCCTTATAGTAAATGTGTTGAGGATTTCAAAAAACAAAATTATAATATTTGGTTTTCTATTGCAAACTTTCAACCTCAAATTATTTGCTATCTATATGTCATAGGGGCTCTTCTAAATGAAGAGGGCCTGGCACTCAGTGAACAGACTTACTTATGGAGGGCTTAGAATGAAATACTCAATTGATAAGAGTAATGGAGTAAGAGGATAACTTCCTAGTCATAAAATAATAAGCATAAAAAGATATGAGAGAAAACAAAAGCAATAATAAAGAGCCAACCACAAATAATCCTGTACCACTGTTTCAACCTGTTCAGAAAAGAGAAAAGGATTAATAAAGGATATGGCCACCAGGACTCTACTGAACAGGTGAGGGAAGGCAAAGACTAACTTAATAAATAATAAAATAATATTTCTTGATGAGAAATAAAATAGTATTAAATAATAAATCCAATATTTCAATTGCCTGGGGGAAAAACCCCCAGGTGGATGAAGAGGGGCTGGTATATGTGAGAAATACCAGCCTTGGAGTTTGAGTGTTGAGATACTTGCCTGTATGCTGGAAGAAGCTGTATGTGGGATTGAATCCTGTATTGGTGAATCCAATACAGGTATTTGCGCCTGTATTGATGACAGGCCTGTATTTGGTGAATCCTGTATTTGGGTCTTGCCTGTATGAAACTGTTTTGAGGTCTGAAAACTGTATTTGGAGAATGTTGAATGAAACCCCCTTGCTGATTGGGTTTTGAAGGGTATCAATGAAGTAATGATTGTTGAAGATGATTGGTAATTCCCCTGCCTCCTTGGCTGTAACATTATCCCCCTCTTGAAAGTGGTGAGCTCTGAGCACCATAAGTATAGTGAGTCTTGATGAGCTTGCAATCAATCCATACAGTTCCTTCCCCCAATTCCTTAAATTTATCCCATTAAACTTTCTTCTTCAATCAATACTCAAACAAAATCTTCATTTAATCACTTGTAGGTATCTTCTCCTTGATCTTGATCCTGAATTCCCTCTTTTCCTTCAAAATGCCTTAATTTTTCTTAAATTTTATTCATTCTTGTCTTGAGTGTCCTCACTAAACTTTTTGTGAGTCCTCATGCCTTTTGAAAAGGGGGTGACCTGGGCTTATGTCCCAAGAACACCTGATTTCATCATAATTTGAATCTTGAGAGTGTTGGCATAAAATGGCCAATACTTGAGGTTTTGGACCATTTCAGAAGTCCTGGCCAAAATCCCTGACTTTATGATTAAAGGGGTTTTGGCCAATTTGGGCAAAAATGCGCAAAAAGCGCAAAATTTGCACAATGTGCGCAAATGCGCATATATGCCATAATGGCATATATTGGGTAAAAAATTGAAAAAAATGATTAATAATGAGAAAATGGCCTGTTAATGGATTCTGGCCATTTTGAAATGGGCCAAAAAGGCCTTTTGAAGCCTTTTGACAAGATAAAGAGGCCTTTTGTCACAGGGGCTCTTCTAAAATGAAGAGGGCCTGGCACTCAGTGAACAGACTTACTTAAGGAGGGCTCAAAATACTCAAGAACAGGATAGACAGAATGCAAGGATAAATTCCGGATAAAAGAATAAGAGTACTAAGAAAAAGAAATAACAATAAGTAATAAATAGAGAGCCAGCTACTAAGTAATCCTGAGTCACTGTTTCAACCTGTTCAGAAAAGAGAAAAGGGATTAATAAGGATATGGCCACCAGGACTCTACTGAACAGGTGAGGGAAGGCTAAGACTAACTTAATAAGTAATAAAATAATATTCCAAAGTGAGAATAAAATAATATTAAATAATAAATCAACTATTTTAATCAACTGGGGGAAAAACCCCCAGGTGGGTGAAGAGGGGCTGGTATATGTGAGAAATACCAGCCTTGGAGTTTGAGTGTTGAGATACTGGCCTGTATGCTGGAAGAAGTTGGATGTGGGATTGAATCCTGTATTGGTGAATCCAATACAGGTGATACAGTCAATACAGGTATTTGCGCCTGTATTGATGACAGGCCTGTATTTGGTGAATCCTGTATTTGAGTCTTGCCTGTATGGAACTGTATTGAGGTATGAAACTGTATTGGGTGAATTGTTGAATGAAACCCCCTTGCTGATTTGGTTTTGAAGGGTATCCATGATATAATGATTTGCTGATGATGATTGGAAATGCCCCTGCCTCCTTGGCTGTGACATCATCCCCCTCTTGAAAGTGGTGAGCTCTGAGCACCATAAGTATAGTGAGTCTTGATGAGCTTGCAATCAATTCAAACAGTTCTTTCCCCCAATTCCTTAAGATTTTCCCCTTAAAACTTCTTCTTCAATCAATACTCAAACCAATCTTCATTTGACAATTTTTAGGTATTTTCCCCTTGATTTTGATTCTGAATTTCCTTTGTTCCATCCAAACTGCCTTCAATCTTCATAAAAATTCCTTTAATCTTGTCTTGAGTGTCTTCATCAATTTTCCTTGAGTCCTCATGGCTTTTGAAAGGTGGTTGATTTGGGTTTTTGTCCCAAGACCACTTGAAATCATCATAATTTTGAATTTTAGAGTGTTGGCATAAGGTGGCCAACAATTGAAATTTTGGACCAAATGAGTAGTCCTGGCCAAAATCCCTGAAAGTGTGAATAAATGGGTTTTTGGCCAATTTGCGCAAAAATGCGCAAAATGCGCAAATGCGCAAATATGCCATATGTGGCATTAATTGGTGAAAATACTGAAAAAAAATGAATTCTTGTGAAAAAATGGCCTAAAGGTGGGTTTTGGCCATTTTGCGCATTTTTGTGCAAAATGCGCAAAAATGCGCAAAGTGCGCAAAATGCGCAAATGCGCAAATATGCCATATTTGGCATAAATTGGTGAAAATGATGAAAAAACTGATTTATTGTGAAAAAATGGCCTAAAAGTGGGTTTTGGCCATTTTGCGCATTTTTGCGCAAAATGCGCAAAAATGCGCAAAGTGTGCAAATGCGCAATTATAATGATTTTGGCCAAAAAGGCCTTTTGAAGGCTTTTGACAAGAAAAAAGCCCCTTTTGCGCAAAAGTGCGCAAAATGCGCAAATTTGCCAATATGCCTAATTAAGCATATTATGATAAGAATTGATGAAAAATGGCTGTTTTGATGTTTTGAGGTCTGATATGGCCAATTGTGGCAAAGTGCATATCTTGATGAAATTGGCCAATTGGGCCATTTGAACAATTTCTTCTATAAACTTGATTTTTTTCTTGAATATCTTCTTCTTATCCCCTCCTTGATTGGTCAATTGCCATAAACACCTTGCTGATTGGGTTTTGGCTTTCAATTTTGATCTTAAGGAATGAGTTCAAAGCTGACATTCATATTTGACTCCACTGCCTCTGGTTCCCCGCCTTTTGTGATTTGGAGATGCCTTGGTTATAGAGTTTAAAGAAACCTTGAAGAAATTTTGATGCGTATTACTGGTAGTTGGTCTCCATTATTACTATTGTTATTTCCCTTTTTACATGAAATAAATGAATTAGCCTCCCAATACAAAATATGGGAGGATTGACTGCTGCTTAAAAGAAGGAAATTAAAAAAAACAAGAATTATACAAGTAAAGAAAACAAAAGAAATGAAAAAGAAAGAAATGAGAGAAAAGAAAGAGAGTAAAGAAAGAAATATGAAATGCCTGGGGGTTGTCTTTCTTGTGGTGAGTTGTTCCATTTTGGCCAAAATGTTCTGAAAGATAAAATCAAGCATTTGATGCTCACAGTGTGGCCAAGGTAATGTTTTACAAGAAGTAGACCCCTCAGGGATGCATACCAGGAGATGGAACTTACTTTCATAACTTCCACTCCCCACCAAGCACTATATATGAAAAAGAAATTATGCCATAAAATGAATTGTGGTAATGAATGTCTTGAAAGATAATTTATGGCATGATTGAAGAAAGAAAAGCAAATAAGAGAAAGATTGGGCCATATCTTGATGAAAGGTCCAAATCTTGAGGGTATGATGTTGCAAGGCCTTCTGAACCTGTCCAAAGAATTGACAAGTGCTCACAAAGTGGCCAAGGTGATGCTTACAACAACTTTGGGTAGAATACCCCCTTAAAGGTGCATGCCAGGAGAGGAACTTACTTTCATAAAATCCAATCCCCACCAAGCACCATAAAATCAAACTCTTGAGGCATTTGGGCCAGGCTTGTCTGGATACAAAGTGTGAAAATCCTTGACAAGGTCTGGGGAGTTGGTAAGGTTGGAAGCTGGTTCCCAAGTTGTTCTTTCTGGGTCTTCATTGAATCCTTTCCACTCCACTAAATACCATAATGAACCTCTCTTGAGTTTTGAGTCCAGAACCTGAGCCACTTCCCATTCTTCTTGCTCTTCCACTATTATTGGAGGTGGTGGCAGTTGGTGTCGATTTGGGATAGCTGATTGCTTTACTGGTTCTAACAAGGACACATGGAAAACAGGGTGAACTGACTTCCATTGTTGAGGCAACTTGAGGTGATATGCATGGCTGCCAATCTTCTTGAGAACTTCAAAGGGTCCCAACCATCTTTCTGAAAGTTTCTTGGTGGGTCTTGTTGTCTTGATGTTCTTGGAAGCTAGCCATACCTTGTCCCCAGGTTGGAAATCAGGTGGAATTGCTCTATTTCTATCTGCATACTTCTTGAATCTTCTTATTGCTGACTCTAATTCTTCTTTGACAACTTGCTGTACTGATTGGAGTTTTGTTGATAACTTTCCAGCAGGTGAATCTTGAGAAACATGGATTGAGTCAAAGCTGGGATTTCTTCCATAAATGGTGAAAAAAGGTGATTGCTTTGTGGATGAATGTTCTGCATTATTATAGGCAAATTCAGCCAGATGGAGCCAGGTGTGCCAGTCATCTTGATGGTAACTGACATACATCCAAAGATACTGTTCTAGAATCTGATTTACCCTCTCTGTCTGTCCATCTGTTTCAGGGTGAAATGCAGTTAAAAGATCTCTTGATATCTTGAGCTGCTGACATAACTGGGTCCAGAATGATGAAACAAATAAAGAACCTCTATCACTAACAATACTGATTGGAAGACCATGTTTGGAAAAGACATGATTAATGAATATTTGAGCTAAGTCCAAAGCAGTTATTGTTGAATAAGTTGGAATAAATATTGCCATTTTTGAAAATCTGTCTACAACTACTAAAATTGAATCAAAGTTTCTTGACAAGGGCAATTGAGTGATAAAGTCCATTGATAAAGAATTCCAAGGACCAGATGGAATTTGAAGAGGCTTGAGTAATCCAAACTTCTTATGGTGGATGTTCTTGTTTTGTGAACATTGCTGACATGAGGACACATAGTCCTTGATGATTTGATTCATACCAGCCCAATAAAAATCCCTCTTGATGAGCTTGAGGGTCTTCTCCTGGCCAGGATGGCCAGCCAACGGTGAGTCATGACGCCTTTGAAGAATGTCCAATTGAACTTCATGATTGCTTGGAATAACTACTCTATCTTTGAACAATAATAATTTTGCTTGAGGTTCAAGAGAATATTCTGGGACTGATTCTCCTCTTGCTAATTTCTTGAGGATCTCCTTATAGTCTTTGTCTTGCCATACTTGTCTTTGGATCTGATCAACTAAATCTGAAAACATTTCAACTTTTATGGAAAAGAATCTTGACTCTTGAATTTCATTTTGCTTGAGAACTTGATGAAAGTTTTGGGGATTCTTGCTGATGAAATCCACCCCCCTCTCTGGGTACACGTCGTCCCGACGTGACAAGGCATCTGGTAAAGTGGCCAGCCTGCCTGGGCGGTAAGTGATAACAAAGTGAAATTCAGACAAAAATTCAGCCCAACGGGCTTGACGACGAGTAAGGACTTTAGAGGACATAAAATATTGGAGAGAACAATGGTCTGTCAAGACCTCAAAGGAATCAGAAAGAGAAAGGAGAAAGGCTCTCCAGCGCTTGAGAGCCCAAACTATGCCAAGGAGTTCCTTGTCATGAATTTCATAGTTGAGTTCAGCTGGTAAGAGCTTGCGACTATCAAATGCAATGGGATGCTTTCCTGAGTCATTCACCTGACTCAGTACAGCACCCAAGGCATAATCAGAGGCATCAGTCTTTACAATAGTTGGGAGAGAAGGATCAAAGTGAGAGAGGATAGGAGCAGTGGTGAAAGCTTCTTTGAGTATCTGAAACTGGCTAAGAGCGTCCTCATTGAAGATGAAGGGAGAATCTTTTTTGAGAAGGGAAGTGAGAGCAGAGATTTTTTTGGAATAATTTTTAATGAAACGACGATAAAAGTTGGAAAAGCCAAGAAAAGATTGGAGGGCCTTGATGTTCTTGGGCTGAGGCCAATTCAGTATTTGTTGAACTTTTGAAGAATCCATCTTGAGGCCATCACTTGAAACAACATAGCCCAAGTATTCCACACTTGAGGCATGGAATACACACTTGGAGGCTTTAGCAAACAAATTATTGTCTCTCAGTCGTTGGAGAACAGAGGCCACATGTTTAACATGTTCTTCCAAAGAGCTAGTGAAGACCATAATATCATCTAAGTACACTACAACAAAAATGTCCAAATAATCTGCAAAGATATCATTCACCAGATTTTGGAATGAAGCTGGAGCATTGGTTAAGCCAAATGGCATAACCAAATACTCATAACTACCATATTTGGCTCTAAAGGCAGTTAAATGCTCATCCCCCTCTTTAATTCTCAGGAGATTATAAGCACCACGCAGATCTATCTTGGAGAAGATAGTAGCACCGTTAAAGACGGTAAGAAGCTGATTCATTGGAGGAACAGGATACCTGTTCTTCCTAGTGACAGCATTAAGTTTGCGGTAGTCAACACACAAACAAAGACCACCATCCTTTTTCTTAACAAAAAGGACAGGTGCTCCTGTTGAGGAGGAGCTTGGTCTGAACAAACCTTTCTCTACATTCTCTGAAATGTAGGCCCGCAGTGTTTCTGACTCATTCTTTGATAAAGAGTAGATAACACCAACTGGAGGTAGAAGACCCTCCAGTTCGATATGATGATCACAGGCACGGTGTGAAGGAAGTTTCTCTGCTTTCACTTTGGAGAATACATCCAAATATTTGTGATAAACAGGAGGGACTACCTTCAGCACAGTTTCAATCTCTTCTGGCTCTTCCTCCTCATCCCACTGCTCCTCCAGGGAGGCATGAAAAGATAAAGGAGGAAGGTCCATATCCCCTTGAAAGAGATGAAGTGAAGATATAGCAACATCTTCTCCAACATCTTTTATCTCTTTGAAGACTTCATCGCTTAATGGTAGTAATGACTGAGAGGCAAAAGTGGAGGGGTTATGGACAGAAGGAGGAAAGGAAGGTGTCTTAAGTTCACCAACCAGAGCAACACTGTTGACAGCAGTGGATAAGTCATTACTCGTAGAAAAAATAATACCACTAGACTCCTTATGACTAGAATCATAGGTGATCAATCCATTTTTCCAATCAATAATGGGATTAAAATGGTAAAGAAAATCATAGCCCAATATTAGGTCTTCTCCCTTGGGTGAATCTATGATAAAGAAATCCCATTGAAAGCTTGGGAAGGAAGGTAAATCAACAACCCACTTGGTATAATGGGTGATGAACAGGGAAGTGGATTCATTAGAATCCAGAATGAGAAGAGGAATCTTTTCAGGGAGCTCTGACATGGTCAGTGAGTACTTGAGAACAAAATTCTTTGCGATAAAAGAGTTTGTAGCACCAGAATCAATGAGAATACTATAAAAAATATCAGAGATTGAAGAAAAAATAAGAAATTTTAAAGATTTCTTGACACTAGTATTCAGAGTTCACAATTGTGCTCTTGAAGGAAATAAGTGAGAACCATTGAACACATCATGATTCCCACTCAGGCTTTTCCCTGCTTGCTAGGGAAGCCTTTTGATGACCCTTGCCTATTTTCAGGCCTCTTGAAACATTTTTCAAATGGGTGTTTACCACCACAATAATTGCACAAGCCTTCTTTAATCCTCCCCTCCTTTTCAGAACCAATTAATTTGTTGTCCTTATTGAGGAGAGCAGCATGAGGCTTGTCTTTGGACACTTGAAAATTCTTCCCCTTCTTATTCTTCTTGTGATAAGGCTTCTGTGATGATGAACTTTGAGGAGGCTTGGAGGAGTTGGATTCACTGATTGGAGGCTTCTTCTCTTGATGACTGCCCTTTTCCTTCTGCCTCTCATGGTACCTGGTATCTAATTCCAAGGTGATATCCATGAGTTCTTGAAGGCTATCAAAAGTTCCAGGGTGAGAAGCCAATTGGTCCAACAATCTTGATGCCAAGCCTCTTCTATACACATGAATATAGGCCCTTTCCCCCCAGTCTCCAATTCTTGACATTAAACTTCTGAAATCAGCTATGTACAAGGAAACTTGACCACTTTCCCTCATCCTCAAATTGTCCAACTCTTGTTCAGCTTTTCTGACTTCATTGGGATCACCAAACAGAGTGAATAACTGGGTTTCAAACAACTGCCAGTTATTGAGGAGATAAGAAGGGTCTTCATTGGAGATATTTGAGAGGTAAGGTTCAATCCATTTGCCAGCTCTACCAGTAAGAAAAGAAGTTGAATAAAGCACCTTCTTCCTGTCAGAGAAGAAGTTTGCTGGGTCATTATGAAAGATTAATTGACAGGATTGAATGAATCCTCTCAATTTATGAGCTTTAGTACCATCAAAAGAATCAGGTGCCTTCATTGATGGAGTCTTGAATGCAGGGACTTTTGAAGTGTCCCTTGGGGCAACTGCTTGAGTGAGTTGTCCCATAAACTGAGTCATTTGCTCCATCATCTTGAGGAAATTTGGTTCAGCTTGAGAGACAGAAGGTTGATTAGAAAGGGCTAGATTTGGAGCCTCAGGAGCTTCAGTAGCACCTGCCAAGGCAGCTGCCACTTCAGTCTCCTCAGATTCTTCCTCTTCCACAGACTCCTCCCCCTCCTCATCTTCAGCTTCCCCCAATCTACTTCTAGGCCCTTGAGAAACACCAGGATAACCACCCAATAGTCCAGAGAATGATCTTGATCTTCTAGACTTCACACCTCCTCTTCTGGAGGGTGCTGCTCCTTCCATTGGTGGTCCTCTGTCCAAATTTGCACTCAGTTGATGAACTGATGGTGTGCGGTCAAGAGGAGCCCTTGGTGTAGGAGTGAGAACAGCTTGATGTCTCTGGGATCTTGTATTCTTGGCTGGGGGACTATGCTGAACTGGCATCATGAAAGAAGAATGAATAAAAACTTGATGATACTTTGAATAAAATAAGGCTTGACCAAAACAATCAAACGAGAATCTTGATGAACTTGAGAAATCAATCAATAGTCTTGAAGTGAATCAATATGAATAAATCTTGAAGAGTGAAGATGACAAAGTCAAATTCTTATGAATAATCAATTTCAATCAATAAGTCAAATCAAGTAAATCAAGTCAATCAACATCAAATCAATTAAGTCTTGAGGAATTCAATCAATATCTTCAAAAATCAATTCAATTTTCTTGAGGAATCAAATTCAAATCAATAAATCAAATCAAATCTTGAGGATAAATCAGGTATCTTGAAGAATCAAATCAAGTCAATCAAATAAAATCAAATCAATCAGGTCAATTCAAAATCTTGAGGTGAAATCAATGTCTTTAACAATCAATCAATCAATCAATAATCTTGAGAAATTTCAATCAAAACCACTGAATACCCCAAATCAAATAACCCTGAATGATGAATCAATTAACCGAACTAATTCCAAGCAATAAAACCTGAATAAACCTGAATTCAAACAAAAGGGAAATGAAGATGATAGAGAATAAAGTGAATTGGTCAGCAGAATAGAGAAATTAGAAAGAATAAATTTTCATGAGAATGAAATGAGAGAGATGAAAATTGATGAAAATCATAAAATCATTAAAGTTCATAATCATTAAAAGATCATAATAGAAGAATGAGAGAAATGAATAAAATGAATGAAAGGAAAGAAGCAATTATGAGTTAATTAAAATAATGTCACAGGGGCTCTTCTAAAATGAAGAGGGCCTGGCACTCAGTGAACAGACTTACTTAAGGAGGGCTCAAAATACTCAAGAACAGGATAGACAGAATGCAAGGATAAATTCCTGATAAAAGAATAAGAGTACTAAGAAAAAGAAATAACAATAAGTAATAAATAGAGAGCCAACCACTAAGTAATCCTGAGTCACTGTTTCAACCTGTTCAGAAAAGAGAAAAGGGATTAATAAGGATATGGCCACCAGGACTCTACTGAACAGGTTAGGGAAGGCTAAGACTAACTTAATAAGTAATAAAATAATATTCCAAAGTGAGAATAAAATAATATTAAATAATAAATCAACTCTTTTAATTAACTGGGGGAAAAACCCCCAGGTGGGTGAAGAGGGGCTGGTATATGTGAGAAATACCAGCCTTGGAGTTTGAGTGTTGAGATACTGGCCTGTATGCTGGAAGAAGTTGGATGTGGGATTGAATCCTGTATTGGTGAATCCAATACAGGTATTTGCGCCTGTATTGATGACAGGCCTGTATTTGGTGAATCCTGTATTTGAGTCTTGCCTGTATGGAACTGTATTGAGGTATGAAACTGTATTGGGTGAATTGTTGAATGAAACCCCCTTGCTGATTGGGTTTTGAAGGGTATCCATGATATAATGATTTGCTGATGATGATTGGAAATGCCCCTGCCTCCTTGGCTGTGACACCTTTTGCGCAAAAGTGCACAAATGCGCAAATTTGCCATTATGCATAATTGGGCATATTTTGAGGAAAAACGATGAAAATGAGCTATTTTGAAGTTTTGAGGTTTGATATGGCCATTTGTGCCAAAGTGCATAAATTCATGAAATTGGCCAATTGGGCCATTTGAAGCAGTTTTTTTCCTTTTTGATCTTTATTTCTTCCTGAATGTCTTTCTTCTTATCTCCTCCTTGACTGGTCAATTGCCATAACTGCCTTTCTGATTGGACTTTGGCTTTCAATTTTGATCTTAAGGAATGAGTTCAAGGCTGACTTGAAGAAGTTTTGATGAGGGTTATCTGTAGATGGTCTTTACCATTACTCGTGTTTCGCTCTTTGATTATTGAATGAATTGACTCCCCAAACATGATATGGGTGTCAGCCTGTGACTCAAAACCAGAGCACAAGCATGACAGCCAATATACCATAAATCAATGGTATAGCCAAGATACCACCAAAACTTGGAGCTGAGTCAAATCAGCTCAAAAGGTATCAAAAGAAAGAGGAAACTCACCCCTTTCTGAAAACATAAGTCCCATCACCATAGCACAAGAAATAACAAAGTTATTCCTGCTCAAAGTTATTGCTGAGCATAAACCTTAATTTTCACCTCTCATCTAAAATATAGAAGGAGAGGCTTAACCCCATCAAATGGGTACTCAAAATAAAGCTCTAAGTCAGGGCTATCCAATGGTGCCAGCCAAGCTGAGCTAGCACCAGTATTACTTGAGTTATGGTCAAATTCAGGCCAAATAAGGGTGAACAAAACATTCACCTCTCATCTAACTTCTACAGTTTTAGTGTGGGATACCTGAAGTGGGGTCTTTTTGGAAAGAGCACAATCAGGGCTATCTGATGGTGTCATCCACTTCCCCATATCTCAACTACTGCAGAAGTTATGGGGCAAACAAGCTCAATACAGCTTTTTGCCTAAAACACGCAAATGTACAAAACTCTTGTACATGGGATAACTTTGCCATATTTAATGATACCCATATCAAATGAGGTACCATTGTGTAGGGCACATACAGGGCTACACACTGAACTAATTTTGAGGTTGATATCTCAAGAATTGACAAAGTTATGGCTGTTTTAAGGTCAAAATCCCACCTGCTGTCATATACAGCCTTACCGTGGGATAGTATCCCATAATCATGAATATGAGGTGTCAAATAGACGAAGAAGCTTGTTATTACTTCAATACCTCATATGTCAATCAATACTGGGGTCCCACACAGTTTCTGTACAGCATTCTACGCGTCATACACGTCAGAATCAGGCTGTGAGGTCCCCAGATTAAAATTTTCACCCTGTATTGGTGAAAACTGCCTAGATGTGGTTTCAAGACCACATCTGAGCCCAATACAGGTTATACAGGCTGTTTGGAAACCACAAGCCAGTCCTAGAGAGTGAAAAAATCTTCACTTCCTCTACGTGGAAAGGTCTAGCACCCTTTCCACCCATTTTAAGGATAAAAAGGAGGCTTCTCACAGCCAGAATTGTCTCCTCATCCTGCTATTGAATAACCTACGTAGTAAACTTTCAAAAACAGTTTTACTCTTGGTTAATAATCAGGTATACTCTTAAATTAAAGTATTGTAGTCTTTATTATTGTAACCCAACAGGTAAAGCTGCACCCAGGGCTTTCAACAGCGCTCACCACCACTATATTCATTATAGTAAAGCCCTTTTATTTTAAATTAAATCCATCTTAAACCTTTATAAATCATTTTTAAACTATTTTCCACGTGTCACAGTCATAGTTTTAGTTGTAAATTGCTTTGTTACCACTTCATCATAGACTCATCCTGACAATGGGAGTGATGATTACTGCTTTTGAAATAAGAAATAAAAATAAAAATAAAACATACAAGTAAAAGAAAATGAAATAAGAAATAAAAATGAAAAGAATTGAGAGAAAAAGAGAGTAAAGAAAGAAATAAGAAATGCCTGAGGTTTGTCCTTCTTGTGGTGAGTTGCTTGATTTTGGCCAAAATGTTCTGAAAGATAAAATCAAGCATTTGATGCTCACAGTGTGGCCAAGGTAATGTTTTACAAGAAGTAGACCCCTCAGGGATGCATACCAGGAGATGGAACTTACTTTCATAACTTCCACTCCCCACCAAGCACCATAAATGAAAAGAAAATTATGCCATAGCATGAATTGTGGTAATGAATGTCTTGAAGGATACTTTATGGAATGATTAAAGAAGAAAAGAAAATAAGAGAAAAGATTGGGCCATATCTTGATGAAAGGTCCAAAATCGGGGTATTGATGTTGCAAGGCCTTCTAAGCCTGTCCAAAGAAATTGACAAGTGCTCACAAAGTGGCCAAGGTGATGCTTACAACATATTTGGGTGGAATACCCCCTTAAAGGTGCATGCCAGGAGAGGAGCTTACTTTCATAAACTCCAATCCCCACCAAGCACCATAAGTCAAACTCTTGAGGCATTTGGGCCAGGCTTGTCTGGATACAAAGTGTGAAAATCCTTGACAAGGTCTGGGGAGTTGGTAAGGTTGGAACATGGTTCCCAAGTTGTTCTTTCTGGGTCTTCATTGAATCCTTTCCACACCACCAAATACCATAATGAACCTCTCTTGAGCTTTGAGTCCAGAACCTGAGCCACTTCCCATTCTTCTTGCGCTTCCACTATTACTGGAGGTGGTGGCAATTGGTGTCGATGTGGGATAGTTGATTGCTTCACTGGTTCTAACAAGGACACGTGGAAAACAGGGTGAACTGACTTCCATTTTTGAGGCAACTTGAGGTGATATGCATGGCTGCCAATCTTCTTGAGAACTTCAAAGGGTCCCAGCCATCTTTCTGAAAGCTTCTTGGTGGGTCTTGTTGTCTTGATGTTCTTGGAAGCTAGCCATACTTTGTCCCCAGGTTGGAAATCAGGTGGAATTGCTCTATTTCTATCTGCATACTTCTTAAAATGCTTTATTGCTGACTCTAATTCTTCTTTGAAAGCTTGCTGTACTGATTGGAGTTTTGATGATAACTTTCCAGCAGGTGTATCTTGAGAAATGTGAATTGAATCAAAGCTGGGATTTCTTCCATAAATAGTGAAACATGGAGACTGTTTTGTTGATGAATGTTCTGCATTATTATAAGCAAATTCAGCCAGAGGGAGCCAGGTGTTCCAGTCATCTTGATGGTAACTGACATACATCCAAAGATAATGTTCTAGAATCTGATTTACCCTCTCTGTCTGTCCATCTGTTTCAGGGTGAAAGGCAGTTGAAATATCTCTTGATATCTTGAGCTGCTGACACAATTGAGTCCAAAATTATGAAACAAATAATGAACCTCTATCACTAACAATACTGATTGGAAGACCATGTTTGGAAAAGACATGACTAATAAAAATTTGAGCTAATTCCAAAGCAGTGATTGTTGAATAAGTTGGAATAAATATTGCCATTTTTGAAAATATGTCTACAGCTACTAAGATTGAATCAAAGTTGCTTGACAAGGGCAATCGAGTGATAAAGTCCATTGATAAAGAATTCCAAGGACCAGATGGAATTTGAAGAGGCTTGAGTAGCCCAAACTTCTTATGGTGGATGTTCTTGTTTCTTGAACATTGCTGACATGAGGACACATAGTCCTTGATGGTTTGATTCATGCCATCCCAATAAAAATCCCTCTTGATGAGCTTGAGGGTGTTCTCCTGGCCAGGATGGCCAGCCAATGGTGAGTCATGACGCTTTTGAAGAATGTCCAATTGAACTTCATGATTGCTTGGAATGACTACTCTATCTTTGAACAATAATAGTTTTGCTTGAGGTTCAAGAGAATAGTCTGGGACTGATTCTCCTCTTGCTAATTTCTTGAGGATTTCCTTATAATCTTTGTCTTGCCATACTTGTCTTTGAATTTGATCAACTACATCTGAGAACATATCAACTTTTATTGAAAAGAATCTTGACTCTTGAATTTCATTTTGCTTGAGAACTTGATGAAAATTTTGAGGATTCTTGTTGATGAAATCCACCCCCCTCTCTGGGTTCACGTCTTCCCGATGTGACAAGGCATCTGGTAAAGTGGCCAGCCTGCCTGGGTGGTAAGTGATGATAAAATGGAACTCAGATAGAAATTCTGCCCAACGGGCTTGACGACGAGTTAGGACTTTAGAGGATATAAAATACTGAAGAGAACAATGGTCTGCCAAGACCTCAAAGGAATCAGAAAGAGAAAGGAGAAAAGCTCTCCAGCGCTTGAGAGCCCAAACTATGCCAAGGAGTTCCTTGTCATGAATTTCATAGTTGAGTTCAGCTGGTAAGAGCTTGCGACTATCAAATGAAATGGGATGCTTTCCTGAGTCATTCACCTGACTCAGTACAGCACCCAAGGCATAATCAGAAGCATCAGTCTCTACAATAGTTGGTAGAGAAGGATTGAAAAAAGAGAGAATAGGAGCAGTGGTGAAAGCTTCTTTGAGTATTTGAAACTGACTTAGAGCTTCCTCATTGAAGATAAAGACAGAATCTTTTTTAAGGAAGGAAGTGAGAGCAGAGATTTTTTAGGAATAATTTTTAATAAAACAACGATAAAATTTGGCAAAGCAAAGAAAATATTGTAGTATTCCACACTTGAGGCATGTGATACACACTTTGAAGCTTTAGCAAAGAAATTATTGTCTCTCAGTCCTTGGAGAACAGAGGCCACATGTTCAACATGTTCATCCAAAGAGCTCGAGAAGACCATAATATCATCTAAGTACACTACAACAAAAACATCCAAAGAATCTGAAAAGATATCATTCACAAGATTTTGGAATGAAGCTGGAGCATTGGTTAAGCCAAATGGCATAACCAAATACTCATAACTACCATATTTGGTTCTAAAGGCAGTTAGGTGCTCATCCCCCTCTTTAATTCTCAGGAGATTATAAGCACCACGCAGATCTATCTTGGAGAAGATATTAGCACCGTTGAATATGGTAAGAAGCTGATTCATTGGAGGAACAGGATACCTGTTCTTCCTAGTGACAGCATTAAGTTTGCGGTAGTCAACACACAAACGAAGACCACCATCCTTTTTCTTGACAAAAAGGACAGGTGCTCCTGTTGAGGAGGAGCTTGGTCTGATGAAACCTTTCTCTACATTCTCTGAAATGTAGGACCACAGTGTTTCTGACTCATTCTTTGATAAAGAGTAGATAACACCAATTGGAGGTAGAAGACCATCCAGTTTGATATGATGATCACAGGCACGGTGTGGAGGAAGTTTCTCTGCTTTCACTCTGGAGAATACATCCAAATATTTGTGATAAGCAGGAGGGACTACGTTCAGCACAGTTTCAATCTCTTCTGGCTCTTCCTCCTCATCCCACTGCTCCTCCAGGGAGGCATGAAAAGATAAAGGAGGAAGGTCCATATCCCCTTGAAAGAGATGAAGTGAAGATATAGCAACATCTTCTCCAACATCTTTTATCTCTTTGAAGACTTCATCTCTTAATGGAAGTAATCACTGAGAGGGAAAAATGGAGGGGTTATGGACAGAAGGAGGAAGGGAAGGTGTCTTAGGTTCACCAACCAGAGCAACACTGTTGACAGCAGTGGAAAAGTCATTACTAGTAGAAGAAATAATACCACTAGAATCCTTATTACTAGAATCATAGGTGATCAATCCATTTTTCCAATCAATAATGGGATTAAAATGGTAAAGAAAATTATAGCCCAATATTAGGTCTTCTCCCTTGGGTGAATCTATGATAAAGAAATCCCATTAAAAGCTTGGGAAGGAAGGTAAATCAACAGCACACTTGGTATAATGGGTGATGAACAGGGAAGTGGATTCATTGGAATCCAAAATGAAAAGAGGAATCTTTTCAGGGAGCTCTGAAATGGTCAATGAGTACTTGAGAACAAAATTCTTTGCAATAAAGGAGTTTGTAGCACCAGAATCAATGAGAATACTATAAAAAATATCAGAGATTGAAGGAAAAATAAGAAATTTTAAAGATTTTTTGACACTAGTATTCAGAGTGCACAATTGTGCTCTTGAAGGAAATAAGTGAGAGCCATTGAACACATCATGATTCCCACTCAGGCTTTTCCCTGCTTGCTAGGGGAGCCTTTTGATGACCCTTGCCTATTTTCAGGCCTCTTGAAGCATTTTTCAAATGGGTGCTTTCCACCACAATAATTGCACAAGCCTTCTTTAATCCTCCTCTCCTTTTCAGAACCCATTAATTTGTTGTCCTTATTGAGGAGAGCAGAATGAGGCTTGTCTTTGGACACTTGAAAATTCTTCCCCTTCTTATTCTTCCTGTGATAAGGCTTCTGTGATGATGAACTTTGAGGGGGCTTGGAGGAGTTGGATTCACTGATTGGAGGCTTCTTCTCTTGATGACTGCCCTTTTCCTTCTTCCTCTCATGGTACCTGGTATCTAATTCCAAGGTGATGTCCATGAGCTCTTGAAGACTATCAAAAGCTCCAGGGTGAGAAGCCAATTGGTCCAACAATCTTGATGCCAAGCCTCTCCTATACACATGAATATAGGCCCTTTCCCCCCAGTCTCCAATTCCTGACATTAGACTTCTGAAATCAGCTATGTACAAGGAAACTTGACCACTTTCCCTCATCCTCAAATTGTCCAACTCTTGTTCAGCTTTTCTGACTTCATTGGGATCACCAAACAGAGTGAATAACTGGGTTTCAAATAACTGCCAGTTATTGAGGAGATAAGATGGGTCTTCATTGGAGATATCTGAGCGATAGGGTTCAATCCATTCGCCAGCTCTACCATTAAGAAAAGAAGTTGAGTATAAGACCTTCTTCCTGTCAGAGAAGAAGTTTCCTGGGTCATTATGGAATATTAATTGACAGGATTGAATGAATCCTCTCAAGTAATGAGCTTTAGTACCATCAAAAGAATCAGGTGCCTTCATTGATGGAGTCTTGAATGCAGGGACTTTTGAATTTTCCTTTGGGGCAACTGCTTGAGTGAGTTATCCCATAAACTGAGTCATTTGATCCATCATCTTGAGGAAATTTGGTTCAGCTTGAGAGACACAAGGTTGATTAGAACGGGCTAGATTTGCAGCCTCAGGAGCTTCAGGAGCACCTTCCAAGGCAGATGCTACTTCAGTCTCCTCAGATTCTTCCTCTTCCACAGACTCCTCCCCCTCCTCATCTTCAGCTTCCCCCAATCTACTCCTAGGCCCTTGAGAAACACCAGGATAACCACCCAATAGTCCAGAGAATGATCTTGATCTTCTAGACTTAACACCTCCTCTTATGGAGGGTGCTTCTCCTTCCATTGGTGGTCCTCTGTCCAAATTTGGACTCAGTTGATGAACTGATGGTGTGCGGTCAAGAGGAGCCCTTGCTGTAGGAGTGAGAACAGCTTGATGTCTCTGGGATCTTGTATTCTTGGCTGGTGGGCTATGCTGAACTGGCATAATGAAAGAAGAATGAATAAAAACTTGATGATACTTTGAATAAAATAAGGCTTGACCAAATCAAATTAAATGAGAATCTTGATGATCTTGAAGAATCAATAACAGTCTTGAAGTGAAAATACTCTGAGAAATCTTGAAGAATGAAAATGACAAAATCAGATTCTTATGAATAATCAATTTCAATCAATATCTCAAATCAAGTCAATCAAAATCAAATCAATTGTGTCTTGAGAAATTCAATCAATATCTTCAAAAGTCAATTCAAATCAATCAATTAGATCAAATCTGGAGCATAAATCAGCTAACTTGAGGAATCAAATCAAGTCAATCAAATCAATTCAATCAAAGTCAATTCAAAATCTTGAGGTGAAATCAAGGTCTTGAGGAATGTCAGCCTGTGACTCAAAACAGAGCACTAGCATGACATCCAACATACCATAAATAATGGTATGACAAGTATTGAACAAACATAGTCAATACAGGTAAAAATTAAGAGAAAACAATCCTCTTATATTAAACACCAACCTTATCCAAACAGAATAAGGAAACCTAGAGGAGAATAAACAAGTCAAAACCCTTATTTTCACCTCTCATCTAACTTATGCATATTTAAGTTATCCTATACCAAAATGGTATTTTTCTTAAAGCTCACATAGAGTGCTACACAATGATATCATCCATGTTGTTGTAACACCACTACAACTGGAGATACCATATAACCTCATTTTCAAAACCAAGTCCCCCTGAAATTCAAAGAGGGCTTGTACAAAACTGTACAAAAGTATAACCAAATTAAAGATCTCAACAAGAGCTTTAATTTGAGACACCTTAGACCTCTGTATCTCTTAAATTGACTGAGGGATCTTGGTTCAAAGGTTTAATAACCAAAATACAGATATTCTGAAAATAAGAAAATAAACAAACCCCTGTATCTTTGGCATACACTCATACAACTGTACAGTGTCATATACCAAACTGTAGGGCTAATCAAGCCCTACAAAGCTGTATCACCAGAATACAGAGATCTTCCAAATTGAAGAAGATATCTAGCATGGAAGTTTTTGAAGCCTCATACTGATGTACAAAATTACATCCAAAAACTTAAAACCCTTATAACTTTTGCTATTTGCAAGAAGGGTAAACATGAAGCATACCAAATTGAAGAGCTCATTAAGCCCTTCAATTCTGTGCTCTTAGTTTCTTGATATCTCAAAAACTGACTGAGATATCTTGGTTGGAAGTATTTTGACCAATACTGGTCTGTACCAAACCTGTACCAACCAGTACAGCCTTGATACTTAAAATAATGGTTATTTAAAGCTTAAACCCGCCCAGAATGACCAATATTGATCATACAGACACCAGAACAACGTCATCCAAGTGCTGACGTGGCAGGTGAAAAGTTTTTTCACCCTGTATTGATCCAGAATGATCATTTGTGGTTCCAAAACCACAATTCTGTCTATATTGACGTCAGAATTGAGGATCTAGAACCACAGACTGACCACTGGAGTGAAAATTTTCACTCCTCTGACGTGTGAAGAGTTAATGAATCTTGACAGTCTTGGAAGATATAAAAAGGAGGGTTTTTTCCTTGAAAACCCATCATCTTATCTTACCTTACCATTATTCTTACGTGACAAGACTGTTATTCATCAGTAGTGTCCTTAGAATTATTTAAGATATAATTAGAATATAATTATTGTAGTGTTTCTTTACAGTCAAAGATATTAGAGCATTGCAACCCAGGTCCTCAATAGACTCATCACCACTGTTACCACGTAGCAGTAGGACCTGAAGATTTCATTTTTTATTTATTTTGACGTGTCACAGTCATAGTACTAGCTTGTATTGACTATTTTTAAGCTACTACATAGGCTCACCCTGACATTTTGGGGGCCTGGCCGTGGTTTTTCAACCTTATTGGACGTTTTTGAACTGAATGAGGCATAAAATTCAGTCATTTAAAAGATATTTTACTAACAGTAAGTAAAATTTTGAAGTTTTTTCATCTTTATCATTATTTTCTTTTAGAATCATATACTATATATACAAATTTTTCCTCCAAAAAATATATATTATAAATATTTTTTGTTGAGAGTAAGAGTACATATCCTCTTTTTTATTATATTGCAATAATTTCCACGTAATTTGATAATAATACAACAGTATTATTCAAATTTCAATAAAAATAATAATATACAAACAGTATATTATTCATTTTACTATTATTTTTCACCAAAGTGCGTGAAACTTAATATAGAAACAATTTATTAATAAATAATTAATAAATATTAAATAATAAAATAATTTTTTATTATTTATAAGGAATATTTTAATTAAATATTTCCTTTAAAACAAGATATCACTCAAATTGACGTGAAAACTTGTAATTAATTGATATTTTTAATCAATATCAAGGGTTATAATAAATATTATTTATAATATTTATAATAACAAATCAAATTTATTATAATTTAATAAATTTGACGTGTTTATATAAAAAAACAATAATATCCAAGTGAATCATTCACAAAACACTTGGATATTACAGTTTTCACTTATAAAACATAAGTGAAAAACTCAAAAACTGTTATTTTTCAATAAAAACACATAAAAACAATAAAAAAAAAAACATAAAAAAAAAAAAAAAAAAAAAAACCTCAAAAATTTCGAAAAATAACAGTAGAATTGAATATAATCATTTTGTTTTATCATAAAATACTGATATACAATCTGAAATATCTTTTCTGAATAGTGGAAAAAGACTATATTCCACTAGAAACCCAGTCACAAGGAAATCCATCTGTGACAGCCTCAGAAGACAGAGAGGTGCTGCCAAAAACCAAGGGCAAACAGAAAAGACACAGTGAAGTGACAATCAACTCAAAAGATTGGACACCAATAGCCATGCCAAGGGCCAAAAAACCCAGAAAAGCTCCAAAAAAACCAGTTGGATCACCAAAACAGATTGAGAAACAGAAAATCACTGTTATCAACCCAGTTGTAAACTCTAAAGGCAAATTGCCAAAGAGTATAGACCATAAATTTGTACAAGGGCCTGCTAAAGGTAAATAAACCTTGAAGAATACAACATTTTTTATTGTCTGTCATTTTTTAACATTGTTAACATGACACCTCCACTTCTTAGAGATCTTGGATTCCCAAGAAATCAACCAGAACACTGGCCAAGAAGACACAGAGGAAGAAGAACTGGAGCAAATGACCAGCAAAGGACTTACCATCAGGGAACTCTTGCCCAAGGTCTTGTTCCAAATCAAGTTCAACCCAGAAGTCCAACCAGGAGATTGGACAGATGCAGAACAGGTCCTCCAAATACACAAACTCCTGAGAGACCTCTTCACATGGAGCATGGACAACAAAATGTTCACTATGGCAGCATCATGGGCAGAAGTGGGGATAACAACCCAGAAGATCTGTCTCAAGCAAATGGCTTGGATGGAACTTATGACAGAAATGCAAGATTGGAATCCCAACAAGAATTTCAAACTCTTAGAAGAAAGAGCAACCAGAATCAAAGAGAACCAGGCAGCCATACAAGCCATAGAGAGATCTTGGCACAAGGAAGAGCCCAGTCAGATTCAGGTACCCCCAGAAATGGAAGGAGAAGTCCCATCTTCCCCACAACAATCCAGCAGTTCCAGGCCCTACAAGCCAAAGGAAACTTCATCCAAGGCTCCCCAACCCTTCCAGGTAGTTTCCAACAGGAGAAAAGGAGCCCAAGGGAAAAACAAAACTTCTTTCAACCAGAGGAAGAAAGAAGCAGACCCATTGATGAAAAAGCTGATGGACTTAGTCCAAGAAGTACACAAAAGCAAGAAATAGTTGTACCTACAAATAGTTTTGATAGTTCTGACTCAATAGACCCAGAATTAATGACTGGAACTACAATCCACACTCATGAGTTTGAAAACAAATTCACATGGACCAAATTGGCCTGATTCATGGATTGGACATATGAAACCTCAGGAAAAATGAGGACAGAAATGGAAACATTGAAAGAAGAAAATGCTTTCCAAGAAACAGTCATTAAAGACTTAAATACAAATCTGGCCAAAATTTGGACAGAATTTGAAAAAACTAACAGACAGTTGAATTCAATTCTAGAAGAACAACAAACTGTGAGGAGGGATCTGAGGAATATCCAGCAGCAGCAGGATAACCTTGACAAAGAAATTGATTACCTCTATGACAGGGAAGACAATCAATACCCTCCAACACAAGGTCAGCCTACTACCTCTACAAAATTGAAAGAAGAGGATAAAGACTATGACCAGGAACCTGAATATCAGATTCCAAAGTTAAGATCAGAGTCAGTGTACCAAGATGGGGAAAATCTCAACTATTCAGAGAAACAGGCACTAAAACAGTTACCAGAAGTAACAAACTGGCCAAAGTTCTCAGGAATTGGGGAATATGACCATATGGAGATCATTGACTATATTGATGGACTCTTTGTTGATGTCCCAAAGATACCAGACTACTGGATCACAACAAGACTTAACACAGCATTCAGAGGCCATGCAAACATATGGTATACTGAGATGAAAGAAATACATGGCAGGAAAAGCTGGCCATGGTGGAGGAACCAGATTATACAAAAGTATAGCAATGGTAGTTGGATCTGGCAAAAGACCATGTCCTTTGAAAGTGATAGATACTCCACAGAAAAAGACCCTTATGAATGGTGCCTCAAACAAACAAAGAGGCTAAAAGCTATTGATCCCAATATGACAATAGAAATGAGAAACCATAAACTCCTAACAAAACTGCCAGGAGATCTAGAACATGCAGTCAAATGCAGATGCAACAACATCAGCAGCATTGATGACATAGCAAATGTCATACAAGATGTGAGAAAGAAAACCTCCATAGGAAGGTACACATCCTATAAACCAAACTTCAAAGACAAGAGGTCTGAAGTTAAAGAGACAAACAAAGAAAAAGGGAAAGAAACCCCAAAAAAGAAATATGTGTGCCACAACTGTGGATCACCAGACCACTATGCCAACAATTGCACAAAACCAAAAAAGAAAATATATGCAATTGATGAAGAATCAGAAGAAGAACAAACAGGTGAAAAATCTGATTCTGACAGCATGGGAAATGGTATGAGAGCAGAATCACAAAGTGAACCTGATACCATGGAAGAATACATAGTGGAATGCAATGAAGAAAGTTCACTTGACATACAAGAAATTGAATTGGATTCAGGAATACCACAAATAACAACAGACAAAGAGCTCTGTAAGCACACACAGAATGCACAAACATTCCTGGTAACCCCAAATAGAGGGATGGGATTCATTCATGGAACACCTACAAAATTGACAGTTTACATTGAGAACTGTAAACACCCAATGATCATTGACACAGGAGCAAGTTGCTCCATAGTGGCAAAAGAATACTTGGAACAACACTTCCCCAAATGGGAAGAAGAGATAATCCCAACAAAAGCTAGAAACTTTAAAAGTGCATCAGGAAAAATGCACTCACTGGGGACAATAATCAAAGAGATAATTATCCCACACCAAAAAGGAAACATCAGACTGGAACCTGAATTTGTAGTTCTGGAAAATGCACATGTACAAGGATTCTTACTAGGTACAGAGTACCAAAGCATGTATGGCATGGATATTTGCAATAGTAAAAACAGATATCTTACCATAGGTACAAACAAAGACAAAAAAATTTCCTTTGACATAAATCATGTAACAAATGATAACACCTTGAAAGAACTAGTGGAAGAATTCAAAGAAGCTCAATATGGCACTCAACTCACCAGTAAAATGAAACTCAACTTACTGAAAGTATTGAGAAAACATAGAGAAGCTTTTGCAATAGGAGATGAACCACTAGGAAAAATCAAAGGACATGATATAGAATTATATCTAGATGTAGAAAGACCATATCCACCTATGCTTAGGAGACCACCATACCCAGCCAGCATGGAAACTAGGAAAGAAATTGAGAAACATATCAATGAACTCCTAGAAATGGGGGTAATAAGAAAAATAGGACATAATGAGATAGTAGAGGTCACTACACCAGTCCTTATAACTTGGCATGATGGTAAATCCAGACTATGTGGTGACTTCAGGGCTTTGAATAATTACACCAAAGCAGACAGGTACCCCATCCCAAGGATACCACATGCACTAGATAAGCTAGCAAAAGCCAAATTCATTACAAAAATGGATTGCATGAAAGGTTTCCACCAGAATGGGGTGAAACCAGATTCCATCAAACTGCTGAGAATTATATGCCATATGGGCATATATGAATATACTAGAATGCCATTTGGAATTAAGAATGCACCAGCCCATTTTCAGAGGATGATGGATACCATATTTCAAGATGAAATTATGGAAGGGTGGATGGTAGTGTACATTGATGATATCATAATATACTCAGAAACATGGGAAGACCATGTGAGGAAAATTGATAAAATATTGGGAAAATGTACACCAATCAACATAAAGATATCTCTTAAAAAATGTAACTTTGGACAGCAAGAACTGCTAGCCCTAGGACACAAAGTTTCAGGTTTGAGTCTAGCTATAGACCAAAATAAAGTTGCTGCAGTACTGAAGAAACCAGTACCAAAGAACATTAACGAAATGCAATCTTTTTTGGGCTTTGCTAGTTACTACAGAAGCCACATAAAAAACTTTGCACACATCACTAGTAGTCTATACAAACTGTGCTCAAAGGATGTAGTCTTTGAAATCACCAAAGAAAGAAGGGATGCATTTGAGAAGATCAAACATGAACTGACCAATGCCCCTGTCCTGATGATGCCTGATTTTGAACTACCATTCAAACTATATATAGATGCAGCATGTAGTCAAGGACTAGGAGCAGCACTACACCAGAGGCAACTAGTGGATGGAATACCCAAAGAAGGGGTAATTTGCTATATATCAAGACAACTGAAAGACTCAGAAGCCAGATATGGAGCTACTCAGACAGAATGTCTCTGTTTGGTATGGGCATTAGAGAAACTCCACTACTACTTAGAAGGAGCAGTATTTGAAGTTTTTACTGATTGCACAGCCCTCAAATCACTGTTGAACATGAAGACAACAAACAGACACATGCTTAGGTGGCAAATAGCCATACAAGAATATAGAGGGAATATGACTATCATCTATAAAGAAGGGAAAAGTCATACTAATGCAGATGGCCTCAGCAGGTGGCCACTGAAAAATGACCAAGAAAATCCAGCATATGACCCAGAAAATGGGGCCAAAATACCCATACAATGCATGGAGATAGATAAGAGAAAGAACTTCAAACTATCAAACTGGGCATTGGGGAATGATCCATCAAACCCAGCACAGAGCTTTGGAGAGAGCAAAGAGATACCCATACTGGGAATCAGCTCCTCTAATCTGAACACAGAGTTCTTTAGCATAGTACAATCATCATACAATAAACACAAACAGTGTAGTATATTGATACAACTATTAAAACAAAAGTACAGGAGTCCTGAACTAGAAAGCCAATTGGAAGAGCCATGGCTCAAAAACTTCAGAGAGAATAGATTTTTTCTGATAGATGATCTACTATACCATAGGGAAAAACACACAAGTGCCCTGGTAATAATAAATAGAGAACATATTTCCCTGATACTACAGGAATGCCATGACTGCCCATACATGGGACATATGAGTGAAGAGAGAACTAAGGAAAGAGTCTTTAGCACAGCTTGGTGGCCAAAGTGGGAACAAGACTTGAGTGAATACATCAACACTTGTACCAGATGCCAGAAAGCCAACAGAAGTCATGGCAAAAGATATGGATTACTCCAGAGTATAGAAGAGCCCAAACACCCCTGGGAAATAATAAACATGGATTGGGTAACAGGCCTGGTCCCTGGAGGGAAGGACAGCCTTAATGCATGCCTAGTAGTAGTAGACAGGTACAGCAAGAGTGTCAGATGTCTCCCCTGTCACAAAGAGGACACAGCAATGGACACAGCCATATTGTTCTGGAACAATGTGATAGCTAACTGTGGAGTTCCAAGAATCATAATTACTGACAGAGACCCTAAATTCACATCAGAATTTTGGACCAATCTATATGAGATGCTGGGAACCAAACTAGCATTCTCCACAGCTTACCATCCACAAACAGATGGTCTAGCAGGTAGAATGATCCAAACATTGGAAGACATCATTAGAAGGTTTTGTGCATATGGCATGGAATATAAAGACAATGAGGGATATACCCATGACTGGGTAACCCTCCTACCAGCTGTACAATTGGCATACAACACAAGTGTACACTCAGTGACAGGAAAATCCCCTGCCACATTAGAGAAAGGATGGAACCCACTACTCCCAGTAGACTACTTGAAGAAGAGCCTCCTCTCAGTACACCCCACAGCTAAGGACTTCCACACAATGTGGAAGACTGCCTGTGAAAAAGCAGAGCAATGTGTGGCTGAAGCCAAATTATATAACAAACAGAGATATGACAAAAGTCACCAAGAACCTGATTTCAAAGAAGGAGACCAAGTTCTAATCTCAACTCTCAACTTCAACAACCTAAGAGGACCCAAGAAGATGAGAGACTCATTCATAGGACCATTTACCATTATTAAATTAATAGGAAAGAATGCAGTAGAAGTCAACCTGACCAAAGAGTTCTCTAGGAAACACCCAGTTTTCCCTGTGAGCCTGGTCAAACCTTATCACCAGACAGATGAGGAGAAATTCCCTGACAGGAAGAAGACAGTCACCCATGAAAGATTGGTAGAGGAAGATGACTCACCTGGACCAGTGAAAAAGATCATTAAAGCCAGGAAAATAAGAATCAATGGGAAAGACAACAGGCAATACCTGGTTAGATTTAAGAATCAACCAGCAGATAAAGACAAATGGTTAACTGAGAAAGAAATCCCAGATGGACAAATACACCTCAGAAGATTCAGAGCCTCCAGGAGGGCTGAAGAGTCTCATCAATGATGAGCCTTCTTTTGAGGGAGGGTATGTCAGCCTGTGACTCAAAACAGAGCACTAGCATGACATCCAACATACCATAAATAATGGTATGACAAGTATTGAACAAACATAGTCAATACAGGTAATAATTAAGAGAAAACAATCCTCTTACATTAAACACCAACCTTATCCAAACAGAATAAGGAAACCTAGAGGAGAATAAACAAGTCAAAACCCTTATTTTCACCTCTCATCTAACTTATGCATATTTAAGTTATCCTATAACAAAATGGTATTTTTCTTAACGCTCACATAGAGTGCTACACAATGATATCATCCATGTTGTTGTAACACCACTACAACTGGAGATACCATATAACCTCATTTTCAAAACCAAGTCCCCCTGAAAGTCAAAGAGGGCTTGTACAAAACTGTACAAAAGTATAACCAAATTAAAGATCTCAACAAGAGCTTTAATTTGAGACACCTTAGACCTCTGTATCTCTTAAATTGACTGAGGGATCTTGGTTCAAAGGTTTAATAACCAAAATACAGATATTCTGAAAATAAGAAAATAAACAAACCCCTGTATCTTTGGCATACACTCATACAACTCTACAGTGTCATATACCAAACTGTAGGGCTAATCAAGCCCTACAAAGCTGTATCACCAGAATACAGATATCTTCCAAATTGAAGAAGATATCTAGCATGGAAGTTTTTGAAGCCTCATACTGATGTACAAAATTACATCCAAAAACTTAAAACCCTTATAACTTTTGCTATTTGCAAGAAGGGTAAACATGAAGCATACCAAATTGAAGACCTCATTAAGCCCCTCAGTTCTGTGCTCTTAGTTTCTTGATATCTCAAAAACTGACTGAGATATCTTGGTTGGAAGTATTTTGACCAATACTGGTCTGTACCAAACCTGTACCAACCAGTACAGCCTTGATACTTAAAATAATGGTTATTTAAAGCTTAAACCCGCCCAGAATGACCAATATTGATCATACAGACACCAGAACAACGTCATCCAAGTGCTGACGTGGCAGGTGAAAATTTTTTTCACCCTGTATTGATCCAGAATGATCATTTGTGGTTCCAAAACCACAATTCTGTCTATATTGACGTCAGAATTGAGGATCTAGAACCACAGACTGACCACTGGAGTGAAAATTTTCACTCCTCTGACGTGTGAAGAGTTAATGACTCTTGACAGTCTTGGAAGATATAAAAAGGAGGGTTTTTTCCTTGAAAACCCATCATCTTATCTTACCTTACCATTATTCTTACGTGACAAGACTGTTATTCATCAGTAGTGTCCTTAGAATTATTTAAGATATAATTAGAATATAATTATTGTAGTGTATCTTTACAGTCAAAGATATTAGAGCATTGCAACCCAGGTCCTCAATAGACTCATCACCACTGTTACCACGTAGCAGTAGGACCTGAAGATTTCATTTTTTATTTATTTTGACGTGTCACAGTCATAGTACTAGCTTGTATTTACTATTTTTAAGCTACTACATAGACTCACCCTGACAAGGAATCAATCAATCAATCAATAATCTTGAGAAATTTCAAAATGAAAATAACTGAAAACCCCAAATCAAAAAATCCCTGAATGATGAATCAATTAACCCAAATAATTCCACTCAAATAACCTGATAAAAACTTGAATTCAGACAAAAAGAGAAATGAGAATGATAAAGAATAAAGTGAAATGGTCAGCAGAATTTTTGAAATGAGAAAGAGAATCAATTTTCATTTGAATGAAATGAATGAGATGAAAATTGATTAGAGATAATGAAATCATAAAATCATGAAGAAATCATAATTGAAGAATGAGAGAAATGAATAAAATGAATGAAAAGAAAAAGAAGCAATTGTGAGTTGATTAAAATAATGTCACAGGGGCTCTTCTAAATGAAGATGGCCTGGCACTCAGTGAACAGACTTACTTATGGAGGGCTCAGAATGAAATACTCAATTGATAAGAGTAATGGAGTAAGAGGATAAATTCCTAGTCATAAAATAGTAAGCATAAAAAGATATGAGAGAAAACAAAAGCAATAATAAAGAGCCGACCACAAATTATCCTGTACCACTGTTTCAACCTGTTCAGAAAAGAGAAAAGGATTAATAAAGGATATGGCCACCAGGACTCTACTGAACAGGTGAGGGAAGGCAAAGACTAACTTAATAAATAATAAAATAATATTTCTTAATGAGAAATAACATAATATTAAATAATAAATCCAATATTTTAATTAACTGGGGGAAAAACCCCAGGTGGATGAAGAGGGGCTGGTATATGTGAGAAATACCAGCCTTGGAGTTTGAGTGTTGAGATACTTGCCAGTATGCTGGAAGAAGTTCTATGTGGGATTGAATCCTGTATTGGTGAATCCAATACAGGTTATACAGTCAATACAGGTATTTGCGCCTGTATTGGTGACAGGCCTGTATTTGGTGAATCCTGTATTTGGGTCTTTCCTGTATGAAACTGTATTGAGGTCTGAAAACTGTATTTGGAGAATGTTGAATGAAACCCCCTTGCTGATTGGGTTTTGAAGGGTATCAATGAAGTAATGATTGTTGCAGATGATTGGTAATGTCCCTGCCTCCTTGGCTGTGACACTATATGAGTAAACAATATATTGAATTTTTTATTTTTCAACTTTATCTTTAAATTTTTATTTAAATTAACTCAAATTGATGCCTTTTTTGGGGATGGTGTAAGGTCTGGATATAAAACTTCATTTGAAAATGAAATGCTTTTATTGTCCTGAGAGCTTGTTTAAGGTAAAGATGCATTAAAATTAATATGAAAATATTCCAAAAGATAAGAAGTTAGAAAAAGGACAAAGGCCAAAGAGCCAACCAAATGAATACTCAATTAACTGTTTCAACCTTCCAGAAAGAACAATGGAGTTAGTAAAGGATATGACCACTAATATCCACTGACAGGTGAAGAAAAAGATTCAAATGACTGAATTATAAGTCCAGTATCCAATTTCAAGAATGAAAAGGAAATAATAATAAAAATAAATCTAATAAATTAATTAAATGGGGGAAACATCCCCAGGGATGAAAAGGTGGCCAGTATATTTGAGAATTTGAAGACTGATCCTGGAGGGTTGATCTCCCAGCTGTATTGGCTGTTTTGGGTAAATAAAGATCTGTCCATCTTGACAATTGAACTGTGTGCCTTGAATTACCAAAGTGAAATATTAGTTGGCGGAAAAGGGCCAATGCCATATAGGCTCCCTGAATGCATCCTTTATGGGCCAATTGAATTGTTCATGGAGTTCTGGAACTCTTGGTGCCTTGACAATGGAGCTGATAATTAAAGAACTCTTGAAACTGCCCTTGAAGAATCCTGGGACAGTATTCTCTTGGGGGAATACTGTTGAAAAGAAAAAACCAACGCCTGCAAGGTCAGGTGGTTAGTGTCCTTGAATGGTCTTGTGGGTACCACCATAGATTACCAGCTTGAGTAAATTGAGTCTTCCTTCTAAATGAATCAAGGGGCTGTTTAGGTGACTTGAAGTGAAAGAATTGAGTCTTGAAAATTTCACCATTGGATTTCTGAGGATAAATTTTGCATAATGGTATATAATACCATATATGCTCCATTCATGGTTCCTGAAGTACAGGGTCTATGATTGAGGAAAATGTTTCCCTTTACTTTATAGGAAGTCCTGCTTATGCCCTCTGGTGGAATCTTGGGGTCAATGTCCATTTTGAGTATTTGGCCAAAAATTGGTCTCAGGTGGGCCCAATTGTGGTTTGTGACCCACTTCACTGCTCCCTTGGATTCAGACCAAGAGAGGCCTACATAGTCCCACAGCCAGCCGGCCCAATGGGCCCAAAAAAGGCCAGTTAGGCCAAAATTCCCCTAATAAAAGGGGGTGGACCAGTGGCCAAAGACCCCCAGTCCCAAAATAACAGGGATTTTCCTGGTGTTTGCTGAGGAGGATAATTGGACAAAATGGCCAATAGAGCAGGATATGGTTAGGAAAGGTGGGTATTGCCCAAAAACCATTTCAACACAACTAGAGGCCAATTGGCCATAAATTAAGTCAGGCCAGAATTTCTGTAAACACCTATTGGGGGGTTTCTTTCCCACAGTTTTGAAATGAAGAAAATGATTTGTTTTATGATATACTCATATGCAAAATTTATTGTTTCTTTCTAGGGCCAAGAAACACAGAGAAGTGCCAAAAAAACCAGTTGGCTCACCAAAGAGAGTTGTAAATTAGAAAATAACAGTTATAAGCCCTGTTATAAACTGTAAGGGCACACTGCCAAATAGTATAGACCATAAGCCTGTACAAGGGCCTGACAAAGGTCAATAAAGCTGAAAGGATACATAATTTCTTTATTCTTGTCATTTTTTAACATTGTTAACATGACACCTCCACTTCTTAGATATCTCGGATCCCAAAGAAATCAACCAGAACACTGGCCAACAGGAAACAGGGGAATAAGACAACCAATCACTGAGCCAAATGATCAAAAAAGGACTTACCAACAGGTAAATCCTTCCAAGGTCTTATTCCAGATTGAATTGAGCCCAGAAGTCCACCCAGGGGACTGGACAGATGCAGAGAAATTCATACAAATCCACAAACTCCTGGAAGAACTCTTTACATGGAGAATGAGCAAAATGATTTTAAGTATGGCAGCATAATGGTAAGAAGTGGAAATAACAACCCGGAAGATCTGTACCAAGCAAATGTCTTGGATAGACCTCATGAAAGAAATGAAAGGTTGGAATCCCAAAAATAATTTCAAGCTCTCAGATGAAAGATCAGCCAGAATCCAAGAGGACCAGGAAGCAATGCAAGCCATGGAGACATTGTGCCACATGGAAGAGCCCAGTCAGATTCTGGTACCCCAACATTTGGAATAAGATTCCCCATCTTCCCCACAATAATCCAGAAGTTCCAGGTGTCAAAAGCTAAGGGAAACTTCATCAAAAGCTCACAAATAATACCTGGTTTTTTTCAGAAGAAGACAAGGAGCCCAAGGAAAAACAAAACGTCTTTCAACCAGAGGAAGAAAGAAGAAGACCCCTTGATTAAGAAACTTATGGATTTAGCTTAAGAGGGGCACAAAAGAAAAAAATAGTTTTACCTAGAAATAGTATTAATAGCCCAGAATTAATTGCTCCTGAACCAATTACTGAAAATACAATTCATACTAATGAATTTGAAAAAAAGGATCCTGTGAATGATAAATTCACATGGGCAAAGGTTTTCCAATTAATGGAATGAACACATGAAACCTCACAAAGGATTAGGACAGACTTGAAAACAGTTCAAGAGGAAAATTCTTCCCAAGAAACAGTTATTAGAGACTTGAACTAAAATCTGGACGAAGTTTGGGAAGAATTGGAGAAAACCAACAAACAGTTGAGCTCAATATTAGAGGAACAGAAAACTGTAAAAGGGGATCTGAGAAATGTCCACGAACAGAAGGATGATCTTGGAAAAGAGATTTATTACCTCTATCAAAAAGAGGAAGAAAGTGCTTTCCCCACAACGCATGGTGATGAAACTGTCATCACTACCTCTCAACAACCAAAAAAAGAGGATAAATCAAACAACCAGAGACCTGAATAACAGTATACAAGGTTGAGATCAGAGTAAACTTACCAATATGGTGAAAATATCAGTTACTCAGAGAAACAAGCACTTCAAAAATTACCAGAAGTGGTGAATTGGCCAATATTTTCAGGAGTTGGAGAGTATTACCACATGAAGATAATTGAGTACATTTATGGACTCTTTGTTGATTTCCAAAAGATACCAGACTACTGAAGCACAACAATACTCAACACTGCATTCAGAGGAAATGCAAATATATGCTACACCAAAATGAAACAAATATCTGGTAGAAAAACCTTTCCATGGTGGAGAAACCAGATTATAAAAAAGTATAGCAATAGTACATGGAGTTGAAAGAAGACCATTTCTTTTGAAGGTGAAAAATACTCCACAGAAGAATACCCATATTGATGGGTCTTAAAAAAAAGACTCAAATCCATTGATCCCAATATCATGATAGGGATGAGAAACCATATAATTTTGAAGAAACTACCAGGAGATTTGGAACATGCAGTAAAATGCAAACACAGAAAAACAAGCAGAAATGATTAAAAAGTGAATTTCATACAAGATGTGAGGAAAAGACCTCTATTGGGAGGGACACATCCTACAAAACAAACTTTAGGGACAAAAACAAGCCTGAAGTCAAATAGACACAAAAAGATAGAGGGAGAGAAACACCAAAAAAGAAACTTGTGTGCTACAACTGTGGATCACCAGAACATTATGAAAACAATCTTACCAAACCTCAAAATTAGATATATGCAATTGATGAAGAATAAAAAGCAGAAAAAGTAGGTGACAATCTGATTCTGATAGCATTGGGAATGGAATTAGAGAAGATTCACAGGGTGAATCTGAACACATGGGAGAGTATATAGTGGAGTGCAATGAAGAAAATTCACTGGAAATTCAGGACATTGCATTGGACTGAAGAATACCACAAGTAGCCACAGACAAAGATCTTGGTAAACACAAAGAGGATGCACAAACATCCCTAGTAACGCCAAACAAGGGGATGGGATTAATTCATGGAGAAGCCACAAAACTGAAAGTTTACTTTGAAAACTACAATCACCCCATGATAATTGAAACAGAATCTGGTTGCTCAATAGTGGAAAAAAGATATCTGAAGGACCACTTACCAAATGGGAAAAAGAACTGATACCCACAAAAGCAAGGAACTTCAAAAGTGCATCAGGGATAATTAATTCCCTGGGGACAATTGTCAAAGAGAAAATTATATCACACAAAAGAGGCAATATCAGACTAAAGCCTGAATTTTTAGTCTTATAGAATGAACAAGAACAATAATTCTGTGAGCCTTGAGGTATATTTTACATACCCAAATAGGCCACAATTATCTTAAAAATAAATCCTGAACAATGCATATCCCATAAGTCATGCATATATTCAAAATTCATCATTTTTGATTTCAGAAAAGATGAATAAACTTTTATTGAGTAAGTCAATCAACGGATTTAAGGCCAGACTTAGATTCTACACAAAATTTCACCTAGGGTAGCTCCATAGAGTAAATAAGCTTAAATTGACTCTTTGAGGTGGTAATATGGAAAATACTTCAATACCACATAAAAAATCCAGAAAAGTTTTGTTTTTCTCAATTTCATGCCAAAATAATGGGAATGTGAGAAATCCCATGTTACATATACACTAAGGATAGTGTTATGCATGTTTTCGGCACTTAATATTATTGTATTCTTACATTGTCACAGGGGCTCTTGGACAGAAATACAAGAGTGGCCTGGCACTCAGCAATTAGGGAACTCACTTGGAAGACTCCAAAGAATAAAGAATAAAAATAATAAGAATGAATTCCTCTAAAAGATACGCAGGTACAAGATGAGATGCAAAAGAGGAAAGGGAAGCGAAATGGCCAAAGAGCCAACCAGGTAAGTCCTTAATCACTGTTTCAACCTGCCAAAAATGACTAATGGAATTAGTAAGGATATGACCACGAAACATCCATTGACAGGCAAAGAAAGAGAAAGAGAAAAGTGCTAAATGACTGACTTAATAATATCAGTATTTGATTAACTAAAATGAAAAGAAAATAAAGATAAAATAAAATCAAAGTATATTAATTAACTGGGGAAAAACCCCCCAGGGTGGAAAGGGTAGCCGGTATATGTGAAAAGTTGGGAGCTTGAGTTCTTCAGACTGAAAACTGATCAGTATTGATCCTTGAGGCTGTATTGATTGTTTTGGGAATTGATACAGATGGCTAATATTGAAATTGAATTGGGTTGAATGAATTTCCCATGCTTGAAAATGAAATACAGTTCTTGATGGATCCAGACTGTATTGAAATGAATATGGCTGCCAAGATGGATTGAGTGGAGCTTTGACACTTGAAAACTTCTTTTGGAACTGCCTCTTGAATACACTTTGAGAATGAATTGACAGTATTCCCTTGGAAAGAATACTTGGAGTGAGAATAACCAATGACTGCTTGATGGCGTCATTGGTCTTTGACGCTGAAACACTTGCTCTTGAGCCTTGATGATTCCTCTGAATGATTGGGTGCCTTGATGACATGATGAGATGTTGGAAGGTTGAAATGACCATTTGATACTTCCACCTTTTAATTGCTGTTGAAAAATGATGCACAATGATATATAACATCATTTATGGCATATTGGTTCATTGGCAAGAAGATTACGTCCAGAGTCTTGAGATGGAAAGGCAGAGGGGAAAAGGATGGATGTGATGGCTTCAGAGCTTGGAAAGGTGTTTCTGGGCCCTTTGGGGCTTTTGGCCACTTTTGGGTTCTGAGCCAAAAACTGGCCCAAAAGGCGGGAAAGTGTCTTTTGGACACTTTGCATCAAAGTGCGCAAAATGCGCAAAAGTGTGCAAATGCGCAAAATGCGCATTATGAGCCCAAATGGCCAAAAACAGCCATTTGCGCCATTTCCCCTGGTTTTGAGGGCAATGACCAGAAATACCCATTTGGGCATAAATTGCCGCTATGGGTTCTGGATTGAGGTGAAGGGCCATGAAGGCCCCAAAACACAAATGGCCATAAATGGTCCATAGGATAATGATGTGGTCATATTGGCCACTGGTGATGGATATGGCCAATTGGCCATAAAAGAACTGTGGCTTGATATGCCATATGGGGATCCAAGGAGGTGAATTGCCATGGTTGTGACAGTACCCCCCACCTTGGAATGGTGAGCTCCTGAGCACCAATACAAGGTGAAGCCTGTTGAGGCTATTGGAAAGATTTTGAGAAAGTGATTCAAGAGGACTGATTAAGATAAAAAATTTGAAAACTGATATTAAAAATTTGACATTTGATGCAGGACTTGCTCGATCTTCTTTTGACATTGGCTTAATGATTTGAATTGAATTTTAAAATGAATGAAAATTTTTGACGTGATAAGAGAAAATTTAAAATGAAAATAAAGAATGAAAATGAAAATAAGAAAAGAAAAGAAAAGAGAAAAATGAATTGGATCTTGAGGAGGTTCCAATCTTCATCACGGAGGTTGATAACTGATTTTGAAATTGGCCAAGGACCTGAAAATAGAAATTTGATGCCAGGTGCTCACAAAGTGGCCAAGGTGATGTTTTTACAAGATTGTAGACCCCTCAGGGAAGTGCACACCAGGAGAGGAACTTACTTTTGGTAGTTACCACTCCCGCCAGTGCCATAAAAATAAAAAACAAAAATGTTGAAGGATTGAATTTGAATTCGGAAGTCTTGGAAAAGAATTGAAAAGTGAATGGCCCATTGTCCCAAATGAAAATGGCCATAAGATTGGAAATTAAGTTGTAAGCCATGCCAAGATCTGTGTCCAAAATTGCAAAGTGCTCACAGAGTGGCCAAGGTGATTCTTACAACAATAAAAGAGTAGAATACCCCTAAAGGTGCATACCAGGAGTGGGACTTACTTTTGGTAATTCCTCTCCCCACCAAGCACCATAAAAAATCAAGCTCTTGAAGAATTGGGTCCTGGCTTGTCAGGATATAATGAATGAAAATCTTTGACAAGTTCAGGACAATTCTTGAGGTTTTCAGTTGGTTCCCAAGTGGATCTTTCTGGGTCTTGACTGAAACCTTTCCATTCCACCAAATACCATAATTTTCCTCTCTTGAGCTTTGAGTCCAGTATTTGAGAGACTTCCCATTCTTCTTCTCCTTCAATGATTATTGGAGGAGGAGGCTCTCAATGCCTATTTGGGATTGTTGATGTCTTGACTGGTTCCAAAAGGGAAATATGGAAAACTGGGTGGATGGACTTCCATTGAGATGGGAGCTTGAGGTGGTAGGCATGAGTACTGACTTTCTTCAAGATTGGAAAAGGACCCAGTCATCTTTCAGACAGCTTCTTGGTGGGTCTGGTTGATTTGATGTTCTTGGAAGAAAGCCATACCATGTCACCGGGATTGAAAACAGGTGGACTTGCTCTACTTTTATCTGCATACCTCTTAAACCTGTTTATGGCAACTTCAAGTTCTCTCTTGAAATCTTGATGTACTGATTGGATTTTTGTTGATAACTTTCCAGCAGGAGTATCTTGAGTGATGTGAACTGAATCGAATTGTGGATCTCTTCCATAAACAGTGAAAAACGGTGATTGTTTTGTTGAAGAGTGGTCAGAGTTATTGTAGGCAAATTCAGCCAGAGGGAGCCAGGTGTTCCAATCATCTTGATGATAACGGACATACATCCAAAGGTACTGTTCTAGTATCTGATTTACCCTCTCTGTCTGTCCATCAGTTTCTGGGTGATAAGCAGTTGACAGATCTCTTGAAATCTTGAGCTGCTGACAAAGATTGGTCCAAAAGGAAGAAACAAAAAGAGAACCTCTATCACTAACAATGCTTGAAGGAAGGCCATGCTTTGAGAAAATATTCTTTATGAACAAATGGGCCAAATCTAATGAAGTGATTGAAGCCATTGTTGGAATAAAAACAGCCATTTTTGAGCATCTGTCCACTATGACAAGGATTGAGTCAAAGGAATTGGACAATGGAAATTGAGTTATGAAATCCATTGAAAGACAAATCCAAGGACCACTTGGAATTGGAAGAGGCTTGAGGAGTCCAAACTTCTTGTGATGAATATTTTTGTTTCTTGAACACTGTTGACAGGACGATACATAATCCTTGATAAATTGAGTCATGCCGGATCAGTGGAAATCCCGCTTGACACGTTTGAGAGTCTTCTCTTGGCCTGGGTGTCCAGCGAGAGGAGAGTCGTGCCAATTTTGAAGTATATTGAGTTGAATTGTGGGGTCATTTGGGACCACCACCCGATCTTTGAAAAGGAGAAGTTTGGAAGAGGAATCAAGAGAATAATCTTGGACAGATTTACCTTTACCCAAATCTTCAAGGACACTTCTATATTGAGAATCTTGCCACACTGCCTTCTGAATTGAATCAATCAAATTTGAAAATGAATCCACCTTGACTGCAAAAAACTTTGAGGCTTGAATTTAATCTTGCTTGATTATCTTCTGATAGTTCATTGGATTCTTGCTGATGAAATCCTCCCCCTCTCTGGGCAAACGTCGTCCCGACGTGACAAGGCATCTGAAAGGGTGGCCAAGCGGCCAGGGCGGTAAGTGATTGAGAAATGAAATTCAGATAAAAATTCAGCCCAGCGGGCTTGACGGCGAGTGAGAATCTTGGAAGACATAAAATATTGAAGAGATGAATGATCGGTGAGAACTTCAAAAGGGGAAGAAATTGAAAGAAGGAAAGCTCTCCAGCGCTTGAGAGCCCAGACTATGCCAAGGAGTTCCTCGTCATGAATCTCATAATTGAGCTCAGCTGGGAGAAGCTTGTGGCTATTGAATGCAATGGGATGTTTTCCTGAGTCAGTGACCTGACTCAGTACAGCACCCAAGGCATAATCTGATGCATCAGTCTCTACAATGGTGGGTAGAGAAGGATTGGAGCAGTGGTGAATGCCTCTTTGAGATGATGAAACTTTCTAAGAGCTTCCTCATTGAGGGGAAAACAGGAATCTTTCTTGAGGAAACTTGTGAGTGAACTAATCTTCTTTGAATAATTCTTGATGAAACGGCGGTAAAAATTGGCAAGGCCAAGGAATTATTGAAGAGCCTTGAGGTTTCTTTGAGGTGGCCAATTGAGAATTTGCTGGACTTTTTCTTGGTCCATCTTGAGGCCTTCAGAAGAAACAACATAACCTAAATGCTCTACACTAGAAACATGGAATAGGCATTTGGACGCCTTAGCAAAGAGGTTATTGGCTCTGAGTCTGGAAAGAGCAGCGGACACATGAGTGACATGTTCTTCCTCAGATTTGGAAAATACCATAATGTCATCCAAAGAAACCACAACATAAACATCAAGAAGATCATAAAAAATATCATTGACAAGATTTTGAAAAGAAGCAGGAGCATTGGTAAGCCCAAATGGCATAAACAAGTACTCATAACTTTCATATTTGGTTCTAAAACAAGTCAAATGTTCATCACCTTCCTTGATTCTGAGCAGGTTATATGCACCACGCAAATCAATCTAGGAGAAGATAGAAGAACCATTGAAAACAGTGAGAAGCTGATTCATAGGAGGAACAGGATACTTGTTCTTTCTAGTAACAGCATTGAGTTTGCGGCAATCAACACACAAACGGAGGCCACCATCTTTCTTTTTGACAAAAAGAAAAGGTGCTCCTGTAGAAGAGGAGCTTGGCCGGATGAAACCTTTCTCTAAATTCTCTGAAATGTAGGCCCTGAGTGTATCTGACTCTTGGTTTGATAAAGAGTAGATCACCCCAACTGGAGGTAGAGACCCCTCCAGCTCGATATGATGATCACAGGTGCGGTGAGGAGGAAGTTTCTCTGCTTTCACCTTGGAAAATACATCCAAGTATTGGTGATAAACAGAAGGAACAACATTCATCACGGTTTCTATTTCTTCTGGCTCTTCCTCTTCATCCCACAACTCCTCAAGGGAGGAAGGTCCATATTCCCAAAGAAGAGATGAAGTGAAGATACAGAATTATCTTCTCCAACATATTGAATCTCTTTGAAGACTTCATCTCTAGATGATAGTAATGACTGATGGGAATTAAGGGAAGGAATATGGACAGAAAACGGAAATGATGGTGTTCTAGAATCACCAACCAGAGCTGCACATGATTTGGCAGAAGAAAAGTCATTACTAAAAGAAATTGAAGGATCATTATAGTCCTTATGATCAGAATTAAAGGTGATCAATCCTTGCCTCCAATCAATACACGGATTAAAATGATTAAGAAAGTCAAAGCCCAATATGAGGTCTTCTCCCTTGGGAGTATCAATGACTAAAAAGTTCCATTCAAAGCTTGGGAAGGAAGGGAACTCAACCATATATTTAGTATGATGAGTCACAAATAAAGAAGGAGACTCAGAGGAGTCTAAAATGCTGAGGGGAATCTTCTCTGGAAGTTCTGACGTAGTCAATGAATACTTGTGAACAAACTGCTTTGCAATAAATGAGTTGGTAGCACCAGAATCAATGAGAATACTGTAAAAAACATCAGAAAGAGAAGAAAAAACAAAGAATTTAAGAGAATTCTTGACACCAGTATTCAGAATGCACAATTGTGCTCTGGATGGAAAACTGTGAAGACCATTGAACACAACATGATCTTCACTCAGGCTTTTCCCTGGCTGGGAAATTTGCCTGACAGTTGGGTAAGCTTGTTTTGAGGCCTTTTGAAACAGGACTCAAGACTATGCTTCCCACCACAATAGGTACAAAGACCCTCCTTGATTCTTATTTCTTTTTCAGAGTTCATGAGTTTGAAATCTTTATTCAACAAAGAAGAATGGGGCTTGTCCCTCTCTGAAAATTCTTCTTCTTCTTTTGACTTGGGCTTGAAGAATTTTGAGGATGAGAAGAACTTGACTTTGAGGCTTCTGGCTTCTTCTCTTGATGATGACTCTTTTAATTTTGCCTCTCATGGTACCTGGTATCAAGCTCCAGGGTAACGTCCATTAAGTCTTGAAGAGAGTCAATTCTTGAAGGATGGGAGGCCAATTGATCCAAAATCCTGGATGGCAATCCCTTCCTGAAATGATGGATGAGAGCTCTTTCACCCCAATCCCCGATTCTTGAGACTAAACTTCTGAAATCAGCAATGTATAAGGATACATGCCCACCTTCTTTCATTCTTAAAGAATCCAGCTCAGCTTCTGCTTTTCTGACTTCATTCCGGTCACCAAATAGAGTGAAGAGTTGAGATTCAAATAAAGGCCAAGAATTGAGAAGGTAATTTGAGTCTTGATTGGTGAGATTGGAAAGATAAGGCTCAATCCATTTTGCAGCCCTGCCAATGAGAAATGAAGTGGCATAAAGGACCTTCTTTCTGTCTTGAGCGAAGTTTGCCGGATCATTATGAAAAATCAATTGACAGGACTGAATAAAGCTTCTAACTTTGAGGGGCTGAGTCCCATCAAAGCATTCCGGTGCCTTCATAGATGGAGTCTTGAAGGCTTGTGGTCTTGATGCTTCAGAAGATGAAGCTGCTTGAAGATTGGCCATACTCTGAGTCATCTGCTGCATAATGGCCAATAAAGATGGTTCAGACTGATGAGAGACAGGCTGATTAGACTGGGCTAGAGTTGGCCCTCCAGTACCTTGGGATGCCTCCACCGGAGCAGGGACACCTTCAGTACCATCAGACTCTTCCTCTTCCACAGAATTCTCCTCCTCCTCTTCACCATCTTCACCTGGACCTTTGAGAATAGTCCTTGAAGTTCCTGGAAATCCGCCAACTACTCCTGAAAATGAACTTGATCTTCTGGGCCCTCTTCCTTCCTTCCTGAGTGGTGCTTCTCCTTCCATGTGGGGTCCTCTATCTAATTGGGCCCTCAGTTGAGGAACTGCTGGGGTACCATCTAGAGGAGCTCTTGGAGTTGGAGTGAGAACAGCTTGAGCTCTGGCCTGAGATCTTGTGTGTCTTGCCGGAGGTGAATGTTGAACAGGCATGATATCAGGAATAAAATTGAAATAAATGAATTAAAATCAAAATTTGCTTGAAGTGAAAAGAGTCAACAATCAAATCTTGAGGAAAATCAATGAATCAAAATGAAAATCTTCAAGTACGTCAATAAATCAAAATCAAATGAAGTCTTGAAGTCAAAATCAAATCAATGTCTTGAAGTAAATCAATGAATAAAAGCCAAATGAGATCTTCAAGTCAACAAATCAATCAATCAAATACATCAAAATCAAAATCTTGCAAAAATCAATCAATCAAATGAAATCTTGAAGAAAAATCAATTTATGTCAAAATTCTTGATGTGAAAAATCAGCAAAATCAATGAAATCTTCAGGTCAATCAATTTTCTTGAGGTCAATATCAAATATGTCAAATCAATCAATCAATCAAAATAAAGTGAATTATTCTTTAAAAACCAAAATTCTTGAAGAATGAATCAATTATGAATCTTGATGTGAATAATGTGTCTGAATATCTTGATGAAAAATTTGAAAATCAAAGAAAATCAAGATGATGCCTAAATTATGAATGAAATAAAAATTTGATGATTTGAAAAGATTTTAAAAGGAATAACAAAAATAAAAAATGGGTCAGCTTCCAATTTTCAAAATGAAGAATGAATGAAAGAAAATTGAGAGGTGACTATGAATCATTAAGTTCATAAGAGTAAAAGAATCATAATTTCAATGAAATGAGTGAATAAAATTATAAAGAAAGAATGAACAGAATGAAAAGAAATTATGAGTTAATTAATATAATGTCACAGGGGCTCTTGGACAGAAATACAAGAGTGGCCTGGCACTCAGCAATCAGGGAACTCACTTGGAAGACTCCAAAGAATAAAGAATAAAAATAATAAGAATGAATTCCTCTAAAAGATATGCAGGTACAAGATGAGATGCAAAAGAGGAAAGGGAAGCCAAATGGCCAAAGAGCCAACCAAGTAAGTCCTTAATCACTGTTTCAACCTTCCAAAAATGAATAATGGAATTAGTAAGGATATGACCACCAAATATCCATTGACAGGCAAAGAAAGAGAAAGAGAAAGGTGCTAAATGACTGACTTAATAATATCAGTATTTTCTTAACTAAAATGAAAAGAAAAAAAGATAAAATAAAATCAAAGTATATTAATTAACTGGGGAAAAACCCCCCAGGGTGGAAAGGGTAGCCGGTATATGTGAAAAGTTGGGAGCTTGAGTTCTTCAGACTGAAAACTGATCTGTATTGATCCTTGAGGCTGTATTGATTGTTTTGGGAATTGATACAGCTGGCTAATATTGAAATTGAATTGGGTTGAATGAACTTCCCATGCTTGAAGATGAAATACAGTTCTTGATGGATCCAGACTGTATTGAAATGAATATGGCTGCCAAGATGGATTGAGTGGAGCTTTGACACTTGACAACTTCTTTTGGCACTGCCTCTTGAATACACTTTGAGAATGAATTGACAGTATTCCCTTGGAAAGAATACTTGGAGTGAGAATAACCAATGACTGCTTGATGGCGTCATTGGTCTTTGACGCTGAAACACTTGCTCTTGAGCCTTGATGATTCCTCTGAATGATTGGGTGCCTTGATGACATGATGAGATGTTGGAATGTTGAAATGACCATTTGATATTGCCACCTTTGAATTGCTGTTGAAAAATGATGCACAATGATATATAACATCATTTATGGCATATTGGTTCATTGGCAAGAAGATTACGTCCAAAGGTCTTGAGATGAAAAGGATGGATGTGATGGGTTCAGAGCTTGGAAAGGTGTTTCTGGGCCCTTTGGGGCTTTTGGCCACTTTTGGGTTCTGAGCCAAAAACTGGCCCAAAAGGCGGGAAAGTGTCTTTTGGACACTTTGCATCAAAGTGCGCAAAAGTGCGCAAAAGTGCACAAATGCGCAACATGCGCAAAAATGCGCTAATGCGCATTTTGAGCCCAAATGGCCAAAAACAGCCATTTGGGCCATTTTCCCTGGTTTTGAGGGAAATGACCAGAAATACCCATTTGGGCATAAATTGCCGCTATGGGTTCTGGATTGAGGTGAAGGTCCATGAAGGCCCCAAAACACAAATGGCCATAAATGGTCCATAAGATGATGACGTGGCCATATTGGCCACTGGTGATGAATATGGCCAATTGGCCATAAAAGAACTGTGGCTTGATATGCCATATGGGGATCCAAGGAGGTGAATTGCCATGGTTGTGACATACATACACTTTTGGTACACCCATAGTGGATATCTCACTGTAAGCATGAATTTCTATTTTGACCTAAAAAATAGTCAAGGGGGACAAAAGACATGAAAGAGAGCCAGGGTACCCAACTTCTGAGGCCTCTGAGACATGGACAGCTTCAAAGCTTGGATCCATGGCTGATCTTGGCCCAATCAGTAAGCTAAAACCTCTTGGGAACTTGGTTACCAAGTCAAAACTTCATTATATCATAAGAAAATAGCAAATATGATACCATTTTGACGTGCCAAGGAGGTAAAGAGGAACTTAGACTCCTGTGAAAATGTCAATTATTAATCATTTTCTATGTAAAAACCCCAAAAGATTAATTAAAACCCTTTTTTGGACTAGTATCCATTGCTTTACCTCATATCAACCAGCCATATACTGCTATTTGCAATTCTATGTAGAAATGAGGTAAAAACTTCAAAAATTCATTAAAAATAAAATTCTTAATAAATCTTTCTGAACCTTTCAGGACCAATTAAGAACTATAAAATTCATATAAAAACCAAAAAATTATACTTTTGGAAGTAAAATTTAACCTTTTACTTACAGTCCATTTTTCATTATTCCACATGTAATACTGAATCTTTAAAAATTCACAGAAATTAAACTCTGTGATGTAATTTCCAATGACATTGATAAATTTGAGGAATAAATGATTATGTTTGAATAAAAGAAGAGTTAGAATTATTATTTCTTTTGTTCTTAACCATAACTGGGTTGGTAGTCACGTAAAAGCATCAATTAAGTAATAATGATAATCTTACATGACAACAGATGATGCAACCAATAATCCCAAAAGGATTATTGTCTTCTAACTTGCTAGCTCTTCAGTTTGCTTCATGGAATGCCTCTGTGAGCTGTCTTAGACTTAAAAGAGGCCTGCTCTTGCTGTTTTTTTCAAATCATCACATTATTCAATTATATCTTTATTACCAAGAAGTAAGTATTAGACAAAACTATTTCTGAAGTGTTTTATTCTTTCAGGGGCAATCAGGAAGACATGAAATCAGAGAACTCAACTATATATGGTTGTAATACTGTTATAAATCCATTTCGATCCTTTAAGATCCACAATTATATGTCAAATTTGTCTACTTTTATCTTTGATAAGTTCTTTGTAGTATTAGTGAGTGATGCATCTTAATTCTTGAAGTTTTTCTCTAGTAATTGTTTTCTTCAAGAATTATATTTATAATTATTCTTGAAAAATATAATTATATATTAAAATAATTTTATTATTTTAATAAAGAATTTTTATTATTAAATACTTCTTGTAGTTGATTTTAGTAGAAAATTACTGCTTACTGTAATGATGTTTAGTAGTGTATAACAAGTAAAAGAAATAATTAATTAATTAATTTTTTGTGGTTATAACAAATTTCATCATTATATTTCATTAGAACAGTCATAGTAGAATTGATTAATAGTAATATTATTAACAGTTTCATAGACACATGTTACAAATCTCAACTAGGCACAGAATACCAAAGAATGTTTGCCATGGATATCTGTAATAGTAAAAATAGGTATCTTACCATAGGAACAAACACGGATAAGAATTTTTCCTTTGACATAAATCACATGACAAATTACAAAATTGTTAAGGACCTGTTGAAAGACTTCAAAGAATCCCAATATGTAACACAGCTCACTATTAAAATGAAACTCAACTTACTTGAAGTACTAAGAAAGAAAAGAGAGGATTTTGGAATTGGGGATGAGCCCCCAGGAAAAACTCAAGGACATGACATAAAATTATATATGGATGTAGAGAGACCCTATCCACCTATTCTCAGAAGGCTTCCATACCCAGCTAGCCTGGAGACTAGGAAAGAAATTGGGAAAAACATCAATGAGCTGTTAGCAATGGGGGTAATAAGGAAGATAGGACGCAATGAGGTAGCAGAAGTAACTACACCAGTACTCATAACTTGGAATGATGGCAAATCCAGACTGTGTGGAGACTTCAGAGCCCTGAACAAATATACTAAAGAAGACAGGTATCCTATCCCAAGGATACTCCATGCACTGGAAAAAATTTCTAAATCCAAATCCATAACAAATATGGTTTGCATGAAAGGTTTCCAGCAAAATGGAGTGAAACCAAACTCCATCAAACTACAAAGAGTTATATGTCATATGGGCATATATCAATATACTAGAATCCCAATTGACATCAAAAAGGCACTGGCCCATTTTCAACAAATAAAGGTCACAATATTTAAAGTTTAAAAAAATAGAAGGGTGGATGGTAGTTTACATTGATGACATAATAATATGCTCATAACCATGGGAAGACCATGTGAGACCAATTGACAGAATATTGCGCAAACGCACACCAATAAATATGAAATTTCCTCTCAAAAAGTGAAATTTTGGCCAACAGGAGCTATTAGAACTAAGAAATAAGTTTTCAGGCTTGAGTTTAGCCATTGACTAGAATAAAGTAGTTGCAGTACTAAAGAAACCTGTAGCCAAAAACATAAAAGACATGAAATATTTCTTGAGTTTTACCAGTTACTATAGAATTCAAATTGAGAGATTTTCAGATATCACCAGTAGAATATAAGAACTATGTTCAAAGGATGTATTCTTTGATATTACAAAAGAAAGGAGGGATTCATTTGAAAAGATAAAACATGAACTCACTCTTGCACCTATATTCATGATGCCTGACTTTGAGCTACCATTCAAGCTTTAAATAGATGCATCATGCAGCCAAGGAATAGGATCAGGACTCCATAAAAGAAAATCAGTGGATGGGATACCCAAATAAGAGGTAAATTGCTACATATCCAAACAACTGAAATATTCAGAAGCTAGGTATAAAGAAACCAAAACAGACTGTTTCTTCCTGGTATGGGCATTGGAAAAAGCTCATTGCTACTTAGAAGGCGCAGTCTTTGGAGTCTTCACTGATCACACAGTGTTGAAGTCACTTCTAAATCTGAAAACAACAAACATACACATGCTTAGGTGGCATATAGCTATACACAAGTATAGAGAAAATATGACCATTATCTACAAAGAAGGTAAAAGCCATACAAATGCAGATGGCCTCAGTAGATGAAAACTTAGGAATGACCAAGAAAATCCATCTTATGATACAGAAAATGGGGCTAAAATAATCAAAAAATATATAGAAATAGACAGAAAAAGAAATATTAAACTTTCAAATTGGGAATTACAGAATGACCCACCAAATATAGTACAAATATTTGAAGAAGATAAAGAGCCACCCATATTAGGAATTAGCTCTTCAAACTGCAATAAATAACTCTTCAAAGTAGTGAAGTAATCATAAAACAAACAGAAACAGTGCAGTATACTGAAACAACTCTTAACAGAAGTAAAGAAGCCCAGAAATGAAAGATCAATTGGAAGGTCTATGGCTTAAGAGCTTTTGGAATAAGAAACATTTCCTTATAGATTGACTACTTTATCCCAGGGAAAACACACAAGCTCCCTAGTAATAGTAGACTGAGAAAATATTTTTCTGATACTACAAGAATGCAATGACTGTTCTTACATGGGACACATGAGTGAAGACAGAACTAAAGGAAGAATCTTGAGCACAGCCTGGTGGCCAAAGTGGAAGAAAGACTCAAGTGAATATATCAATACCTTCACCACTTGCCAGAAGGCCAAAAAAAGCCATGGGAAGATATATGGGAAACTAGAAGACATAGAGCAACCTATGAACCCTTGAGGAATCATAAATATGGACTAGGTGACAGGAATTTTCCCTGGAGGGAAAGAAAGTTTTAATTCATGTCTAGTAGTAGTAGACAGGTATAGCAGGAGTGTCAGATGCCTTACCTGCCATAAAGAGGAAACAGAAATGGAAAAAGGCATTCTGTTTTGGAATAAAATCATAGCCAGTTGTGATGTCCCAAGAATTATAATCAGTGATAGAGACCCCAAATTAACATCAGAGTTTTGGACTAATATTTATGAAGTTCTAAGAACCAAACTAGCATTCTCAACAATCTACCATCCACAAACAGATGGCCTGGAAGAAAGGATGATACAGAATTTTGAGGACATCATTGGAAGATTTTGCGCTTATGGAATGGAATACAAAGACCATGAGGGATAAACCCATGACTGGGTAACCCTTCTACCAGCAGTGTAATTGGAATACAACACCAGTTTGTACTCATTAGCTGGAAATCCCCCTGATATACTGGAGATGGGATGAACTCCACTTCTACCAGTAGATTATTTAAAGAAGAACCCCCTTTAAATACATCCTACAGCCAAATATTTCCAAACAATATAGAAGACAGCTTGTGAGAAAGCAGAAAAATGTATATTATAAGCCAAACAATACAAAAAACAGAGAAATGAAAAGATCCACCAAGAGCCTGACTTCAAAGAAGGAGACCGATTCCTGATCTCAACATTGAAATTCAATAGATTTAAAGGTCCTAAGAGAATTAGAAAGTCATTTGTAGTACCATTCACCATATTCAGACTAATAGGGAAGAATTCAGTAGAAGTAAGATTAACTGAGGAGGTCTGTAGGAAACACCAACTCTTCCCAGTCAGCCTGGTCAAAGAATATCATCAAAAAGATGATGAAACATTTTGCAGCAAAAAAACCAGAGTCCCAAATGAGGAAATGGTGGAATAATATGATTCACCTGGACCAGTGAAGAAAATAATCAAATACAAAAAATAAGAATAAATGGGAAAGACGATATACAATACCTGGCTAGATATAGGAATAAAGTAGCAGATTAAAATAATTTCTATCTCAGAAAGAAATCCCCAATGAAAAAATTCACCCCAGGAGATTAAGAGCCTCTAGGAGAGAAGAAGAGGCTCATAAATGATGACCCTTCTTTTGAGGGAGGGTATGTCAGCTTGTGACTCCAAGAAGAGCATCAGCATGAAATCCCACATAACATAAATAATGGTATGAAGAGTATTGAACAAGTATAGCCAATAAAGGTAAAACATAAAGAGGAAAACTCCTCAGATATAAACATACCAACCTTACCCAGATCAGATAAGAAAAGACAAACATAAGACCAAATAAGAAAAAAGCTTTAGCTTCACCTCTTATCTAACTTATGCATATTGAAGGAAAACCCAACAAAAATGGTATTTCTCTTGAAGCTCCCAGGGGTGATATCCAGTTGTATCATGCATTCCTCTGTAGAAATACTACATCAGGAGATACCATTGTACTACCTTTTTCACCAAGGACCCCCAGAAGGTCTGAGAGGGCTTGTACAAAGATGTACAAATGTACAGCCAAATTATATATCTGAGTGAGAGCCTTAATCTGAGATATGTTAGAAACCTGTACCTAAAAAATAGACAGAGGTATCTTAGCTCAAAGGTTTAATTCTCAAAATACAGGATTTCTGAAAATAGAAATATAAATAAACCCCTATATCTTTGGCATATATTCTTAAAGATGGACTTTTTTGTATACCCAACTTTGGAGCTCATCACGCCCTAAAGATCTGTATCATTGGAATAAAGACATATTGTAAGTTGGAGAATATATCTGGCTTGGAAGTTCATGAAGCCACATCCTCATGTACAAAAATATATCAGAAAATTAGGATCCGTTATAGATTTTTCTATTTTTGGAAAGGGTAAATATGAAGAATGTCAAATTTAAGAGATTATCAATCCCTTTGATACTGTGCTCTTGTATTCTTTATATCTCAGAAAATGACTAAGATATCTGGATTGGAAGATTTTTGATTGTAAGGTTTGACTATGAAACAATAAGTAAAAATTACTAATTTATTACTTATTGTACTCTGAATGTCCTTATAATTGAAATAAATAAGATTAAAATAATAATAATAATAAAGAAATATTATTATTATGGCGTAAAAATATTATATTATTAAATAAATATAATAATATAATTAATATTATATGAAATTATAATATTATAAATAATATATTAATATAAAATAATTAATATATTATAAAGCTCTTTATTATTGTTACCAACAAATAATAAAGGCGTAAAAAACTGTTTTTTATAAATAAAAAACAATTAATAACAATAATATTACTAATATTAAAGTTATATATTAATATAAATACTATTCATATTAATTAAGAATTATTAAGAGTGATAATAAGAGAGAAATTATTATAATAAGATGAAATAACCTACTTTTAACACTTAAAATAATAATTTTGAGATATTTTACGCCAAAAGAATATAATACAACTTTTTCAAATTGTATTTACAATAAAAAATAAAGAAAATTACTAAATTTCTTGATTTTACGTGGAAATGAGTTTATAGAGAGATTTATGACAAAAACAATTAAAGAATTGATTTAATCACGTAAAAATAGTGATTAATATTAAGATGGTCTTTGGTCTTTAATAATATAAGAGTTTTATATATAAAGAATAAAGAAATTACCTTTTATTTAATTGATTTAATGTTTTTGATGCGTCTGAGGGGTAAATAGAGTAAAAAGAGCTCTATTTATAGTAAATACCTCCCTCCTAGAGTCCAACAGGCTTCTAGTAGACGTTTACTGATCATATCCACTGTAATTGATCAATATTTTAAGGTTTGAGGGTGATTACATCATGATCAAATCATATTACATCATTATTACACCATTATTTAGAGTTATCACTATAACTCTAAGTTTGATGACATCAGAGGCTTGGCAGAACCCCAAATTTCGTGGATTTTATTAGTTTTAATCATAAACTAATAGTATTAACCAATTTTATCACTCTTAAGACTGTTAAACTTAAATTAAGGTTACAGTATGTGATCATAACTGCTCAAATTAAGCTCAAACTTTGATCCTCAATAACCTTTAAGATTTACACGCTACAGCAATTCAGAGAGTGAATTCTGATAGCCTGGCATAACCTTATTATGCTGCCAAGAGCTCTTCATTACATCATCAAAACACTGTACTTTTGATGATTTTTCTTGTAACTCATCTTTTCTGTCGAAATTCAATATTTTAAACTTCAAACCTTGATTTCAGGGGGTTATACCCTGAATTTAATAATACAAATTACATCATTCTTCACAAATGAACTATTAGAATCCAACTGTATACTTTTTTTTAAGTTTGGAACACTTTCACAACAAAGTGGTCAACAGCTCTGTTGATTTTTATCAATAATTCATCATAGGTTTTAACCTTGTTTATAATTTGTAAAATAAAGTTCATATCTGTGCTCTTACAGTAATTACGTGGTAACTTTATTGTTGGTTCATCATTCTATCATGTATAGTTTAGAAGATATTAGCTATGATCCTTGAATATATGCGTTGACCAAAAAAGAGCATATATTCAGGATAATTCCTTAGGTATTAACATTGGAAATTAGCTTATTAATTGTTTTATGTGTGGAATTACATGGGGAATCCACTGGTACAATTTATTTCACATGTTGTTTCATTAGTTCTTGAGATAAATGAGTTTTTATGGTTTTTATAAGGTATTATACCTTATAATTCCTTAAATATTGACCTTACAGATATGCCATAAAAATGGTATATGTGTATTTTTCCATGGGGAATCCAATGGTGTAATTTATTTTACATGTTGATTCATTGGTTTTTAAGTTAAACCAATTTTTGTACCAATTTATGGTATTTTTTGTATATTTAAGTAATTATTCTAAGTAATTTTAATATAATTATATTAAAGGTATAATTGTTCTGAGTCTTTTTGTGACCTTATTGGGTATGTGTTCATATCTCAAAGGCTCACATTGATCAATAGTCATCTGTACCAAACCTGTACCAACCAGTATTGTCTTGATACTTAAAAGCATGATTTTTCAACATTTGAACCCTTACAAAATGACTAATATTAGTCATGAAAACAACAGGGAGATGTCATAATAGTGCTGATGTGGCCTGTGAATGGTTTTCCACTCTTTATTGATGCAGAATGATCACTTTTGGTCCAAAAATCACAATTATGACAGTACGTCTGTCAGGAATGATGGTATACAGACACAATACATACTCCAGAGTGAAAGCCTCTAATATGAAGACATATTAAGAGCTTACCAGCCCTTCAAAATCCCCAAAGGATATGAAATAGGGACTTTTCTCACTGAAAAGCCTCATCTTATCTTACTATTACTATTCCTAGGTGACAAGAATTTTATGAACCACTAGTGTCCTTAGAATATCCAATATAATAAAAAAGCTAATTATTTCAATACTTACTCATAGTCAAAGATATTAGAGTGTTGCAACCAAGTTACTCAATATAATTATCACCACTGTTACCATGTTAAAAGTAGGAAATCTTATTATTAAAATTATTCTTTCTTGACATGTCACAGTCATAATACTGGCTTGTCCTTAAATTTCATAGCTACTATATAGACTCACCCTAACAATTGTTCAGATATTCACATGTCTTAAATCCTGCAGAGTTTGCTTGCTCCATGATGTTTTTTATAAATGTGTCTTGAGGAAATGAAGGCCACCATCATATAGCCCTGATTTTTTGCTTTCCAAAACCCTCCACTTTGGGTATGTCACACTAAATCTGTAGAAGCTAAATGAGAGATGAATGTTTTGTTAACCCTTATTTGGCTTCTTATATTTGTCCAGAAATTCTGTAGTCTTGAAGCTAGCTCAGCTTGGCTTGTACCATTGAATATCCATGACTGACAGATTCAATTTAAACGCCCATTTGATGGGGTTCAACCTCTTTCTCCAGGTTTTACATGGAAGGTGAAAATTAAGGTTTATGCTCAGAAACTGATTTGAGAAGGATAAAATTTGTCAATATTTTTCCTATGTTTATGGGAATTGTATATTGGGAAAGAGGTCACTTTCCTCTTTCCTTTGATATATTTTGAGCTGTTTTGGCCCAGTTGAACCTTTGGGTGTTATTTTGCTCCAACATTGGTTTATGGTATTCTGTCCATCATACTTGAGCTCTGGGTTTGAGTCACAGGCTGACATACCCTCCCTCTAAAAAATACTCATAATTGATGAGACTGTTCATCTCTCCTAGAGCCTCTGAATCTTCTCAGGTGAAAGTAACCATCTGGTATTGAATTGTCTGCCAACCATTTTTCTTTATCAGCTGTTTTGTCATCGAATCTGACCAAATGCTGTCTATAGTATTTCCCATTTAGTCTGATCTTCCTGCCTTATATGATGTTTTTCACTGGTCCACAGAGGTCCTCTACTTCCACTATTTCTTGTGGATTTTGGCTCTTGTTCCTGGAGGGGAACCTATCCTCTCCTTTTTGGTGGTAAGGCTTGACTAAGATTAGTGGGAACACCAGCTGTTTCCTATGGAATTTTTCTGTGAGTCTGATGTGCACTGCATTTTCCCTATAAACCTAATGATAGTTAATGGTCCCACATATGAGTCTCTAATTTTATTCAGACCTTTGAGGTTGTTTAGATTAAAGGTAGACACTAACACCTCATCACCGTATCTGAAATCTTTTTCCTTGTGGATGTTTTCATAACTCTTCTTGTTATATTTCTTTGCATCAGCTATGAATCTTGTGGATTTATCATATGACCTCTTCCACATATGATGGAATTACTTGGCCATGGGGTAGATAGTTAGGAGGTTTTCCTTCAAGTGATCCACAGGCAATAATGGGTTACACCCCTTTTCTACCAGTGAGGGTGATTTCCCTGTGGCAGAATGCTGACTTGTATTGTAAGACAGTTGAATAGCTGGTCAAAGTGTAACCCAGTAAAGGGTGTACCTTCATGGTCTTTGTATTCCATGCCATATGAACAGAAACTTCTGATGATGTCCTCAATTGTTTGGATCATCCTTTCGGCTAGTCCATCTGTTTGTGTATGATACACTGTGAAAAATACAAGTTTAGTCACAAGAAAGTCATAGAGGCTAGTCCAAACTTCTGATGCGAAGTTGGCATCCCTGTCACTTATGATAATATTAGGTACTCAACAGGTAGCTATGATGTTATTCCAGAATAAAAGGGCTGTGTCAATAGCTGTATCTTCCTTGTGACATGGGAAGCATCTAACATGTTATCTAAACCTTTCCACTGCAACCAGTCAAGCTTCTTAGTTTGACTTTCCTCCTGGTACAAGGCGTGTTACCCAGTTCATTTTGATGGTTTCCCATGGGTTCTTAGGTTCCTCTATGTGTTGGAGTGGCCCATAATTTTACCCAAGTTTCCTGTTAGTGTAACAACCACTAGTCAGGGGTAAGGGTATTCAATCTTACACCCACTCAAACACCTCAAATAAGAAATCCACTGTGTGTATCAGTAATCAGTTTCAGCAATCTTCCTTGCTGAAACATGCATAAAGTCTGGTGCATCAATACATCCTGTCAATACTTGTACAGGTTGGAATTACCCAATACAGTTTGGATACATTATCCCAAAACTTTATTATCACTCAACACTACCACTCCTCCTGTAAAGATTGTACAGGACCAGTATTGGCCAGATTCAATTCAATCATCCATCCCTCTCATGAAGACTCTCTGTCTGGATCAGGGTTGTTGGGTCTTACATATACCAGCCCCTCTTTCTCTCCCCTGGGGACTTTTCCCCAGTTAATTAATTTAGTTGATTTATTATTTTATAAATATTCTAACTCTGATTTTGGGTATTCTATTTATTTGGTATTAAGGTAGTATTTGCATTTCTTCTCACCTTTTCAGTATGAGGTGTGGTGGCCATATCTTTATTAACCCTCCTTTTTTCTTCTGACAGGCTGGAACCGTGAACTTGTACTTTTTTGTGGTTGGCTCTTTTATTTCTCACTCTTATTCTTTGTTGCTGTTTTTTTCTCATATTAGTATTTCTTAGCAATCTTACTCTCATTACACTATTAAGTGTTCTGCCTTATCCTATCCTTGAGCCCTCTTCACTTAAAGGAGCCCCTGTGACAGTTAGCCTCTGGAATCGTTCCCAGGTTTTGATTTATTCACTCAACTCTTGTTCCAATTGAGGCCACCAAGCTGTTCTTTCTACCCTCTATTTTATCGTATTTCTACTCATGTGTCCCTTTCATGAACATTCATGGCATGATTAAAGGATCAGGGAGACATGGTCCCAGTCTATCACTTTGAGGGCACAAGTGAGCTTCTCCCTTTTATAAAGGAGTTCATCTATAGGGAAATATCTATTGTCCTTATAATCCCTCAACTAGGGTTCATCTAACTGGGATTCCAGTTCTGGGATGCTGTATTTTTGTTGAAGGAGTTACAACAATATGATACACTGTTTGTTTTTGGAATAATATCTATTAAAGGAATTATAAAATTCAATTTTGAGCTAAGAGGAGCCTATCCCCAATTCAGGAGTTCTGATCTCCTCTGGTCCACTTTGGTCAGTATCTGGGGTACCACTTCCTGGTGCCCTTTCAGACAGTCTGAGGGTTTTCTTCCTCTTTATTTCCATAAAATGGATAGGAATTTTGGAAGCTACTTCTGGGTCATAAGCTGGATTCCTTTTGACATTGTCCAATGACCATATACTGAGGCCATCTGCATTATTATGGCTTTTCTCCTCCTTAAATATCATGGCCATATTGCCTCTATACTCCTGCATGGATATTAACCATCTTATCATGTGTCTATTAGTAGTCTTAATGTTGGGAAAAGACTTGAGTGCAGTGCAGTCTGTTTATACTTCAAAGACTGCACCCTCCTAATTTCAATGTAGTTTTTCTAGGGCCCAAATGAAACATATGCATTCTGTCTGGGTTTCTTCATATCTAAACTATGAATCTCTCAGTTGTCTCAAGATATAACAGATTACCCCTTCTCTAGGTTCACCCTCTACAATTGTTCTTTGGTGAAGGGCTTCCCCTAATCCTTGGCTACAAGCTGCATATATGTACACATTGAATTATGATTTAAAGTCAGGTAGAATAAGGGCAGTTTTATTGGTGAATTCAAGATTGATCCTCTCTAATGAATCCCTGCTTTCCTTGGTAATCTCAAAAACTACATCTTCCAAAAATAACTTGCATAAGCTGCTAGTTATTTGGGAAAATCTTTTAATGTAGTTTCTGTAGTAGCTAAAAAACCCAGCAAAATATTGTGTTTCTTTGATGGTTTGTGGTACTGGCTTTTGTTGTATTTATTCTAATTTTTTCTGATATACGGCCTGGCTAAGGCCTGAGACTATCTGTCCTAGTGCCAAGAGTTCCTGTTGGCCAAAATAACACTTAAGTGAAATATTCAGATGAACGGGTTTTCATTTTCTCAAGACTCTGTATATTCATTGCACATGGTCTTCTGATGTTTCTGAGTATATAATGATATTATAAATATGTAATACCATCCAGCCTTCTAATATTACTTTTTTAAATATTTTTTTCCATCATCCTTTGGCAGTAGGCTGAAGCATTTTTTATTCCAAATGGCATCCTGGTTTACTCATATATTCCCATGTGACATATGATTCCATGCAGCTTCATGGAGTTTGACTTAACTCTATTTTAGTGAAATACTCTCATACAATCCATCTTATTGATGTATTTGGCTTTTGCAAGTCTATCTGGAGATTGGGGTACCTGTCTGATTTGGTGTAGTTTTTCAGTTATCTAAAGTCTCCACATGATCTAGACTTGCAAACATGCCAAGTGATAAGGACAGGTGTGGTTACTTCCTCTATTTAATTTTATCCTATCTTTCTGATAACATCCATATCTAGGAGTTAATTTAAATGTTTTTCAATTTCTTTTCTAATTTCCAGGCTTTCTGTGTATGTTTCAAAGATTGTGAAACTGTGACCTAAAATACCAGAAAAAGATTAAGAAAATTCAACCTTTATCTTGTAGCTTTTTCTGCTCAGTTGTAATGATTGCACGATCAAGCAACCCAGGGTCTAATCATGGTGGTGGTGGTGGACTTCCTGTTCCAAAATGGCCCTGAGTGGAGAGCTAGAGTGCTTTTTGATGTTTTCTGGCATTAATGTTACAGTATGGAGCTCTTCTCAGCACGGGTAGATATGCTGTTTCCATATCTAAGCTAGATATCATTCTATATCATGGACTCTGATTTTTCTTAAGGGTTCTTTGCCTCTGTAAATAGCTGGTCTATTCTTCCTGATAATTTTCAGTAAACTAAGGATTTTTTTTACTAGTGATGTTAGAGCTGAATTGTCCCTCTTCCAAGTCATTAAGTAACTCCTACAAGGGGTCTTGGTTGGACAACTGGTATATATCAAGGGAAAATTTCTTCTCCTTGTTTGTACCTATTTTAATATGCCTATTTTTACTATTGTAACTATCAATGCCATACATCCTTTGGTAGCTTGTGCCAGTGGGAATCTTCAAATACTAGAACATATTTTTGGGTCTGATATCAACTTTCTTGTGGGTTATTATTATTTCCAATGTAATAGTCTCAATTGATGTCATCTTTTTCAATGCACATTTAAATTTTTCTCCTTGGTTGGAAGGAGTTTCTTTTCCCAATTTAAGAAGTGTCTGTCCAGATATTCTCTGGCCACTATTGAGAAGTGTGAACCACTGTCAATGATCAGTGGGTGTTGAGAATTTTCAATAAAAACAGTCATCTTGGTGGCTGTCTGTCACAACCACGTATTTTGACCCTCCTCCTTGATGGCAGCGGCAATCCAACCTGGAGCCAAGTTGGGGCCAATTGGCCATGTCACATCATTTATGGCCAATTGACCCCTTTTGGGTGTTCCATGGCTCTTACGCCATAACCCATTCCATTGGCCACGTATGGCCTCAGGCCATATCCTGCGTCATTGGTCCTCTTGGCCAATTTCCACCTCACCAACCCCCAGGCCTCCATCACTGTTTTTGGGCCTGGGGGGTCCCTTTGTCTTCTAGGAGCTTCCAGGCCCCATGGCCACCTTCATTGGTTTCCTGGCCACCCCTTTCATTATGGGGGTTTTGGCCTAAATGGCCTTTTTGGGCCATTTAGGCCCCCCACGGCTTCTACGGTCCGTGGGCCGTAATACGCGGTCCGTAAGCCGCGGTCCGCGGTCCGTAGGCGGATTAGGCCCCTTTTGGCCTAATCCAATGAGGCCAAAAGGGGCCAAAGGGGGCAGCCACCTAGCCCCCAAGGCCAGGTGGGTCCCAAACCACAATTGGGCCCACCTGAGCCATTTTTGGCCACCAATCCCTTGGATCCATTTTTGGCCATAAATCCCGTAGGACCCATTTTTGGCCATGGACCACCATGGACCAACTTCACCGTCATGGCCTCTGGCAACCACCAGAGGCCACCAAATCATCTCAACAAGCATTTCCCTCAACTTAAGGGAGGATTGCTTCATTCCTCCATGCACCTCGTACTCAAGGTTGCAGGAGTGGTGCATATATGGTGTTATATACCATTATGCACCATTTTTGCTCAGCAATTCAATAGTGACATTTTCAGGACCCAAATCAACCTTCTTAACTCAAGGTACCAAGATCCAACGCCCATTTCGAAGGAGAACCTTTGGACTCATCAGTTTGGTAATCCATGGCGGCAATCAGAAGACCATTCAAGGACTCCAATCACCTGGCTCAGCAGGAGTTGGGTTGGCAATCTCATTCAGGGTTATTCTAAGGGCAATTCTCAAAAGGTATTACATCTTTTCAATCAGTTGTCAAGGCATCAAGTATTTCAATACTTCTTGGACAACTCAATTGGTTCATACAGGCGGTAATCAATCAACCTGTACGTACTTGGCCCAATTGGGCCAATTCATATTCTACTGTGGGAATTCAATCACACAGTTTCAAATTCAAGATGGCCAGAACTGTATTGGCCAGATTCGGACAATACAGCCGGTGATCCAACTCCAGGATCAATCTTTCAGCTTTTCACATATACTGGCCACCTTTCAGCACCTGGGGACTTTTTCCCCAGTTAATTAATATATTGGATTTATTTTTATCCTTATTTTCTTTTACCTTATTAAAGTTAATACTAATAATCTTAAGTCAGTCATTCAGCACCCTTTTCTTTTATTTCCTCGCCTGTCCAGTGGATATTGGTGGTCATATCCTTACACTAATTCCATTTCCTTTTCTGGCAGGTTGAAACAGTGAATTGACGATTCACCTGGTTGGCTTCTTGGCTTTTGGCATCTTTATTATCTTTGGCCATTGGCTTCATCTTTTTCTTATCTCATCTTTTGGCATATTTGTTCTCTCCCATATTCTTTCTTAGAGAAAATTCATTCTTATTATTCTTTTATCTTTGGAGCCCTCCAAGTGAGTTCTTGATTCCTGAGTGCCAGGCCCTCTTCTTCCAAGAGCCCCTGTGACATTATATTAATTAACTCATAATTCTTCTTTATTCATTCATTCTTTTATTCTTATATTTTAAATTAATTCATTCATTTTATCAAAATTATGATTCTTTAACGTTTTATGATCTTATGATTCTTCGTCACCTCTCAATTTTCTCTCATTCATTCTTCATTCTGAAAATTGAAGGCTGACCCATTTTTTATTTTTTGTTATCTTTTCAATCTCATTCTCAATCTTAATCAATCTATTTTTATCCATAATTCAGGCATTTTTTATCTTTGGTTCTCAAGTTATTCATCAGGTTATTCAGACAAGTTCTTCATATCAGGATTCACTTTGATTTATTCCTCAAGAATTTTTGATTTTTTGGAAGAATTCACTTGAAAATTGATTTGATTGACTAATTTGACACAATTGAAATTGACCTCAAGATAATTGATTGACCTGAAGATTTTATTGATTTTGCTGATTATTCACATCAAGATTTTTGACATAAATTGATTTTGACTCAAGAATTCATTTTGATTGATTGATTTTTTCTGCAAGATTTTGATTTGATTTGATTTTGATTGTTTGATTGATTGTTTTATTGACTTCAAGATTCTCATTGATATTGATTTTTACTTCAAGACTCATTTGATTTGATTGATTGACGTATTTGAAGAATGTTGATTCATTGATTATCCAATTTCCTCAAGATTTGATTGTTGATTTTGTACTTCAAGAAAATTTTGATTTTATTTCATTTATTTTGGTTGATTATTCCTGAAATCATTCCAGTTCAACATTCGCCTCCAGCAAGACATACTAGATCTCAGGCCAGAGCTCAAGCTGTTCTGACTCCAACCCCAAGGGCTCCTCTTGACGGTACCCCAGCAGTTTCTCAACTGAGGGCCAGATTGGACAGAGGACCCATTATGGAAGGAGCAGCACCATCCAGGAAGGAAGGAAGAGGGCCAAGAAGATCAATGTCTTTATCAGGAGTGGTTGGCGGATTCCCAGGATTTTCAAGAACCAGTCCCAAGGTTCAAGGTGAAGATGGTGAAGAGGAGGAGGAGAATTCTGTGGAAGAGGAAGAGTCTAATGGCACTGAGGCTGCTCCTGCTCCTGTGGGAGCATCTGAGGGCACCAGAGGACCAACTCCAGCCCAGTCTGATCAGCCTGCCTCTCATCAGTCTGAACCGTCTTTATTGGCCATTATGCAGCAAATGACTCAGATTATGGCCAATCTTCAAGCAGCTTCTTCTTCTGAATTATCAAGACCAAAGAAGAAATTTCATTCTCAAAAGCGGGACAAGCCCCATTCTTCATTGTTGAATAAGGACTTCAAGTTGAAAGGTTCTGAAAAGGAAAGAAGAATCAAGGAGGGTTTGTGTACCTATTGTGGTGGGAAGCATAGTCTTGAGTCCTGTGTCAAAAGGCCTCAAAACAAGCTTACCCAACCGTCAGGCGGTTTTCCCAGCCAGGGAAAAGCCTGAGTGAAGATCATGTTGTGTTCAATGGTCTTCACAGTTTTCCTTCCAGAGCACAATTGTGCATTCTGAATACTGGTGTCAAGAATTCTCTTAAATTCTTTGTTTTCTCTTCTCTTTCTGATGTTTTTTACAGTATTCTCATTGATTCTGGTGCTACACACTCATTCATTGCAAAGCAGTTTGTTCACAAGTACTCATTGACTACGTCAGAACTTCCAGAGAAGATTCCTCTTATTATTTTGGACTCCTCTGAGTCCCCTTCCTTATTTGTGACTCACCATACTAAATATATGGTTGAGCTCCCTTCCTTCCCAAGCTTTGAATGGGATTTTTTAGTCATTGATACTCCCAAGGGAGAAGACCTCATATTGGGCTTTGACTTTCTCAATCATTTGAATCCTTCTATTGATTGGAGGCAAGGGCTGATCACCTTTAATACTTATCAAAAGGACTATTCTGATCCTTCCAATTCCTTCCGTAATGACTCTTCTTCTGCCAAATCATGTGCAGCTCTGGTTGGTGATTCTAGAACACCATCAGTCCCATCTTCTGTCCATATTCCTTCCCTTAATTCCCATCTGTCATTACCATCATTTGGAGATGAGGTCTTCAAAGAGATTCAAGATGTTGGGGAAGATGATTCTGTATCTTCACTTCATCTCTCCTTTGGGAATATGGACCTTCCTCCTTCATCTTATCATGACTCCCTGGAGGAGTTGTGGGATGAAGAGGAAGAGCCAGAAGAAGTAGAAACCGTGATGAAGGTTGTTCCCTCTGTTTATCACCAATACTTGGATGTATTCTCCAAGGTGAAGGCAGAGAAACTTCCTCCTCACTGTGCCTGTGATCATCATATCGAACTGGAGGGGTCTCTACCTCCAGTTGGGGTGATCTACTCTTTATCCAAACAAGAGTCAGATACACTCAGGGCCTACATTTCAGAGAATGTAGAGAAAGGTTTCATCCGGCCAAGCTCCTCCTCAACAGGAGCACCTGTCCTCTTTGTTAAAAAGAAAGATGGTGGCCTCCGTTTGTGTGTTGATTACCGCAAACTCAATGCTGTCACTAGGAAGAACAAATATCCTGTTCCTCCTATGAACCAGCTTCTTAATGTCTTTAATGGTTCTTCTATCTTATCCAAGATTGATTTGCGTGGTGCATATAACCTGCTCAGAATCAAGGAGGGTGATGAACATTTGACATGCTTCAGAACTAAATATGGCAGTTTTGAGTACTTGGTTATGCCATTTGGGCTCACCAATGCTCCTGCCTCTTTTCAGAATCTTGTCAATGATATATTCCAAGATCTTCTTGATGTTTTTGTTGTGGTTTATTTGGACGACATTATGGTCTTTTCCAAATCTGAGGAAGAACATGTCACCCATGTGTCCACTGTTCTTTCCAGACTCAGAGCCAATAACCTTTTTGCCAAGGCTTCTAAATGCCTTTTTCATGTTTCTAGTGTAGAATATCTTGGTTATGTTGTTTCTTCTGAAGGCCTCAAGATGGACCAAGCAAAAGTCCAGCAGATCCTTAATTGGCCTCCTCCAAGAAACCTCAAGGCTCTTCAATCCTTCCTTGGCTTTGCCAACTTCTACCGCCGTTTCATCAAGAATTATTCAAAGAAAATCAGTTCACTCACCAGTTTCCTCAAGAAAAATTCCTGTTTCCCCCTCAATGAGGAAGCTCTTAGCCAGTTTCATCAACTCAAAGAGGCCTTCACTACTGCTCCAATCCTTTCCCACTTCAATGCTTCTCTACCCACCATTGTAGAGACCAATGCATCCGATTATGCTTTGGGTGCTGTACTGAGTCAGGTCTCTGACTCAGGAAAATATCCCATTGCATTTGACAGCCGCAAGCTTATTCCAGCAGAACTCAACTATGAAATTCATGACAAGGAACTCCTTGGTATAGTCTGGGCTCTCAAGCGCTGGAGGGCTTTTCTTCTTTCTCTGTCCTCTCCTTTTGAAGTTCTCACCGATCACAGTTCCCTTCAATACTTCATGTCCTTAAAAGTACTCACTCGCCGTCAAGCCCGCTGGGCTGAATTCTTATCTGAATTTCATTTTTCAATCACTTACCGCCCTGGCCGCCTAGCAACTCTTCCAGATGCCTTATCACGTCGGGACGACGTCTATCCGGAGAGGGGGGAGGATTTCATCAGCAAGAATCCAATGAATTTTCAACAACTCATTAAGCAAGATGAAGTTCAACCCTCAAAGTTTTTTGCAGTCAAGGTGGATTCTTTTTCAAATTTGATTGATTCAATTCAGAAGAAATTATGGCAAGATCCTCAGTACAGAAGTATCCTTCAAGATTTGGGTAAAGGTAAATCCATTCAGGATTACTCTCTTGACTCCTCTTCCCAACTTCTCCTCTTCAAAGATCGGGTGGTGGTCCCAAATGACCCCACAATCCAACTCAGCATTCTTCAAAAGCGTCATGACTCTCCTCTAGCTGGACACTGTAAGGTGTGGATATGAAACTTTGATTAAAAATCAAGTACTTTTCCTGTCCTCAAAATTTGTATAAGGTAAAATTCAGTTAAAAATAGTATGAAATATTATTTTTAAGAGAAAACACGCCAATTTTATTGTTTATAACTTTATTAGTATAAAACAATAATATTATAAAAATTTATTGTTTTACCAACAATAAAGATTTATCCAAAAAATACTCTACAAGAGATATTTTAAGGCTACAAAAGAAATTTCTTCAAGAGCAATTTCAATTGGAATTAATTGAGCAAAGAACTGCAAGCAATTAATTAAAGAACAGAGTCTTTAAAAAGAATATTAAAGAGAAAACACGCCCAAAAGTGACCAGAGTGAATTTGGAAACAAAGTGACAAAGTTAACAGTGATGAAAGATGCTTTAATTCACTTTTGGGGTGGTTCAGGGGTAAAAATGATTATAAGAGTTACAAACAATGATTATAATGATTTTTTCACGTGGTTAAAAGGTTTAAAATGATTTAAAAGAGGTGGTTGGAATCTTTTATTGATTGGTTTAACAGTTTTAAACTAATTAATAAAAGGAAAAGATTCTAACATGAAGAGAAAAGTGGGGCAAAGAAGACATTCTTTTATAGCCATCAATTCTCTTACTCCAAAAGTAAAATTTACTCTTGTCAGTCGTGAAAAACAGTCTGACAACAGAAAAGCCAATTATGGCATCATTGAACCCTGGTTTAGACCAAAAAGGGCTGGTTTAAGCCATTTTTAGCCATTTTTAGCCATTTTAGACCCTTAAATCAGCCATTACTATAGCAATACCAGGCCTAGAGCCTTCAAAACACGTCAGAATGTGTGTCAGAGGCGTAGAAACCAGTTAAAACTGTTTTTATTATGATTGTTTTATCTTAAGGGTAGTTTTACCTTCTTGGCAACAGCTAAAACTACCCCAGTTGGTATCAAAACCTCATCATCAATTGAGTCCACAGACCCTGTAACTCAATTCCAGGCCAAAAGTGATGAACTTTTGCGTGAATTTTGACATCCCACGCCTGTCAGCAAGGATTTTGGGGGTCTAGCTCCCCCTTAGAGCTGGAGTTCCTTTCCCCCCCCCAATTTAATCTTTCCAATTTATTTTTCCTTTAATTCCTCATCATGTATTATACTTATAATTTACACATGTAATTCAATTCAATTGTACAGTACAATACAGTAATAATTGACACCTCATATGTAAATCAAAGTTCACTTATGTAATACACGCGCACATTTTGACATTTCAATTGAATTCAATTGAAAATACTTTAATTCCTCATAACTTCTAAACTAAACACAACACCTCAATTTTAACACAAAAATTGATGGTTAACACCACATGTGGTGTGAATTAAATTAAGGTTTTGAGGATTTTCAACTTTTGTATTGAAAATACTAAAAACTTAATTTAAGCTTATTTAGAGTTGAGTTACAAAAATTTCACTCAGAGGTGACCCCACCTGATTTTTTATGAGGAATCCAATGGTGAAATAAAATTTATATGTTTATTTATTGGATAAAAAGTTATAATAAATTTTATTTAACTTTTTTCCAAATTTATTTATTTTTTCACAATTTTGTTAAAATTTCATTTTTACTTAAATTTTTCAAGTATAAATGTAATTTTATATTTACAAAATTTAAAGTAATTTTATTTTTAAATTATAATTAATTTTTTATTTTTAATATAATTTTATATTTATATTTTTTATTTTTATTTTAATAATATAAATAAATTTATTTTATTTATATTAATATGTTATTTTTTATATTTGTGGTCTTTTGGGTATATGAAATTACCTCTAAGGCTCACATTCCCTCCCCCTAAAAAAGAATATTACTTTGTAATATTGGTGTTTCTAGTGTGTCTGAATCTCCTCAGGAGTTTGGTGGCTTCTGGTATATCTTTCTCTTCTAACCATTCATCTTCACAAGTTGGGTCACTGTACCTAACAAGGTATTCCCTTACTTTCTTGGTTCTTAATTTCCTTTCTTTAAGAACTTTGGTTATTTTCTTAGTACCAGATGTCTCAATAGGAGGTATAACTTGGGGAATCTTATTCCTCAAGGGAAATTTCTCAGCATCACTAGATTTGTATGGCTTTATCAAGCTTACTGGAAATGTAGGGTGCTTATTGCTAAGTTCTTCAGATAACTCTACTTCAACAGCATTTTCTCCATGGAGGGCCTTAATCACAAAAGGTCCTGCAAAGGAGTCTTTTAACTTTTTACATCCTTTGATGTTATTGAAGTTAGTGGTGGATACAAGAACTAGGTCCCCCACTTTGAAATCTGGAGTTGCATGAGATTTATCCCATTTGTCTTTAGCATATGCAAAAGAGTCCTCCATGCATCTCACTGCATGCTTTCTAGCTTTGTCTAGCATTCCTTTGAAGCTAGCAGCTGTGGGATGTATTTCAATTAAGTCTTTCCTCAAGGAATCTTGGGGTAACTTGGGGTTCCATCCTTTTTCTAGAATAGCAGGAGTCTGATTGGTACTGGAATGGATTGATGTTTTATATGCTAATTCCAGTGCTGGTAACAGAGTACACCAATCATGGGTAAATCCATCACAATCTTTGAATTCAAGGCCATATGCACAAAATCTTCTCACCATGTCCTCTAAGGTTTGGATCATTCTTTCAGCCAGACCATCAGTTTGTGGGTGGTAGGCTGTAGAGAAAGACAGTTTTGTGCCAAATAATTGGTGAAGATTTGTCCATAGAGCTGAAGTGAATTTGGGATCTCTATCACTGATGATATTTGTAAATATCCCAGTCCATGACACTACTCTATTCCATATCAGAAGAGCTGTATCCATGGCTGTATCATCTTTGTGACATGGTAAAAAGATTGGAGTTTTACTGAATCTGTCCACAATTACTAGGCAAGCATTATAGCTCTTGTCACCTCCTGGTGGTAGGCCAGTTACCCAATCCATATGGACAATTTCCCAAGGTCTGTTTGGTTCTTGGATTTTCATCATATTTCCAAGTCTTTTGCCAGTGGATTTATTTGCCTTTTGGCATCTGTCACAGGTTTTGCAATATTCTGCAACATCTTTTTGCCACATTGGCCACCATATGCAGGTCTTCACTTTCTCTCTTGTTCTGTCTTCAGAAAGATGTCCTGAAAAGGGACTATCATGGCATTCTTTCAGTACAAGATTGATTAATGACCTGTCTACAACTGTCATGACACATGTGTGCTTGGTTCTGTGGTAAATTATACCATCCAGTAGGTGAAATCTTCCTTCATTATAAGATTTTCTCCATACTTCATCCAAGGCATGTATTAGAGAGTTGTCTTTACAGTCTTTGTTAAGTAATTGGCATAAGATGCTACAATTCTTATCTTGAGTGTAACTATTTCTGACTTCTTCAAAGAAGGTGGTGTTCAAGTCTGTAACACTTATTCCTTCTATTGGAATTTGTGGTGAAGCTTCTTCTGGAACATAAGCAGGATTATCAATGTTATTTGGTAATGGCCATCTGCTTAGTCCATCTGCATTCTTATGAATATTCCCATCCTTATGAACAATAGTCATATTGCCTCTGTATTCTTGTATGGCTATTTGCCATCTGAGCATGTGTCTGTTAGGTGTTTTCATGTTCAAAAGTGATTTCACAGCTGTACAATCTGTTATTACTTCAAAAACACATCCCTCTAAGAAATAGTTCAATTTCTCTAAGGCCCAGACAAGGCATAGACATTCCATTTGACTTGCTCCATATCTGGCTTCAGTTGGTTTGATTTGCCTGGATATGAAACATATTGGTCCTTCTACAGGTTTGTCATTTATGATCTGAACTTGGTGAAGTGCAGCACCTAGTCCATCCCCTGATGCATCAATATACAGTTTGAAAGGCAATTTAAAGTCTGGCATCAGTAAGAGTGGAGCAGTGGTCAATGCTTCTCTTAGCGACTCAAAAGCTTTGACTCTGTCAACAGTCATCTCAAATACTGTGTCTTTGTCACACAACTTATAAAGTGGTCTTGCTATGGATGCAAAGTCTTTAATGTGTTGCCTGTAATATCCTGCAAAACCTAAGAATGACTGAATTTCCTTCTTATTCTGAGGCATGGGTTTTAACAATACTGCTGCAACTTTGTTTTTATCAATTCCAAGGGACAAACCAGATACAACATGTCCTAGTTCCTTAAGTTCTTTAAATCCAAAATGACATTTCTTCAAGGATATTTTCATGTTTACTGATTGGATTTTTGTCAAAACTCTTGATAATCTGTACATGTGCTCCTCCCAAGTCTTTGAACAGATAATAATTTCATCAATGTAAATGATTAACCATCCCTCTGAGAGTTCTTCAGGGAAGATTTCATTCATCATTCTTTGGAAGTGTGAAGGTGCATTTTTGATACCAAAGGGCATCCTTAAGTATTCATACACTCCACAATGAAAAATAATTCTCAAGTATTTTCTTGCTCTTGGTGTTACTACATTTTGATGGAATCCTTTAAGGGCATACATAGTGGTTATATACACTGCTTGAGATATTTGAGTAAGGGCAATTTGGATTTTTGGTATTGGGTATCTGTCTGGAACAGTGTAAGTGTTCAGAGCTCTAAAGTCCCCAACCATTCTGGATTTTCCATTATGCCACGCCACTATGACTGGTGTAGTTATTTCTACTTCCTCATTGTGGCCTACTTTTCTTATTACACCAAGGTCTAGAAGTTCTTTGATATGAATTTCTAGAGCTTCTCTTGATTTTGGACTTGCTGGATAAGCAGGTCTTCTTAAGAGTGGTGGATAAGGTCTCTCAATGTTAAGAATGATGTCAACTTCCTGACCAATAATTGCTCCCAGGGGTTCTTTGTCTGTAGCAAATGCTCCTCTGTGGTCATACAAAAGGGAAGAAAGTTCATTTTCTTGCTTATCAGTCAGATGAAGGCTTATTTCAGCCTCATTTAACTGTTCAGACTTGAATTTCTCTAACTCTAAGTTGACTGGTGATACTTTGTTTACTGTAATTTGTCTTTTAAAGGGTAAAAAGGCAAATTTCTGGCGCTTATTGTCTCCAATTGTAAAGTATCTGTCTTTGTTATTATGTAAATCTATCCCATACATGATTAAATAGTCATTTCCCAATATAAAATGGGTACTAGAGCAATTTTCCATAACAACAAATTCAACTGTGATCCTTAAATTCCCATTTATGTGTGGGAATATGACATTGGTCTCAAAGATTCCTAATGCTTTCATTGGGTTACTTGCACTGTTGAGTTTCATACCATCAATTGGTAACAATTGGTCTTCAAAATTTGGTACACAAGTCTTAAGAAAAGATTTTCCAACACAAGAGCAGAAGGCTCCTGGGTCAAGCAAAAGTTTGGTGGGCTTGTTGTCAATCACCACTTCTGTTATACAGGAGTTACCAGCTGTATAACCTTTTCCTCTGTTTGGTTTTGTCTTCATAAGTTGTGCATCTTGAACTTTTGATAAATCAACTTGACCATTGATCAATTGTGGTAAGTGGGAATAAGATTCCATGATGTCAAAAGTGGCATTGATATTTTCTATATCTTTTGAAGATTCAGAGAATATGGATGACTTATCATCTGAATTGTCTTCAATTATGTCTTCCTTTTCAACATCTGGTTCTTTTTCAATGTCAATTTCATTGATTTTCCCCCTTTTTGGACATGTATTGGCTAAATGGGTGGTGCTTTGGCAAATATGGCATTTTCTGACTGTATCTGCAGATTTATATTTAATATTACTAGAATTTTCTTTGGGGTTTTTGTCCACAGAATCTTTCCAAGGTGTATTAAACCTTGTTTTAAGATTCACCCTACTAGAACCAATTTTGGTTCTGGTGGTTACTTCTTCTAGTATATTGATAATATCCTCTGCTGAAGATTGTTCAGTAGTCCTGCTTTTGACAGCATGCTCTAAGTCACCTCCACATTGTCTCAGAATTTTTCTATGGATCATAAATTCTGACATGTCAGGATATAATGCTGTTAATCTGTCCTTTTGTTGGCAAAACCATGGTAAAGCTCTGTCTTTATCAGCATTAAATTTGGCAGATTCAAAGGCTGTTTCAACTTTAAACCTCCAAGCATCATTTGCCCATTTGTTGATGATTTGGGTTTTCCACCAAGTCCAACTCTGGTGTCCATGTGCTTGTCTTATTTTGATGTACCATCTGTGAGCTGATCTGGTAAACAAGGTGTTAAACCTGGCTGTTACCAATCTGTCTGGTAATTCAAAATCTTCTTCGATCATGTCAATACCTCTAATGAATTCCATATGGTCATACTCTCCTTCACCACTGAAGTGAGGCCATTCTTTAAGTTTTGGAACCTCTTTTAAGAGTGCTTGGCCCATTGATGGTTCCAAGTTATGAAAAGAAGTGGATAATTCATTTTTTAATTGTGAATTATCAGGATCCAATACTTGTGGATTTGGAATTCTTGTGCCCTCATTTTGATTTAGAGGTGTAGACATTCTTGGTAAGGTGTTCAGTATTTGTTCAATGTCATTCATTTTACTGTTGCTACACCTTTGGGAATTTCTGTATTCATGTTGGAAGCTTTGTATTAAATTTATTACTTCAATTTTATACATGTCTTCCTTATGTGTCAGTTCTTGCCATAACTCTGTCTGTCTTGTATTATCAGCAGTGACTTGATTCAATTTCATTGATAATTTTGATACTTCTTCTTGTGAAGCATCAAAACACTTTTTCAAGGCAATGGTATATGTCTTTACTTCAGTAAATGAATTTGAAATGTCATCAAGGACTTTCTTGTTATCTGTCTTGATAATATTTATGGCTTCTTTAATTCTTGTTTCAATTATGTCATCAATATTGAATTTAGAATATTTATCTGTTAATTCTTTAATAATGGCAGATTGTTCATTTATTTTATTGTTAGAAGAATTATCATTATTGGAATTTTTAATTGTTCTCAAAACTTTCTCAAAACACATAAGTGTTTCATTAATTTGGCACAGACTCAGGTTGTTTGTTTTAATGTTGTTACAAATGGTGTCATTTTTATCAGAAAGATGTTTTTTCACGTCATTCATAGCATTATACAACTCTGGGATGGAATCAAATATGTCAGAAATCATTTCTGGAACCTTAATCTGGCTTCCTCCTTCTTCTGTAATTCCATCATGGTTCTGGCCATCTGAAATACATTTTCCATGGCATCCTGCTGAATCTTTGGGATTCTGTAGCCCTGGCTGTAAGGTTTTGGGGCTGGTGCCTTCCCTTTGCCCTTGTTTGGAGTTTGTGGCTGCTTTTTCACGTTGGAATTGCTGCTGCTGGCCACTGGGGCTGTTTTTGGCACTGGTTTGGGTGGTGGAGGGTTGTTTTTCCTCCATTCTAGTGTCAAAAGCATCATGTTTTTCTTCTCCATCAATGGATGCCATCCATTGAGCAATTTGCAAGTGTTGGGATGGCCCAAGAATTTCCTTACTGTCAGGTAAGAATTCATGCAGTTTTTCCACAGATCTGCCAGGATCTGGTACTCCTTGTACTGCAGTGCATTGTTGTAAGCTTTGTGGCTGGCTTTGTATATGTCCACTGAGGCTTCTTGTGGCGGTGTCAGCTCTTTTTGAAGGTAAAATGGTATTATCAGCTTCAGAATGACCCATTTTAGTTGTTTGGAAGTCATCAACTGACCCTTTTCCTTCTGTACCTGGTTGGCCTCTGCCATAATCACGTCTATTACCTTTTTGGGAGCTGCTTGAGGGGTTGTAGCTGGCTCCTGATCTGGTTGAAGGCATAATTATGGTTAAAAAAGGCTTAAAATAGTATTTTTACATCAAAAAACTTACTATTGGCCAAATTTTTAGCTTTCTGAAGGGTATTACTTATGTCCAAGTTAATTAATTCAGAAGATATTGGTTCAGGCTGGTTATTTTGAGTCACAATAACAGTGCTATTATGATCAGAATTGACAGTACTGGCAGGGATAATGCTGGTTACTGTTGAGGCTGTTTCAATGTTTTCTTGTCTTACCACGTTGTCAGACACTAAAATTAATGAAAAAAGCCAATTAATTAAGTAAAAAAAAGGATATTTCAAAAAAAGAAATAAAAATTTAAGCCTCACTTATAATATGAAAAAAATTATTTTTTATGGGTTTTTTTGAATTATAAGTATTTTTTATATGTTTTTAAATTTTTCAATATAAGAAAAAGGATTTAAAAAGAGTAAAAAAAATATGTCACAGGTAAAATATCACGGCTGGGCCCCCAAATGTAAGGTGTGGATATGAAACTTTGATTAAAAATCAAGTACTTTTCCTGTCCTCAAAATTTGTATAAGGTAAAATTCAGTTAAAAATAGTATGAAATATTATTTTTAAGAGAAAACACGCCAATTTTATTGTTTATAACTTTATTAGTATAAAACAATAATATTATAAAAATTTATTGTTTTACCAACAATAAAGATTTATCCAAAAAATACTCTACAAGAGATATTTTAAGGCTACAAAAGAAATTTCTTCAAGAGCAATTTCAATTGGAATTAATTCAGCAAAGAACTGCAAGCAATTAATTAAAGAACAGAGTCTTTAAAAAGAATATTAAAGAGAAAACACGCCCAAAAGTGACCAGAGTGAATTTGGAAACAAAGTGACAAAGTTAACAGTGATGAAAGATGCTTTAATTCACTTTTGGGGTGGTTCAGGGGTAAAAATGATTATAAGAGTTACAAACAATGATTATAATGATTTTTTCACGTGGTTAAAAGGTTTAAAATGATTTAAAAGAGGTGGTTGGAATCTTTTATTGATTGGTTTAACAGTTTTAAACTAATTAATAAAAGGAAAAGATTCTAACATGAAGAGAAAAGTGGGGCAAAGAAGACATTCTTTTATAGCCATCAATTCTCTTACTCCAAAAGTAAAATTTACTCTTGTCAGTCGTGAAAAACAGTCTGACAACAGAAAAGCCAATTATGGCATCATTGAACCCTGGTTTAGACCAAAAAGGGCTGGTTTAAGCCATTTTTAGCCATTTTTAGCCATTTTAGACCCTTAAATCAGCCATTACTATAGCAATACCAGGCCTAGAGCCTTCAAAACACGTCAGAATGTGTGTCAGAGGCGTAGAAACCAGTTAAAACTGTTTTTATTATGATTGTTTTATCTTAAGGGTAGTTTTACCTTCTTGGCAACAGCTAAAACTACCCCAGTTGGTATCAAAACCTCATCATCAATTGAGTCCACAGACCCTGTAACTCAATTCCAGGCCAAAAGTGATGAACTTTTGCGTGAATTTTGACATCCCACGCCTGTCAGCAAGGATTTTGGGGGTCTAGCTCCCCCTTAGAGCTGGAGTTCCTTTTCCCCCCCCAATTTAATCTTTCCAATTTATTTTTCCTTTAATTCCTCATCATGTATTATACTTATAATTTACACATGTAATTCAATTCAATTGTACAGTACAATACAGTAATAATAGACACCTCATATGTAAATCAAAGTTCACTTATGTAATACACGCGCACATTTTGACATTTCAATTGAATTCAATTGAAAATACTTTAATTCCTCATAACTTCTAAACTAAACACAACACCTCAATTTTAACACAAAAATTGATGGTTAACACCACATGTGGTGTGAATTAAATTAAGGTTTTGAGGATTTTCAACTTTTGTATTGAAAATACTAAAAACTTAATTTAAGCTTATTTAGAGTTGAGTTACAAAAATTTCACTCAGAGGTGACCCCACCTGATTTTTTATGAGGAATCCAATGGTGAAATAAAATTTATATGTTTATTTATTGGATAAAAAGTTATAATAAATTTTATTTAACTTTTTTCCAAATTTATTTATTTTTTCACAATTTTGTTAAAATTTCATTTTTACTTAAATTTTTCAAGTATAAATGTAATTTTATATTTACAAAATTTAAAGTAATTTTATTTTTAAATTATAATTAATTTTTTATTTTTAATATAATTTTATATTTATATTTTTTATTTTTATTTTAATAATATAAATAAATTTATTTTATTTATATTAATATGTTATTTTTTATATTTGTGGTCTTTTGGGTATATGAAATTACCTCTAAGGCTCACAGACACCCTGGCCAAGAGAAGACTCTCAAACTTGTCAAGCGGGATTTCCACTGGTCCGGCATGACTCAATTCATTAAGGATTATGTATCATCCTGTCAACAGTGTTCAAGAAACAAGAATATCCACCATAAGAAGTTTGGACTCCTCAAACCTCTTCCAATTCCAAATGGTCCTTGGATTTGTCTCTCAATGGATTTCATCACTCAACTGCCCCTGTCCAATTCTTTTGACTCAATTCTTGTCATAGTGGATAGATTCTCAAAAATGGCGGTTTTGATTCCAACAATGTCTTCAATAACTTCTTTGGATTTGGCCCATTTATTCATCAAGAATATCTTCTCAAAGCATGGCCTTCCTTCAAGCATTGTCAGTGATAGAGGTCCCCTTTTTGTTTCTTCCTTCTGGACCAATCTTTGTCAGCAGCTCAAGATTTCAAGAGACTTGTCAACTGCTTACCATCCAGAAACTGATGGACAGACAGAGAGGGTAAATCAGATACTAGAACAGTATCTTCGGATGTATGTCGGTTATCATCAAGATGATTGGAACACCTGGCTCCCTCTGGCTGAATTTGCCTACAATAACTCTGACCACTCTTCAACCAAGCAATCACCGTTTTTCACTGTTTATGGAAGAGATCCTCATTTTGATTCAGCTCACATCACTCAAGATACTCCTGCTGGAACGTTATCAACAAAAATCCAATCAGTACAGCAAGATGTCAAGAGAGAACTTGAAGCTTCCATAAACCGGTTTAAGAGGTATGCAGATAAAAGTAGAGCAAGTCCACCTGTTTTCAATCCTGGTGACATGGTATGGCTTTCTTCCAAGAATATCAAATCAACTAGACCCACCAAGAAACTGTCTGAAAGATGGTTGGGTCCCTTTCCAATCTTGAAGAAAGTGAGTACTCATGCTTACCACCTCAAGCTTCCATCTCAATGGAAATCCATCCACCCAGTCTTCCATATCTCACTCTTGGAACCAGTCAAGACATCAACAATCCCAAATTGGCATCAAGAGCCTCCTCCGCCAATCATTATTGAAGCAGAAGAGGAATGGGAAGTCTCTCAGGTACTGGATTCAAAGCTCAAGAGAAGAAAATTATGGTATCTGGTGGAATGGAAAGGTTTCAGTCAAGATTCAGAAGGATCCACATGGGAACCAGCTGAAAACCTCAAGAATCGTCCTGAACTTGTCAAAGATTTTCATTTGTTATATCCTGACAAGCCAGGACCCAATTCTTTAATGGCTTGAATTTTTATGGTGCTTGGTGGGGAGAGGAATTACCAAAAGTAAGTCCCACTCCTGGTATGCACCTTTAGGGGTATTCTACTCTTCTTTGTTGTAAGCATCACCTTGGCCACTCTGTGAGCACTTTTCAATTTGGACACAGACTTCTTGGCCCGGCTTTCAACATCCGAATTCCAAATTTATGGCCATTTACACTTGGGCAAATGGACCATTCCTTTTTTATTCTCCCTCCCAAGACTTTATTCTTTCAACACATTCATTTATCAAGATCTTTCTTATTTATGGCACTGGCGGGAGTGGCAACTACTAAAAGTAAGTTCCTCTCCTGGTGTGCACTTCCCTGAGGGGTCTACAATCTGTCAAAACATCACCTTGGCCACTCTGTGAGCACCTGGCATCAAATTCTTTTATCCAGGTCCTTGGTCACTTTCAAAATCAATTGTCGTATTCCGTGATGAAGATTGGATTCCTCCTCAAATTTCATTTTCTTTATTTTTTCTGTTTCTCTCTTTATATCTGTTTCCTTTTCTCTTTTACTCTTTATATTGTTTTAAAAATTTCTTTTCTTATAACTCTTTAACGCCAAAATCTTTATGTCAAATCATGTCTTCAAATTTGTCAAAGCCAAATGTCAAGAGAAGATCAAGTCAACCTCAATTCATATGCCAACAAGCTTATCAGTTCAATTCTTCTTTTCAAGATTCAATACCTCTGGAACCCTTACGTCAAATCCGTCTCATTAGCCTCAACAGGCCTCTACCTTACCTTGGTGCTCAGGAGCTCACCATTCAAGGTAGGGGGGTACTGTCACAACCACGTATTTTGACCCTCCTCCTTGATGGCGGCGGCAATCCAACCTGGAGCCAAGTTGGGGCCAATTGGCCATGTCACAACATTTATGGCCAATTGACCCCTTTTGGGTGTTCCATGGCTCTTACGCCATAACCCATTCCATTGGCCACGTATGGCCTCAGGCCATATCCTGCGTCATTGGTCCTCTTGGCCAATTTCCACCTCACCAACCCCCAGGCCTCCATCACTGTTTTTGGGCCTGGGGGGTCCCTTTGTCTTCTAGGAGCTTCCAGGCCCCATGGCCACCTTCATTGGTTTCCTGGCCACCCCTTTCATTATGGGGGTTTTGGCCTAAATGGCCTTTTTGGGGCATTTAGGCCCCCCATGGCTTCTACGGTCCGTGGGCCGTAATACGCGGTCCGCGGTCCGTACGGTCCATAAGCCGCAGTCCGCGGTCCATAGGCGGATTAGGCCCCTTTTGGCCTAATCCAATGAGGCCAAAAGGGGGCAGCCACCTAGCCCCCAAGGCCAGGTGGGTCCCAAACCACAATTGGGCCCACCTGAGCCATTTTTGGCCACCAATCCCTTGGACCCAAATTGGACCAAAAACACCTTGGATCCATTTTTGGCCATAAATCCCGTAGGACCCATTTTTGGCCATGGACCACCATGGACCAACTTCACCGTCATGGCCTCTGGCAACCACCAGAGGCCACCAAATCATCTCAAAAAGCATTTCCCTCAACTTAAGGGAGGATTGCTTCATTCCTCCATGCACCTCGTACTCAAGGTTGCAGGAGTGGTGCATATATGGTGTTATATACCATTATGCACCATTTTTGCTCAGCAATTCAATGGTGACGTTTTCAGGACCCAAATCAACCTTCTTAACTCAAGGTACCAAGATCCAACGTCCATTTCGAAGGAGAACCTTTGGACTCATCAGTTTGGTAATCCATGGCGGCAATCAGAAGACCATTCAAGGACTCCAATCACCTGGCTCAGCAGGAGTTGGGTTGGCAATCTCATTCAGGGTTATTCTAAGGGCAATTCTCAAAAGGTATTACATCTTTTCAATCAGTTGTCAAGGTATCAAGTATTTCGATACTTCTTGGACAACTCAATTGGTTCATACAGGCGGTAATCAATCAACCTGTACGTACTTGGCCCAATTGGGCCAATTCATATTCTACTGTGGGAATTCAATCACACAGTTTCAAATTCAAGATGGCCAGAACTGTATTGGCCAGATTCGGACAATACAGCCGGTGATCCAACTCCAGGATCAATCTTTCAGCTTTTCACATATACTGGCCACCTTTCAGCACCTGGGGACTTTTTCCCCAGTTAATTAATATATTGGATTTATTTTTATCCTTATTTTCTTTTACCTTATTAAAGTTAATACTGATAATCTTAAGTCAGTCATTCAGCACCCTTTTCTTTTATTTCCTCGCCTGTCCAGTGGATATTGGTGGTCATATCCTTATACTAATTCCATTTCCTTTTCTGGAAGGTTGAAACAGTGAATTGAGGATTCACCTGGTTGGCTTCTTGGCTTTTGGCATCTTTATTATCTTTGGCCATTGGCTTCATCTTTTTCTTATCTCATCTTTTGGCATACTTGTTCTCTCCCATATTCTTTCTTAGAGAAAATTCATTCTTATTATTCTTTTATCTTTGGAGCCCTCCAAGTGAGTTCTTGATTCCTGAGTGCCAGGCCCTCTTCTTCCAAGAGCCCCTGTGACACTGTCCTATTAATGTATGCAATTCCTTTAGTTGGTGTAAATAGGAATTTCTGTTCATCTTCTGTGTGCTTGCATAGTTTTTTTTGAATGGGCCCGTGGTAATCCTGCTTCCAACTGTATGTCCTGAATTTCTAATCATTTTTCCTCTTGGTACTCCACCAGGAATTTCTGTATTGGGTCTTGATCATCATCAAAGTGTTCTCTGATGGCATCACCCATGGAATCAGATTCAGAATCCTCTGCTTGAATTTCTTCCTCTGGCCCTCGTTAAATGGATGAGAGTTTCTTCTTTGCCTTTGGATAGTGTTTAGCATAGTGGTCTGTTGACCCAAATTTTTGACTAGAGTTTTTCTTCTTAGTCACTTTTGCAAATTTTTCTCTGGGTTTGTCTTTATTTTCAACCCTGCAATTCTGTTTCTCTCTGAAACCTTTGCCTTTATATTGAGAATATTTCCCTATATCTTCCTTTTCCTTACAGCTTTCAAGGTGTTGGAAATGTCATCTAGAGTGCATCTCTGGTTGAAACTGAATTTCACTGCATTCTCTAGTTCCCCAGAAGTTGCATCAGGATTTTGTGATTCCTCATTTGAATGTTCATGTGGGGATAAATGGCTTTAAGTCTTTTAAACTGTTTAAAAAACCACTCCTAATGATTTTTATCTTTGTCCACTGAGTATTTGTTATTTTCAAATGACATGGTCTCTTTCCATATACAAGTGCTATTACTGTACTTCTGGATCATTTGACTCTTTTACCATGGACAGTCTCTCCTGCCATGGATTTGTTTCATTTCTGTGTTCCATATACTAGAATGTAATGACAATTCTGTGTTAAGTCTATCTGTTATGCAGTATTCTGGTATGGTTGGTACATCAATGAAGATTCCATCAGTAGAATCAATGATTTTCATATGATAATATTCTCCTACACCAGATATATTTGGCAAGCGTGTGGCTTCTGGAAGTTGTTTCATAGCCTCCTCCTCTGAGTAAGTCATATTATCTTCATCTTGGTATTGTAATGGGGATCTGTGCTTACTCTCCATTGTGGCCTCTGGTGCAATTTGCTCTTGAAGGTGTGGGTTTTCGCCAAAGGCATGGCCCTGACCTTGTGGCTTCATGTTCTAGCAGACATTGAAAGATTTGTCCATGTCTTGATCCAGATATTCCCTGTTCTTTTTGCAATAGTTTGGCTCCTCTATCACTTGATGTAGTCTGTTTTTAGTCTCTTCTGAGGATTTTCTTAGTCTAGCATAGCCCTCATGAAGGGTATGTATGGCTGTCCTTTGTAAGTTAATCACCTCTTTTAACCTTACATTCTTTTCATGGAGCTTTTCAAACATTTCTTGAGTTTTCTGTGAAAATTGGGACATTCTCACCCAAAATTCACTGCTTTCTATGTTACTCTCAGGTGTAAAAGCATTGTGTCTATTATGAGGGGGAATATCTTTTCTCATTTTAGGTTTACTGATTCTTTCTGGTGTATTTACAATTATTTCTGTCTCTTTTGTACTTCTTTCACTAAGTCCAACAGCTTCTGGATCATTGGTTCTGAATACTTCTTCCTTTTGTTGAAAGAAGTCTTGTTCTTGCCCTTTGATCCTTGTCTTCTCCTGGAAACTACATGGAGTTGTGAATAATTTTGACTCTTGGAAGCTGATTTTTTGGCTCTTTAGTTGTGTGAAGCAACTGGGGAGTCTGTCTGGCCTACTCCCTGTAAGCCTCAAGGAGTCAGAGTATGCTCTTTCTGGTTCAATTTTTCTCCTATTGCTTGGATAATGGCTTGATTTTTCTTTATCCTGGCTTCCCTTCTCTCCAAAAGTTTGAACTTACTGTTGGGATCCATCCTTTGGTGATTACCATAAGGTCTTGGACTGTTATCTCCTTGAGACATATCTTCTGGAATTTTTCCCCAAGCTCTTCCCAGTGTGAAGCTAGGTCCAACCTCTTGTTTTCTATGCTCCATTGGAATAAATATTTGAGGAGTTGGTGGTACTGAAGAACTTTATCCCTATCCTTCCAGTTTGCTGATTTGAGGTTCCTGTGTAATTTGAAGCTGAATGGTAGCATGGGCACTATTTACCTGAGTTTGATTCCATTAACTATGGTATCCCCCCTGATCTTCTGTTTCTGAAATGTCCTGGTCTGTCCTCTGGCTTGTTCCTGAGGTTTAAAGAGGACATATTAGTGTTTTCAAGCAGTCAACAAAATTGTGCTGTTAGGGTATTTACCTTTGACTGTGTCTTGTACAAATTTGTTTTCAGCTGCTTTAGGAAATTTGCCTTCAGAGGTTACAACTGGGTTAATTATAGTAATATTTCCTGTAAAAGTTATAAAGGTTGGCTTACCTTGCACTGATGGATAGCTTTGTGGGTTTCTAGTACTCTGAGTGGAAATTGATGTCCAATTTCTGATGGATATGCGGCTTTCAATTAGCCTCTTTCCTTTTGCCTTATGCATTTGTGTGTCTGAGGGTGCCACTGGTGTATTGCCCTGTGACTGGCTTTCTAGTGGTATGAATTTTTATTCCACTGAACAGAGAATGAGGACTAATGTCATTCAAGAGTTCTTAATATGCTTTTTGCATGTCTAAGAATAGCCTCTGGTACAATGTGGATGTGCATTCTACCCCTGTATTATAAAACTTAATTGTAATTATCAATCACACATCAAAAATACTATTTTGTGGATGTATGGTCTAGTGTTCTATCCCAGTTATCAGAAAGGTTATATTTTAAATAAAAAAATGATCTTATAAGTGGTTTTGTTATGGAAACTTTAAATTATCAATATGTCCAACCATGCCGCTGAAACTGTTATTTACAGTACAAAATTATTCTTTAGAAAAATAAGAATACAGGGGGTTGGTGCTTCTATATTCAAAAAAACACCCAAACAAGACTGTGGTAGCTAAATGATAGCTAACCACGTCAAAAAATGACTTAAAAGACAATGATATTTGATTTTACACCTCTGAAGAATGATATACCATATTTTGTATATTTTTTAGGATTATTCTTATGCTAAAAGATAATAAGAAGGTAATTTACATATAAGACTAACCCAAATTACTCACTTTTAATGCCCAAAGGGCGAGAAATGAGAATTAAAACATGGCCAGGCTCCCAAAATCATCAGGCTTAATCCATGATGAATCAATAATTAAGGTATTTAAAACTTTAGCTCTGGCTGTGATTGTAAGGTTTGACTATGAAACAATAATTAAATATTACAAATATTTCATTTATTGTACTATGAATGTCCTTCGTAATAAATAAAATAAAAAATCATAGTAATAAGAAAGAATTATTATAATTATGGTGTAAAATTATTATATTATTAAATAAATATAATAATATAATTGTTATTGTGAAAATATAATATAATAAAAATAAATATATTAATATATTATAATTAATATATTTAAAGCTCTTTATTATTGTTACAAACAAATATTAAAGGTGTAAAAAATTGTTTTCTAATAATAAAGACAATTGATAACAATTATATTACCAATATTAATTTTATATGTTAATATAAATACTATTTATATTAGCAAATGAAATTATTAAAATTAATAATAGAGAGAAATTATTATAAAAGAGAAGATAACCTACTTCTAACACCTAATATAATAATTTTGAAAGATATTATGCCAAAAAATGTAAATACAACTTTATTTAAATTTTATTTACAAAATAAAATAAGAGAAATTACAAATATTCTCACTTTTACATGGAAAATAAGATTTATAGAAAAATAGAACAAAAAAATTAAACAAATGGATCAATAATGTCAAGATTGATTATTTTAATAAAGATTAACTTTTTTCTTCAATAATATAAATGATTTATATATAAAGAATCAAGATTTTACCTTTTTGTTTAGTGTTTTATTGTTTTTGATGTGTCTGAGGGCAAAATAGATCAAAAAGAGCTTTATTTATAGTAAATTCCTCCCTTCTATAGTCCAACAGGCCTCCAGTAGACTTTTACTGATTGTATCCACTGGAATTGGTTGGCATTTTAAGGTTTAGTGATGCTTACATCATAATCAAACCATCTTATCTTATTATTATGCCATTATTTAGTGTTATCACTATAACTCTAATTTTGATGACATCATAGGCTTGGAAGAAGGCTAAAATTTGTGAATTTTATTATTATTAATCATAATATAATAGTATTCACCAGTTTTATCACTTATATAACTGTTAAACTTAAAATACGGCTACAGTGAGTGATCATAAATGATCAATTTTAAGCTTAAACTTTGATCATCAATACTGTTTAAGCTATACATTATACAGCAATTGATAGAGTTAATTCTTGTAGTGTGGCATGTTTTAATTAAGCTTTCAAGAGCATTTTATTACATAATCAAAACTCTATTTTTGATGATTTTTCTTGTATCGCCTCTTTTCTGTTGAAATTTAATATTCTAAACTTCAAACCATGATTTCAGTGGGTTTTACCTTAAATATTATGATAGGAAATACATCATTATTCACATCTGAGCTAGTATAACCTGAATATACACTTTATTCTAAGTTTGGACCACTCTCACAACAAAGTGGTCAACAGCTCCAACAATTTTGTTCAATAAACCCTTACAAGTTATAACCTTGTTTATAGCTTGTCAAATAAAGCTCATATATTTATGTAAAAGTAATTACGTGTTAACTTCATTTTTGGGCTATTTCTCTATCATCCAAATTTCAGGAGATATTAGCTGAAAATCATGAATGTATGTGCTGATCATAAAAGTGCATATATTCAGCTTAATTCCTTAAGTATTAGCTTTGGAGAAATGGAAGAAATCATTTTATGTGTGAGATCTCATGGGGAAATCAATGGTACAATTTATTTTATATCTTGTTTCATTGGTTTCTGATATAAACATCAATTTATTTCTTTTCATGGTATTTTTGCTTATTACTCATTAGTTATTTACTTTACAGATATCAATAAAAATGATATATGTGTTTTTAATCATGAGGAATCTAATGTTGTAATTTCTTGACCTGTTTATTCATCAGATTCTAAGTGAATTCAGCATTTATGCCTTCTTATGGTATTTTTATTTTTTTTACAATAATTATTTGGAGGAATAATTATTGTAAAGTTTTTCTTGTGACCTTTTTGGATATGTGTTCATATCTCAAAGGCTCACAGTGACACAGATAATGATAGTAAAAAGTATTTTAAATATGATATTCAGGGCTTTACTATTTGAAAATAATAGTGGTGAGCACTATTGAAAGCCCTGGGTGCAGCTTTATCAATTGATTTATTATAGTAAAAGACTACATAACTGATGATTTTCCAACAGCTTAATAGTTAGTTAGCAGCTTTGCTATGTAGGAATTTAAGAGCATGATGGGGATTCTCCTTTGGTCAGAGAAAGATCCCTTTTGATCCTGAAACTGGGTGGAAAGTTCATCTAGACCTATTCACAACATAAGGGTAAAGACTTTTCACTTCCAAGGACTGGATTCTAGCTCTTACCAAGCTTTTAAAACCTGTATTGGGCTCATATGTGGTTTTGCAACCACATCTGGGCAGCTTTCACCTATACAGGGTGAAATTTTATTCTGGGAATGACAAAGCCCTCTCCTGATGTGTATGGCATGTGGAGTTCTGTACAGAACCTGTATGGGGACCCCATATTGACCAAACTATGATTTATTGACAGATAAAAAATCTCCTTTGTAGAGTTAACACTTCATGTTAAAGGGTATGGGAGCATACCCCACAGTAAAGGTGTCTTGGCCCAACTGTGGGATTCCAGCCTTAAAGCTGCCATAGATTTATGAGTTTTGAAGATATTGAGCTCAAAGATTGTTCATTGTTAAGCTTTAGATAGGGTCTAAAAAATGGTACCTTATTTGTTATGGGTGACATTAAATATGGCAAATCATGCCATTTCTGATCTCCATTGTTTGGATATGGATTTTTGTCATTTCCTGTATGGAGTTTATTTACCCCATATTTTTTTTGAAACAATTTATAATTGAATTGTTAGCGCCATCAGATATGCATGATTGTACTCGTTCCAAAAAGATCTCACCTTTGATATCCCAAAATGAAACTTCAACAGTTAAATGGGAGGTGGGGATTTCTGCTTTGGGAAGAGAAAGTGTAAGGTGTGCATATGAAACTTTGATTGAAACTCCAGTACTTTTCCTGTCCTCAAAACTTTTATAACGTAAAATTTTGATTAAAAATAGTATGAAATATTATTTTCAGAGAAAACACACCAAATTTATTGTTTTTGAATTTATGAGTATAAAAAAATAACATTATAAAGATTGATTGCTTTACCAACAATAAAACTTTATTCAAAAATACTCTACAAGAGATATTTAAGGCTACAAAAGAAATTTCTTCAAGAGCAATTTCAATTGGAATGAATGGAGAAAAGAACTACAAGCAATTAATTAGAGAACGAAAGTCTTTAAAAAGATTATTAAAGAGAAAAAATGTCCAAAAGTGACAAGCGTGAATTTGGAAACAAAGTGACAAAGTTTACAGTGATGAAAAATGCTTTAGTTCACTTATGGGGTGGTTCAGGGGTAAAAATGATTATAAGAGTTACAAACAGTAATTATAATGATTTTTTCACATGTTTAAAAGGCTTGAAATTATTAAAGGAAAGGTTGTTGGAATCTTTTATTAATTGGATCAACAGTGTTTAAACTAATTATAAGAGGAAAAGATTCTAACATGAAGAGAGAAGTGGGGCAAAGAAGACATTCTCTTATAGCCATCAGTTTTCTTAATCTAAAAGTAAAGTTTACTCTTTTCAGTCATGGAAAACACTCTTACAACAGAAAAGCCAATTATGGCAACATTGAAACCTGGTTTAACCAAAAAATGGCTGGTTCTTGCCATTTTTGGCAATTTTTAGCCATTTTAGACCATTAAATCAGCCATTACTATAGTAATACCTGGTCTATAGCCTTCAAAACATGTTATAATGTGTGTAAGAGACATATAAATAAGTTAAAACTGTTATTACTAAGATTGTTTTAACTTAAGGGTAGCTTTACCCTCTTGGAAACAGTTAAAACTCCCCTGGCTGGTATAAGAACCTCATCAGCAATTGAGACACATACCCTGTGACTCAATTCAAGCCAAAACTGATGAACATTTGCATGGATTTTGACATCTCATTCCTGTCAGCAAGGATTCTGGGGGTCTGACTCCCCCTTAGAGCTAGAGTTCCTTTCCCCCCCAAATTAATCTTTCGAATTTATTTTTCCTTTAATTCCTCATCATGTATTATACTTGTAATTTACATATTTAATTCAATTCAGATCTACAATATACTTACTGTAATAATTGACACCTCACATGTAAATTAAAGTTCACTTATGTGATAATTTTTCACATTTTGACATTTCAATTGAAAATACTCCAATTCCTCATAACTTCTGAACTACACACAGCACCTCAGTTTTAACACAAAATTTGATGGTTAATACCACATTTGATGTGAATTAAATTGGGGCTTTTAGGATTTTCAACTTTTGTACAGAAAATACTAATAACTTAATTTGAGCTTATTTAGAGTTGAGTTACAGAATTGTTACCCAGAGGTGACCCCACCTCAATTTTTATGAGGAGTCCAATGGTGAAACAATTCTCATATTTTTACTTGTAGGATGAAAATTTGTGATAACTTTTATTTAACTTTTTTCCAAAAATATTCTCATTTTGGTATTTTTGTTGAAAATTCATTCTTACTTCATTTTTTCAAGTAAAAATGTGTTGTCACAAATTTAAAATTCAATCTAATTTTTTTGAATTATATTTAAACTTTTATTTTTATATATAAATTCATATTTATGTTCTATTTTTATTTTGATAATATGAATAAAGTTCTTTTATTTATATTTATATCTTATTATATTATTTGTGGTCTTTTGCGTATATGGAAATACCGCTAAGGCTCACATCCCCTCCCCCTAAAAAAAGAATATTACTTTGTAATATTGTTATTTCTAGTGCTTCTGAACCTTCTGAGAAGTTTGGTTGCTTCAGGTATCTCTTTTTCTCCTAACCATTAATCTTCAAAGGTTGGGTCACTGTACCTAACAAGGTATTCCCTTACTTTATTGCTTCTCAGCTTTCTTTCTTTGAGAAATTTGGTAATTATCATAATACCAGATGATTCAATAGGAGGTATGACCTGGGGAATTTTATTCCTCAAAGGAGTTCTTTCAGCATCACTAGATTTATATGGCTTTATCAAGCTCACTTGAAATGTAGGATGCTTATTGCTAAGTTCCTCAGATAATTCTACTTGAACAGAATTTTCTCCATGGAGGGTCTTAATAACAAATGGTCCTGCAAAGAAGTCTTTGAGCTTTTTAAATCATTTGATGTTATTGAAGTTAGTGGTGGATACAAGTACTAAATCCCCTACTTAAAAATCTGCAGTGGCATGTGATTTGTCCCATTTGTCTTTAGCATATTAAAATGAGTCTTCCATGCACCTTACCGCATGCTTTCTAGCTTTATCTATAATTCCTCTCAAGCTAGCAGCTGTTGGATGTATCTCAACCAAATCTTGAGGTAATTTGGAATTACATCCTTTTTCTAGAATAGCAGGGGTTTGATTGGTACTGGAATGAATGGATGTCTTATATGCCAATTATAGTTCTGGTGAAAGAGTAAACCAATAATGGGTGAATCCATCAAAATCCTTAACCTCAAGGCCATTGGCACAAATTATTCTTGCCATGTCTTCAAAGGTTTGGATCATTCTTTCAGCCAGACAATCAGTTTGTGGGTGGTAGGCTGTAGAGAAGGATAAATTTGTCCAAAAAAGTTGGTGAAGATTTATCCAAAGTGCTGAGGTGAATTTGGGATCTCTGTCACTAATGATGTTTGTGAATATTCCAGTCCATGATACTACTCTATTCAATTACAGAAGAGCTGTATCCATGGCTGTATCATCTTTGTGATATAGGAGAAAGATTGGAGTCTCACTAAATTTGTCAACAATCACTAGGAGAGCATTATAACTTCTATCACCCCCTGGTGGTAGGCCTGTTACACAATCCATATGGACAATTTACCAAGGTCTGCTTGGCTCTTGGATCTTGATCATATTTCCAAGTCTTTTGCCAGTGGATTTATTTGCCCTTTGACATCTGTCACAGGTTTTGAAATACTCTGCAACATCTTTCTGCCACATTGGCCACCATATACAGGTCTTTATCCTTTCTATTATTCTGCCTTCAGACAGATGTCCTGAGAAGGGGCTGTCATGGCATTCTTTCAGTACAAGATTGATTAAGGACCTGTCCACAACTTCCATGACACATGTATGCTTAGTTCTGTGGTAAATTATACCATCCAGTAAGTGGAATCTTCCTTCATCATATGATTGTTTCAATATTTCATCTAAAGCATGTATCAAAGAGTTGTCTTTACAGTCTTTAGTAAGTAATTGGCATAAAATTCTACAATTAGTATCCTTAGTATAACTGTTTCTCACTTATTCAAAGAAAGTGTTGTTCAGATCTGTAATACTGATTCCTTCTATTGGGATCTGTGGGGAAACTTCTTCTTGAATGTGAGCAGGATTATCAATACTATTTGGTCATGGCCATCTTCTCAGTCCATCTGAATATTTATGAATAATCCAATCTTTGTGAACAATAGTCATATTGCCCCTATACTCTTGTATGTCTATATGCCATCTGAGCATATGTCTGTTAGGTGTCTTCATGATTAAAAGTGACTTAATGTCAGGATGAAACTATGATAAAGGTGTAAATAGACTAAGTACAGCTTTAACTATGTTTGTGACATGGTAAAAATGGTTTAAAAAGATTCATAAGGGTTTAAAGATAATTTAATTTAAGATTAAAAGGGCTTTACTATATATGATACAGTGGTGGTGAGCTCTGTTGAAAGCCCTGGGTGCAGCTTTATCTGTTGGGTTACAATAATAAAAGACTACAATGGTTAATATTTATAATTATACCTGATTATTAACCAAGAGTAAAGCTGTTTTTGACAGTTTACTACGTAGGATATTCAAGAGAAGGATGAGGAAACAATTCTGGCTGTGAAAAGCCTCCTTTTTATCCTGAAATGGGGTGGAAAGGGTGCTAGACCTTTCCACGTAGAGCAAGTGAAGATTTTTTCACTCTCTAGTACTGGCTTGTGGTTTGAAAACAGCCTGTATAACCTATATTGGGCTCAGATGTGGTTTTGAAACCACATCTGGGCAGTTTTCATCAATACAGGGTGAAACTTTTCATCTGGGGACCTCACAGCCTGATTCTGATGTGTATGACACGTAAAATGCTGTATAGAACCTTTATGGGACCCCAGAATTGACTGAAATATGAGGTATTGAAGTAATAACAAGCTTCTTTGTCTATTTGACACCTCATATTCATGGTTATGGGATATTATCCCATGGTAGGGCTGTATATGACAGCAGGTGGGATTCTGACCTTAAAACAGCCATACCTTTGTCAATTCTTGAGATATCAACCTCATAATTGGTTCAGTGTGTAGCCCTATATGAGCTCTACACAATGGTACCTCATTTGATATGGGTATCATTAAATATGGCAAAGTTATCCCATGTACAAAAGTTTTGTACATTTGCGTGGCATAGGCAAAAAGCTGTATTGAGCTTATTTGCCCCATAACCTTTGTTCTAGTTGAGCTATGGGGAAATGGATTGCACCATCAGATAGCCCTGATTGTGCTCTTTCCAAAAAGACCCCACTTCAAGTATCTCACACTAAAACTGTAGAAGTTAGATGAGAGGTGAATGTTTTGTTCACCCTTATTTGGCCTGAAATTGACCATAACTCCAGTAATATTGGTGCTAGCTCAGTTTGGCTGGTACCATTGGATAGCCCTGGCTTAGAGATTCATTTTGAGTATTCATTTGATGGGGTTAAGCCTCTCCTTCTAGATTTTAGATGAGAGGTGAAAATTAAGGTTTATGCTCAGCAATAACTTTGAGCAGGAATAACTTTGTTATTTCTTGACCTATGGTGATGGGACTTATGTTTTCAGAAAAAGGTGAGTTTCCTCTTTCTTTTGATACCTTTTGAGCTGATTTGGAACAGCTCCATGTTTTGGTGGTATCTTGGCTATACCATTGATTTATGATATTTTGGCGGTCATGCTTGTGCTCTGGCTTTGAGTCACAGGCTGACATACCCTCCCTCTAAAATAGTCTTATCATTGATGAGACTTTTCAGTCCTCCTAGAGGCCCTGAATCTCCTTAGATGAAGGTTCCCATCTGGTATGGCATCTTCTGCCAACCATTTGTCTTTATCAGCTGTTTGGTGCTTGAATCTGACTAAGTATTTTCTTTGATCCTTTCCATTAAGTCTGATCTTACTCGCAGGTCCTGGGGAGTCCTCCACCTCCACTATGTCAGGTGGTGTGGGGTTCTTCTTCCTGGAGGGGAATTTGTCATCCTCTGTTTGGAAGTATGGTTTGACCAAACTTACTGGGAAGACTGGGTGCTTCCTGGAAAATTCCTCTGTAAGTTTGACTTCCACTGCTTTCTTTCCTATCAACCTAATGATAGTGAAAGGCCCTACAAATGAGTCCCTCATCTTCTTGGGTCCTTTAAGATTATTAAAGTCCAGTGTAGACACTAGCACCTGGTCCCCTTCCTTAAATTCAGGTTCCATGTGTGTCTTGTCCCACCTCTGCTTATTATATTCTTTTGCCTCAGCTATGCATTTGGCAGCTGTGTCACAAGCCCTCTTCCACATATCATGGAAGTCTTTGGCTGTGGGGTGGATGGTAAGAAGATTCTTCTTTAAGTGATCCACAGGAGACAGGGCATTCCACCCTTTCTCTACCACTGCAGGTGTTTTTCCTGTGGTAGAGTGCTGACTTTTATTGTAAGCCAGTTGGACAGCTGGTAGAAGGGTCACCCAGTCATGGGTGCATCCTTCATGGTCCTTGTATTCCATTCCATAGGCACAGAACCTTCTAACGATGTCTTTCATAGTCTGGATGTTTCTCTCAGTTAGGCCATCTGTCTGGGGATGGTAAGCTGTGGAAAAAGCAAGCTTGGTGCCAAGCATTTCATACAAGTTGGTCCAAAATTCAGATGTGAATTTTGGGTCCCTATCACTAATGATGATTTTAGGGACTCCACAGTTATATATGATGTTATTCCAAAATAACAGGGCAGTATACATGGCTGTGTCCTCTTTGTGGCATGGTAGACACCTAATGCTCTTGCTGAATCTATCAACTATGATCAAGCAGGCATTGTAGTTTTCTTTGCCTCCTGGGACAAGTCCTGTAAGCCAGTCAATGTTGATAGTTTCCCATTGGTTTTTGGGTTCTTCTATGTGTTGAAGTAACCCATACTTCTTCCCATGTTTCCTATTTTCCTTTTGGGATCTTTCACAAGTGTTGATGTATTCTCCCAACTCTTGTTCCCACTTGGGCCACCAAGCTGTGCTTGCTACCCTCTCCTTGGTCCTGTCTTCACTCATGTGTCCCACATAGGGGAAGTCATGGCATTCTTGTAGGATCAAGGAGATGTGGTCTCTGTCTACCACTGTGAGTGCACTTGTGTGTTTCTCTCTGTGGTAGAGCAGGCCATCTGTAAGGAAGAACTTGTTATCCTTATAGGCCCTCAACAAGGGTTCTTCCAACTGGGATTCCAGTTCTGGACTCCTGTACTTTTGTTGAAGGAGTTGTAGTAGTATGCCACACTGTTTGTGTTTGGCATAAGACTTTAGTACTGCACTAAAAAATCATTTTGCAGTTCAGAGGAACTTATCCCCAATATGGGAGTTTCTGTCCCCTCTGAATCAGTGTTTCCACTGTCAAGGATACCAGTTTCTGGTGCCCATTCAGAAAATCTGAAGTTCTTTCTCCCATCTACTTCTATGAAATGGATAGGGATTTTGGCTGCAACTTCAGGGTCATAAGCTGGATTGCTTTTGACATTGTCCAGTGGCTATCTGCTAAGGCCATCTGCATTGGTATGACTTTTAACTTCTTTGTATATGATGATCATGTTCCCTTTATAATCCTGGATGGCTATTTGCCATCTCAGCATGTGTCTATTTGTAGTCTTCATGTTCAGTAAAGACTTCAAGGCTGTGCAGTCTGTGTAGACTTCAAAGACTGCACCCTCAAAATAATAATTGAGTTTCTCTAGAGCCCAGACTAGACATAGACATTCAGTCTGGGTGGCCCCATACCTGGCTTCTGAATCTTTCAGTTGCCTAGAGATGTAACATATTACACCCTCTCTTGGTTCACCATCCACAATTTGTCTTTGGTGAAGGGCTGCTCCTAGGCCTTGACTGCATGCTGAATCTATATATAACTTGAATGGTAGTTCAAAGTCAGGTAAGATGAGCACAGGTGCATTTGTGAGTTCATATTTGATCCTCTCATATGCATCCCTCCTTTCCTTGGTTATTTCAAAAACTACATCTTTTGAACATAGCTTGTATAAACTACTAGTTATGTGTGCAAAGTTTTTGATGTGGTTTTTATAGTAGCTAGCAAACCCAAGAAAAGATTGCATCTCTTTGATGCTTTTTGGTACTGGCTTTTGCAGTACTTCTGCTCTTTTATACTGGTCAATTGCCAGACTAAGACCTGAGACTTTATGTCCTAGAGCCAGTAACTCTTGTTGGCCAAAATTTCACTTTTTAAGTGAAATTTTGAGATTTATGGGTGTGCATTTACTTAGTACTCTGTCTATGTATTGCACATGGTCTTCCCATGTCTCTGAGTATATAATGATATCATCAATATATACCACCATCCAGCCTTCCAGTATTTCCTCTTGACATATTGTGTCCATCATCCTTTGGAAATGGGCTGGTGCATTTTTGATGCCAAATAGCATCCTGGTATACTCATATATGCCCATATGGCATATTATTCTGAGTAATTTCATGGAGTTTGGTTTAACTCCATTTTGGTGGAAGCCTTTCATACAATCCATTTTGGTTATTTATTTGGCTTTTACCAGTTTATCCAAGGAATGAGGTATCCTGGGTATAGGGTACCTGTCTGCTTTTTTGTAGTCATTCAGAGCTCTGAAATCTTCATGGAGTCTAGATTTGCCATCATGCCAGGTGATTAGGACAGGGGTGGTGATTTCCACTATTTCATTATGTCCAATCTTCCTGATGACATCCATATCCAGGAGTTCATTGATATGTTTCTCAATTTCTTTCCTGGTTTCCAGGCTTGCTGGAGAAGGAGGTCTCCTAAGCATGGGTGGATAAGGCCTTTCCACATCCAGATATAGTTCTATATCATGGCCTTTGATCTTGACTAATGGTTCTTCACCAACGGCAAATGCTGGTCTGTTCTTTCTCAGCATCTTCAGTAAACTTAGTTTTTGTTTACTGGTGAGGGTAGTGCTTAACTGTCCCTCTCTGAATTCCTTCAGAAGTTCTTCTAGTGGGTATTGAGAAGATATCTGATATATATCAAGTGAAAAGTTCTTTTCCTTGTGAGTACCAATGGTTATGTGCCTATTTTTACTGTTGTAAATGTCTATGCCATACATCCTCTGGTAATCTGTTCCCAGTAAAATCCCTTGGATGTGGGCATCATCAAGCACTACAAACTCTGGGTTGAGTCTGATATTACCCTTCCCGTGGGGTATAATTATCTCTTTGATAATTGTTCCAATGGAGGTCATCTTCCCTGATGCACTTTTAAAGTTCTTTGCCTTAGTGGGCAAGAGCTGTTTTTCCCAGTTTGGGAAGTGGGTATCCACATAGTTTCTGGCCACTATGGAGCAGTGTGCTCCACTATCAATTATCAGTGGATGCTGAGCATTGTCAATACAAACAGTCATTTTTGTGGCTTTCCCATGTATATATGCCATTTCTTTGGTTGGTGTAACCAGGAATGTTTGTGCATCTTGTGTGTGTTTGCACAAGTTCTTGTTAGCAGTGTCCTGTGGCATGCCTGCTTCCAACTGTATGTCCTGGATTTCCAGTGGGGTTTCCTCTTGGTATTCCACTAGAAATTCCTCTCTTGGGTTTTGATCATCATCAAATGGTTCTCTGATGGCATCACCCAGGGAGTCTGATTCAGAATCCTCTGTTGGAGATTCTTCCTCTGGGACTTTCTCAATGGAATAGACTTTCTTCTTTGCCTTTGGACAGTTGTTGGCATAGTGGTCTGTTGAACCACAATTGTGACAAGAATTCCTCTTTTTTGCCACTTCTTGAACTCTTTCCTTGGGTTTGTCTTTAAACTCTACCCTGAAAGGTTGTTTCTCTTTGAAACTACTGCTCTTATATGGGGTGAATTTACCTATATTAGTCCTTTTCCTTATGTCTTGTCAGGTGTTGGAAATGTCATCTAGAGTGCAATTTTGGTTGCATCTGCATTTTACTGCATGCTCTAGTTCTCCTGGCAGTTGTGTCAGAAGCTTGTGATTCCTCATTTGGATGTTCATTTGAGGATCAATGGCTTTAAGTCTTTTAGACTGTCTAAGACACCACTCATATGGATCTTTGTCCACTGAGTATTTGTCATTTTCAAATGACATTGTCTTCTGCCATATCCAAGTTCCATTACTCTACTTCTGGATGAATTGGCTCTTCCACCATGACCAGTTTCTTCTGCCATGGATTTCTTTCATTTCTGTGTACCATATACTAGCATGACCTTTAAATGCAGTATTCAATCTAGAAGTAATCCAGTAGTCTGGTATGCTTGGTACATCAATGAAGAGTCCATCAATATAATCTCTGAGTTCCATATGATCATATTCTCCTGATCCAGAGAATTTGGGTCAGCTTGAGGCCTCAGGAAGCTGTTTCAGGGCTTCCTTCTCTGAATAAGACATTCCATCTCCATACTGGTATTGTCATGGAGATCTTGCCTTACTCATCAACATGGGATCTGGTTTATATGGTTTCTCCATAACTTGGCCTTGTGGTTGGGGCTTCAAGTTATGGTAGACATTAAACAATTTGTTTATGTCTAGGTCCAGAAAATCCCTGTCCCTTTTGCTGTGGTGTTGTTTTTCAAAGACTATATTCAGTCTTTTGTTGGTTTCTTCAGAGGCTTTGCTCAGTTGAGCATATCCTTCTTGAAGATTCTTAACTATCTGTTCCAAGGAGGCTTGAGCTTTTCTCATCCTCTCTTGGCCAGCTTTAATTTCTGCAAATTGCTTTGCAGATTGTTCAGCATATTGGGATATTTGTAACCACAGTGTATCACTGTTGATGTTACTCTCAGATGTGACAATATTATTTTCAGTCTGAGTGGGGGTAATGTTTCTATTACTAGGAATACTGATTCTAGAGTGGTTTACAGCTACTTCTGGTTCTTGTGTACTTCTTTCACCAAATCTAACAGCTTCTGGATCATGGGGTCTGACTCTTTCCTCCTCTGGTTAAAGGACACTTTGTTCTTTTCTGTAAGATGTGACTATGAAACTAATGATAATATTAGTATTAATCAACAGTACTATGTCTGTTCTTATGAAATATAATAATAAAATATTATTATAACTACAATTAAATAATTAAAAATTATTTCTTTCACATGTTAAACACTACTAGTGATTTTAACAGTGAGCAAGTAATTGTCTACAAGAATCAATTACAAGAAGATTTTAATAATAAAACTTCTTTTATTAAAATAATGAAATTATTTTAATATATAATTATCTTTTGCAAGAATAATTATAATGTTAATTCTTGAAGAAAACTAATTTTAGAGAAAAGCTTTAAGAATTAAAGATAAATCACTCACTAATATTCCAAAGAACTTATTGAAAGATAAAGTAGAGAGATTTGACGTAGAATTGTGGATTTAAGGAATCAAAATGTATTTATAACAGTATTACAACAATATATAGTTGTATTCTATGATTTGGCGTCTTTCTGATTGATTTTGAAAGATTTAAAACACTTAAGAATAGCTTTACTAATACTTGTTGGTAATAATGGGTTCAATGATGATAAGATAATGATGATGTGGAAAAAACAGCAAGAAGAGGCTTCTTTTAAGTCAACAGCAGCTCGCAGCGGCGTGCCATGGGGCAAACTGAAAAACCAGTGAGTGAGAAAACAATGAACCTTTTTGGATTATTGATTGCATCATCTGTTGTCACGTAAGATTATCATAAATACTTAATTGATGCTTTTAGGTGACTACCAACCCCAATATGGTTAAGAAGAAAAGGAGTAGCATCTGTAAGTCTTCTTTTATTCCAAAATAATCATTGATTTCTCAAAGGTATCAATGTTATTGCCAATTTCATCACAGGATGTAATTACTGTGAATTTTTGAAGATTCAGTGTTTCACGTAGAATAGTCAAAAATGGATGGTAGGTAAAAATTTGAGTTTTACTAGTAAAACTGTAATTCTTTTTGTTTGTACCATAGATAATACAGTTCTCCATTAGACCTGAAAGTTTTAGAAAGATTAATTAGGAATCGTATTTTTAATGAATTTTTGAAGTTTTTACCTCATTTCTATGTAGAATTGCAAATATCAGTGTTTCACTGGTTGCTATGAGGTAAATCAATGGATAAAAGTCCACAAAGGGTTTTCATTACTCTTTTGGGGATTATCCATGGAAAGTCATTAAGAATTGACATGGTTACAGGAGTCTAAGTAGCTCTTTACCTCCTTGGCACGTCAAAATAGCAGGTTATTTGCTATTTTCTTAAGTTTTACTGTAGTTGTAACATGGTAACCAAGTTCCCAAAAGGTTTTAGTTTACCAATTAGGCCAAGATCAGCCATGAATCCAATGTTTGGAGCTGTCCATGCCTCTGAGGCCCAGAAGTTGGGTACCCTGGCTCTCTTTGATGTCTTTTGTCCCCCTTGCCTATTTTTCATGTCAAAATAGTAATTTAAGCTTAAAGTGAGATATCCACTATGGGTGTACCAAAATTCCATGTAAGAACACCATTATATTAAGTGCTCAAAACATGAATAACACTATTCTTAGTGTATATGTAACATGGGATTTCTCACTTTCCCATTATTTTTGGCGTGAAATTAAGAAAAACAAAGATTTTCACGGATCTTTTATGTGGTGTTGATGATGTGGTATTGAAGTATTTTCCATTTTACCACCTCAAAGAGTTAGTTTGAGGTTATTCACTCTATGGAGCTACCCTAGGTGAATTTTAGGTTAAAATCCAAATCTGGCCTTAAATCCATGGATTTACTTATTCAATAAAACGTTATTCATCTTTTCTGAAATCAAAAATGATGAATTTTGGATATATGCATGACTTATGAGTTATGCATAATTCAAAATTCCTTTTTAAGATAATTGTGGCCTATTTGGGTATGTAAAATATACCTCAAGGCTCACATTCCCTCCCACCAAAAAATAAAACTGTACTACAATTTTATCAATGATAGAAATAATAAAAAGCCCCAAAGGGGGGTTAATTCCACTGTCCAACCTCTTTACATTACTCAGATCAAGTAATTTCAAGCACATTTATAGACATATTCAGGCTTGTGGCCTTCTTTCATGTCTAAATCTTCTCAAGAGTTTATCTGAGTCAGGTATATCTGATTCTGCCAGCCATTCATCTTCATGTACTGGATTTGTATATCTGACAAAATATTCTCCCTGATTTTTACCCCTAATTCTCCTTTCTTTAATGACTTTTTTTATCTTATTGTCTTCATTCTGTTCCACTGGTGGGACAGTTGAAGGAGTTGGGTTCCTTAGAGGAAACAATTCTTTATCAGCTGGTTGATAAGGTTTTATCAAGCTGACTGGAAAAGTGGGGTGTTTATTTTCCAATTCACCACTCAATCCCACTTGAACTGCATTGGTTCCATGTAAGGCAACAATAACAAAAGGTCCTACATATGAATCTTTAAGTTTCTTTCGGCCTTTGATATTATTAAAATTCAAGGTTGAAACTAGAACTAAGTCCCCTACTTTGAGGTCTGGTACTTTATGACTCTTGTCCCACTTATGTTTTGCATAATCAAAAGCATCATCCATACTTTTTTTTGCATGAGGTTTTACTTTATCAAGCATCATCTTGAAGCTGGAAGCTGTAGGATGAATGTCAATCAAGTCTTTCCTCAGTGTGTCTGCTGGGAGTCTTGGATTCCATCCTTCTTCTAACATAGCAGGAGTTTGTCCTGTGGAAGAATGGACTGATGTCTTGTATGCCAATTCTAATGCAGGTATCAGAGTGCACTAGTCATGGGTAAAGCCATCTGAGTCTTTGAATTCTAACCCATAAGCACAAAATCTCCTGATCATGTCCTCTAAAGTTTGAATCATCCTCTCTGCTAGCCCATCTGTCTGAGTGTGATATGCTGTAGAGAATGATAACTTAGTCCCAAACAATTTGTGAAGATTGGTCCAAAGTGCAGATTTGAACTTGGGATCTCTGTCACTTATGATATTCTTAAATAATCCTGTATGAGAAATAACTCTACTCCATAGAAGAAAAGCTGTGTCCATAGCAGTGTCATCTTTATGACATGGTAAGAATATGGGAGTCTTGCTATATCTGTCTACAATGACTAAACAAGCATTATAACTTTTGTCACCACTTGGAGGAAGTGCTGCGACCCAATACATGTGAACAACTTCCCATGGGGATTTTGGTTCTTGAATATGGATCATAAGTCCAAATTTCTTGCCTGTACTCCTGTTTGCTTTTTGGCATCTGTCACAGGTATGGCAATATTCAATGGTTTCTTTTCTCCAAGAAGGCCACCATGCACAGTTCTTTACTTTTTCAAGTGTTCTGTCCTCTGACAGGTGTCCAGAGTAGATGCTATCATGGCATTCATGAAGAATTGTATTGATAAGCAATCTGCTGCATAATGTCATTACACGAGAATGTTTGGTTCTGTGGTAAATAATCCCATCAAACAAGTGAAATCTCCCTTCGGAATAGGAATTTCTCCAAAATTCATCTTGTGCATTGACCAAAGATGTATCTTTGCAGTCTTTATCTAACAATGAAGTCAAGATATGGCAATTCTTGTCTTGCTTATAAGATTCTCTGACCTCTTCAAAGAATTCAGTCCCAATATCAGTCATATTAATCCCTTCAATTGGAATCTGTGGTTCAGATTCCAAGGGTACATAAGCTGGGTTATCAGGAGTGTTGGCTAATGCCCACCTGCAAAGTCCATCAGCATTCTTGTTCATGTTTCCTGCTTTGTGGACTATAGTCATGTTTCCTCTATATTCCTGAATGGCTATTTGCCATCTCAACATGTGTCTGTTGGGATTTTTCATGTTAAGAAGTGATTTTACTGCATTACATTCAGTTATCACCTCAAAAACACTGCCATCAAGATAATAGTGTAATTTCTCAAGTGTCCATACCAAACATAAGCACTACATTTGGCTTGCACCATATCTGGCTTCTGTTGGTTTAATTTGCCTTGAGATGTAACAAACTGGTCCTTCTGTAGGTTTGTCATCAATAATTTGGACTTGATGTAGGGCTGCCCCTAATCCATCTCCACATGCATCAATGTACAATTTAAAAGGAATATTCCAGTCAGGCATGAGGAGTAAAGGTGCTTCTGTAAGAGCTTTCCTTATCTTCTCATAAGCTTTAATTCTCTCCTGTGTAATCTCAAATACAGTCTGTTGATCACAGATTCTATAAAGTGACTTGGCTAGAATTGCAAAGTCTTTCAAGTGTTGCCTATAATAACTGGCAAACCCAAGAAAAGACATTATTTCTTTTTTATTCTGGGGTATTGGCTTAAGTAACACTGCTGCTACTTTGTTTTTGTCAATACCCAAGCTTAAACCAGAAACAATATGTCCTAATGCTTTAAGTTCTTCAAAACCAAAATTAAATTTCTTAAGTGAAATTTTCATGTTCACTTCTGCAACTTTGTGAACTAGTCTTGCAACTCTTTCAAGATGCAAAGACCATGAATCATAACATATGATAATATCATCAATATAAATGATAAGCCATCCTTCAGACAATTCTGTGGGAAAGATTGTGTTCATCATTCTTTGATAATGGGATGGAGCATTTTTAATGCCAAATGGCAATCTAAGATACTCATAAATACCACAGTGAGTGATAATTCTAAGTAATTTCTTAGCTTTAGGCGTCAAAACAATCTGATGGAAACCTTTCAATGCATCCATTGATGTTATTTAATTGGCTTTAGACAATTGAGTCAAGGTTTCTTGAATTCTAGGGATTGGATACCTATCTGCAACTGTGTAGGTATTCAATGCTCTGAAATCCCCAACCATTCTTGACTTGTCATTATGCCATGCAATAATAACAGATGTTGTCACTTCAACTTCCTCATTATGGCCTACTTTTCTTAGTAAACCAAGTTGGATTAACTCTTGGATATGTTTTTCCAAGGCTTCTCTAGCTCTGGAATTGGCTGGATAAGCTGGTCTTCTAAGTACTGGAGGATATGGCCTGTCAATATTAAGAGTAATATCAACTTCATGTCCCCTTATAGCACCTAATGGTTCATTATCAGAGGCAAATGAATTATTGTATGTGTATAATACCTTAATAAGTTCATTCCTCATCTTTGGTGACAATGATGGATTAATTTGTGTTTCAACAAGTTGATTAGACACAAATTCATTTTTGTAAGTATCCTTGACAGAAGATACTACAGATATTTGTTTTAGCATATTGGAAAAAGAAAATGTTTGTCTTTTGTTATCCCCAATTGTGAAATATCTGTCTTTATGGTTATTTATATCAATACCATAGATATTCAAGTAATCATTTCCAAGAATGATGTGCTGAGATGTGCAATCATCAATTACAACAATCTCAGTTTTCATCCTTACACTTCCTGCTGGGTGTGGAAATACAAGATTAGTGTCTAATATACCCAAGGGGTACATATTGTTACTGGAACTACTAAGTTTCACACCTTCTATTGGTAATAGATGGTTTTTCCATTCAGGAAGTATAATTTGGAGATAATTGTTGCCCACACAAGTGCAAAATGCCCCTGTATCCAAATTTACTTTGGCTTCAATATCACACATCAAAACTGATGTGATACAGGTTGCTCCAGCAGTGTAACCCTTTCCTCTAGCAGGTTTTGTTTTACACATTCTGGCATCTTGGATATTGATCAGGTTTCAGCAATCCTCACTGTACTGTGGCAAGTGGGTATGGACTTCTGTAACCTCAAAGAAATCTGTAATGTTTTCAATGGGATAGTCCTCCACTGGTGTATCTTCAGAGACTGCAGAATCTTGATCAGACTCTTCTTTCTCTTCAGTACACTGAATTTCTTCAATGACCTGAAATTCATTGATTTTTGTCTTTTTGGTTCAAGTGTTTGCTAAATGTTAAGTACTTCCACATTTATGACACTTCAAGACAGGTTTTTCTGGTCTTTTATCCTCTCTGAGAATCTTTGGGATCATCTTGGATTCCATAGGGATTCTAGTCCAAGTTTTACCAATTCTTGTTCTGGTAATGATATCTTCCATTGCATTGATGTAGTCCTCTGTTGAACAGGGTTCTACACATCTGCTTTTGATAGCATGTTCCAGTTCTCCTCCACAATTTCTTAATATCTTCATATTAATCTTAGTGTCAGACATATCTGGGTGTAAAGCAGATAATCTGTCTTTTTTTTTGAAGAACCAAGTAAGTGGTTTATCTTTCTCTGAGTTAAAAATGGCACTTTCAAAAGAATTTTCCATTTTAAACCTCCAAGAATTGTTGGCCCATTTGGTAATCACTTCAGATTTTCACCAAGACCAATCATGCTTTCCATGATACATCCTCATCTTGTAATACCATTTCTTTGCAGTCCTGGTAAACAGAGTGTAACTTCCCCACTATGATTTCATCAGGTATATTAAAGTCTTCTTGTAACATATCAATAGTCCTGATGAACTCAATATGGTTATATTCTCCTTCACCAGAGAATGTTGGCCATTCTTCTAATTTGGGAATATCTTTTACAGAGACAACATTTTCTCCTAGAAGTGGGGTAAAACTTCCTTTAACAGAAGGTTTTTCTTCAGTTAAAGGTGTAGAATGTCTTGGCATATGTGGTTCATAATTCTTATGAATTTGTTCTACATTTGCAATGATTTCATTCTTTAACTTCTGCCTTTCACTGTCACTTTTTGCTAAATGTGTAGCAAATTGATTAGTGTTTTCAACTATCTTCAAGACATGATCTTGTAGAATCTTAAGTTGATCATTCATTTTAAAAATAGAAAGATCTTCCATTTCATCATTCTGAATCTGACATGTACTCTCAATTCTGCTACAAGCATTGGTAATTGGATCAAATCTGGCATCTGTTAATTCATACCATTCAGTATATTTCTTGTCATGTTTTTTCAATTCATTAATATCTGATGTAATTTTAGTTAACTTTGAATAAAGTTTACCAATTTCTACATTGATGCTACTTTGTACATGATTTATTTGTGTGGAAAGGTCCTGTTCATCCTTTCCTGCTCCTTGGCGGTGAATTCCATGAGAGTTCTGGCCATATTGAATACACTGTCCACTTCTGAAGGCTCCAATTTGGGGATCCTGTACCCTTGTGGGTAGGGTCTGTGCCAATTTTCTTTGCCTTTGCCCTTGCTTTGATGGTTCTTGGGACCTCTATGCTTCTTCTGAGGTCCTTTGGGCTTATCTTTGGACACTTCTGGAGCTGGTTTGGGGCGGGTAGACGCCACTGGGGCCTCTGTCTCCAAGGCTGGAGTCATTTCCAGTTCCTTCTTCTGGTCTATGGATGAAAGACTTTGGTTCTTCAAACAATTCTTTATCTTTTTGACCTTGTCTTTGCAAGACAGGGGGCTCCATCCTCCTAAGAGCTCTATGGTCTTCCCCTGACCCAGAAAGCTCTTGATGTGTAAGTAGGAGTTCATGGCCCCCTGCCAAAGGCTTGGGCATATTTCCCACTCCTCTTCTTTGGCTTCTCTGAACCAATTTTTGTACTGGCTTTTATATATTTCTATTTCTGCCACTTGAAAATGGTTCAGCCCTGGAAATATGGTCATGAATCAGTTCAGGCTCAGAATTCACGTCAAAATCTGTTGGTACAGACCTTGGGAAATGGGGGCAACTCTGGCATCCTCCAAATGTGTCTTTCTTGTTGAAGACTTGGCACTTCTGGATTTGGTCTTGCCTCTTCCTTGTCCACATCCATCTGGTTGGACTGAATAGTTGCTTCCATTTCTGGTATGCACCATTTTCATGTCATTTTAAAGATAAGAGGTGAAAATATGAGATAAAATACACACCTTTTGGTGGTAATTTCGCTTTTTCTGAGTTAAATAAGGTGCCTCTTTTAGCAATTTGCACCTCAATACTGTCTTCAAATTCTGCTTCTGAAGATTCTGGACTAGTGATATATCTTTTACTGAGTCTGTTGCCCGCTGCACAGTATTTGGTTAAAGACACTAAAAAATTATAGAAGAGAAAAAATTATTTTTTATACTTCTTACAATATTTTTAAAGATTTTTTATAAGTTTTATATTTTTTTTTAATATTAAAAAAAATGATTCTTTTTAAATAAAAAAATTAAAATTTAAGATTTTGAATGTAAATTAATTCAGAGTAACTCAAAGAATAATTTTATAAGTTTTTGGATGTGAAAAAGCCATGTGTAAAAACAGTATAAAATTAAACCAAATTCCTCAATGAAAAAGATTTCCAAAAAAATTTCAAAAATAAAAGTTATTTTATCTTCAAAATGAAAGAAAATTATTAAATTAATATATTTTAGAACTTAAAAATATATTTATTAAGGGTACAAGGTTAAAAACCATGGCCAGGCCCACAAATGTAAGATGTGACTATGAAACTGATGATAATATCACTATTAATCAAAAGTTCTATGTCTGTTCTTATGAAATATAATAATAAAATATTATTATAACCACAATCAAATAATTCAAAATTATTTCTTTCACGTGTTAAACACTACTAGTGATTTTAACAGTGAGCAAGTAATTGTCTACAAGAATCAATTACAAGAAGATTTTAATAATAAAAACTTCTTTTTTTAAAATAATAAAAATTATTTTAATATATAATTGTATTTTGCAAGAATAACTATAATGGTAATTGTTGAAGAAAACTAATTTTAGAGAAAAACTTCAAGAATTAAAGATAAATCACCCACTAATATTCCGAAGAACTTATTTAAAGATAAAGTAGAGAGATTTGACATAGAATTGTGGATTTAAGGAATCAAAATGTATTTATAACAGTATTACAACAATATATAGTTGTATTCTATGATTTCACGTCTTTCTGATTGATTTTGAAAGATTTAAAACACTTAAGAATAGCTTTACTAATACTTACTTGTTGGTAATAATGGTTTAAATCATAATAAGATGATGATGATGTGGAAAAAACAGAAAGAAGAGGCTTCTTTTAAGTCAACAGCAGCTCACAGAGGCGTGCCATGGAGCAAACTGAAAAACCAGTGAGTGAGAAAAAAATGAACCTTTTTGGATTATTGATTGCATCATCTGTTGTCACATAAGATTATCATAATTACTTAATTGATGCTTTTATGTGACTACCAACCCCAATATGGTTAAGAATAAAAGGAGTAACATCTGTAAATCTTCTTTTATTCCAAAATAATCATTTATTTCTCAAAGTTATCAATGTTATTGCGAATTTCATCACAGGATGTAATTACTGTGAATTTTTGAAGATTCAGTGTTTCACATAGAATAGTCAAAAATGGACTGTTAGTAAAACTTTGAATTTTACTAGTAAAACTGTTATTCTTTTGGGTTTTACCATAGATAATACAGTTCTCCATTAGACCTGAAAGTTTCAGAAAGATTAATTAGGAATCGTATTTTTAATGAATTTTTGAAGTTTTTACCTCATTTCTATGTAGAATTGCAAATATCAGTGTTTCACTGGTTGCTATGAGGTAAATTGATGGATAAAAGTCCACAAAGGGTTTTAATTACTCTTTTGGGGATCATCCATGGAAAGTCATTAAGAATTGACATGGTTACAGGAGTCTAAGTAGCTCTTTACCTCCTTGGCACGTCAAAATAGCAGGTTATTTGCTATTTTCTTAAGTTTTACTGTAGTTGTAACATGGTAACCAAGTTCCCAAACGGTTTTAGTTTACCAATTAGGCCAAGATCAGCCATGAATCCAATCTTTGGAGCTGTCCACACCTCTGAGGCCTCAGAAGTTGGGTACCCTGGCTCTCTTTGATGTCTTTTGTCCCCCTTGCCTATTTTTCATGTCAAAATAGTAATTTAAGCTCAAAGTGAGATATCCACTATGGGTGTACCAAAGGTCCATGTAAGAACACCATGATATTAAGTGCTCAAAACATGAATAACACTATTCTTAGTGTATATGTAACATGGGATTTCTCACTTTCCCATTATTTTTGGCGTGAAATTAAGAAAAACAAAGATTTTCACGGATCTTTTATGTGGTATTGATGATGTGGTATTGAAATGTTCAGAAAGATTCATTAAGAATTGTATTTTTAATGAATATTTGAAGTTTTTACCTCATTTCTACGTAGAATTGCAAATATCAGCGTTTCACTTGTTGCTATGAGGTAAATCAATGGATAAAAGTCCAAAAAGGGTTTTAATTACTCTTTTGGGGTTTATCCATGGAAAGACATTAAGAATTGACATGGTTACATGAGTCTCAGTAGCTCTTTACCTCCTTGGCACGTCAAAGTAGCAGGTTATTTGCTATTTTCTCAAGTCTTACTGTAGTTGTAACATGGTAACCAAGTTCCCAAAAGGTTTTGGTTTACCAATTAGGCCAGGATAAGCCATGGATCCAGTTAATTTGAGGTTATTCACTCTATGGAGCTACCCTAGGTGAATTTTAGTGTAGAATCCAAATCTGGCCTTAAATACATGGATTTACTTACTCAATAAAAAGTTATTCATCTTTTCTGAAATCAAAAATGATGAATTTTGGATATATGCATGACTTATGAGTTATGCATAATTCAAAATTCCTTTTTAAGATAATTGTGGCCTATTTGGGTATGTAAAATATACCTCAAGGCTCACATTGCCCTTGTTTCCTTATCTTCTCCTGGAAACTTCCTGGAATTGTGAAGAATGGTGACTCTTGGCCACTGATCTGCTGGTTTCTGAATGGTGTGAAGACACTGAAGAGCTGATTTGGCCTGCTCCTTGTGAGCCAGAAGGAATCTGAGTAGGCCCTGTCTGGGTTAACTGTTCTTCTATAGCTTGGATAGTGGCTTGATTCTCCCGTATCCTCTGTGCCCTTGCCTCCAGGAGTCTGAACTTCCTGGTAAGATTCCAACCTTTGGTGATTACCATATGGTCCTTGAAATCTATCTCTTTGAGAAAGATCTTCTGGCAACTTGCTCCAAGTTCTGCCCAGTGACTTTCAAGGTTGAACCTCTTGTTGTCCATGCTCCATTGGAATAAATTTTTGAGGAGTTGGTGGAGCTGAAGAACTTGATCCATATCCTTCCAGTCCTCTTGTTTGAGGTTCCTGTTGAATTGGAGTGTGAATGGCAGGGTTGATATTATCTCCCTCATTTTTTTGCCATCCACTGTGGGAACTCCTCCTGTGTGGGATTAAAATGAGGCAGTACCTGGAGGGGGAAATCACAGGTAACTAGTTTTGAATTGCTATTAACTCCTGTAACCAAGGGTGGCAAGGGTGTATTGCCTGCCCCTCCTAAAATACTGAACAAAATCTTCCTTGGAGCTCACAAACCAAAATAAAATTGTTATGTGGCTTTACAACTGCAGAAGACAAAATTCAGCAGTCTCAGATCAGACCTATTCAATAAATAATATGAAAAATAATGTCAGTAATTTTGGTTAATTTTTTATATTTAATGAAATACTTGTCTGTTTTAATTTTAATCTTTTTTGGTTAAATTGAGGTGAGTTGTTTCTTCTTGGTGATAAATCCTTGGTAGGATGGGTTATTTAAGGTTTTCTGGAAAATTTGATTTGTTTTGATAAAGGTAATTTTGTTAAGGTACAGTTATAATAGAGTAAAATAATTTTTTAAAGGTTTTTTTATTTTTTTTAAGAGTGGTTAATAATAAGATAAAATTGTATTTGTTAAATTTAAGAGGTAAGATTCTTTGATATTTAATTTTTTTTTAAAGGGGTAAGTGAATTTGAAATCTTGATAAATGGTGTTAATTTTACTAGGTGAAATATTTTAATAGAGTAGTAACCCTAATCTTGGGTACTAGATAATTTTTATTTTTATTTTAACAATGATAAGATTCCACTGAGCTTAGCTACTGGGAAATCTTTAACACTTTACTTCCACTGAGATTAGCTACTGGGCAAGTAATTTTACTATAATATACTGGACTACCTCCCAGGTGAGGGATGACTTATTCCTGTGCTTGTAATCTGCAGAGGATATATTGTGCATGGGATATAATGTGCATGGGGGGGATTTTTGAAATTTGGGGGAGAGAGCCCCTCTATTTATATCTTTTGGGAGCCCAGAGGGCCCTCCATGGGAGCTGTCTTTTTCCACTTTAATTCCTCTTGATTTCATCATGTGACTCCATTTTTGGTGAGGACCTTTCTTGCATGGGTCAGGTGATTTAAGGTTTGGTGATAATTTTCTTTCTGCACAGCCTCCATTTATCACATGATTGCCTTTTGGTGAACTAATTATGATGTGATATTCTTGAATTTTCCTTGCATACATGAGGTGATTCAATTTTGGCTGGGGATTTTTGTTGTGCACAGCCTCTTTCTTGTCACATGATATTCTGTTGGTGGATTCAGTATCACATGATTACCTTGTAATTCCTTTGCATATGTCCTATTTTAGTTTTGGTAGAAGTGGCTGTGTAATTTATGCAGGTGTCATGGTTGTTTTTCTTCTTTTGAACTTTAAAATGAGGTCAGGTGATAATTTCTTGCACTGATGAATTTACTGTGATGTATGAGATGATGTTATTTTTGAGTTTGACACATGCTGTGCATAGTCATATGGTTGAGATTTAATTAGAATTGTGTACTGCATGCAGCCTGTTGTAACTAGCTTTGGTTTGCATGAGGTGATGAGTGGTGTAAATAATTATGATTCTGTTTTAAGGTTTTAAGTGGGGTTACTGAGGATATAAGATAAGGTACTCCTGTGGCTGTGTTATAAATGACTTGCAGGAATTCCATGGAGTTGAGCTTTGCATCATGTGATTTTGAATGCAAGTTGTCTGTATAACTAATGCATGTGTCATTTTCTTGCTGCATGAGTCCTGTGGCTGTAAGGGGGTGTAAAGCTGGGTGGGGTGTGTAATTTAAAGGGTGGTACCTCATTTGTTGTAACTAGTTTGCTATATGTAAATTGATTTTTTACATATGCATAGTGAAATTGAATAAGTTATTTAAACACATACACTTCCCTTTGGTGCCTGTGCCATGGTTTTATGAGTTAAATCCAGCTTCCTGCTGTAAAATTGACCTTTTGGTGTAAAATTTGAGTGTAAGTCTGCCTGTAGGCTGGATTTCCTGCTGTTATAGGGTACTATGAGCTTGAGCCTGGTGAAAAAAAATGGTATGGAATACCACATCCTCCTCTCCATTTAATGCTGTCCCCAGCATTCCAGGTGAGAGCTCTCTATCCTTCATCTGATTCTGTGGTTTCCTCCAATACCTCTTCCTCATTTATTGATTCATCTTCTTCACTTTCCTCTTCTTCTGTGTCTTCTTTTGTGTCTATCAACTTTCCTCTTGGGTAGAACCTCTTGATTTGGGATGCTGCAAACCTTCTTGCTAATTCTGTTCCATCAAGCTCCTCAAGTTCATATGGTCCGTTGTTTATTTGTCTGATTACTCTGTAGGGTCCATTCCATTTGTTTTTGAAAAGTAGCCCCCAATTAGTTTTTATTGCTTTGTTGTAAACCAGGACCAAATCTCCTGGATTGAGTGGTGATCTTAGTTGATGTGCCATTCTTCTATCCCAATATTTCATTGAGTCCTCCCTTGATTTTTTGAGTTTTTCTGCTGCTTTCCTTCTCATTTCTTCTTTTCCTTCTAATTGTTTAGCTCTGGCTTCCAATAATTCCTCAGTTGTGGATATTTTGTGCCATTCTACTGCTAAAAAGGTTTTTGTTTCAATATCAATTGGTAATACTGGTAGTTGTCCAAATTGGAGTTCAAATGGTGAGAAACCAGTTGTCCTTTTAGTGGAGATTCTGTCAGCCAATGTAACCAAAGGTAGATATTTTTTCCATTTTCCTCCATTTTCTCCACACATCTTGACTAATGCATCTTTAAGTTGTTTATGGCCCCTTTCAACCATTCCTTGAGACTCTGGGTAATAGGGTGTGGTGACTCTGATTTTTGATCCTGCTTTCTTTACTGCATCTTGCAATTCTTTTCCAAACTCTGGCCCCCCATCAACAGTTACTTCTTTTGGTGAGCCATACCTGCATATCCATTCTGAGGTGAACCATTCTGAAACTGCTTTTGCTGTTAATTTGACTAGTCCAACTGTTTCTGGCCATCCTGAAAAATCATCTCTGGCCACAACCATATATTTCCATCTTCCTGATTTGATATGGACTGCATCCATGCTTACCCTTTCAAAGATTGTTGATGTTGCTGTAGGCCTTCCTTGTTCCCTTTGTAAGTTTTGACTTCTCTTTTGGCAGGCTAGGCAAGATTGAACCCATTTCTTGACTGATTTCTTCATTCCTTCCCACCAAAATCTGGCTTTAATTCTTCTGTAAGTTTCATTTTCCCCTCTGTGGCCCATGTCTTCATGAAGTGACTTTAAAATGTAGTTTTGAACTTCTTGACTTGATATCACCAATTGAGGGTTAGGGTTATTTCTTCTTTTGAGTTGGCCATCTTCCAAGAAAAAGTTGGATGACCTTCTTTTTATCCTTCTAAATTCTTCATCTTTACTTGATTGTGGTTTTTTCATTGTACTTAAGTATTCTTGCATTCTCTTCCAAAATCCTTCTTGTTTGGTTGGTACTTGTACTCCTGAAAAATGGAGTGAATTTACATTCTTAGCCCCAAATCCAGGGTGTGGCTTGATCCAATCTTCTTCTTCATCAAACTCTGGTGCATCTTCATCTTCTTCTTCTGAGTTTTTTGGTCTTCTGGATAGCCCATCTGGCATAGTGAAAGTTTTCCCTGGTTTGTGTACCAAATCAAAGGAAAATAGTTGAATGAAAGCCACCCATCTTGTCATGGGGGCATTGGGTAAGCAAGGGGTGTTTATCATTTCAATTAAGGCCTTGGCATCAACCTGTAATTCAAAATGTTGTCCCCAAAGTATGGTTTGAAGTTTCTTGAGAATTCTTGCAACTCCACAGAGTTCCAATTTGGGTTGTGAGTATTTTGATTCCAATTTGGAAAAAGTTATTGATTCATATAATACTGGTCTGTCTTTTCCTTCTTTGTCTTCTTGAGTGAGTACTGCTCCTGCAGCAATGTAGCTTGAGTCTACTGCTAGCTTAATTTTTCCTGCTCCTTTGTCATAATCCAATTTCTTGAGCGTTATTTCTTCTGCAACTATTCTTCTGAGCTTATGGAAAGCTTCTTCACATTTTTGATCCCAATCCCAGTCAACATCTTCTCTGGTGAGCCTTCTGAGTGGTGATGCAACTTGTGAGAAGTTTTCAATAAACATTCTTACATAAGCACAAAGACCAAGAAATCCCCTTATTTCCTTCTTGTTAAGAGGTGTTGGCCAATTTTGAATCTTGTTGATCTTTTGTTTTGAGATTGTTCTTCCTTTGAATGATACAACATGCCCTACTATGTCCAAAGCTGGAACACAGCATGCAAACTTTGATCCTGAGATAGTAAGTCCTGCTTCTTCAATCCTGAATAAAACTCTTTCTAAGGTTATGGCATATTCCCATATAAATCTTCTTATTGAGGGGTTTTCTGGTAGTGTTTCCTGGTTATTAAGTGATCTTGGTCCTTTTATTCCTCCATCATCAATAAAAATTCCTACACTTTCTGGTATTTCTTCTTGAAGTATCCAGGTCATTTGGGCTTGGTATACTGCTACTGAGTTGGTGGCTCCTTGGGGTAGTCTTGTGAGTTGCATCCTTCCAAGGGGTGTTTCAAAAGTAGTAAGGGGTCTTGTAGTGACATCTAATTCTCTTTCATCATATCCTCCCATGATGTCTCCTAGTCCATAGCATGCTCTTCCTGCAAATGCATCTACAAATTCTTCAATATTAGGTGGTAAGCCAGCATCCTTGATGGTGACTTTGTTGAGTTCTTGAAGGTCATGGACAATTCTGAGTTTCCCATTTGATTTGGCCACACAAAAGATTGGGCTGGTGTAGCTTGAGGTGGATTGCTCATAGAGTCCAGTCCTGATTCTTTCTCTGATTAATTCAGTAAACTGAGGTAAAATTGATTTGGGAATGGGAATTGGTTTCTTCTTCCAAGGTTCATGAGGTATTACTGGTATCTTGTAAGGTTTTCCATATGAGTGTTTGAGTAATCCTCTTTCTTCTTCACAGAAAGCTATTGCTTTTTCCCTTAAGGTAATAACATTTTTGAGTAAATTGATTTCTTCATTTGATAACCATCCTGGTGGGCCAAAATTGACTGCTTGCAGTCTTTCATGGGTGACCTTGAAGGTTTCTTGAAATATAGGTGGGTTGGGTGATAAAGGTGTTTCATAAGGATCTCTTGACAAAGGTGGTCTTTCCAAAGGTGGGTTAAGGTCTTGAGGCATTGGCTCATTGACTGGTCTCACCTTCTTCAGGACTGATTTGTATTTGGCTGCTAAAATTTGGTGATCCATCTTCAGTTAGTTATTTTGTTTTTATTTCTTCTTGCTTTTAATTATTTCTAAGAATTTGCTAGTGTCCTGAAATATTGAGGTCTTCACAATTCTTCTTTCTTCTTTCTTCCATAAAAAAATGTAGTTTAAGGTCATACAGGACCTACAACTAGGTGTGTAACCCCTGTATATTAGGTATACAAGTCCTGCAGTTTAAGTCATGCAAGGACCTCCTGGCCTAATCCAAGGGCTTATCTTGATTATTGAGCTCCTTTGGGCTTGATTTTGGATTCCACTCGACTCTTGTTTTATTCTTCAATCTTCATGATTCCCACTTGATTCTTGATTCTTCTGGTTGTTTTTATTTCTTGATAAGGAATTTTCTTGTCTTAATTGATGGCTTGAGGCTACACTTTGTTCATCTTGGCCAATTTGATAATGCCAAACACCTGTAAAACCCCTTGTTCCTGTTACACAAAGGGAGCAGTTTATTGTCATGCTAAGGACAAAAATGGTCCTTCAGCACTTCTCCTGACTAGGACAATCCCCTCCAGCTTCTTGGCTGTTATTATTTTTTATAAGTTTTCCTGCCCAAGTCTACAGGGGAAGCAGTTTAGTGTCATGCTGAGGACCTCTTGAGTCTTCAATCTTCTTTAAAATCCCAAGGGCAATTTGAGTTGTGTGTTTTACATCATCTTGCTAGTCCATCATGTTGAGTGAGTCTTGAGTCAATAATTAATCAAGTGAGTCAACCTTCAGTCCATAAATCCTGACCACTTATTCTTGAATTCCAAATGAGTTTCAATCCAGAATCAAAGAAGTGTCCAAGGTCTTGTGTTGTCCAGAGGTCAATCCATAAGGAACTCCTGTTTTTATTCATAAATAATCTTCTTCATTTTCAGTATTTTGAATAATTGCCCTATGATAAATTGTTTCCAAATTCTCTTGCTATTTCTTAAAAATAATGTATGTCCTTTTGTTCTTTTGTATTCCTGAATTATACCTGTTATTAAGAAATAAAAAATTGTAATAATAAGGTGATTTGAAAATTGATTTTTAATATTAATTTATTGATAAATATTGTTTAATAATATCTGTTTGGATGAGGGCCCCCCTCTCCATTTAAAAATCTTGAGTTGGTTTTCAAATTTTTGAAGAGGATATGTTCTCATTCCCCAAAAACTTCCACTATAAGGGATAGTGTAAGAAATAAGTTTTCCCACCCCTTATTTTTTTATAGTTATTTTGATAAGGATAAATAATGATACATAAAATTTACATAATGTTATTCTGATGATGATTCAATATTAAGTTGTTGTTTTTTTTAATGTAAGTATAAAATAACCATTAAGTGGGATATCTGAGTAAAAATCACAATTTAAGAGAAATAAGCCTGAATCACAATTAAGATCATGGAACTGTTTGGTTGAAGGTGGTGATTTGTGCCAATCAGTAAAAATTGGTGCTCTTGAGAGTATTTATGATTAATATTACATAGTTGAATGATCATAATTTGAGTCCTTTATTCATATAATGACCCTTATGATGCCACAACTCTTCCTTTTGGAATCATCATTGTGACTCAGACTTTATTTCAAGTCCATCCCCTTTATGGTTCAGATTTTCTGTTACCCATAAAAGCATTTGAGTTGTTAAAAAATATAAACAGTGAAATTAAAAATTTGTACAGTTAAAAAACTCTTTTTTGCTTTTTGGGGGGCTTTTAAATTCCTTTTTGAATAAATAGCACATTGAGGTGTTATGAATATGCAAATTCTCCAAATTATCTCATCAATTTATGAGTTTTTAATATAAATAACTCCTTCAGAGTTCAATTAATGCCTTCATGGCACAAATACTTCTTCTTTTCAAACAAGTTCCAATCACTCTCTTGTAATTGAAGAAATATTTCAAATAAATTGATCATTTTTTTTAAAAAAAATAATACTTGATGTAGAGTTTTTTTTTTTAATTATTGTTATTATTGAGTTGAAAAATTAAGCCAACTTAATGGCTCTTGTTGTAATAGTAGGAAAAGTTTAATAAAGATAATAAATAAAATATTCTTGAGCTCATGAATGGGATATGACCCTAATTATTAGTAAGAATAAATAAATGAGTTTGAAATAAATAAATAAAAAAATAAAATAAAAAAATATGTTCAGAACATTCAAGTCAGTAAATGTTTCTAATTCTTGTTTATAAGGACATAAAATTAGAAATTTAAAAAAAAATAAGAATTGAAACCTTAGGTAGTTTATAGTCTTGCCAAGGACTTATCCTGTTTTTTATAGTCCTTGATAAATCTTCTTGAATACTCTAAATAGGCAGTTTATGGTCTTGCCAAGGACCATTGGTTTCTTTTCTTTGGTCCTTGTTGATAATTTTAGTGATTTCTTGTTGATATTTGAAGGGGCAGTTTATGGTCTTGCCAAGGACCATTGGTTGATTGTGTCTTAGCTCTGAGTCCTTGTTGATAATTCTAATGGTGGCCAGTTTATGGTCTTTCCAAGGACCACAGATTTTCTTTTTGTTGTTTTTTTGTTGATATTGGCTTGATTTCATGTTGATATTTGAAGGGGCAGTTTATGGTCTTGCCAAGGACCATTGCTTGATTTTCTTTATATTTTGAATCCATGTTAAGAATTTTTGATGGGCAGTTTATGGTCTTGCGAAGGACCATTGTTGATTTTTTGATGTATTTTGAGTCCTTTTGACAAGTCTTAATGGTCAGTATATGGTCTTTCCAAGGACCATATCTTGTGTCCAGGCACCTGATTGTTGCACTTGGGGTTTCATGGCATGTAATTTATCTTCAAAGCCAAGTTGTAAATTGAATTAAACAGTTGATAGTCTTATTGAAGACTCTTTTTCACTTTAAAAGCAGTTTTAAGCCTATAAAATAAGAGAAATACTTTCATGATGAACACCTGTAGCATTCAAAATCAAATATGTCAGTATAATATATTGTAAAACATAAGAAACAAGCATAAAAAATAGAAACAGCAGTTTAAAGCCTTGCTTAGGGCTAATATTATTTTGTTTTATTGTTTTTTAAGCTCTATTTTTATTATTTTCATTTTATAGCTATCTTGTTTCCCTCATTCATTTTATTAAACAAAAAAAATCACTGAAATATCAGCAAATCAGATAATCAGTAACAAAAAAAAGCAGCATAAGATGAAATTGAGCAGTTTAATGCCTTGCTCAGGGCATTTATTATTTTTTTTAGAGCCCTGTAAAAAAGTAAACAATAATATTTTTTTTGTTAATTTGAAACAAAATAAGAAACCAGAAGTTTAATGTCTTTCTGAGGACTTATTTGTTATTTCTTGTATCCTGAGGGCTTTTTCCCCCATTCTGTTATATATATTGATTTTTTTCTTATATATAAATGTATATATTAATTCATAAGACTAAATAAATGTAATTTATGTCAGCTTTCAGTTCTTCATAAGTACTGCCTAAGAAATAAAAATAAAAAACAAGTTAGCAAAAGAAAACCAGCAGTTTAAAGCCATACTGAGGGCTTTTAATGTCAGCCCAATATAGTTTTTTTTTTTAAAAAAAATAAACCATCAGTTTTACGCCTTGATTAGGGCTTTTGTTGTTATTTTTAGAGCCCTGTAAAAAATTGTTATTTCTTGTATCCTAAGGGCTTTTTCCTTTTTAATTCCTCATTCTGTATATGTATTGATTAATATAAAAAACTGTAAAAAAAATAATAATAATAATAAAATGTCAGTAAAAATAAGAATGTTAATAAAATTATGGAAAAAAAAAGTGAGCAGTTTAAAGCCTTGCTCAGGGATTTGCATTGTCCTTTATAGCCTGAGGACATGTTTTGTATATTTCTAGCCCTGTAGCAATCAAAATTTCCAATAAAACCAGTTATGAAAGCAAAAATAAAAAAAATGAGTAAAATCAAAGAATCTATCAGCTTAAAGCCTTGATGAGGGATTTTTTAATGTATTAACTGAATAAAAAAAAGTTAGTAATTTAAAGGCCAATAAATGAAAATTAGCCAACATTATCAAAAAAACAAAAGAAAAGCAAGACAAGCAGTTTAAAGCCTTGCCCAGGGCTTTTTTATTTCTTTTGTTTCCTTCAATCATTTCATGGAACTAAAGAAAAAAAATAAAATAAAATTTCAGTGAATTAAATAATCAGTAATTAAAAAAACCTAAGTAATGAAAATTGAGCAGTTTAATGCCTTGCTCAGGGAATTTAATTTTTTATTTATAGCCCTGCAGAATTTCAAAAAAAAATAAAAATAAAAAATCAGAATTATGATTCATAAAAAAACTAAGCAGTTTTAAGCCATGCTAAGGGCTTTTTGTTTTTATTTTCCAAATCATCAATAAAAGAAATTCCAACAGTTTAAAGTCATGTTGAGGACTTTTGTATTTAATTTATGAATACATTAATCAAAAGAAAAAAAAACATCAGTAATATTCATCTTTTAATAATGAAAAAAAATAGAAAATAAACAGTTTTAAGTCTTGTTCAGGACTCTTGTTTTTTTTTTATTATTTTTTTTTATTTTTTAAACAAAAGAACTTCTTTTTGTTAGCTCCAATAATTCAATTTATTATTATTTTTTAATATTTTTTAGGAAATAGTTTCTCAAAAGAAAAGAAATCATTAGTAAAACTCAAATTTAATTAATAGAATAAGAAATAAACAGTTTAAAGTCATGTCTAGGACTTTTTTTTTTGTTGTATTTTATCTTTTTGTAAGTTGACAGTAATTTAATTCCTTGTTATTTATTTTTATATTTATTTATTTTTTGATTTTTATTTTATTTTATTTTTATTTTTTTTAGAAAATTCATCAAAAGAAAAAAATCAGTAATATCCACTTTTAAGAAGAAAAAATAAAAATAAACAGTTTTAAGTCTTGTTCAGGACTTTTATTCTGTTTTTGTTTTTATTTTTTTATTATTCTTAATAACTGCCTTCCTAAAGATGCCAGAATGGTTGTGAGTGGTTCAATTAGTCGTGTCCGTGCTTATATACCCATTATGGGGCTTATAATGTGGTCGGGCAAGGTAGGTTTTGTTGTTGAGGGCCAGAGCACTCCTGTTAAACTACCTCTGAAGTACTTGAGAATCTCGTCGCGTTGGGTGCTTGGGTGGTGGGAAGGTGTCTAACACCCTCTACTGTTCCTAGAAGGACTTCGTATTGATGTCTTTCTATTTAAATAGCCTCCAGATGCCCTAATGGCTTGGTTTGGAGTATTTTTTTTGCGCTTAGTGGATATATCTTTGCTTCAGCTCAAGTCGCGTCAGTGGTCCTTTATGATGAATCGAGTTGCCCAATTATTTCTCTTCTAACTGTGATTTTCACAAGTTTAGATGAGTCAGGGCTAGCCTCCAGGTTCCAGGAGTTGATAGTGGCCCTCGGAAACAGTCGAAAACCCATTTGGTGGGGTTTCAATCACCTACCGAGTGTTCCCAAGGCTTGTGTGTGATCATAACCCAATTCAGTGGTAATTGCAGCTACACAATACCACCTCCGAGCTAAATCCACCCACCTGCTGTCGTCAAAATGGTTCTTGCTTCAAATTATACATGCATTGCATGTACTGTACTGTAGAGTGATTTCATTTGGTCCGTAAGAGGTCCCCCTTGAACCCCACTATGAGATTAAGGTTTGTGCCTGGCTGCTAACGTTCCTAATACAGCTTTTTGGCTTGACATTGTAATTTCGGTCCCCATTGCACTTCCGTTTTATTCCCTCCAATACGTTAACCTTCCCAGGTTTGAGAATTTAATGCTACTGTGAGCTTTGACCTTTATGTATGACTACATAAGAACACAATATTGCACTTCTAATGGCTTTTGAGTGAGTGCTTCCTCCTCCAATGAATTTCCTGCATTGTGCATTGACATGTTGAAGGGTTTCTGACCATGATCGTAGTAGCTATAATTTGTCTTCTTGAAGCTTCTTCAGCTTTTCACTGTAATCACTTGTCTTGCGAATTAGTGTAGTGTGCATTGTTCCTCTAGCATGGTTTTATGTTAGTTCACTTATGTTGAAAGTTGACAGGTTGCTTGATGAGGTACCAATGCAAGATTGCATTTCCATTTGTTGCATTCGCTTCGTGATTTTGCATCCAGAGGAATTATTTGTTTTCCTCATGGAAGGACATCGTCTGCAACATTTCCAATTCATTGATTGTTGCTTCTATGATGTATTGTATGCCCTTATACAGTAGCAGAAGCTGTCAGAAGCCTGTTATCGGAGGAGTTGTCGGAGCTCAAGATATTCTTAGGAAGAAATTATTGATTCTTCTATGTCTGGAACAGCCTAAACGCTGCTTTGTTGGGTGCTGAGAATTCTGAAATTTGGGTTCTTCTTGATGCAGTGAAATTGTATAATAGTGCGATTTCCAAATTTCTTGACCAGCTGCCGGCTTATCCACCACTAGGTCGAAGCACAGTATTCTTAAGGGATTTAGTGCTCTTTTAGTGTCAGATTGAAGTGGTGTGCTTGTGCCTGTCTCTTTTTTCTTTCCAAAGCACTTTTAGGCTCTTGTCTTTTGGTGTTGTGATTATAAGTGCAATACACCTCAAGTCGTAACCATACTATTCTTTTCCAATGCCGATTTTTTTCCAAAAACTGAAATCGTCTGTAAATTCTATCTAATGCCCTAATAAAGTCATCGCATTCTATTTCCTTCCTGCAGGAGCACAATTAAGGCAATAAGTATTGTTTGTAATACCTGCTTGCGGGTGTGTCTTTGTTGATTGCGATGAAAGCAGTGCTATCTCCTCCGAGCATAGTATGCTTGTCCCGCAAATAGCAAAGCCCTTCTCTTTAGCTGCAAGAATTAATGCACTCTTTGACGTGCTACCGCAGGGTACGTTGATGGTGATTTGTTATAAACTGCGTAATTGTTCTTAATCGCCGATGTTAGTGTAGCTGTATAGAAGTATAGGTGTGGGTGTGTTTGTCTTGCAAGAGATCTGGTCAAAGTTACATCTCGGCCGTCACCATGTTTTTCATATAAATACACCCTTTGTCTCTCCGAAAACTAAAAGCAGGCCCAAATAGTGTTTTTATCTCATACTCCTGTATAATGCCATGCTATGATTCCAGAAGCCATTTGAAGCTAGTAGTGGTAAGTCTGCAATTGACTGCTAGTACTAGTTTGTGGTAGGTTGGCGATGTTCTTCTATTGAGAGTATCCCCCTTTAATTCCATGCCATCAATGATGCGGAGTTAAGAGGTTCCTCCATGAGCCAAGGGAGGGCTGCTGGCTATAAATACCCCTGTCGCTTCAGTTGTTTCCCACTTTTCTTTTCTTTTTTTTTTTGGTGCATGTAAAAGTACTGTAGTATCTGTCTTATCGTTCATAAATATTGTACTCTTCATCAGTTAAAGGATAAATCTTTCACTGTAAGCTATGTATGAAAAATAAAATAAAATGAAAAAAAATCAAATATTATCATATTTTCATCCTAGTTGTTGTCGTGTCATTATTGTATATGCAATACATCATCTGTACCAGCTGCTCTGAAACTGGAATATTTTATTTTATTTTCTTTCTTTAATTAATCCTTTTATCTTCTTTGTATTAGCTGATAAAACCCAGAAAAAAGACATCCTGGATGCATCAGAGTACTTCGTCATATTTTTTTTTCTTTATCCTTTTTTTTCTTTCAAGTAATTTCTTCATCAATTATTGTTTGATAATTGGCATTGATTCAACATTCTTCTTCATTCCAGCTAATTCCTGTAGCCATTGACCTGGTATTTTCTTCATTTGATGGCCATGATTGCATTTTATAGGATTTGGTGGGTTTTGAAGTGTTAAAAGGTAATAATATTTGCATTTATTTATAAAAAAGAGTTTGAGAGTAGGTTTAATGGGTTTTGGGTGAGAATGTTGGGTAAGAATTTCAATATTCCTCTTTGATAAGGCAGGAGGTCACTGCCTTATGTTCTTATTGTTAGTTGTTTTTTTTTTTTTTTTTTTTTTTTTTTTTTTTTTTTTTCTTGGTTAGTGAAATTATTGATTTTAGTTGATGAGAATTGATATTCCTCTTTGATAAGGCAGGAGGTCACTGCCTTATGATTAATTAAGTTTGAATCTGACTTTTTTCTTTGATTTTTGTTTTTTAGAGCTGTTATGTGTCTTCAAGATGGGCCTTGATGGTTTGAAATTTAATTTTTCCATTAATTCTTGAGTAATTTGATGATTGGTTTTGTCAGAAACCTCCAAAATTTTCAGCAATTCCTTGATTTCTTCAATTTCTTGGTTTCTTAATATTGATAAGGGATCCTTAAAGTGCCAAAGGTTTTCTTTATTGAAATCTTCATCTTCTGGTGACCAATGAAGTTCATCATTGATAATTGGGTCTTCTTTGATTAATTCTTCCCCATAGGATCCAAAAGTTGGTGAATTGGCCATGGTGAAGGTAATTGATATATTTTTTGTAAGTTTTTTTTTTTTTTTTTTTTTTTTTTTTTTTTAAGGAATAATTTGTTGATGAATTTCTTCTTTGTTAAGGCAGGAAGTCACTGCCCTGAGAGAAAATATAAAGAAAAAAAAAACTAATGATACATTTGATGAATGATACTGATACTGATACATTTAGAGAAAAAAATCTTGATTTTGTTGGTTTTATTCAAAGTTGAGTTCCCCCAAGTGGGAAAGGTGAGTGTCTGTTGAGTAACCTGGCCAAAATCAGGTATTTGAGGGCTTCCACAAAGTTATTTCTTTCCTCAATTTCTGGTTCTGATGGAAATTCTGACCACCAAAAGTCTTCATCAATGAATATATATCCATCTCCAACCCATTTCAATTTTCCAGTTTGGTATGTTGATCCATTCAATCCAAGGTACCACTGGGCCCAAATTTGGTTGAAGTAAAGTCCTCTTCTTGGAAGTGTGGCCATTTCAAATATTTCATCCCAGAATTGATTTTCAAGGTTACCTTTAATTCCCTCTTCAGTTAATAAATCTAAGAATTGGATATTGTTCAAGTTTGATCCTGGAAGGTGACATAAGTATTTATCTTCACAGAAACTTTCTTGAGCTTCATCTCCATAAATATCTTCAAAAGTTATATATGGCAAGTAAATGTAGTTGTATTCATTTTCTAGGATGGATTCTGTTTCTTCATCTTCATTGGGAGGTTGCTGGATAAATTCAGGGTTTTCCAGTTTCCATTCATAAGGTTCTTCTTGGTTGTTCAATGGTCTGTCCAAGAAGTTGATATGGTATGTGTCTTTTAGATTTTTGTCTCTTTCTTCCATAATTATGAGGTCTTTTTCAATGTCATTTATAATTTCTTCATCTGAGAGCTCATGATGCTCACTAAATCTGACTTTCTTCTTTTTGGGTTTAGGTTTGAAAGGGTTTCCATGTATTTTCTCATTTCCATCTACTAAAATCTGGAAAGTTTCTTCATTATTGTTAATTGGCTTATAAACTATGTTGGGTAATTCATCTTCAGAGGTTGAGTCTTCAAATTGTCTTTTGAAGCTGTTTGGCTTTTTTGTGTTTTTGAATTTTTCGCCAAATTTATCCCTTTTTGGAGATATGGATAAATGTTGGGTCTTCTGGGTCAAATTGATTATGGTATTGTCTCCTTTTGCATTTTGAAACTTCTTTCCTGGGTTATTTCTGACCAATGTTGCCATATTGCATAAATCCATTCCTCTAGGTGGACCAGTTTGCCATCCAAGTGCTTGAGGTTTGCATATTGGCATGCATAATCTTCTTCCATCAGGTTCTTGATAGCTTAGTATTTCACCTTGTTTATGAGAAAATTCCAGCCTGATATTGTTGTCTGCCAAGAAAGGTCTTCCAAGTACTGTATGGACAGATCCTTTTGCAATGAAGAAGTGAATTAGAGTTTCTTCACCTGAAGCCAAAATGATTGGAGTAAATTCTGATAGGGCAACCAATGAAGTAGTATGGCCTCCAATTCCCCTAAGGTTCATGTTAAGATTTCTTTTTGTGAGTGAAGCTTTGATTGCTATTTCTTCTGGTATGATGTTGAGTTCTGCCCCAGTGTCCACTAATGCTCTGATAGGATATTCTTCCTTTCCAATGAAGATTTCCATAAATCCCAAAGGACAGGCATAATGAATCTTGGGCTTGGGTATTTCTTTGAATCCAAATGATAATAATCTTTCTTGAAGATCCATTGAGTTGAGTGATTTAATTTTTTCCTTGTCTTTTTCTGATAATTCTTGTAATTTATGGACAAAATTGGGTGACATCCTCAAAATTTCTTCAATGGTGAGATTGATCTTTTGTTGCATAATTTTCTTGATAATTTTGTCAATTTCCAATTTAGTTTCAACTTGTTTCTTTTGAGGTTTTCTGAACTTCTTTTCTTCTTTGGTAATTTCTTCATCTTCATTCTTATTGGCAATATTTTCAATTTCCTCCTCAGGTTGGTCTGGTTTTGGAATATTTGAATTTTGGAATTTGGTGGGAATTATTACTCTTTCTTCTTCCTTTTCTTCTTCAATGTAAGTTCCTGGAATTTCTGCTTTCTTCTTTGGCTCTTGATTTTGGGCTTGTCTTTCCATCCTTTGTTTTGTCTGTCTTAATCCAATATGTGATTCAAAAGGGTCATTGGCTGAGGAAATGGTAGGTGGTTTCCAATTTGACCAATCTTCAACATGTGCAATTGAGGTTGATTTATCTTCTGATTTCTTTTCAGTGGTCTTAACCTCTTCTTCTGGTTTTTCTTTGACAATACGTTTTTCAATAAATTTCTTGTTGAGTTCTGCTTGTTCTTTTGCAAAAGCCCTGACTATGTTTTTGACACTGTCATTACCTTCCATAGGTACTCTCTGATAGTTGGGGAAGAGGTAAGATGCTCCTTGGGTTCTGACAATTCTTCTGTCCAAATCTTCAGCAAGGTGAGTGCATCTAGTTGCTGAATGTCCTTCTTCCTTGCAGTAAGCACATTTCATTGGTGGTCTTGGAGCCATCTGAGCTGGTATGTAAGGTTGGTAACTGGATGAAAGTGGTGGTAAAGGATTCCTTGGCCTATATGGCTGGTTATTTTGAGGGAATCTTTGCTCTTGATTATTGTTCCAATTCCTTCTTGGTGGATTAACTGCTTCTGAAAGGGTTTTGAGCTGATTTAAAACTTCTTTAACTGATTCTTTTCCCTCATTTCTTGGTTGAGGTTCTGGTTGTGGAGGATTTTTGATCTTTTGGGTGAGTTCTTTTACTTGTTTTAAAACTTCATCCCAGCTTTCATCCTCAAATCTTGTTTTCTTTTCTGGAGGTTTTGGTTTAGAAAATTCTTTTTGTTGAATCAGTACCTTGGCCTCCAAGTCTTGTTCAATGTATAATTTCAAAATATCCAATCTTGGAATGATGTAACCCCCATCCAAGGCTTGAACCATAGCTCTGTCTTTAATCATTTCTTTGTAAATTGATTCTTGAACACTAGTGGAAAGGCTGGCCAATATTTCCTGGTTATGATTGATATCACCTTGGATATATTGGTATCTTTTGAGGTATGTGATGATTGCTTCATATTCTCCAATGAATTTTCTGTATTGGGTCATATTTCCTATTCCACCTTCTTGTTGAGTTTTTGTGAATAAATCAGTTATTGAGGATAATCTGTATCTTCTTTCAGGTGAGACTGTTCCCCATCTTCTTTTCATATCCACTTTTAATTGATCCCAATCAGCTGTTTCATATCCAGGCATTCCTTCAATATGATAACTGATTTCTTCATCTTTTGTCCAAAATGCTATTTGTCTTGCAATGTCTCTTCCACTTGCTCCTTCAATTTCTGCAATATTTTCAACTTTCTTGATGAATCTTTCAACATCCTTTCCATCAAACCACAGATTATAGTCCTTGGCTCTGATTTTCACTATTGGAGTAGTGTTTCTTGGAATTTCTTGATGTAATGAGGTTGGTATTTGGGAAGAAATGTTGACTCTTCTTGGTAAGGTACTTGGTCTTTGTTCTGTATAAGGTGTTGATGTGGCCATAGGTCTTGGATAAGGTGAAGGTGATCCATGTTGCCTGAATGATCTTGGAAGGGTGGTTTGTTCTTCAAGTGGACTATTTTGTGGAGTATAACTTTATGATTTATTTTTTCCTTCCTTTTTGATTAGTGCTAATAATTCTGCTTGCATTTCTAGCATCTTCTGCTGAAGTCTCTCTGTTGAAGACATTTCTTCCTGTCCTTCAAGAGTTTCTTCATTAAAGCTTTCTTCCTGAATTTCTTCAATACTACCAGGTAATTTTGATGATGAAGGTTTATCCATTTTTGATTTATTTATTTCTTCCTTTGATTTTGGTGTTGAGTTATTGATTTTATTTCTTTCAAGGAGATCAAGGAAAAATTTCTCCACAACCTTCAACTCCCTTTTATTGGTTCTTGGTGTTGTAATTGGGAAATTGGAATATTTATTTGATTCCTCCCCTAGTTCTGTTTCTTGCTTTGGGGGATAGAAGTAATGGTCAGAGTGAGTTGATGATTGAGATTCCTGAGATGATGGTTTTGGCTGATTTTGATTATTTGACTCCAGTTTTTGTTATAGTAGTAATATTTTTTTTTTTGATGTAGTTTTTTTTTTTTTTTTTTTTTTTGATTTATTGGAATTTTATTTATATGTTATTGAAGTTTGAGGTTGACTGTGCCACTGTTGGGACACCAGATGTGGGAACTCCTCCTGTGTGGGATTAAAATGAGGTAGTACCTGGAGGGGGAAATCACAGGTAACTAGTTTTGAATTGCTAATAACTCCTGTAACCAAGGGTGGCAAGGGTGTATTGCCTGCCCCTCCTAAAATACTGAACAAAATCTTCCTTGGAGCTCACAAACCAAAATTAAATTGTTATGTGGCTTTACAACTGCAGAAGACAAAATTCAGCAGTCTCAGATCAGACCTATTCAATAAATAATATGAAAAATAATGTCAGTAATTTTGGTTAATTTTTTATATTTAATGAAATACTTGTCTGTTTTAATTTTAATCTTTTTTGGTTAAATTGAGGTGAGTTGTTTCTTCTTGGTGATAAATCCTTGGTAGGATGGGTTATTTAAGGTTTTCTGGAAAATTTGATTTGTTTTGATAAAGGTAATTTTGTTAAGGTACAGTTATAATAGAGTAAAATAATTTTTTAAAGGTTTTTTTATTTTTTTTAAGAGTGGTTAATAATAAGATAAAATTGTATTTGTTAAATTTAAGAGGTAAGATTCTTTGATATTTAATTTTTTTTAAAGGGGTAAGTGAATTTGAAATCTTGATAAATGGTGTTAATTTTACTAGGTGAAATATTTTAATAGAGTAGTAACCCTAATCTTGGGTACTAGATAATTTTTATTTTTATTTTAACAATGATAAGATTCCACTGAGCTTAGCTACTGGGAAATCTTTAACACTTTACTTCCACTGAGCTTAGCTACTGGGCAAGTAATTTTACTATAATATACTGGACTACCTCCCAGGTGAGGGATGACTTATTCCTGTGCTTGTAATCTGCAGAGGATATATTGTGCATGGGATATAATGTGCATGGGGGGGATTTTTGAAATTTGGGGGAGAGAGCCCCTCTATTTATATCTTTTGGGAGCCCAGAGGGCCCTCCATGGGAGCTGTCTTTTTCCACTTTAATTCCTCTTGATTTCATCATGTGACTCCATTTTTGGTGAGGACCTTTCTTGCATGGGTCAGGTGATTTAAGGTTTGGTGATAATTTTCTTTCTGCACAGCCTCCATTTATCACATGATTGCCTTTTGGTGAACTAATTATGATGTGATATTCTTGAATTTTCCTTGCATACATGAGGTGATTCAATTTTGGCTGGGGATTTTTGTTGTGCACAGCCTCTTTCTTGTCACATGATATTCTGTTGGTGGATTCAGTATCACATGATTACCTTGTAATTCCTTTGCATATGTCCTATTTTAGTTTTGGTAGAAGTGGCTGTGTAATTTATGCAGGTGTCATGGTTGTTTTTCTTCTTTTGAACTTTAAAATGAGGTCAGGTGATAATTTCTTGCACTGATGAATTTACTGTGATGTATGAGATGATGTTATTTTTGAGTTTGACACATGCTGTGCATAGTCATATGGTTGAGATTTAATTAGAATTGTGTACTGCATGCAGCCTGTTGTAACTAGCTTTGGTTTGCATGAGGTGATGAGTGGTGTAAATAATTATGATTTTGTTTTAAGGTTTTAAGTGGGGTTACTGAGGATATAAGATAAGGTACTCCTGTGGCTGTGTTATAAATGACTTGCAGCAATTCCATGGAGTTGAGCTTTGCATCATGTGATTTTGAATGCAAGTTGTCTGTATAACTAATGCATGTGTCATTTTCTTGCTGCATGAGTCCTGTGGCTGTAAGGGGGTGTAAAGCTGGGTGGGGTGTGTAATTTAAAGGGTGGTACCTCATTTGTTGTAACTAGTTTGCTATATGTAAATTGATTTTTTACATATGCATAGTGAAATTGAATAAGTTATTTAAACACATACACTTCCCTTTGGTGCCTGTGCCATGGTTTTATGAGTTAAATCCAGCTTCTTGCTGTAAAATTGACCTTTTGGTGTAAAATTTGAGTGTAAATCTGCCTGTAGGCTGGATTTCCTGCTGTTATAGGGTACTATGAGCTTGAGCCTGGTGAAAAAAAATGGTATGGAATACCACACCACCACTTTTTCCAAGGTGTCCTCTTCCTGGTCTTCTGGTTCTGGAAAAGCCTTCTCTGTCCTCTGGCTGGTTCCTTTGGAAGCCAAGGTCTCTGAGGTACACAGGGGACATATCAGTGTTTGCAAGAAGTCAAAAACTTTATGTTCTTAGAGTATTTACCTTTGACTGTGCCTTGTACAAATTTGCTATCTGCTGATTTGGGAAGTTTGCCTTTGGAGGTTACAACTGGGTTAATAATTGTAATTTTTCCTGTACAAGTGGTTAAGGTTGGTTTACCTTGTATTGATGCAGAGTTTAGTGGTTTTCTACTCCTCTGAGTGACTATTGGAGTCCACTTCTTGGCTGTGATGAGACCTTCACTGTGCCTCTTTCCTTTGCCCTTGCTGCCCTCTGGTTCTGAGGGTGTCACTGGTGTGTTGGCCTGTGACTGGGTCTCAAGTGGGATGTAATTTTCTTCCACTGAATCAAGGCAGGAAAAAGAGGGCTTATGTCTGTTAATACTTCTCAAAAATTGCTGGTTTTGCACGTCTAAGATTGGCCTCTGGGCTTGTATGTTATTACAATATGCCCTGTATAATGACAGTGTAATTGAATCAACAATTCCACATCAGAATTACAGCTTTTGGTTCACTGTCACACTGTTTGTGTGCCAGTATCCCACCGATACACTTGTTGTTTTCAAGTATAATTTGAATAGGTGGCTCTGTATAAGTGTAATTGAGTTAACAATAAACTTAACCACGCCTCGACTGATGGTTTTTCAGTCAGAGGTGTCCTTATTCAATCAATAATACAGGACTGATTGATGGCTTATGTATTTTTATATGTAAACACGCCAAAAATAAAGGTTCCAGTGGGTATTAACCACATGGTAAGTACTCTTATAATATGAGTAATAAAGCAAAATATATATAAAATATATATTTCAAAAGAAAAATACGCCTAAAAAATATGAAACAATTGTCAGAAAATAGAAAATAAGAGAAAAAAACTTACTTATTAGGTCCAAAAAAAGTTTAAAACAGGGCCAGCCCCCCAAAATGTCAGGATGAAACTATGATAAAGGTGTAAATAGACTAAGTAAAACTTTAACTTTGTTTGTGACACGGTAAAAATGGTTTAAAGAGATTTATAAGGGTTTAAAGATAATTTAATTTAAGATTAAAAGGGCTTTACTATATATTATATAGTGGTGGTGAGTGCTGTTGAAAGCCCTGGGTGCAGCTTTATCTGTTGGGTTGCAATAATAAAAGACTACAATAGTTAATATTTATAATTATACCTGATTATTAACCAAGAGCAAAGCTGTTTTTGACAGTTTACTACGTAGGATATTCAAGAGAAGGATGAGGAAACAATTCTGGCTGTGAAAAGCCTCCTTTTTATCCTGAAATGGGGTGGAAAGGGTGCTAGACCTTTCCACGTAGAGCAAGTGAAGATTTTTTCACTCTCTAGTACTGGCTTTTGGTTTGAAAACAGCCTGTATAACCTGTATTGGGCTCAGATGTGGTTTTGAAACCACATCTGGGCAGTTTTCATCAATACAGGGTGAAACTTTTCATCTGGGGACCTCACAGGCTGATTCTGACGTGTATGACACGTAGAATGCTGTACAAAACCTGTATGGGACCCCAGTATTGACTGACATATGAGGTATTGAAGTAATAACAAGCTTCTTCGTCTATTTGACACCTCATATTCATGGTTATGGGATATTATCCCATGGTAAGGCTGTATATGACAGCAGGTGGGATTCTGACCTTAAAACAGCCATACCTTTGTCAATTCTTGAGATATCAACCTCAAAATTGGTTCAGTGTGTAGCCCTATATGGGCTCTACACAATGGTACCTCATTTGATATGGGTATCATTAAATATGGCAAAGGTATCCCATGTACAAGAATTTTGTACATTTGCGTGGTATAGGCAAAAAGCTGTATTGAGCTTATTTGCCCCATACCTTTTGTTCTAGTTAAGCTATGGGGAAATGGATGACACCATCAGATATCCCCGATTGTGCTCTTTCCAAAAAGACCATAATTCAAGTATCTCACACTAAAGCTGTAGAAGTTAGATGAGAGGTGAATGTTTTGTTCACCCTTATTTGGCCTGAAATTGACCATAACTCCAGTAATATTGGTGCTAGCTCAGTTTGGCAGGTACAATTGGATAGCCCTGGCTTAGAGCTTTATTATGAGTACCCATTTGATGGGGTTAAGCCTCTCCTTCTACATTTTAGATGAGAGGTGAAAATTAAGGTTTATGCTCAGCAATAACTTTGAGCAGGAATAACTTTGTTATTTCTTGTCCTATGGTGATGGGACTAATGTTTTCAGAAAGAGGTGAGTTTCCTCTTTCTTTTGATACCTTTTGAGCTGATTTGGCTCAGCTCCATGTTTTGTTGGTATCTTGGCTATACCATTGATTTATGGTAATTTGGCTGTCATGCTTGTGCTCTGGTTTTGAGTCACAGGCTGAAACTTAACAGTGGTACAATCTGTTATTACTTAAAAAACACATCCTTCCAGGAAGTAATTTATCTTTTCCAACTCCCAGACAAGGCATAAATACTTCATTTTACTTGCTCCATTTCTGGCTTCAGTCGGTTTCATTTAGCTGGATATGAAGTATATGGGTCCTTCCACAGGTGTATCATTGATAATCTGGACTTGATGAAGTGCATCACCAAGCCCATCTCCTGATGCATCAATATAAAGCTTAAAAGGCAGCTTGAAGGCTGGCATAAGTAAGAGTGGACCAGTGGTTCAGGCTTGTCTTAAAGATTCAAAGGCTTTGACTCTATCAACAGTCATTTCAAACACTTTTTCCTTGTCACACAATTTATAAAGAGGTCTTGCTATGGATGCAAAATCTTTAATATGCTGTCTGTAATATCCTGCAAACCCCAAAAATGACTGAATTTCTTTTTTGTTCTGGGGAATAGGTTTCAGTATTACTGCTGAAACTTTATTTTTGTCAATTCCAAGGGATAAACCAGATACTACATGTTCCAGTGCTTTTAGTTCTTTGAATCCATAGTGACATTTATTCAAAGAAATCTTCATGTTTACACATTGGATTTTGGGACAAACTCTGGATAATCTGTATATATGTTCTTCCCAAGTCTTGGAACAGACAATAATGTCATAAATGTCAATAATCAACCATCCTTCTGAAAGTTCTTCATGGAAGATTCCATTCATCATTCTTTAGAAGTGTGATGGTGCATTCTTGATACCAAAAGGCATCCTCAAATAGTCATATACTCCACAATGAACAATAATTATCAAGATTTTTCTTTCCCTTGGTGTCACCAAATTCTGATGAAATCCTTCAAGGGCATCCATAGTGCTTATATACACTGCTTGAGATTTCTGGGTAAGGGAAATTTGGATTTTTGGTATTAGGTACCTGTCTGGAACAGTGTAAGTGTTCAGAGCTTTAAAGTCCCCAACCATTCTAGATTCTCCATTATGCCATGCCACTATGACTGGTGTAGTTGTTTCTACTTCCTCATTAGGGTCAACCTTCCTTATTACACCAAGATCTAGAAGTTCTTTGATATGAATTTCCAGAAATTCTCTTGATTGAGGACTTGCTGGATATGCAGATCTTCTCAAGAGTGGTGGATAAGGTCTTTCACTATTAAGGATGATCTAAACTTCATGAGAATTAATTTCCCCCGAAGGTTCTTTTTCTGATGAAAATGCTGCTTTGTGATCATATAAAAGGGCAGAAAGTTCACTTTCCTGTTTATCAGTCAGATGAGGGTTTATTTCAGCTTCTTTTAACTGTTCAGATGTGAATTTATCCAGCTTTAAGTTGACTGGTGATACTTTGCTTACTGTAATTTGTCTTTTAAATAGTAAAAGTGAAAATTGCTGTTTCTTATTGTCTCCAATAGTAAATTATCTGTCCTTTTTGTTATGTAATTCTATGCCATACATGATTAAATAATCATTTCCCAATATAAAATGGGTACTAGAGCAATCTTCCATAACAGAAAAATCAACAGTTCATCTTAGATTTCAATTTATGTGTTGAAATATAACAGTAGTCTTAAGTATGCCTGATTCTTTCATTGGACTACTTGCACTATTAAATTTTATGCCATCAATTGGCAATAATTGACCATCAAAATTTGGTACACAAGTCTTAAGAAAAGATTTGCCAACACAAGACGGGAGGCTCCTGGGTCAAGTAAAGGCTTAGTGGGTTTTTTTGTCAATTGCCACTTCTGTTATACAGGAGTTATCAGCTGTATAACCCTTTCCCCTATTTGTTTTGGTTTTCATGAGCTGTGCATCTTAAATATTTTGACAAATCAAGTTGAACATTGCTTAATTATGGCAAGTGGGAATAATATTGAATAAGGTCAACTGTGGCATTGCTATTATCTATATCTTTTGAAGATTCAGAAAATATTAATTATTTATCATCTGAATTTTCTACATAATCATCTTTTTCAGCATCACGTTCTTTTTCAATGTCAATTTCATTGATTTTTCCCTTCCTGGAACATGCATTAGCTAAATTTGTGGTGCTTTGGCAAATATGGAACTTCCTGATTATATATGCAGATTTATAATTCATATTATTAGAATTGTCTTTGGGATTTTTGGCCACAGAATCTTTCCAAGGTGTATTAAACCTTGTTTTGAGATTCACCCTACTATAATCAATTCTGGTTCTGGTGATGACTTCTTCTAATATATTAGTAATATCTTCTTCTGGAGATTGTTCAGTAGTCCTGCTTTTGACAGCATGCTCTAAGTCACATCCACATTGTCTTAGAATTTCTGTGTGAATCAAAAATTCTGACATGTCAGGATATAATGCTGTTAATCTAGTTTTTTGATTGCAAAACCATGGTCAAGCTTTGTCTTTATCAGCATTAAATTTGGCAGATTTAATGGCTGTTTCAACTTTGAATCTCCAAGCATCATTGGCACATTTGTTAATAATTTGGGGTTTACACCAAGTCCAACTTTAGTGTCCATGTGCTTGTCTTAATTTAAGATACCATCTGTGGGATAATCTGGTAGACAAGGTGTTAAATCTTGCTGTTACCAATCTTTCTGGTAATTCAAAATCTTCTTTAATCATGTCAATACCTCTGATGAATTCCATATGGCCATATTCTCCTTCACCACTGAAATGAGGCCATTCTTTAAGTTTTGGTAATTCTTTCAAGAGTGCTTGGCTAATTGATGGTTCCAAGTTATGAAAAGAGGTGGAAAGTTCATTTTTGACTTGTGAATTTTCAACTTCCAATACTTGTGAATTTAGAATTATTGTGCCCTCATTCTGATTCAAAGGTGTAGACATTCTTGGTAAGGTGTACAGTGGCTGTTCAATATAATTCATCCTACTGCTGCTATGCCTTTGAGAATTTCTGAGCTCATGTTGGAAGCTCTGTATTAAATTTATTACTTCAATTTTGTACATATCTTCTTTATGTGCTAATTCTTTCCATAATTTGGTCTTTCTAGTGTCATCAGAAGTGACTTGATTCAATTTCATTGTTTATTTTGATACTTCCTGTTGTTAGGTGTCAAAACACTTTTTCAAAGCAATTGTATATGTCTTTACTTAAGTAAATGAATTTTCAATATCATCAAGGACTTTCTTATTATCTTCTTTGATAGTATTTATGGCTTGTTTTATTCTGTTTCAATTATGTCACAAATATTGAATTTAGAATTTTTGTCTGTCAATTCTTTAATAATGGCAGATTGTTCATTTGAATAATTTCCAAATAAATTGTCATTATTGGAGGTCTTAATTGTTCTTAAAGCCTTTTCAAAACACATAAGTATCTCATTTGTTTGGCTCAGACTTCAGTTATTTTTCTTAAGATTGTTACAAATTGATGAATTTCTATCAGAAATCTGACTGGTTACATCATTTATAGCTTCATACAGCTCTGGGATAGCATCAAACATTTCAGGAATCATTTCTAATATTTTAATCTGGCTTCTGCCTTTTTCTGTAATTCCATCATTGTTCTGGCCATCTGAAATACATTTTCCATGGAATCCTGTTGAATGTTTGGGATTCTGTAGCCATGGCTGTAAGGTTTGTGGCTGGTGCCTTGCCTTTGCCCTTGTTCTGAGCTTGTGGCTGCTTTTTCAAATTTGAATTTCTGCTGCTGACTACTGGGGCTGCTTTTGGTACTTGCTTGGGTGGAGGAGGAATTTTTCTCCTCCATTTTGCTGTTAAAAGAATGATGTTTTTCTTTTCCATAAATGGATTCCATCCATTGAGTAACTTGAAAGTTCTGGGATGCCCCAGAACATTTCTCACAGTCAGGTAATAATTCATGCAGTTTCTCCACAAATCTGCAAGCATCTGGTACTCTTTGTGCTGCAATGCATTGTTGTAGGCCTTCTGGCTGGCTTTTTATATATCCACTGAGGCTTCTTGTGGCAGTGTCAGCTCTGTTTGAAGGTAAAAAAGTATTATCAGGTTCAGAATGAACTAATTTATTACTTTGGGAGTCATAAACTGACCCCTTTCCTTTTGTAACTGATTGGCTTCTTCCATAATCACGTCTAGGACCTTTCTGGGAGCTGCTTGAGGGGTTATAGCTGGCTCCTGATCTGGTTGAAGGCATATTTAGGGTTAAAAAAGCTTAAGAATAGTAATTTTATGCTAAAAACTTACCATTGGCCAAATTGTTTGCCTTTTGAAGGGTAATATTTACAACCAAGTTAAATAACTCAGAAGAAATTGGCTCTGGTTAGCTATTCTGAGTTATAATAATTGTACTATTATGGTCAGAGTTAACAGTACTTTCAGGAAAAATGCTGGTTACTGTTGAAGCTGTTTCAATGTTTTCTTGTCTTACCACGTTGTCAGACACTAAAACTATGTAAAAAGCCAATTGATTAAGGAAAAAAATATTTTTTCAAAAGAGAAATGAAAAATAAAGCCTCCCTTATAATATGAATTTTTTTTATTTTTTATGGATTGTTTTGAATTATAAGTAATTTTTATATGTTTTTGAATTTTTCAATATGAGGAAGAAAAGATTTAAAAAGAGTAAAAATTATGTCACAGGTAAAATACCACAGCTGGGCCTCCAAATGTAAGGTGTTTATATAAAACTTTGATTGAAAATCAAGTACTTTTCCTGTCCTCAAAATTTGTATAAGGTAGAAATTTGATTAAAAATAGTATGAAATAGTATTTTTAATAGAAAAAACGCCAAATTTATTGTTTTTAACTTTATAAGTATAAAACAATGATATTATAGAGATTTATTGTTTTACCAACAATAAACAGTTATCCAAAAATACTCTACAAGAGATATATAAGGCTACAAAAGAAATTTGTTCAAGAGCAATTTCGATTGGAATTAATTGAGAAAAGAAATGCAGGGAGCTAATTATAGAGAAAATTCTTCAAAAAAATTATTAAAGAGAAAACAGGGCCAAAAGTGACCAGAGTGAATTTGGAAACAGTGACAAAGTCTACAGTGATGAAAGATGCTTTAATTCACTTATGGGGTGGTTCACAGGTAAAAATGATTATAAGAGTTAGAAAAAGTGATTATGATTATTTTTTAACGTGGTTAAAAGGTTTAAAATTATTAAGAAAAGGTGGTTGGAATATCTTATTGATTTGTTTAACAGTGTTTAAACTAATTATAAGAGGAAAAGAAAAGTGGGGTGAAGAAGACATCCTTTTATAGCCATCAATTTTCTTTACTCCAAAGGTGAAGTTTAATCTTGTCAGTTGGGGAAAACACTCTGACATTAGAAAATCCAATTATGGCCTCATTGAACCCTGGTTTAGACCAAAAAAGGGCTGTTTTTAGCCATTTTAGACCCTTAAATCAGCCATTACTATAGTAATACCTGGTCAAGAGCCTTCAAGCACGTTTGAATGTGGGTAGGAGTCGTAGAAACCAGTTCAAACTGTTTTTGCTAAGATTGTTTTATCTTAAGGGTAGTTTTACCCTCTTGGCAACAGTTAAAACTGCCCTGGTTGGTATCAAAACCTCATCATCAATTGAGACACAGACCCTGTGACCCAATTCAAGGCCAAAAGTGATGAACATCTGCATGGATTTTGACATCTCATGCCTGTCAGAAAGGAATTTGGGGGTCTGGCTCCCCCTTGGAGACAAGATTCCTTTTTCCACCCCAGAATCAATCTTTCCAATTTATTTTTTCTTTAATTCCTCATCATGTATTATATTTATAGCTTACATATGTAATTCAACTGATTTTCTACAGTAAACAACTGTAATAATTCACAACTCATATGTCAATTAAAGCTCACTTATGTAATACATGCGCACATTTTGCAATTTCAATTGAAAATTGTGAGCCTTGAGGTATATTTTACATACTCAAATAGGCCACAATTATCTTGAAAAGAAATTTTGAATTATGCATAACTCATAAGTCCTGCATATATCCAAAATTCATCATTTTTGATTTCAGAAAAAATGAATAACTTTTTATTGAGTAAGTAAATCCAAGGATCTAAGTCCAGATTTGGATTCTACACTAAAATTCACGTAGGGTAGCTCCATAGAGTCAATAAGCTCAAATTAACTCTTTGAGGTGGTAAAATGGAAAATACTTCAATACCACATCATCAATACCACATAAAAGATCCATGATAATTTTTGTTTTTCTTAATTTCACGCCAAAATAATGGGAAAGTGAGAAATCCCATGTTACATATACACTAAGAATAGTGTGATGAATGTTTTGAGCACTTAATATCATGGTTTTCTTACATGGACTTTTGGTGCACCCATAGTGGATATCTCACTTGAAGCTTAAATTACTATTTTGACATGAAAAATAGGCAAGGGGGACAAAAGACATCAAAGAGAGCCAGGGTACCCAGCTTCTGAGGCCTCAGAGGCGTGGACAGCTCCAAAGCTTGGATCCATGGCTGATCTTGGCCTAATTGGTAAACTAAAACCTTTTGGGAACTTGGTTACCATTTTACAACTACAGTAAAACTTAAGAAAATAGCAAATAACCTGCTATTTTGACATGCCAAGGAGGTAAGGAGCTACTTAGACTCCTGTAACCATGTCAATTCTTAATGAATTTACATGGATAAACCCCAAAAAAGTAATTAAAACCCTTTTTGGACTTTTATCCATTGATTTACCTCATAGCAACCAGTGAAACACTGATATTTGCAATTCTACATAGAAATGAGGTAAATTCTTCAAAAATTCATTAAAATTACAATTCTTAATGAATCTTTCTGAAGCTTTCAGGACTAATGGAGAACTGTATTATCTATGGTAAAACCAAGAAGAACTACAGTTTTACTGGTAAAATTCAAAGTTTTACTTACAGTCCATTTTTGACTATTCTATGTGAAACACTGAATCTTCAAAAATTCACAGTAATTACATCCTGTGATGAAATTGGCAATAACATTGATAACTTTGAGAAATCAATTATTATTCTGGAATAAAAGAATATTTGCAGATGTTACTCCTTTTATTCTTAACCATATTGGGGTTGGTAGTCACATAAAAGCATCAATTAAGTATTTATGATAATCTTACATGACAACAGATGATGCAATCAATAATCCAAAAAGGTTTATTGTTTTCTCACTCACTGGTTCTTCAGTTTTCTCCATGGCACACCTCTGCGAGCTGTTGTTGACTTAAAAGAAGCCTCTTCTTGCTGTTTTTCCACATCATCATCTTATTATCATTTAAACCATTATTACCAACAAGTAAGTATTAGTTACAGCTATTCTTGAGTGTTTTAAAGCTTTCAGAATCAATCAGAAAGACGTGAAATCATAGAATCCAACTATATATTTCTGTAATACTGTTATAAATACATTTTGATCCTTAAAATCCACAATTCCACGTCAAATCTCTCTATCTTATCTTTCAATAAGCTCTTTGGAATATTAGTGAGTGATTTATCTTTAATTCTTAAAGTTTTTTCTCTAAAATTAGTTTTCTTCAAGAATTATAATTATAATTATTCTTGCAAAAGATAATTATATATTGAAATAATTTCATTATTTTAATAAAAGAAGTTTTATTATTAAAATCTTCTTGTAATTGATTCTAGTAAACAATTACTTGCTCACTGTTAAAATCACTAGTAGTGCTTAACACGTGAAAGAAATAATTCTTTAATTATTTAATTGTGGTTATAATAATATTTTATTATTATATTTCATAAGAACAGACACAGTACTGTTGATTAATAGTTATATTATCATCAGTTGCAGAGTCACATCTTACATTTGGGGGCCTGGCCGTGTTTTTTTAACCTTGTACCCTTAATATATTTTTAAGTTCTAAAATATATGAATTTAATAATTTTTTCTTTCATTTTGAAGATAAAATGATTCTTATTTTTGAAATTGTTTTGGAAATATTTTTCATTGAGGAATTTGGTTTAATTTTATACTGTTTTTACACGTGGCTTTTTCACATCCAAAAACTTATAAAATTACTCTTTGAGTTACTCTGAGTTAATTTTCATTCAAAATCTTAAATTTTAATTTTTTCTTTAAAAAGAATAATTTTTTTGATATTAAAAAATATAAAACTTATAAAAAATCTTTAAAAATATTTTAAAAAGTATAAAAAATAATTTTTTCTCTTTTATAATTTTTTCTAGTGTCTTCAATCAAATACGGTGCAGCTGGCAACAGACTCAGTAAAAGATATATCACTAGGCCAGAATCTGAAGACAGTACTGAGGTGCAAATTGCTAAAAGAGGCACCTTATTTAACTCAGAAAAGGCTAAATTAGCACCAAAAGGTGTGTATTTTATCTCATATTTTCACCTCTTATCTTTAAAATGACATGAAAATGGTGCATACCAGAAATGGAAGCAACTATTCAGTCCAACCAGATGGATGTGGACAAGGAAGAGGCAAGACCAAAACCAGAAGTGCCAAGTTTTCCACAAGAAAGACACATTTGGAGGATGCCAGAGTTGCCCCCCATTCCCCAAGGTCTGTACCAACAGATTTTGACGTGAATTCTGAGCCCGAACTGATTCATGACCATATTTCCAGGGCTGAACCATTTTCAAGTGGCAGAAATAGAAATATATCAATGCCAGTACAAAAATTGGTTCAGAGCAGCCAAAGAAGAGGAGTGGGAAATATGCCCAAGCCTTTGGAAGGGGGCCATGAACTCCTACTTACACATCAAGAGCTTTCTGGGTCAGGGGAAGACCATAGAACTCTTAGTAGGATGGAGCCCCCTGTCTTGCAAAGACAAGGTCAAAAAGATAAAGAATTGGTTGAAGAACCAAAGTCTTTTGTCCATAGATCAGAAGAAGGAACTGGAAATGACTCCAGCCTTGCAGACAGAGGCCCCAGTGGCACCTACCAGCTCCAAACCAGCTCCAGAAGTATCCAAAGAAAAGCCCAAAGGACCTCAGAAGAAGCAGAGAGGTCTCAAGAGCCATCAAGGCAAGGGAAAAGGCAAAGCAAATTGGCACAGTGTCACAGCCAAGGAGGCAGGGGCATTACCAATCATATTCTACAATCATTACTTCATTGATACCCCTCAAAACCCAATCAGCAAGGGGGTTTCATTCAACAGTCTCCAAATACAGCTTTCAGACCATAATACAGTTTCATACCGGCAAGACCCAAATACAGGATTCACCAAATACAGGCCTGTCATCAATACAGGCGCAAATACCTGTATTGACTGTATAACCTGTATTGGATTCACCAATACAGGATTCAATCCCACATCCAACTTCTTCCAGCATACAGACAAGTATCTCAGCACTCAAACTCCAAGGCTGGTATTTCTCACATATACCAGCCCCTCTTCACCCACCTGGGGGTTTTTCCCCCAGTTAATTAAAATAGTTGATTTATTATTTAATATTATTTTATTCTCACTTTTGGAATATTATTTTATTATTTATTAAGTTAGTCTTTGCCTTCCCTCACCTGTTCAGTAGAGTCCTGGTGGCCATATCCTTTATTAATCCTTTTCTCTTTTCTGAACAGGTTGAAACAGTGACTCAGGATTATTTGTGGTTGGCTCTTTATTATTGCTTTTGCTTTGTCTCTCTTATCTTTTATACTTATTATTTTATGACTAGGAATTTATCCTCTTACTCCCTTACTCTCATCATTTGAGTATTTCCTTTTGAGCCCTCCATAAGTAAGTCTGTTCACTGAGTGCCAGGCCCTCTTCATTCTAGAAGAGCCCCTGTGACACACAGACCTTACCCACAAGGGTACAGGATCCCCAAATCGGAGCCTTCAGCAGTGGACAGTGTGTTCAACATGGCCAGAACTCTCATGGAATTCACAGCCAAGGAACAAGAAAGGATGAACAGGACTTTTCCACGCAAATAATTGATGAAATATACTTTGTTAAATCTAGTATTGATGTAGAACTTTGCAAATTTGATGCAAAGTTAAATAAAATCATATTGGACATAAGTGAATTAAAAAGAAATGAAAAGAAATATACTGAATGGTATGAGTTGACAAATGTCAAATTTGATTCAATTATCAATGCTTGTAGCAGAATTGAGAGTACATGTCAGATTCAGAATGATGAAATGGAAGATCTTTCTATTTTTAAAATTAATGATTAACTTAAGATTCTACAAGATCATGTCTTGAAGATAGTTGAAAATACCAATCAGTTTGCTACACATTGAGCAAAAAGAGAGTGAAAGGCAGAAGTTAGAGAATGAGATCATTGAAAATGTAGAACAAATTCATAAGAACTATGAGTCACATATGCCAACACATTGTACACCTTTGACTGAAGAAAAAATTTCTTTTAAAGGAACATTTACCCCACTTCTAGGAGAAAATGTTGTCTCTGTCAAAGATATTCCCAAATTGGAAGAATGGCCAACATTCTCTGGTGAAGGAGAATATAACCATATTGACTTCATCAGGACTATTGATATGTTACAGGAAGACTTTAATATACCTGATGAAATCAAAGTGGGGAAATTACACTCTCTGTTTACCAGGACTGCAAAGAAATGGTATTACAAGATGAGGATGGATCATAGAAAACATGATTGGTCTTGGTGGAAATCTGAAGTGATTACCAAATGGGCCAACAATTCTTGGAGGTTTAAAATGGAAAATGCTTTTGAAAGTGCCATTTTTAACTCAGAGAAAGATAAACCACTTACTTGGTTCTTCAAACAAAAAGACAGATTATCTGCTTTACACCCAGATATGTCTGACACTATGATTAATATGAAGATATTAAGAAAGTGTGGAGGAGAACTGGAACATGCTATCAAAAGCAGATGTGTAGAACCCTGTTCAACAGAGGACTACATTAATGCAATGGAAGATATCATTACCAGAACAAGAATTGGTAAAACTTGGACTAGAATCCCTATGGAATTCAAGATCATCCCAAAGATTTCCAGAGAGGATAAATAACCATAAAGACAGATATTTCACAATTGGGGATAACAAGAGACAAAAATTTGCTTTTTCCAATATGCCAAAACAAATATCTGTCGTATCCTCTGTCAAGGATACTTACAAAAATTAATTTGGGTCTAATCAACTTGTTGAAGCACAAATTAATCCATCATTGTCACCAAAAATGAGGAATGAACTTATTAATGTGTTATGCACATATAATAATGCATTTTCCTCTGATAATGAACCATTAGGTGCTATAAGGTGACATGAAGTTGATATTACTCTTAATATTGACAGGCCATATCCTCCAGTACTTAGAAGACCAGCTTATCCAGCCAGTCCCAGAGCTAGAGAAGCCTTGGAAAAACATATCCAAGAGTTAATCCAACTTGGTGTACTAAGAAAAGTAGGCCATAATGAGGTAGTTGAAGTGACAACACCTGTTATTATTGCATGGCATAATTACAAGTCAAGAATGGTTGGGGATTTCAGAGAATTGAATACGTACACAGTTCCAGATAGGTATCCAATACCTAGGATTCAAGAAACCTTGACTCAATTGTCTAAAGCCAAGTATATAACATCAATGGATGAATTGAAAGGTTTCCATCAGAATGTTTTGACGCCTAAAACTAAGAAATTACTTAGAATTATCACTCACTGTGGTATTTATGAGTATCTTAGAATGCCATTTGGCATTAAAATTCTCCATCCCATTATCAAAGAATGATGAACACAATCTTTCCCACAGGATTGTCTGAAGGATGGCTTATCATTTATATTGATGATACTATCATATGTTCTGATTCATGGTCTTTGCACCTTGAAAGACTTGCAAGAGTACTTCACAAAGTTGCAGAAGTGAACATGAAAATTTCACTTAAGAAATGCAATTTTGGTTTTGAAGAACTCAAAGCATCAGGACATATTGTTTCTGGTTTAAGCTTGGGTATTAACAAAAACAAAGTATCAGCAGTGTTACTTAAACCAATACCCCAGAATAAAAAAGAAATGATGTCTTTTCTTGGGTTTGCCAGTCATTATAGGCAACACTTGAAACACTTTGCAATTCTAGCCAAGTGTCACAGGGGCTCTTCAAAGTGAAGAGGGCCTGGCACTCAGTAAACTGGGACTCACCTATGGAGGGCTCAAAGATATGGTAAGAAGTAATACACTTAAGAGTGTTAAAGATGAATTACTAAGAGAATAAATATAAGAAAAGCAGCAACAAAGAAATAAGAGTAAGAAATAGAAGAGCCAACCACAAACAAGTCCAAGTCCACTGTTTCAACCTGTCAGAATGGAAAGAGAAGGGTTAATAAGGATATGGCCACCCAACTCATACTGTACAGGCAAACAAAGAAATGCAAAGACTAACTTAAAATTAAATAATTATAATATCCAAAATAAGGATAAGAATAATTATAAAATAATAAATAAACTAAAATGAATTAAGTGGGGAAAAGTCCCCAGGGGGGAGAAAGAGGGGCTGGTATCTGTGAGAATCACCAGCCCTGATCCAGAGGAAGAATTTTAATGAGACTAATTGATGATTGAATTGAGTCTGGCCAATACAGGTCCTGTACAGCTGTACAGAACCTGTACAAGAGGTGTGGTGTATTTGCTTGATCATACAGTTTCATACTGGTGTATTAAACTGTATTGGGTGAATCCAACCTGTACAGGTATGGACAGGCTGTATTGAGGTACCAAGCTGTATGCTTGTTTCAGAATGAAGATTGCTGAAACTTAATGCTGATTGCCAATGCTGGATTTGCTGATTTGAGGTGTTTGAGTGAGTATGTGAATGAATACCCTTACCCCAGATGGATGGTTGTTACAGTATCCCCCTCTTGAAACTGGTGGGCTCCTAAACACCATAATACCCTGCCACTGTTGAGTGGCCTCTCAATATCCCCACATTTTCTTCAAAGAATTTCCTTTAAATTCCTTTTCCTCTTGGCCATTATCCCGAAAAATTCCTCTTCAATTCTTCTCTGTCAATTTAAAATTGATTCCCCCCTTCTTTTCAAGTTTTGAGTAAGTATCCCACTTCGAAATATGCCTTTCCTTGCTTCTGATTCAATCCATCTTGACCTTGGAATATGGCCTTGGGATATATCCCAAAATGATGGCCACTCAGCTCTTGTGCTCAAAAAATGATTCCCAATGAGTATATGAAGTGTACTCATTGGGCAAGGCTTACTCCAAATGAAATCTTGAAGATTTTCCTCCAAGGGGTCTTGTCCCCATTGTCCATGGAAATGGCCTCAAACAGCCCTCGAAAGTGTTTTTGGAATCTTGATATTTTTGATTTTTATGGCCTTTTGGGCCTTTTTGGGGTTTTTGGTGATTTTGGTGATTCCATGAGTTATGGCCATTTTTGGGCTTGATGGAGTTTTTATGACCTATGGCCAAATTGGCCTTTTTCTTGTCTCTGGGGTCCTGCGGTCTGTAGTCTTGCGGTCCGCGGTCCGTGGGCCGTACGCCGCAGTCCGCAGTCCGTGGGGGCTATTGGAGGCCCCCAGGACTAAAATGGACCCCCTGGGCCCAAATTTGATGGGGACCATAATTTGGCCCAGAGTCCAAGACACCCACTTTTATGGCCTGGACCCATTGATGGGGTCCAGGGTCACCAAGATCATGGCCTCCCCAAAGATGCAGGGGAGGCCCACAGTGATGAATGCAGCCCCCAAAGGGGCTTTGAACATTCATTCTTGAGGCTTTGAGGGGGGCCATAAATGAGTTATGGCCCCATTCTTGAGTTCAATTTCCTTTGGATTGAAATGGACTGATTTAGACGTCTTGAATCTTCTGCTTCTGCATTCCCAAATTTGACTGGTATTAAGATGAACCTAATATTGACTTCCGGTGAACTTTTCAGGATTGGGTCGAGAAACTAGTTTCCTTGTCTTTGTTGTGTTTTGAGTGACTTCTATTCCTACTCTTATACTACTAACAGAAAAATAAAAATAAAAATAAAAATAAAGGATATATGGGACCTCCCAATGCGTGACTTGGGGAGGGGATGCTGCTGCTTTAAATAAATAAAAGAAAGAAAATTATACAAGTAAAACAAAGAAAGAAAAATAAAAGAATAGGAGAAAATGAGAGTAGAGAAAGGAAATAAAGAAAAATCCTGATGGCTGGTCCTCCTTGTGGTGAGCTTCTTGATTCTGGCCAAGAAGTGTCTGAAAAAATGAAAACCAAGCATTTGATGCTCACAGAGTGGCCAAGGTAATGTTTTACAAGAAGTAGAACCCTCAGGGATGCATACCAGGAGTTGGAGCTTACTTTCATAACTTCCACTCCCCACCAAGCACCATAAGACTGAAATAATTTGCCATAAATGACTTCTGACATGAATTGCCATAAATAACTTCTGAAATGAATGTCCGTAAATGACTTGAAGTAATGAATGTCTTGAATTATGATGATTGGCATAAATGAAATGATAAATAAAAGAGAAAGAAGAGAAAAATAAAGAAAGAAACATTTGGCCATATCTTGATAAGGTCCAAATCGGAGGGTATTGGTGTTGTATGCTTCCTGAACCTGTCCAAAGAATTGACAAGTGCTCACAAAGTGGCCAAGGTGAAGCTTACAACAACATATGGGTAGAATACCCCCTTCAAGGTGCATGCCAGGAGAGGAACTTACTTTCATAACTTCTTCTCCCCACCAAGCACCATAAATCAAACTCTTGAGGTATTTGGACCAGGCTTGTCTGGATATGATGAATGGAAATCCTTGACAAGGTCTGGTGAGTTTGTGAGGTTGGAAGCTGGTTCCCAAGTGGTTCTTTCTGGGTCTTCACTGAATCTTTGCCACTCTACAAGATACCATAATTTATCTCTTTTGAGTTTTGAGTCCAGAACCTGAGCCACTTCCCATTCTTCTTGCTCCTCCACTAAAACTGGTGGTGGCGGCAATTTATGACAATTTGGGATAGCTGAATGCTTGACTTGTTCTAATAAGGACACATGGAATACAGGGTGAACTGTCTTCCATTGCTGAGGCAACTTGAGGTGATATGCATGACTGCCAATCTTATTCAGAACTTCAAAAGGTCCCAACCATCTTTCTGATAATTTCTTGGTGGGTCTTGTTGTCTTGATGTTCTTGAAAGCTAGCCATACTTTGTCCCAGGTTGGAAATCAGGTGGAATTGCTCTATTTCTATCTGCATACTTCTTTAATCACCTTATTGCTGACTTTAATTCTTCTTTGACAACTTGCTGTACTGATTGGAGTGTTGTTGATAACTTTCCAGCAGGTGAGTCTTGAGAAATATGGATTGAGTCAAAGCTGGGATTTCTTCCATAAATGGTGAAAAAAGGTGATTGCTTGGTTGATGAGTGTTCTGCATTATTATAGGCAAATTCAGCCAGAGGGAGCCAGGTGTACCAGTCATCTTGATGATAGCTGACATACATCCAAAGGTACTGTTCTAGTATCTGATTTACCCTCTCTGTCTGTCCATCTGTTTCAGGGTGAAAGGCAGTTGAAAGATCTCTTGATATCTTGAGTTGCTGACACAATTGAGTCCAAAATGATGAAACAAATAAGGATCCTCTATCACTGACAATACTGACTGGAAGGCCATGCTTGGAAAATACATGACTAATGAAGATTTGAGCTAAGTCCAGAGCAGTGATTGTTCCATAAGCTGGAATGAAGATTGCCATTTTTGAAAATCTGTCCACAAGTACTAAAATTGAATCAAAGTTGTTTGACAGTGGCAATTGAGTGATGAAGTCCATTGATAATGAATTCCAAGGACCGGATGTAATTGAAAGAGGCTTTAGTAATCCAGACTTCTTGTGATGAATGTTCTTGTTTCTTGAACATTGCTGACATGAGGACACATAGTCCTTGATGAATTTATTCATGCCAGCCCAATAAAAATCCCTCTTGATGAGCTTGAGGGTCTTCTCCTGGCCAGGGTGGCCAGCCAATGGTGAGTCATGATGCTTTCAAAGAATACTGAGTTGAAGTTCTTCATTTCTTGGGATTACCACTATATCTTTGAATAATAATAACTTGGCTTGAGGTTCAAGAGAATAATCTGGAACTGATTCACCTCTTGCTAGTTGCTTGAGTATTTCTTTATAGTCTTTGTCTTGCCATACTTCTTTTTGAATCTTGTCCACTAAATCTGAGAAAACCTCCACTTTGATTGAGAAGAATCTTGACTCTTGAATTCTATCTTGCTTAAGTACTTGATGAAAATTTTGAGGATTCTTGCTGATGAAGTCCACCCCCCTCTCTGCGTACACATCGTCCCGACGTGACAAGGCATCTGGTAAAATGGCCAGCCTGCCTGGGCGGTAAGTGATAGTGAAATGAAATTCTGAGAGAAATTCAGCCCAATGGGCCTGACAATGAGTAAGAACTTTGGAAGACATGAAATACTGCAAGGAAGAGTGGTCTGTCAAGACCTCAAAAGAATTGGAAAGAGAAAGAAGAAATGCTCTCCAGTGCTTGAGAGCCCAAACTATGCCAAGGAGTTCCTTGTCATGAATTTCATAGTTCAGCTCAGCTGGGAGAAGCTTGCGACTATCAAATGCAATAGGGTGCTTTCCTTAGTCATTCACCTGACTCAGTACGGCGCCCAATGCATAATCAGAAGCATCAGTCTCTACAATAGTAGGTAGAGATGGATTGAAATGGGATAAGATAGGAGCAGAGGTGAAAGCTTCTTTGAGTGCTTGAAACTGACTAAGAGCTTCCTCATTGAAGATGAAAGGAGAATCTTTTTTAAGGAGGGAAGTGAGAGAAGTGATTTTTTTAGAATAATTTTTAATGAAACAACGATAAAAATTGGCAAAGCCAAGAAAAGATTGAAGGGCCTTGATGTTTTTGGGCTGAGGCCAATTGAGGATTTGCTGAACCTTTGAAGAATCCATCTTGAGGCCATCACTTGAAACAACATAGCCCAAGTATTCCACACTTGCGGCATGGAATACACACTTGGAGGCTTTGGCAAACAAATTATTGTCCCTCAGTCTTTGGAGAACAGAGGTCACATGTTTGACATGTTCCTCCTCAGAACTGGAAAAGACCACAATATAATCTAAATAAACCACAACAAACACATCCAAGAGATCTTCAAAGATATGATTTACTAGATTCTGGAAAGAAGCAGGAGCATTGGTCAAACCAACTGGCATGACCAAATACTCATAACTACCATATTTGGTTCTAAAGGCAGTTAGGTGCTCATCCCCTTATTTGATTCTCAGAAGGTTATATGCACCATGCAAATCTATCTTGGAGAAGATAGTGGAACCGTTGAATATGGTAAGGAGCTGGTTCATAGGAGGAACAGGGTACCTGTTCTTCCTAGTGACAGCATTGAGTTTGTGGTAGTCAACACACAAACAAAGACCTCCATCCTTTTTCTTGACAAAAAGGACAGGTGCTCCTGTTGAAGAGGAGCTTGGTCTAATTAAACCTTTCTCTACATTCTCTGAAATGTAGGCCCGCAGTGTTTCTGACTCTTGATTTGATAATGAGTAGATAACACCAATTGGAGGTAGAAGACCCTCCAATTTGATATGGTGATCACAGGTGCGGTGTGGAGGAAGTTTCTCTGCTTTCACCTTGGAGAATACCTCCAAATATTGGTGATAAGCAGGAGGAACAACCTTCAACACAGTTTCAATTTCTTCTGGCTCTTCCTCCTCATCCCACTGCTCCTCCAGGGATGCATGAAAAGATAAGGGAGGAAGGTCCATATCCCCTTGAAAGAGATGAAGTGAAGATATGGCAACATCTTCTCCAACATCGTTTATCTCTTTGAAGACTTCATCTCTTAAAGGAAGTAATGACTGAGAGGGAATGATGGAAGGGATATGGACAGAAGAAGGAAGGGTAGGTGTCTTAAGTTCACCAACCAGAGCAACACTGTTGACAGCAGTGGCTAAGTCATTACTATTCAAAGGAATAATACCACTATAATACTTATGACTAGAATCGTAGGTGATCAATCCATTTTTCCAATCAATAATGGGATTAAAATGGTAAAGGAAATCATAGCCCAATATCAGGTCTTCTCCCTTGGGTGAATCTATGACAAAGAAGTCCCATTCAAAGCTTGGGAAGGAAGGAAAGTCAACTACCCACTTGGTATAATGGGTGATGAACAAGGCAGGGGATTCATTAGAATCCAAAATGAAAAGAGGAATCTTTTCAGGGAGCTCTGAAAGAGTCAATGAGTACTTGAGAACAAAATTCTTTGCAATAAAAGAGCTTGTAGCACCAGAATCAATGACAATAATATAAAAAATATCAGATACAGAAGAGAAAATAAGAAATTTTAAAGATTTTTTGACACTAGTATTCAGAGTGCACAATTGTGCTCTTGAAGGAAATAAGTGAGAAACATTGAGCACATCATGATCCCCACTCAGGCTTTTCCCTGCTTGCTAGGGAAGCCTCTTGATGATGACCCAGGCTTGTTCTGAGGTCTCTTGAAGCATTTTTCAATTGGGTGCTTTCCACCACAATAAGTACACAACCCCTCTTTGATCCTCCTCTCCTTTTCAGAACCGATTAATTTATTGTCCTTATTCAGGAGAGCGGTATGGGGCTTGTCCTTTGAAGATTAAAATTGCTTGCCCTTCTTGTTCTTCTTCTGGTGAGTCCTCTTTGAAGATGAGTTTTGAGGAGTCCTAGATTGGTTGGATCCAATGACTGGAGGCTTCTTCTCTTGATTTTCACCCTTTTTCTTTTTCCTCTCATGATACCTTGTGTCTAACTCTAAAGTGACCTCCATAAGTTGTTGAAGAGTATCAAACGTTTTAGGGTGAGAAGCCAACTGATCCAATAATCTTGATGCCAATCTTCTTCTGTAAACATGGATAGAAGCTCTTTCCCCCCAATCTCCAACTCTTGACATTAAGCTTCTGAAATCTTCAATGTACAAGGAAACATGACCACTTTCCTTCATCCTCAAATTTTCCAACTCTTGTTCAGCTTTCCTGAATTCATTGGGGTCACCAAACAGAGTGAAAAATTGAGATTCAAATAAGGGCCAATTATTGAGGAGGTAGGAAGGGTCTTCATTGGAAATATTTGAGAGATAGGGTTCAATCCACTTTCCAGCTCTACCAGTGAGAAAAGAAGTTGAGTAAAGAACTTTCTTCCTGTCAGAGAAGAAATTTGCTGTATCATTATGAAAGATTAATTGACAGGATTGGATAAATCCTCTCAATTTATGAGCTTGAGTACCATCAAAAGAATTAGGTGCCTTCATGGATGGAGTCTTAGAAGCAGGGGCTTTGGAATTGTCCCTGGGAGCAACTGCTTGAGTGAGTTGCCCCATGAATTGAGTCATCTGCTCCATCATCTTGAGGAGACTTGGATCAGTTTGAGAGACAAGAGGTTGACTAGAAAGGGCTAGATTAGAACCCTGAAGCACCTCTGGAGCGTTTTCCAAGGAATCTGCCACTTCAGTTTCCCCAGAATCTTCCTCTTCCACAGACTCTTCCCCCTCTTCATCTTCAACTTCCCCTTGTCTTGCTCTTGCACCTTCAGACATGCCAGGGTAGCCACCCAAAAGTCCAGAAAAGGACCTTGATCTTCTAGATTTCATTCCACCTCTTCTTGAGGGTGCTTCTCCTTCCATTGGTGGTCCTCTGTCCAAGTTTGCACTCAGTTGATGAACTGATAGTGTGCGGTCAAGAGGAGCCCTTGCTGTAGGAGTGAGAACAGCTTGAATTCTTTTGGATCTAGTATTTTTGGCTGGGGGACTGCTGAACTGGCATTTTGAATAAAATGAAATACAGCTTGATGGTATGAGAATAATAATCAGAACTGGGTCAAATCAATCACAATTAAAATCTTGAGGAATCTTGAGGAATCAATTCAAATCTTGAGGTGAAATCAAATTCAGTCAACAGTCAAATCAATTCAAACAATCAACAATCAATTCAAATCAAATATCAATAATCAATCAATCAATAAATCAGTGTCTTCAATATGAAATCAAGGTCTTGAGGAATCAATCAATCAATTTAAAATCTTCAGAAATCAATTCAATATCTTTATTAGTCAAAATCAGTCAATAATCAAAATCAATTCTTGAGGATCAATAAAATATCTTGAGAATTCAAAGTCAATCAATAATCAAAATCAGCTCTTGAGGATCAATCAATATCTTCAGAAGTCAAAATCAATCAGTCCAATCCAAATAAGAATCCTGAACCGCTGAATCAATAAACCAATGAATCCCAATGAATAATCCAATCAATTAAACCAATCAATAACTCCTAAAAGAACATGAATAAGAACACAGAAAGAAATTTGATTTGATAAAATGAAATGAAGTGAATGAAATGGTCAGCAATGATTAAGAAAGAAGAAAAAATCAATTTAATATGAATGAAATGAATGAGATGAAATTGATGAGAGAGAAAAATCATAATCATTAAAGATCATTAAATCATAAAAGAGATCATAATTGATGAATGAGAGAAAATGAATATAAATGTATGAAAAGAAAGAATCAAATATGAGTTCATTAATTTAATGTCACAGGGGCTCTTCGAAGTGAAGAGGGCCTGGCACTCAGTAAACTGGGACTCACTTATGGAGGGCTCAAAGATATGGTAAGAGGGAATACACTTAAGAGTGTTAAATATGAATTACTAAAAGAATAAATATAAGAAAAGCAGCACCAAAGAAATAAGAGTAAGAAATAGAAGAGCCAACCACAAACAAGTCCAAGTCCACTGTTTCAACCTGTCAGAATGGAAAGAGAAGGGTTAATAAGGATATGGCCAACCAACTCATACTGTACAGGCGAAGAAAGAAATGCAAAGACTAACTTAAAATTAAATAATTATAATACCCAAAATAAGGATAAGAATAATTATAAAATAATAAATAAACTAAAATTAATTAACTGGGGAAAAGTCCCCAGGGGGGAGAAAGAGGGGCTGGTATCTGTGAGAATCACCAGCCCTGATCCAGAGGAAGAATTTTCATGAGAATAATTGATTATTGAATTGTGTCTGGCCAATACAGGTCCTGTACAAGAGGTGTGGTGTCTTTGAGTGATCATACAGTTTCATACTGGTGTATTGAAACTGTATTGGGTGAATCCAACCTGTACAGGTATTGAAAGGCTGTATTGGGGTACCAAGCTGTATGCATGTTTCAGAATGAAGATTGCTTAAGCTGAATTCTTATTTCCAATGCTGGATCTGCTGATTTGAGGTGTTTGAGTGAGTATGTGAATGAATACCCTTACCCCGGATGGATGGTTGTTACACCAAGTCACTTTATAGAATCTGGGATCAACAGACTGTATTTGAGTTGACACAGGAGAGAATTAAAGCTTATGAGAAGATAAGGAGAGCTCTTACAGAAGCACCTTTACTCCTCATGCCTGACTGGAATATTCCTTTTAAATTGGACATTGATGAATGTGGAGATGGATTAGGGGCAGTCCTACATCAAGTCCAAATTATTGATGACAAACCTACAGAAGGACCAGTTTGTTACATCTCAAGGCAAATCAAACCAACAGAAGCCAGATATGGTGCAAGCCAAATGAAGTGCTTATGTTTGGTATGGGCACTTGAGAAATTACACTATTATCTTGATGGCAGTGTTTTTGAAGTTATAACTGACTGTAATGCCGTGAAATCACTTCTTAGCATGAAAACTCCCAACAGACATATGTTGAGATGGCAAACAGCCATTCAGGAATATAGAGGAAACATGACTATAGTCCACAAAGCAGGAAACATTCACAAGAGAGCTGATGGACTTAGCAGGTGGGCATTAGCCAACACTCCTTATAACCCAGCTTATGTACCGTTGGAATCTGAACCACAGATTCCAAGTGAAGGGATTAATATAACTGATATTGGGACTGAATTCTTTGAAGAGGTCAGAGAAACTTATAAGCAAGACAAGAATTGCCATATCTTGACTTCTTTATTAGATAAAGACTGCAAAGATTCATCTCTGTTAGAAGCACTAGATGAAGTTTGGAGAAATTCCTATTCTGAAGGGAGATTTCACTTGTTTGATGGGATTATTTACCACAGAACCAAACATTCTCGTGTAATGACATTATGCAGCAGATTGTTTATCAATACAATTCTTCATGAATGCCATGATAGCATCTACTCTGGACACCTGTCAGAGGACGGAACACTTGAAAAAGTAAAGAACTGTGCATGGTGGCCATCTTGGAGAAAAGAAACCATTGAATATTGCCATACCTATGACAGATGCCAAAAAGGAAACAGGAGTACAGGCAAGAAATGTGGACTTTTGATCCATATTCAAGAACCAAAATCCCCATGGGAGGTTGTTCACATGGATTGGGTCACAGCACTTCCTCCAAGTGGTTACAAAAGCTATAATGCTTGTTTAGTCATTGTAGACAGATATAGCAAGACTCCCATATTCTTACCATGTCATAAAGATGACACTGCTATGGACACAGCTCTTCTTCTATGGAGTAGAGTTATTTCTCATACAGGATTATTTAAGAATATCATAAGTGACAGAGATCCCAAGTTCACATCTGCACTTTGGACCAATCTTCATAGATTGTCTGGGACTAAGTTATCATTCTCTACATCATATCACCCTCAGACAGATGGGCTAGCAGAGAGGATGATTCAAACTTTAGAAGACATGATCAGGAGATTTTGTGCTTATGGGTTAGAATTGAAAGACTCAGATGGCTTTACCCATGACTGGTTCACTCTGATACCTGCATTACAATTGGCATACAAGACATCAGTCCATTCTGCCACAGGACAAACTCCTGCTATGTTAAAAAAGGATGGAATCCAAGACTCCCAGCAGACACACTGAGGAAAGACTTGATTGACATTCATCCTACAGCTTCCAGCTTTAAGATAATGCTTGATAAAGTAAAACATCACGCAAAAAAAAGTATGGATGATGCTTTTGATTATGCAAAACAGAAGTGGGACAAGAGTCATGAAGTACCAGACTTCAAAGTAGGGGACTTAGTTCTAGTTTCAACCTTGAATTTTAATAATATCAAAGGCCCAAAGAAACTTAAAGATTCATATGTAGGACCTTTTGTTATTGTTGCCTTACATGGAACCAATGCAGTTCAAGTGGGATTGAGTGGTGAATTGGAAAATAAACACCCCACTTTTCCAGTCAGCTTGATAAAACCTTATCAACCAGCTGATAAAGAATTATTTCCTCGAAAGAACCCAACTCCTTTAACTGTCCCACCAGTGGAACAGAATGAAGACAAAAAGATAAAGAAATTCATTAAAGAAAGGAGACTTAGGGGTAAAAATCACAGAGAATATCTTATCAGATATACAAATCCAGTACATGAAGATGAATGGCTGGCAGAATCAGATATACCTGACTCAGATAAACTCTTGAGAAGATTTAGACATGAAAGAAGGCCACAAGCCTGAATATTTCTATGAATGTGCTTTAAATTACTTGATCTGAGTAATGTAAAGAGGTTGGACAGTGGACCTTAACCCCCCTTTGGGTCTTTTTATTATTTCTATCATTGATAAAGTTGTAGTACAATTTTATTTGTTGGTGGGAGGGAATGTGAGCCTTGAGGTATATTTTACATACCCAAATAGGCCACAATTATCTTAAAAAGAAATTTTGAATTATGCATAACTCATAAGTCATTCATATATCCAAAATTCATCATTTTTGATTTCAGAAAAGATGAATAACCTTTTATTGAGTAAGTAAATCCATGGATTTAAGGCCAGATTTGGATTCTACACTAAAATTCACCTAGGGTAGCTTGATAGAGTGAATAAGCTCAAATTAACTCTTTGAGGTGGTAAAATGGAAAACACTTCAATACCACATCATCAATACCACATAAAAGATCTGTGAAAATTTTTGTTTTTCTTAATTTCACGCCAAAATAATGGGAAAGGGAGAAATCCCATGTTACATATACACTAAGAATAGTGTTATGCATGTTTTGAGAACTTAATATCATGGTGTTCTTACATGGACCTTTGGTACACCCATAGTGGATATCTCACTTGAAGCTTAAATTACTATTTTGACGTGAAAAATAGGCAAGGGGGACAAAAGACATCAAAGAGAGCCAGGGTACCCAACTTCTGAGGCCTCAGTGGCGTGGACAGCTCCAAAGATTGGATCCATGGCTGATCGTGGCCTAATTGGTAAGCTAAAACCTTCTTCAAACTTGGTTACCATGTTACAACTACAGTAAAACTTAAGAAAATAGCAAATAACCTGCTATTTTGACATGCCAAGGAGGTAAAGAGCTACTTAGACTCCTGTAACCATGTCAATTCTTAATGACTTTCCATGGATACACCCCAAAAGAGTAATTAAAACCCTTTTTGGACTTTTATCCATTGATTTACCTCATAGCAACCAGTGAAACACTGATATTTGCAATTCTACATAGAAATGAGGTAAATTCTTCAAAAATTCATTAAAATTACAATTCTTAATGAATCTCTCTGAAGCTTTCAGGACTAATGGAGAACTGTATTATCTATGGTACAACCAAAAAGAATTACAGTTTTACTAGTAAAATTCAAAGTTTTACTTACAGTTCATTTTTGACTATTCTATGTGAAACACTGAATCTTCAAAAATTCACAATAATTACATCCTGTGATGAAATTGGCAATAACATTGATAACTTTGAGAAATCAATGATTATTTTGGAATAAAAGAAGATTTACAGATGTTACTCCTTTTATTCTTAACCATATTGGGGTTGGTAGTCACATAAAAGCATCAATTAAGTATTTATGATAATCTTACATGACAACACATGATGCAATCAATAATCCAAAAACGTTTATTGTTTTCTCACTCACTGGTTTTTCAGTTTGCTCCATGGAACGCCTCTGTGAGCCGTTGTTGACTTAAAAGAAGCCTCTCCTTGCTGTTTTTTCCACATCATCATCTTATTATCATTTAAACCATTATTACCAACAAGTAAGTATTACTTACAGATATTCTTAAGTGTTTTAAATCTTTCAGGATCAATCAGAAAGACGTGAAATCATATAATCCAACTATATATTGTTGTAATACTGTTATAAATCCATTTGATCCTCAAAATCCACAACTCCACGTCAAATCTCTCTATCTTATCTTTCAATAAGCTCTTTGGAATATTAGTGAGTGATTTATATTTGATTCTTAAAGTTTTTTCTCTAAAATTAGTTTTCTTCAAGAATTATAATTATAATTATTCTTGAAAAAGATAATTATATATTAAAATAATTTCATTATTTTAATAAAAGAAGTTTTATTATTAAAATCTTCTTGTAATTGATTCTAGTAGACAATTACTTGCGCACTTTTAAAATCACTAGTAGTGCTTAACACGTGAAAGAAATAATTCTTTAATTCTTTAATTGTGGTTATGATAATATTTTCTCATTATATTTCATAATAACAGACACAATACTGTTGATTAATAGTGTTATTATCATCAGTTTCAAAGTCACATCTTACAAAAATACTTCAATTCCTCATGACTTCTAAGATACATGCAACACCTCAATTTTAACCCAAAAATTGCTGGTTAAGACCACATGTGATGTGAATTAAGTTGAGGTTTTCAAGATTTTCAACTTTTTATACAGAAAATACTAAAAACTCAATATAAGCTTATTTAGAGTTGTGCTACAAATTTTCTCCCCAGAGGTGACCCCACCTTATTTTTTATGAGCAGTCCAATTGAGGAATAATTCTCAGATGTTTATTTGTAGGATAAAAAACTATGATAATTGTTATTTAAGTTTTTGGAAAAAACATTTCAATTCTTGTATTTTTGTTGAAAATTCATTTTTACTTAATTTTTTCAAGTAAAAATGTGTTTTGACAAATTTAAAATTCAATGTAATTTTATTTTTAAATTATAATTAAATTTTCATTTTTTTTTGTATAAATTTATATATATTTTAGTTTTTGTATTGAAAATATAAATAAATGTGTTTTATTTATGATTGTATATTATTTTATTATTTGTGGTGTTTTGGGTATCTGAAAATACCTCTAAGGCTCACATTCCCTCCCCCTAAACAAAGAGTCTTACTTCGTAATATTGTTAATATTACTTTGCAATATTGTTAATATTACATTGTAATATCTTTACCATTACTTTGTCATATTGTTAATATTTGTGAGCCTGTGAGGTATTTATAACATACTCATAAGGCCACAAATAACTTTATACGCAGTCTTTTTTTTGGATAAACAAAGTTATAAATATTATGTCATTTTTGGATTCTACACCAAAAATAACCTAGGATACATCCATAAGGTGTTATACCCAAAAACACTTATTTCTTATGTTATTGGAATATTTAAGAATCTCACAGTACTAATGTAACTTTTTTTAACATTTTTTTAAAATTGTTAAATTTAAGCTTAAATAAGCTTAAATTTAAATTTGCATAAAGTTTATACCAACTTACCAAAATTTTAGTTAAAATTGAGGTGTTCTGTATATTTACTGAATTGGCTAAGGATTTGCCATACAGAATGTAAATCCTGCGTGAGCTCAATTTAAAATGGTTTAACGCCATAGTATGGCTTTAAATAAATAAATGGGCAAAATCCACGCAGAAAACAACCAAATAAAGCTGGGTTACCCACCTTTTTGGATATGCAAGGATTCAATTAAGGTTGTCCATGTGTATCGGAGGATTTTAAACCTTATTTAAACTTGAATATTAGACTTTGATCCAACATTAAAGTTTAAACTGGTTTTATCCTAATTTAGACAGGAATTTCAAGCTGCCAAAGGGTAAATCCCAATATGCAGGCTTAAATTTAACATTTTAAGAACTATCAAAACTTAATTAAGCTTAAAAAGCTTAAAGGAGCTTAAAATTTTAAGGTTACAAGCATTAAAACCTTATCAAAAGTTGATGTTTGGTGTGTATTGCTATTTTATGTGGAAAAATAGCAATAACTTCAAAAATTCATTAAAAATCCAATTCTTGATGGATTTGCTTGAAAATTCCACAAAGCTTACAGTTTAATATTATCTATATATAAATCAAATTTTAAGTATCTTTTGTAAATAAATTTCCTGGGTATTTTGCCTGGAAATTTACTGTTTTAATTAAAGCTCAAAGAAAATTATAATTTCTTTAAAAATTAATTAAAAAGTGAGTTTAAGAGATTTCTGCTTGAAACTCTATTTTTAAGCTGTTCATGTGATGAAATTTAATATAAATAAGTTTGTTTATATTAAAAACTTAAAATAATTAGTTTAAATGAGGATTAATGTTACATGGAGTTAAGAATAACCCTGTTAAATTTAAATTGGAGTTAAAAATAAGCTACCTTAAGTGAAGAACTTTATTTTTAAGCATGGTTTTTCAGTTTTGACCTGAGCACGCCCTCTATATTCATTATGAATCATGAGAGCTTCTCTGTAGACATAAAAAGAGTCTTTTCATCACTGTTTTTGTCCATCACTCATTATTAATCCAATCTTATTAGAAATTCAAACAGGTAAAGTTTTATTGAATATAAAATCTTATTATTAAAGTAATTCTTAAGCTATTTTATTCTTTATGAATTAAAATTAAAGAATTGAAATCATATAATTTAGATTATTGTTGTAATCACCAATAATATATTTTCATATATAAAATTATCATCTTAAATATCTTTTAAAAATCCACAAATTCCTCTCAAAAACCCTTTAATCATAATTTTTATTATAAATAGTTGTTTTATATTTAATAATATTGATTTTTGGCGTGTTTTTAACTTATAATTCTTATTTAATATAATAACTGTTGTTGTTTGACTCGTTGTATTAAATAAATATTATAAGTAAGTTTTCTCTATAGTTCTATATCTTTTTTATCTAGTATTAGTTTTTTTATATAGAATTTTATTCTATAAGAGTTATTTCTTCACAGTGGTTGTTTCAATTCTTTTATGAATCATATTTATATTATTTATAAGTGGTTAATATTCATATTTTCCAAGTGTAATTGTCTCATTAAGAGATTTACACTTCTTATTGTTATAACTGTCAGTGACAATAACAATAATAGAATAATTATAATTTATTATAATTATTTTGTCTTATTATCATATTTTATAATAATAATTAAATTTATTTTTTTATATAATTATTTTTCAATAATTATATTAAATTTTGTGGCTATAATATTTCATTATATCATATATTTCTACTGAGGACAGTCATAGTACTCTTGATATTGCTACTATTATCAAGAGTTTCATAGACAAACCTCACAATATAACTTTTTAATATTGTTAATATTGCTTTTTAATATTTTTAATATTACTTTGTAATATTTTTCATATTACTTTGTAATATTGTTGACATTACTTTGTAATATTGTTATTTTGAGCGTGTCTGAACCCTCTGAGAAGTTTAGTAGCTTCAGGTATGTCCTTTTATGCTAACCATTCATCTTCAAAAGCCAGGTCACTGTACCTAACAAGGTATTCCCTTACTTTCTTTCTTTGTGAACTTTGGTGATTTTCCTAGTACCAGAGGATTCAATAGGAGGTATATCCTGGGGAACTTCATTTCCAAAAGGAACCTTCTCAGCATCACTAGGTTTATATGGCTTTACCAAGCTTACTGGAAATGTAGGATGCTTATTTCTAGGTTCCTCAGATAATTTTAATTCAATTTCATTTTCCCCATGGAGGGCTTTAATAACAAAAGGGCCTGCAAAGGAATCTTGGTGCTTTTTAAATCCCTTGATGTTATTGAAGTGAGTGGTGGATACAAGTACTAAATCTCCCACTTCGAAATCTGGAGTGGCATGTGCTCTGTCCCATTTGTCTTTGGCATATGCAAATGCGTCCTCCATGCACCTTATTGCATTCTTTCTAGCTTCATCTAGAACTCTTTTGAAACTACCAGCTGTGGGATGTATTTCAACCAAATCCTTCTTTAATGGATCTTGGGGTAATTTGGGATTCCATCCCTTCTCTAGAATAGCAGGAATTTGATTGGTACTGGCATGAATGGATGCTTTTTATGCCAATTCCAGTTCTGGTAGGAGAGTACACCACTCATGGGTGAACCAATCACAATCTTCAAATTCAAGGCCATATGCAGAAAATCTTCTTACCATATCTTCCAAGGTTTGTATCATTCTTTCACCCAGTCCATCAGTTTGTGGGTGGTAGGCTGTAGAAAAGGAAAACTTTGTTCCAATTAATTGGTGAATATTTGTCCATAGGGCTGAGGTGAATTTGGGATCTCTGTCACTAATAATAGTTGTGAATATTCCAGTCCATGATATTACTCTATTCCACATTAGGAAAGCTGTATCCATGGCTGTATCATCCTTGTCACATTTTAGAAAGATTGTAGTTTTAATAAATCTGTCAAAAGTCACTAGGCAAGCATTATAACCTCTAGCACCCCCTGGTGGTAGGCCAGGTTTGCAGACTGAGTCTATGATGAAGTAGTAATTAGGCTATTTACAGCTTTAACTATGACTGTGACATGCTGATAAAGGTTTAAAATAAGATTATTTTGATAATAAGGGTTTATAATGAAAATGAAAGGGCTTTACTATTTTTGGAATAGTGGTGGTGAGCGCTGTTGAAAGCATGGGGTGCAGCTTTACGTGTTGGATTACAATAATAAAGACTACAATACTTAAGTTCAAAGTATACCTGATTATTTTCCAGGAGTATAACTGTTTTTGACAGTTGTACTATGTAGGAATTTAAAAGCAGGGTGAGGAAACCTTTTCTGGCTGCGAAAAGGCCCCTTTTTATCCTGAAATAGGGTGAAAATGCTGCTAGACCTTTCCACGTAGAGGAAGTGAAGATTTTTTCACTCTCAAGGACAGGCTTGTGGTTTTCAAAAGGCCTGTATAGCCTTTATTGGGCTCAGGTGTGGTTTTGAAACCACATCTGGGCAGTTTTCACCAAGACAGGGTGAAAATCTTCATCTGGGAACCACACAGCTTGATTCTAACGTGTATGACATGTAGAATTCTGTACAGAACCTGTATGGGACCCCAGTATTGAAGTATAAATATGCTTCGTTATCAGTTTGACACCTCATGATCATAGTTATGGGATATTATCCCACAGAAAGGCAGTATTGGCCAAACTGTGGGATTTTGACCTTAAACCTGCCATAACTTTGTCAGTTTTTGAGATATCCACTTCAAAGGTGGTTCAGTGTGTATACCTGTATGTGCTCTACACAATGGTACCTCATTTGACATGGCTATCATTAAATATGGAAAAGTTATGCCATGTACAAGTTTTTTAGAACGTATGCTTGGTTTAGGCAAAAAGCTGTATTGGCTTGTTTGTCCTACAACTTTGGTTCTAGTTGAGATATGGGGAAATTGATGGCACCATCAGATAGCCCTGATTTCTCTCTTTCCAAAAGGACCTCACTTTAGGTATATTACACTAAAACTGTAGAAGTTAGATGAGAGGTGAATATTTTATTCACCCTTATTTGGCCTGAATTTGGCCATAACCTCTGTAATACTGGTGCTAGCTCAGTTTGGCTGGTACCATTGGCTATCCCTGACTTAGAGCTTCATTTTTAATACCCATTTGATGGGGTTAAGCCTCTTCCTCTGTATTTCAGATGAGAGGTGAAAATTAAGGTTTATGCTCAGCAACAACTTTGAGCAGGAATGACTTTTTTATTCTTTTTCCTATGGTTATGGGACTTGTACATTTGGAAAGGGGTAATTTTCCTCTTTCTTTTGATACCTTTTGAGCTGATTTGGCTGAGCTCCATCTTTTGGTGGTATCTTGGCTATACCATTGATTTATGGTATCTGGCTGTCATGCTTGTGCTCTGGCTTTGAGACACAGGCTGACATACCCTCCCTCTAAAACAGGCCCATCATTGATGATACTTTTCAGTCCTCCTAGAGGCTCTGAATCTCCTTAAATGAAGGTTCCATCTGGTGTGGCATCTTCTGCCAACCATTTGTCTTTATCAACTGTTTGGTTTTTGACTCTGACTAAGTATTGTATGTGATCCCTACCATAAAGTCTGATCTTCCTGGCCTTTATAATTTTCTTCACAGGTTGAGAAGAGTCCTCTTCCTCCACTATATCTGGTTGGGTGGTGTTCCTCTTCCTGGAGGGGAATTTATCCTCCTCTGTCTGGAAGTATGGTTTGATCAAGCTCACTGGAAAGACTGGGTGTTTCCTGGAAAGTCTTTCTGTGAGTTTGACTTCCACTGCATTTCTCCCTATGAACTTAATTATAGTGAAGGGCCCTACAAATGAGTCTCTCAGTTTCTTGGGTCCTTTAAGATTACTAAAGCTTAGTGTAGACACTAACACCTGGTCACCTTCCCTAAAGTCAGGTTCCATGTGTGTCTTGTACCACCTCTGCTTGTTATATTCTTTGGCCTCAGCTATGCATCTGCCAGCTTTGTCACAGGCTTTCTTCCACATGTCATGAAAATCTCTGGCTGTGGGGTGGATGGTTAGAAGGTTTTCTTCAAGGGATCAACTGGCAACAAAGGGTTCCTCCCATTTTCTACCGGTGCAGGTGTTTTTCCTGTGGTAGAGTACTGACTTGTATTATAAGCCAGTTGGACTGCTTGTAGAAGGGTAACCCAGTCATGGGTGTATCCTTCATGGTCCTTGTATTCCATGCCATAGGCACAGAATCCTCTAAGGATGTCTTCCATTGTCTGGATCATACTTTCAACTAGTCCATTTGTTTTTGGATATTAAGCTGTGGAAAATGCAAGCTTGGTTCCAAGAATTTCATACAAGTTGGTTCAAATTTCAGATGTGAATTTTGGGTCCCTATCACTAATGATGATTTTAGGGACTCCACAGCTAGATATGATGTTATTCCAGAATAACAGAGCAGTATCCATGGCTGTGTGCTCTTTATGGCATGGTAGACACCTCATACTCTTTCTGAACCTATCAACTATGATTAAGCAGGCATTGTAGTTCTCCTTTCCTCCTGGGACAAGTCCTGTAACCCAGTCCATATTGATGGTTTCCCATGGGTGTTTGTTTTCTTCTATATGCTGAAGTAATCCATACTTCTTCCCATGTTTCCTACTTTCCTTCTGGCATCTTTCAAAAGTGTTTAAGTATTCACTCAACTCTTGTTCCCACTTGGGCCACCAAGCTGTGCTTGCTACCCTCTCTTTGGTCCTGTCTTCACTCATGTGTCCCATGTAGGGGAAGTAATGGCATTCCTGTAGAATCAGAGAGATGTGGTCTCTGTCTGCCACAGTGAGTGCACTTGTGTGCTTCTCTCTATGGTAGAGAAGGCCATCTATAAGGAAAAATTTATTGTCCTTATAGTCCCTAAACCAGGGTTCCTTCAACCAGGATCCCAGTTCTGGGATCCTGTATTTTTTTTGAAGGAGTTGTAACAATATGCCACACTGTTTGTGTTTGGAATATGTCTTCATAATTGCATTGAAGAATTTAGTGTGCAGTTCTGAGGAACTTATTCCCAGTATAGGAGTTTCTGTTCCTTCCGAGTCAGTGTTTCCTCTGTCTGGGGTACCACTTTCTGGTGCCCACTCAGAGAATCTGAAGTTTTTCTTCCTATTTATTTCCATTAAATGGATAGAAATTTTAGCTGCTACTTCAGGTTCATAAGCTGGGTTGCTTTTGACATTATCCAGTGGCCATCTGCATTGGTATGAATTTTAGCTTCTTTGTATATGATGGTCATGTTCCCTCTATACTCCTGGATGGCTATTTGCCATCTCAGCATGTGTCTCTTTGTAGTCTTCATGTTCATTAAAGACTTCAAGGCTGTGCAGTCTGTGTAGACCTCAAAGACTGCACCCTCCAGATAATAGTGGAGTTCTTCTAGAGCCCAGACTAGACAGAGACATTCATTCTGGGTGGCCCCATACCTGGCTTCTTAATCTTTCAGCTGGCTAGAGATGTAACATATTACTCCCTCTCTTGGTTCACCATCCACAATTTGTCTCCGGTGTTGAACATAACTTGTATAAGCTACTAGTTCTGTGGGCAAAATGTTTGATGTGGTCATTATAGTAGCTAGAAAACCCAAGAAAAGATTGCATCTCTTTGATTTTTCTTGGTACTGGCTTTTGCAGTACTGCTGCTACTTTGTTCTGGTCAATTGCCAGACTAAGGCCTGAGAATTTATGTCCTAGAGCTAGTAGCTCTTGATGGCCAAAATTGCACTTTCTAAGTGATATTTTCAGATTTATGGGTGTGCATTTACTTAGCACTCTGTCTATGCATTGCAGATGGTCTTCCCACGTCTCCGAGTATATAATGATGTCATCAATATATACTACCATCCAGCCTTCCAATATTTCTTTTTGAAATATGGTGTCCATCATCCTTTGGGAGAGGGTTGGTGCATTCTTGATGCCAAACAGCATCCTGGTGTACTCACATATGCCCATATGCCATATGATTCTGAGTAATTTCATGGAGTTTGTTTTAACTCAATCCTGGTTTAAGCCTTTCATACAATCCATTTTGGTTATGTATGTGGCTTTTGCTAGTTTTTCTAAGGCATGAGGTATCCTGGGTATAGGGTACCTGTCAGAATTTGTGTAGTTATTCAGAGCTCTGAAATCTCCACACAGCCTAGACTTGCCATAATGTCAGGTGATCAGGACAGGAGTGGTAATTTCCACTAGTTCATTGTGTCCAATCTTTCTGATGACATCCATGTCCAGGAGCTCATTGATATGTTTTTCAATTTCCTTCCTGGTTTCCAGACTTTCTGGGTAAGGAGGTCTCCTGAGAATTGGGGATAAGGTCTTTCCACATCCAGATATAGTTCCATATCATGGCCTCTAATCTTTCCTAATTGCTCTTCACCAATGGCAAATTATGGTATATTATTTCTCAGAATTTTCAGTAAACTTAGTTTCTGTTTACTGGTGAGGGTAGTGCTAAAATGTCCCTCTCTGGATTCATTCAGTAGTTCTTCAAGAGGATCTTGGGAAGATATTTGGCATATATCAAGTGAAAATTTCTTTTCCTTGTTGGTACCCATGGTAATGTTCCTGTTCTTACTATTGTCAATATCTATGCCATACATCCTCTGGTAATCTGTTCCAAGCAAAACCCTTGAATGTGGGAAGTATCAAGCACGACAAACTCTGGGTTAAGCGTGATGTTACCTTTCCTATGGGGTATAGTTAGCTCTTTGATAATTGTCCCAATGGAAGCCATTTTCCCTGATGCACTCTTGATGTTCTTTGCCTTGGTGGGCAAGAGCTGGTTTTCCCAGTTTGGGAAATGGTTATACAGATAATTTCTGGCCACTATGGAGAAGTGTTCTCCACTGTCAATGATCAATGGATGTTGAGCATTGTCAATACAAACAGTCACCTTTGTGGGTGTTCCATGTATGAATGCCATTCCTTTGGTTGGTGTAACCAGGAATGTTTGTGCATCTTTTGTGTGTTTGCACAAGTTTTTGTTGGCAGTGTCTTGTGGAATGCCTGCTTCCAACTATAATTCCTGGATTTCTAGTGGGGTTTCCTCTTGGTATTCCACTAGAAATTCTTCTCTTGGGTCTTTCTATTCATCAGATTGTTCTCTGATGGCATCTCCCATAGAGTCTGAGTCGGAATCCTCTGTTGGGGATTGCTCCTCTGGGACTTTCTCAATGGCATAGACTTTTTTCTTTTCCTTTGGACAGTTGTTGGCATAGTGATCTGTTGAACCACATTTGTGACAAGAATTTTCCTTCTTTGCCACTTCTGCCACCCTTTCTCTGGGTTGGTATTTAAACTCCCACCTGAAATGTTGTTCCTCTTTGAAACCACTGCTTTTATATGGGGTGTATTTCCTATATTAGTTCTTTTCCTTAAATCTTGTAAGGTGTTTGCAATGTCACCTAGGGTGCACTTGTGGTTGCATCTGGATTTCACTGCATGCTATAGCTCTCCTGGCATTTGTGTCAGGAGTTTGTGATTCCTCATCTAGTGTTCATTTGAGGATCAATGTCTTTAAGTCTCTTAGACTGTCTTAGACCTCACTCATATGGACTTTTGTCCACAGAGTATTTATCATTTTCAAATTACATGGTCTTTTGCCATATCCAAGTACCATTGCTGTAATTTTGGATGATTTGACTCTTCCACCATTGCCAGTTTCTTCTTCCATGAATTTCTTTCATTTCTGTGTACCATATACTAGCATGTCCATTAAATGCTGTATCAAGTCTAGAAGTAATCCAGTAGTCTGGTATTCTTGGTACATCAATGAAGAGTCCTTCAATATGATCAATGAGACCCATATGATCATATTATCTAGTTCCAGAGATTTTGGGCCAGCCTGAGGCCTCAGGAAGCTGTTTCAAGGCTTCCTTCTCTGAATAACGCATATTATCCCCATCCTGGTAATGTGATTGAGATATTGCCTTATTCATCAACATGGAATCTTGTTTGATGTCATCTTGGTGATATGGATTTTCCATAACATGGCCTTGTGGTTGGGGCTTCATGCTATGGTAGACATTAAACAGTTTGATTATTTCTTGATCCATACAGTCCCTTTCCCTTTTTCTGTGGTGTTGTTCTTCAAAGAATAGATTCAGTCTTTTTTTGGTATCTTCAGAGGCTTTGCTCAATTGAGCATGTCCATCTTGAAGGTTTTGAACAATTTTGTCCATGGAGGCTGTCAATATTTTCATCCTCTCATGGCTTGCTTCAAGTTCTGCAAACTTATTTTGAGTTTTCTCCGCATATTGGGACATTTGTAACCACAGTGCATCACTGTTTAGGTTACTCTCAGGTGTGAAAACATTATGTTCAATCTGAGTGGGGTTGATATTTCTATTAATAGGACTACTGATTCTGGAGTTATTTAAAACTACTTATGGTTCTTGTGCACTTCTTTCACCAAATCTAACAGCTTCTGGATCATTGGGTCTGACCTTCTCTTCCTCTGGCTGAAGGTGGTCTTGTTTTTGCCCTTATATCCTTGTCTTCTCCTGAAAACATCCTGGGATTGTGAAGAATGGTGACTCTTGGCCACTGATCTGTTGGTTTATGAATGGTTTGAAGCCACTGGAGAGCTTATTTGGCCTTCTCTTTGTGAGCCTGAAGGAATCTGAGTATGCATTGTCTGTGTCAGCTGTTCTTCTATAGCTTGGATAGTGGCTTGATTCTCCCTTATCCTGTTTTCCCTCACCTCCAGGAGTCTGAACTGCCTGGTGGGATTCCAACCTTTGGTGATTACCATAAGGTCTTTGAAGTCTATCTCTTTGAGACAAATCTTCTGGCAACTTGCTCCAAGTTCTTCCCAGTGGGATGCTAGGTTGAACCTCTTGTTGTCCATGCTCCATTGAAAGAAATCTTTCAGGAGTTGGTAGAGCTGAAGAACTTGATGGATATCTTTCCAGTCCTCTGGTTTGAGGTTCCTGTTGAATTGGAAAGTAAATGTGAGGGTGGGTATGATTTCCCTCAGTGTCTTGCCATGCACCACTGTGTCCAAGGTGTCCTCTTCCAGGTCTTCTGGTTCTGGACAAGCCTTCTCTCTCCTCTGGCTGGTTCCTTTAGAAGCCAAGGTTTGTGAGGTGTACAGGTGACATATTGGTGTTTCCAAGCAGTCAAGAACTTTATGTTCTTAGGGTATTTACCTTTGACTGTGCCTTGTAAAAATTTGATTTCTGCTGCTTTTGGAAATTTACCTGTAGAGGTTACAACTGGGTTAATGACTGTACTCTTCCCTGTAAAATCTGTTAAGGTTGGTTTACCTTGTATTGATTCAGAGCTCTGTGGTGTTATATTCCTCTGAGTGGGAATCGGCTTCCACCTTTTTGCTGTGATCAGGCCTTCACTGTGCCTCTTTCCCTTGCCCTTGCTGCCCTCTAGTTCTGAGCGTGTCACTTGTGTGTTGGCCTGTGACTGGGTCTCAAGTGGTATGTAGTTTTCTTCCACTGAATCAAACAGGAAAAGAGGGCTCAATGTCAGTTAAAAGTTCTTAAAATTCTGTTTGCACATCTAAGAATGGCCTCTGTGCTTGTATGTTACTACAATATGCCCTTGTATAATGGCAGTGTAATTGAATTAACAATTTCACATCAGAAATACACCTTATAGATATCTGGTACACTGTTTTTATGCCAGTATCTCACAGAATAACTTGTAATTAGCAAGTATAATCTGATAAAAGTGGTATGTAATAGGGTAATTGCATTAACAATACACCCAACCATGCCTCAACTGTTGGTTTTACAGTAAGGGGTGTCCTTATTTTAATTGAAAAAGGACTTCATTCATGGCTTAAAGTGTTTTTATATATAAAACATGCCAAAATAAGGGTTTTTGTGGTGATTAAATTATAATCAACCACACAACAATATGACTAAAAAAGACAAAAAAACAGTGGTATATGACATATACCACTGTAAAAATATGTATAAGATATATATTATATATATTTATTAAAACATTATGCCTAAAAAGGACAAAACAATTTTTCAGAATAAAGAAAATAAGAGAAAAAACTTACTTATGAGGTCCAAAAGTAAAAAAACATGGCCAGGCCCCCAAAATGTCAGGCTGAGTCTATGAGAAAGGCTTATAATTATATTTACAGGCTTTAACTCTGACTGTGACACAGTAAAAATGGTAATACAAAGATTTGTTGCTGGTAATAATCGTTCAAAATAAGATAATAAGAGATTTGCTATAAAGATATAGTGGTGGCAAGCACTGCTGAAAGCCCTGGGTGCAGTCTTACCAGATGGATTACTATAATAAGAGCTACAATACTTAAGTTTAAAGTATAACCTGGTTAGTTTCCAAGAGTATAACTGTTTTTGACAGTTGTACTACATAGGAATTTGTCAGGGTGAGTCTATATAGTAGCTATAAAGTGTAAATACAAGCTAGTATTATGACTGTGACACGTCAAAAAATAAATAAATTTAATTCTTCAGGTCCTACTGCTACGTGGTAACAGTGGTGATGAGTCTATTGAGGACCTGGGTTGCAATACTCTAAAATCTTTGACTGTAAAGAAGTACTACAATAATTATGCTCCAATTATATCTTTGATAATTCTAAGGACACTACTGATGGATAACAGTTTTGTCACATAAGAATATGGGTAAATAAGATAATGATGATGGGTTTTCAAGGAAAAAACCCTTCTTTTTATATCTTTCAGGACTGTCAAGAGTTATTAACTCTTCACACGTCAGAGGAGTGAAAATCTTCACTCCAATGGTCAATCTGTGGTTCTGGATCCTCAATTCTGATGTCAACATAGGCAGAATTGTGGTTTTAGCACCACAAATGATCATTCTGGGTCAATACAGGGTGAAAAAACTTTTCACCTGCCACGTCAGCACTTGGATGACGTTTTTCTGGTGTCTTTATGATCAATATTAGTCATTCTGGGCGGGTTTAAGCTTTAAACAACCATTATTTTAAGTATCAAGACAGTACTGGTTGGTACAGGTTTGGTACAGGCCAGTATTGGTCAAAATACTTCCAACCAAGATATCTTAGTCAGTTTTTGAGATATCAAGAAACCAAGAGCACAGAATTGAAGGGCTTGATGAGCTCTTCAATTTGGTATGCTTCATGTTTACCCTTCTTTCAAATAGCAAAAGTTATAAGGGTTTTAAGTTTTTGGATGTAATTTTGTACATCAGTATGAGGCTTCAAAAACTTCCATGCCAGATATCTTCTCCAATTTGGAAGATATCTGTATTCTGATGATACAGTTTTGTAGGGCTTGATTAGCTCTACAGTTTGGTATATTACACTGTACAGTTGTATGAGTGTATGCCAAAGATACAGGGGTTTGTTTACTTTCTTGTTTTCAGAATATCTGTATTTTTGGTTGTTAAACCTTTGAACCAAGATCCCTCAGTCAATTTAAGAGATACAGAGGTCTAATGTATCTCAAATTAAAGCTCTTGTTTATTTCTTTAATTTGGTTATACTTTTGTACAGTTCTGTACAAGCCCTCTTTGACTTTCAGGGGGGTCTTGGTTTTGAAATAAAGGTCATATGGTATCTCCGGTTGTAGTGGTGTTACAACAACATGGATGATATCATTGTGTAGCTCTCTATGTGAGCTTTAAGAAAAATACCATTTTGGTATAGAATAACTTAAATATGCATAAGTTAGATGAGAGGTGAAACTAAGGGGTTTGACTTGTTTATTCTCCTCTAGGTTTCCTTATTCTGTTTGGATAAGGTTGGTGTTTAATTTAAGAGGATTGTTTTCCTCTTATTTATTACCTGTATTGACTATGTTTGTTCAATACTTGTCATAACATTATTTATGGTATGTTGGATGTCATGCTAGTGCTCTGTTTTGAGTCACAGGCTGACAGAATTTAAGAGCAGGATGGGGATTCCTTTTCTGGCTGTGAAAAGGCCTCCTTTTATCCTGAAATGGGGTGAAAAGGCTGGTAGACCTTTTCACGTAGAGGACGTGAAGACTTTTCACTCTCAAGGACAGGATTGTGGTTTTCAAAAGGCCTGTATAGCCTGTATTTGGCTGAGATGTGGCTTTGAAACCACATCTGGGCAGTTTTCACCAATACAGGGGGCAAATTTTTATCTGGGGACCACACAGCCTGATTCTGAGATGTATGACGCATAGAATGCTGTACAGAACCTGTATGGGACCCCAGTATTGAATAAACTATGAGGTATTGAGGTAAAAACAAGCTTCTTTGTCTGTTTGATACCTTACAATCATGGTTATGGGATATTATCCCATGGAAAGGCTGTATTGGCAAAACTGTGGTATTTTGACCTTGAAACAGCCATAGCTTTGTCAGTTTTTGAGATATCAACCACAAAATTGGCTCAGTATCTATCCCTGTATTTTTTCAACACAATTTTACCTCATTTGATATGGTTATCATTAAATATGGCAAAGGTATGCCATGTACAAGATTTTTGTATGTATGCATGTTTTAGGCAAATAGCTGTATTGGGCTTGTTGGCCTTATAGCTTTTTTTCTAGATGCGATATGGGGGAATGAATGAAACCATCAGACAGTTCTGGTTGTTCCCTTTCCAAAAGGACCTCACTTTAGGTATATTACACTAAAACTGTAGAAGTTAGATGAGAGGTGAATATTTTATTCACCCTTATTTGGCCTGAATTTGGCCATAACCTCTGTAATACTGGTGCTAGCTCAGTTTGGCTGGTACCATTGGCTAGCCCTGACTTAGAGCTTCATTTTGAATACCCATTTGATGGGGTTAAGTCTCTTACTCTGTATTTCAGATGAGAGGTGAAAATTAAGGTTTATGCTCAGTAACAACTTTGAGAAGGAATAACTTTCTTATTCTTTGTCCTATGATGATGGGACTTGTATATTTGGAGAGAGGTAAGTTTCCTCTTTCTTTCGACACCTTTTGAGCTAATTTGGCTGTGCTCCATGTTTTGGTGGTATCTTGGCTTTACCATTGGTTTATGGTATTTGGGTGTCATGCTTGTGCTCTGGCTTTGAGTCACAGGCTGACAAAATTGTTTCAGAATTTTTCTGTGAATCATAGAGTCTGACATGTCAGGATATAATGCTGTTAATCTATCTTTTTTTGGCAAAACCATGGTAAGGCTTTGTCTTTGTCAGCATTAAGTTTAGCAGATTGCAAGGCTGATTCAACTTCAAATCTCCAAGCATCATTGGCACATTTGTTGATAATTTGGGCTTTCCACCAAGTCCAACTTTGGCATCCATGTGCCTGTCTCATTTTTATATACCATCTGTGGGCTGATCTGGTAAACCAGGTGTTGAATCCTGCTGTTACCAATCTGTCAGGTAATTCAAAATCTTCTTTTATCATGTCAGTAACTCTGATGAATTCCACATGGTCATATTCTCCTTCAACACTGAAGTGAGGACATTCTTTAAGCTTTGGTACTTCTTTCAAGAGTACTTGGCCCATTGATGGTTCCAAGTTATGAAAAGAAGTGGGAAATTCAGTTTTTAATTGTGAATTTTCAACATCCAATACTTGTTGATTGGGAATTGTCACAGGGGCTCTTGAACAGAAAAACAAGAGTGGCCTGGCACTCAGAAATCAGGGAACTCACTTGGAAGACGCCAAAAGAATAAAGAAAAATCAAATAAAAGAATAAATTTCTCTAAGAAGGATGTAAGTACAAAGATGAGATGCAATAAGGGAAATGAGAGGCCAATTTGCCAAAGAGCCAACCAAGTAATTTCTTAATCACTGTTTCAACCTGCCAAAATGAACCATGGAATTATTAAGGATATGACCACCAAATATCCATTGAAAGGCAAAGAAAGAAAAGAGAAAGGGTTCTAAATGACTGACTTGATAATATCTGTATTCACTTGACAAAATGGTAAGATAAATCAAGATGAAATAAAATCAAAATATATTAATTAACTGGGGGAAAACCCCCCAGGGTCAAAGGAGGCTGGTATATGTGAAAGGTTGAGAGCTTGACTCCTTCAGGCTAGCAGTGGTCCTGTATTGAATACTGGAAGCTGTATTGATTGTCTGATGGAGTGTATACCTTGTCAGATTGGGAAATGAACTGTGTTGAATGATTTTCCCATGATGTATGATTGAAAAACAGGTCTTGATGAATCAAGGCTGTATTGAAGTGAATGTGATTGCCAAGTTGGATTTATGGAGCATTGACACTTGACAACTTGTTTTGGAACTGCCTCTTGAATATCCCGTGAGAATGAACAGCCAGTATTCCCTTGGAGGAATACTGTGAGTGAGAATAACCATTTATTGCTTGATGGCGTCATTGTTCTTTAAGATTATGACACTTTCCCTTGAGCCTTGATGAATCTTCTGGAAGGTGTGCCTTGATCACCTGTTGAAAAGTTGAAATACCCATTTGAAATTGGTGCCATTGGATTTCTGCTGAAAAAAGATGCATAATGGTGTATAAAACCATATATGGCACTTTTGGTTACTGAAGGTTGAATGTGGCCAAAGTTCTTTTGGAATGATACCAGGAGGATAAGGGTGAAACCTGGGTTTTGGAGGCTTCAGAGGTGATAAAGTGTCTTTTGCGGTATTTGGCTATTTTCGGGTTTTTGGCTAAATACAGCTAATACAGCTTTAAAACTTTAGTGTGTCAAAGTGTGCAAAAATGTGCAAAATGCACAAATCTGGCAGTTAAGCGCCAAAAGTCCTTATATGGCTTTTTGAGCATATTTCACATAATACATGAGAAATATGGCCTAAATGGCTTAATACAGCCAAATTCGCAAAAGTGCACAAACTGTATTTAAAGCTTAAAAAGCCAAATACAGGCTTTTGGGCTGTATTTTCCCGGTTGTATGGAAAGTACCCAAGATGCCCAAAAGCAAAGAGACAGCCTAGAATGGCTTGATGATGGTGAAGGGGCCAGGCTTTCCCCAGACGATAAAAGGACCATTAAGACCATAAGACATGACAATGGCCAATTTGGCCAATGATTATGGATATGGCCAAATTGCCATATATTAGATATTGCATGGAGATGCCATAATGAGGTCGAATAGGGTGGATTTCCATGGTTGTGAAAGGAATTCTTGAACCCTAACTTTGATTCAGAGGTGTTCAAATTCTAGGTAAGCTGTGCAGGAAAATTGTTCAATATCATTCATCTTAATGTTTCTACACCTTTGAGAATTTCTGAACTCATGTTGCAGGCTCTGTATTAAATTTATTACTTAAATCTTATAGATTTGTTTGTTATGTGTTAATTCTTGCCATAATTCTGTCTGTCTAGTATTATCAGAAGTGACTTCATTCAATTTCATTGTTAATTTTGATACTTCCTGTTGTGAGGTGTCAAAACACTTTTTCAAGGCAATTGTATATGTCTTTATTACAGTAAATTAATTCTCAATATCATCAAGGACTTTCTTATTATTTTCTTTGATAATAATTATGGCTTGTTTTATTCTTGTTTCAATTATCTTATCAATATTGAATTTGGAATATTTGTCTGTCAATTCTTTAATAATGGCAGATTGTTCATTTAGCTTATTTCCAAATTAATTGTCATTATTGGAAGTTTTTATTGTTCTTAAAGCTTTTTCAAGACACAGAAGTGTCTCATTTATTTGCCTCAGACTTAAGTTATTTTTTTTAAGATTGTTACAAATTGATGAATTTTTATCAGAAATATGACTTTTCACTTCATTTATAGCTATATACAAGTTTGGAATACCATCTAGAATATTAGAAATCATTTCTGATATTTTAATCTGGCTTCCTCCTTTTTTTGCAATTCCATAATTGACTTGGACATCTGAGATACATTTTCCATGGCATCCTTCTGAATATTTGGGATTCTGTAGCCCTGATGTAAGGCTTTGTGGCTGGTGCCTTGCCTGTGCCCTTGTTCTGAGCTTGTGGCTGCTTTTCCACATTGTAATTTCTGCTGCTGGATACTGGGGCTGTTTTTGGCACTTGCTTGGGTGGTGGAGTGTTGTTTCTACTCCATTCTGCTGTTAAAAGAATCATGTTTTTCTTTTCCATCAATGGATGCCATCCATTGAGTAACTTGCAAGTTTTGGGCTGGCCCAGGAATTGTATCACAGTGAGGTAAAAATTCATGCAGTTTTTCCACGGATATGCAAGGATCTGGTACTCTTTGTGCTGTGATGAATTGTTTTTGGCCTTCTGGCTGGCTTTTTTACTGTCCACTGAGGCCTTTTGTGGTGGTTTCAGCTCTGTTTGAAGGACAAACAGTATTAACATCTTCAGAATAGTATAATTTGCCAGTTTGGGATCCATTTACTGACCCTTGTCCTTTTGTAACTGATTGGCTTCTGCCATAATCATGTCTTTAACCTTTTTAGGAGCTGCTTGTGGGGTTATAGCTGGCTCCTGATCTGGTTGAAGGCATAATTTATGATAAAAAGCTTAAAAATAGTAATTGTATGTCAAAAACACTTACTATTTCCAAATTGTTTGCCTTTTGAAGGGTATTGCGTATGTCCAAGTTATTTAGATCAGAGGAAATTGGCTCTGGTTGATTGTTCTGAGTTATAATAACTGCGCTATAATAGTCAGAATTGGCAGTACTGGCAGGAATAATACTGGTAGCTGTTAATGCAGTTTCAATATTTTCTTGTCTTACCACATTAACAGACACCAAGATTAATGAAAAAAGCAATTATTCAAGTAAAAAAAGTATTTTTCAAAAGAGAAATTAAAAATAAAGCCTCACTTATAATATGAAAAGGTTTTATTTTTTATGAAATTTTTGAATTCAAAGTATTTTTTATGGGTTTTTTAAGTTTTTAAATATGAGACAAGTGATTTTAAAAGAGTAAAAATATATTTCATAGGTAAAATATCACGGCTGGGCTCCCAAATGTAAGGTGTGGATATGAAACTTTGATTAAAAATCAAGTACTTTTCCTGTCCTCAAAATTTGTTTGAGTAAAAATTGATTGAAAATAGTATGAAATAGGATTTTTAAGAGAAAACACACCAAATTTATTGTTTTTAACTTTATTAGTAAAAAATAGTAATATAAAGATTTATTGTTTTACCAAAAATAAAAATGTATCCAAAAATACTCTACAAGAGATATTTAGGGCTACAAAAGAAATTTTGCAAGTGCAATTTCAATTGGAAATAATTGAGTAAAGGACTAGAGGGAATTAATATAAGAAAAATTTATTCAAGAAGATTATTAAAGATGAAACATGGCCAAAAGTGACCAGGGTGGATTTGGAAACAAATTGACAAAGTTAACAGTGATGAAAGATGCTTTAATACACTCATGGGGTGGTTCAAGGGTTAAAATGATTATAAGAGTTACAAAAAATGATTATAATGATTGTTTCACATGGTTAAAATGTTTAGAATGATTCAAAAAGGGTGGTTGCAATCTTTTATTGATTGGTTTAACAGCTTTTAAACTAATTATAAAAGGAAAAGATTCTAACATGAAGAGAAAAGTGGGGCAAAGGAGACATTCTTTTATAGCCATCAATTCTCTTACTCCAAAGGTAAAATTTGCTCTTGTCAGTCGTGGAAAGCACTCTGACAGCAGAAAAGCCAGTTATGGCATTATTGAAAACTGTTTTAGACCAAAAAAGGCTGGTTTTAGCCAGTTTTTGCTATTTTCAGCCATTTGGGACCGTTAAGTCAGCCATTACTATAGTAATACCTTGTTTCAACGCTTGAAAACAAGTCCGAATGTGTTTAAGAGATGTCAAAACCAGTCAAACCTCTTTTTACAATGTTTGTTTTATCTTAAGGGTAGTTTTACCCTGTTGGCAATAGTTAAAACTGCCCTGGTTGGTATCAAAACTTCATCAGCAATTGAGACACAGACCCTGTGACTCAATTCCAGGCCAAAAGTGATGAAAATTTGAATTGATTTTGACATCTCATGCCCGTCAGCCAGGAATTTGGGGTCTGGCTCCCCTTTGAAGCCAAGATTCCTTTTCCCCCCAGAATCAATCTTTCCAATTTGTTTTTTCTGTAATTCCTCATCATGTATTATAATTATAATTTACATATGTAATTCAATTGAGTTTTTACAGTAAGCAACTATAATAATTGAAACCTCATATGTAAAGTACATTCTACTTATGTAATACACACGCACATTTTGACACTTCAATTGAAAATACTTCAGTTCCTCATAGCTTCTAAACTACACACAACACCTCAATTTAAACACAAAACCTTCTGGTTAACACCACATGTGATGTGAATAAATTAAGGTTTTGAGTATTTTCAACTTTTGTACAGAAGATACTAAAAACTTAATTTCAGCTTATTTAGAGTTGAGTTACAGAAATTTTACCCAGAGGTGACCCCACCTTATTTTATATGAGGAGTCCAATGGTGAAATAATTTTCATATATTTATTCTTAGGATAAAAATTTATGATAAATTTTATTTAACCTATCTCCAAAAATATTTCAATTTTTGTATTTTTGTTTAAAATTCATTTTTACTTAAATTTTTCAAGTAGAAATGTGTTCTCACAAATTCAAAATTCAATGTAATTTTATTTTTAAATTAAAATTAAAGTTTCATTTTTGTGTATCCATTTGTATTTAGATTTTAATTTTGGTTTTGATAATATCAATAAATTTTTTCTATTTGTAATTTTGTATTGTTTTATCATTTGTGGTGTTTTGGGTTTCTGAAAATCCCTCTAAGGCTCACAGTCATGATTGAAAACCAAGAGGAAAAAGCAAACTTCAATAAAGGAGCATACTGTACCTGTGTTGGTAAGGATTATTTAAAAACAATTATACCAGGTTGAAAAAAAAACCTTATACCAATAGAAGGACTTCAATTTAGTAGGCAAGTGAAATCATGAAGCCCCTTGGAATAATTGACTGAACATTACTTTTTCCTCACCCGTCTCAATTTATAAGAGTTAAAGTAGATTTTATACTAATGGAAAACTGTACTAGTAACCATTTGATACTTGGCAATGATCACTTGTCAAGTTAGGGTATAGATATCTCTAATCAAAAAGACAGATATTCTACCATTGCAGACAATAAAAGACAGAAATTGGTTTTTTAAATAACAAAAAAACAGTCATACAAATGAAGAGAAAAGCCCAGAGAAACATTTTTCAAAAAATGAACAATTTAAGGAGGAAGAATTCAATGAAGAATTCACAGAAAAAATGAGAGAAAACTGGTTTATCTCTCTTTTAAGTATAAAAATGCCTTTGCAACTGAAAAAGAACCACTGGGTTCAATCATTTGGCATGAATTAAACATTATTCATGTAAGGTGTGGATATGAAACTTTGATTGAAAATCAAGTACTTTTCCTGTCCTCAAAATTTGTATAAGGTAGAATATAATTAAAAATGGTATAAAGTAGTAATTTTAAGAGAAAAACACACCCATTTTATTTTTTTCAACTTTATAAGTTTAAAAGAATAATATTTTAAAGATTTATTGTTTTACCAACAATAAACATTCATCCAAAAATACCCTACAAGAGATCTTTAAGGCTACAAAAGATATTTCTTCAAGAACAATTTCAATTGGAATTGTTTGAGAAAAGAACTGCAAGAAATTGATTAAAGAAAAAAGTCTTGAAAAAGATATTTAAACAGAAAACACACCCAAAAGTGACCAGAGCGAATTTGGAAACAAAGTGACAAAGTTAACAGTGATGAAAGATGCTTTAATTCACTTTTGGGGTGGTTCAAGGGTTAAAAATGACTATAAGAGTTACAAGCAATGATTATAATTATTTTTTCACGTGGTTAAAAGGTTAAAAATTATTTAAAAAGTGTGGTTGGAATTTTTTGTTGATTGGTTTAACAGTGTTTAAACTAATTATAAAAGGCAGAGATTCTAACATGAAGAGAAAAGTGGGGCAAAGAAGACATTCTTTTTTAGCCATCAATTTTCTTACTCCAAAAGTAAAATTTACTCTTGCCAGTCATGGAAAGCACTCTGACAACAGAAAAGCCAAATATGGCATCATTGAACCCTGGTTTAGACCAAAAAAAGGGCTGGTTTTAGCCATTTTAGACCCTTAAATCAGCCATTACTATAGTAATACCTGGTCTAGATCCTTCAAACATGTCGGAATGTGGGTAGGAGTCGTAGAAACCAGTTCAAACTGTTTTTTCTAAGATTGTTTTAACTTAAGGGTAGTTTTACCCTCTTGGCAACAGTTAAACCTGCCCTGGTTGGTATCAAAAACTCATCATCAATTGAGTCACAGACCCTGTGACTCAATTCCAGGCCAAAATTGATGAAATTTTGCATGGAGTTTGACATCCCACACCTGTCAGCAAGGATTTTAGGGGTCTGGCTCCCCCTTGGAGCTAGAGTTCCTTTTCCCCCAGAATTAATCTTTCCAATTTATTTTTTCTTTAATTCCTCATCATTTAATACACTTGTAATTTACACATACAATTAAATTGAGTTTTACAGTACCCAACTGTAATAATTGAAACCGCATATGTAAATTAAAATTTACTTATGTAATACACACACACATTTTGACATTTCAATTGAAATCACTTCAATTCCTCATACCTTGTAAACTAAACACAACACCTCAATTTAAACACAAAAACTTCTGGTAGACACCACATGTGGTGTGAATTAAATTGGGGTTTTGAGGATTTGCAAATTTTGTACAGAAAATACTAAAAACTTAATTTAAGCTTATTTAGAGTTGAGTTACAGAAATTTTACCCAGCGGTGACCCCACCTTATTTTTTATGAGGAATCCAATGGTGAAGTAATTTTATTAAATTTATCTATTGGATAAAAAGCTATAATACATTTTATGTAAATTTTTACCAAAAATATTTTAACTTCATTAATTTTATTAAAAATTCATTTTTACTTAATTTTTTCCAGTAAAAAGGCATTTTCACAATTTTAAAATACAATGTAATTTTTATTTTGAATTATAATTAAATTTTTGTTTTTATATACAAATTTGTATTTAAATGTAAATTTTTATTTTGATAATATAAATAAATTTATTTTTCTATATTTATATCTTATTTTGTTATTTGTGGTCTTTTGGTTATATGAAAATACCTATAAGGCTCACAGTTCCTAATGTGGAAAACCTTATCCACCCTTTGTAAGAATACCAGGTTACCCAGCTAGCCCAAGACCTAGAGAAGCCTTAGTGGTACACATTAAATAATTAATTGATTTTGTGGTATCAAGAAAAGTAGGGCATAATGAACAGTTAGAGGTCACTACACCTGTCTTTATAACATGGCACAATGGAAAATCAAGGATGGTAGGGGACTCAAGAGCTCTAAATACCTATACTATCCCTGACAGATATTCAATACCCAGAATCCATGAGACATTAACACAATTGTCACAGGCCAAGTTCATTACAGCCTTGTATTCTCTAAAGGGTTTTCACCAAAATGTCTTGACAGACAATTCCAAACAATTACTGAGCATAATACTCCACTGTGGAATTGATTAATACTTAAAAATTCCATTTGGTATTAAAAATTCACCTTCCCATTATCAAAGAATGATGAATACCATATGTCGTGAAGAATTATCAGAAGGATGGTTAATTATCCAGATTGATGATATGCTAGTTTGCTGAGAAACCTGGGAAAGTCACTTAACAAGACTAGACAAAGTATTGCAAAAAATAGTAAAAGTAAATTACAAAATTTCCTTGAAAAATATCATTTTGCATACAGTGAACAGGAAGCACTAGGCCATGTTGTATCTGGACTAAGTTTGGGAATAGATAAAAAACAAAGTAGCAGAAGTATTACTGAAACCAACTCCCCCCAAAAAAAATAAATTCAATCATTTCTAGGATTTTCTGACTATTACAGACAGCATATGAAAGACTTTGCAAGAATTTCCAAATCCTTGTGCAAGCTCTGTGACCAACAAACTGTCTATGAAATGACTGATGAAAGGGTTGACAAATATGAGGAATTGAAAGATTCCCTCACAAATTCTCCTTTTTTTAATGCAAGATTGGAAACTACCTTTCAAACTGTACATTGATGCTTGTGGAGAAGGAATAGGTGCTGCACTACACCAGCCACAAATCATCAATTATAAAGCTGTTGAAGGACCAATTTTCTTTATTTCAAGACAAATTAAGCCAACAGAAGCAAGATATGAAGAAAGCCAAATAAAATTTCTTTGCCTAGTGTAGGCTTTAGAAGAACTACACTATTATTTGGATGAAACAGTGTTTGATGTGTTAACAGACTGTAATGCTGTAAAATCTATATTAAACATGAATGCACCAAATAAACACATGGTGAGATGGAAAATTTCTATCCAAGTATATAGAGGAAATATAAATATAGCTCATAAATCTGAAAATATTTATAAAAATTCAGATGGTCTTAGCAGATGGGCTTTAGCAAATACACCTGAAAACCCAGAATGAGTACCACAGGAAGAGCATCATGTAGAAGGCATATGTGTAAAAGATATTGGCAAATAGTTCTGATAAACACTATACTAAATAAATTTCATGATATTGTTGCTTCTGGACATCTCTCAGAAGCCAGGACACTAGAGAGGGTAAAAACCTGATCTTGGTGGCCAATTCGCAGAAACGATGTTTCAGAGTATTGCCAAACCTGTGACAGATGCCAAAAAGAAAACAGAGCCACAGGCAAGAAATTTTGGAATGATGATCCATATCCAAGAACCAAAATCACCATGGAAATAGTTCATATGCATTGGGTAACAGCCTTACCTCCAGGAGGAGACAGAAGTTTTAATGCATTCCTATTACTAGTTGACAGGTACAGAAAAACCCCAATGTTCTTGCAATGTCATAAAGATTACACAGCTATAGATACAGTCATAGTGATATGGAATGGAGTCATTAGTCATAAAGGCTTGTTCCAAAACATCATAAGTGATAGAGGTCTAAAATTCACTCAAGCATTATGGAAAAACCTCCATAACTTTTTTGGGACAAAGTCATCATTCTCAATAGTTTACCACCCTCAAACAAATGAAATAGCAGAAAGAATGATACAAACTTTAGAAGACATAATCAGAAGATTCTGTGCTTATGGCCTAGAATTCAAAGACTACAATGGTTTTACCCATGATTGGTGTACCTTAATACCAGCTATTGAACTTGCATATAAGACATCAATTAATGCTTTAACTGGAAAAACACCAGAAACTTTAGAAAAAGGTTGGAATCTAAGACCTCCTTATGATACTCTTATAAAGGACTTAGTGAATTTACAACAAACATCAAGCAGCTTCAAAATATTTCTTGACAAAGCAATACATCATTCCAACATATTTATGCAAATCCTTTCAAATATGCAAAAGAAAGATGGGATAAAAGTCATAAAATACCTAATTTTATAGTAGGAGACTTGGTCTTAGTATCAACTCTAAGCTTTAATAACATTAAAGGCCCAAAGGAATTGAAAGATTCCTTTGAAGGACCCTTTTTGGTAAGAGCACTACATGGACCTAATGCTGTGCAACTAGAACTCGCAGTTTAATGAATGAATAAACACCAAGCCTTCCCTGTAAGTATGATAAAACCTTACAGCTCAAGTGATAAAGAGCTATTTCCCCCAAGAAATAAACCACCACTTGAAATTCCCCCTCTAGAAGGAGGAGAAGAAAAGGAAATTCTAAAAGTCCTTAAAGAAAGTAGGAAAAGAAACAAAAAACAAAGTGAATGCCTTGTGAGGTATATAAACCTAACTCAAGAAGACTAATAGCTACTTGAGAAAGAAATTACTAACGCTGATAAGCTATTGAGAAGGTTCAAACATGAAAGAAGACCAAAATAATAGAAACCTTAACAATTATTGAGCTTCAAGACTAATAAAGTCTATTGAAGAGGTAAGACAGTGGATGATACCCAAATTAGCTGTATCACATATTGGTATATTCTTCCTTGTTGGTAGGTAATTTAGGAATTTGAGATCTGAGCAAATATGCAAAAAGCTCACAAACCAACTTTACAATATTTATTATAATAATAAGAATTAAAATTATTATCTTAAAATGAATAAAACTGCCATAAAAAGGTACAAGTTCTTGATTAACTCTGAATCTAATGAATAATTATGTGAATTCAATTGCACCATTAGATTCACCATGGTAAAAACACTTTTATCTCAGATCTGGGAAGACAATACCTACTGAGCAGTAAGTAAAAATGCCATAAAAAAAGCACAAATCCTTGATTATAGCAGAAAACAATGCTGAACGTTTCAAATAAATTGCACCATTGGATTCTCCATGAAATATAACACATATGAAAGGTTTATTTCATATCTGTCAATTCAGTACTTAAGGAAATAACCTGAATATATACACTTTTATGATCAGTGAATATATTCATGGTTTTTAGCTAATATCTCTTGAAATATACATGATCAAGAGTTGACTCAAATAAAGGTTTACCACGTAATTACTTTAAGAACACAAATATAAGCTTTATTTAACAATTTATAGAGAATGTTATAACTTTTAAGGGTTTGTTGAACAAGATTGTTCTAGCTCTGGATCACTTTGTTTTGAAAGTGGTCCAAACTTAAAGAAAAGTGGGTACTCAGATTCTACTACTTAATATGTGAGTAATGAGGGAGTTTTTAATATTAGATTCAAGGTATAACCCCTTGAAAACATGATTTGAAGTTTAAAATATTAAATTTTGACAGAAAAGATGAGTTACAAGAAAAATCATTAAAAATAGAGCTTTGGTGATGTAATGAAATGCTCTTGAAAGTATAATAATTATATGCCAAGCTATTAGCATTCACTTTCTTAATGGCTTGAGCATGTATAACTCAGAAGTTATTAATGATCAAAGTTTAAGATTAAAATTGATCATTTATGATCACTCACTGTAATGTTAGTTCAATTTTAACAGTAATATAAGTGATAAATGTTGTTAATACTAGTTTATTATGATCAAAACCAATAAAATCCACTGATATTAGTCTTTTTTGAAAGCCTATGATGTCAGCAAACCTAGAGTTACAGTGATAACTCTAAATAATGGCATAATAATGAGATAAGATGGTTTAATTATGATGTAATCATATCTAAACCTGAAATTACCAATGAATTCCAGTGGATACCATCAGTAAATGTCTACTAGAAGCCTTCTGAACTTTAGGAGGGAGGAAATTACTATATATAGAGTTATTTTTACCTCCATTTCCCCCTCATATGCAACAAAAACATTGAATTATTCAAGCCAAATTTAAAGTCTTTATTGTTTTATATAGAACTAATATATATTTAAAGATAAATTCAATCTTCATTTTGATAATCACTCTTGACATGATTAAACCAATTTTTAATTGTGTGTGTTAAATTTCTCTCTAAAATGTCTAATTCCATGTAGAGCAAGAATATTTGTGATTTCATCTATTTTTTCCATTTAGATAAGATTTAAATAAGTTTTATTTACATATTTAGGCATAAATTAATTCAAAATAATTATAACAAGCGTCAAAAGTAGGTCATTTTCATCTTTTATAATAATTTTGTCTTTATTAATATAAATATCATTTATGTTAATTTTCAACTTCAATATTGGCAATATTATTTTTATACATTCTCTTTTATTATTAAATAACAATTTTTCATTCCTTCATTATCTTTTTGTAACAATAATGAATTGCCATATATATATTAATTATTATATATTAATATATTTATTTTTTTACTATAATTGATATCATTATGCTTATTCAATAATATAAATATTCTGTGCTACAATTAGAATAATTCTTTATTATTATAATTATTCTTTATCTTATTCTTTAATCTTACAATAATATTCATAGTAAAATAAGTAAAATATCGGTAATATCTACTTATTTCTTCATATTCAAACCTTACAGAAGAAATCATGAGAATGGATCTTTCTGGAATGGATGAGATGGCAAAGGATTACTATAGAATTAAAAAAGATGAAATACTTAAAAATGTAAAAAAAGCAATATTCATCAAATAATTAAAGTTTTGAATAATTATGGTACCCTCTTTTTGAATTTTCTCTTAAATTACATAATTTTTTAGACTTTTTTCTACACCCAAAATTGAGAATTTTTGTTCAAAACTTATTTATACCAATTTATCATTACAACAAAGATGAAATTGGAATAAGGATTATTTTGAAAAATTGATATTGACAAGACTAATAAAAATCTTTTTTTCCTTTCTGAGCCCCCAAAAGTTAAATTAGATCCATTCAAATATTATGATGAGCAGTAGAGCTCCCTACATGCTTCATTTCAGCTATATATTCAAGTTAATCAGATTCATGATTTTGTGAGTCAGTTTCATAAGAGGTTTCAATGGTATCTATATACTCTTCAAGAGAAAATTCAGCTTTATCCTCAACATTCATGTTGGGGAGAATGATGCAGGTCTTCATCATTTCATTCAAGATCTTGCAGGGTTTTTAATTATTGCAAATTGTGACTGTGGTACTCCAAATCCTTGATCTACATCTTTGTGTTATTCCTGCATTTTCACAAATTCTTATATGAGATTTCAATTGAAACTACAATATGTTTTGACAGCAAAACTTAACCTATTGTTTACACTCTTGCGGATGTGGAATAGTCTTGACTCAATTTTCTTAATAAGGATATATTCCATGTGTAAGGTAATATCCTAAGCTGTAATTTGATCCATTTATTGAGAATTTGCATTCTTGGGCCTTCCCTGAGACAAAGTAATTTATTAAAGCTGAGTGCTCAAGGATAATCAGATCATTTTGAGATCCTGGAACACCAAAGAACCCATTCCAAAACCACAGGTTTTGTGTGACAATAGCCTCAAGGACTAATTTTGGTATTTACATAAATCAAATGATAGATTTTATCAGAGTGGATCTTATAAATTTAAAGAAAAATAGTGCCTTTTCCTTCCTAGTATACTGACCAGCCCATCCATAAGGGCAATTTTTCCATTTCCAATTCATACAGTCTAGCTATCCCAACATACCAGGAAAGCCACACCTATCTCCCATATTGAGCAGCTTCTTTATTTAATTTTAATTTGGATATTTGATGTAGTTTTTCTCAAAAATCTCTATTGTATCTTTACAGAACTCCCTCCAGAATACTATTGAGGTTCTTACAGCTTATCAAAGGTATTCATCTACTTGATCAGCTGCCACTCCATAACATACTTGATCCATGGATTCTGAAATCTTTTGAAGACTATTCAAACCCAATTTCCCTTCTGAGTCCATTCTTTGTGGATTTTATGGAGAGGAATTCTGAACTTCACACACTATTTTAATGAAAAGTGGCCTTTTACTATTAAATTGGTCGTGGAATAGTTGATTTTTGTACACTGGATATTTTCTAAAGTAATCCTTGTAAAAACTCTGAAATCCTTCATTATGGTTTAAAGGCAAATTTCTACTTATGTTATGTTTATCATCAATTTAATCTTTGTCTTGAATATTTGCAAGTGTAATAGCTTCATCAGTCTTTGGTATGGCTTTTGCTCTTCTAGTAACAATATTGATTATGATATTTAGACCCAATCTCAAAAATTTTTAATAAAATTAAAATAAGCTTTGGAAATGAAATTATAGAAAATAAAGATAATAGAGAAAATTTCTCAAATATGTGAAACTTGATTTTTGGTTCTCCAACTACCTGGACTAGAATCTGGCACAGCACAATGAGGAGGTATTTTTTAGCCATGGGTATATATCTTCAAATTTAGCCTCCTAATTTTACATATACTTCTGTGGATTCTATGAGCCTACTGAATCTTTCCAAACAATAAATTCTATTTTGTGTATGAGAATCAATTTTTAATGCTCAATAAATTTTGGACTCACCAAATACAGCCTGCTTTTGTTCATACAGGCTTGACTCACAAAATACAATTTTTTTATTCACCAATCTGAACCTGTAAGATCACCTAACTTCCAGCCACCTTCTCTGCAGGTCCTGTAAAGCCATACAGGAGAATTACATGTCATCTCATTCAAAATTCTAAGGAGAATCACTCCTTCACCAGGGCTGGTGAAGTCTCACATATATCAGCCCCTCTTCTTCCCTCTGGGGACTTTTTCCAAGATAACTAATATGCGGTATTTAGCAGAAACTATATCCTATTTCTTACTCAGAATAATATACTTCTAATGGCTTAAGTTATTCTTATCATTCCATCACTTTTTCATTGGAGGTTTGGTGGCCATATACTAATCATTCCCTCTCTTCTTTCTGATAGGTTGAAACAGTGGATCTTGAACTTGTTTGTGGTTGTCTCCTCTTTTTTTACAGTATATTACTGAATTTTATTTAAACTTCATTTGGATATTTTGTTTCTGTCACAACCATGTGTAATCACCCCCCAATAGGTGTTTATGGAAAATCTAGCCTGACCCCAATTTATGGCCAATTGAGAATATAATCAGTTCTATTTCCAATTGGACCGTTTTGGTGTTTTATGGCCCTTGGTCCATATCCACTTCTTCTGGAAACTCATGGCCTCAGGCCATATCCTGCAGTCATTGGCCTTTTTGGCCAATTCTCCACCTCACCAACCCTGAGGCCAAATCCCTTTTTTTGGTCCTGGGGGTCCATTTTGTCTTCCAGGGGCCTTTGAACCCTCTGGCAATCACCAGGGCTTTGGGCCCAACCCCTTTTATTATGGGGTCTATGGCCTAAACTGCCATTTTGGGCCATTTAGGCCCCCTCAAGCATCTATGGCCCACAGTTTGTGTAAGGTTTGTCTATTAAACTCTTGATAAAAGTAGCAAAATCAAGAGTACTATGACTTTCCTCAGTAGAAATATATAATATAACAAAATATTATAACCACAAATTTAAATATAATTATTAAATTTAATTATTATTATAAAGATATAATAATAATAAAAATTATAATAAATTATAAGTATTCTATTATTGCTATAGTCACTGACAGTTATAACAATAAGAGGTGTAAATCTCTTAATGAGACAATTACACGTGGAAAATATGAATATTAACCACTTATAAATAATATAAATATTATTTATAAAAGAATTAAACACACACTGTGCAGAAATAATTCTTATACAATAGAAATACTATATAAAAAAACTAATACTAGATAAAAAAGATATAGAAACTTAGAGAAAACTTACTTATAATATTTATTTAATACAACAAGTCAAACAACAACAGTTATTATATTAAATAATAATTATAAGTTAAAAACACGCTTAAAATCAATAATCTTAAAGATAAAACAAATTTTTATAATAGAAATTGAGATTAAAGAGTTTTTAAGAGGAATTTGTGGATTTTAAAGGATATTTAAGATGATTAATTTTCTATAATAAAATATATTATTGGTGATTACAACAATAATATAAATTCTATGATTTCAATTCTTCAATTTTAATTAATAAAGAATAAAATAACTTAAGAGTTATTTAAATAATAAGATTTTATATTTAATAAAACTTTACCTGTTTAAATTTCTAATATGATTGGATTTGTAAGGTGTGGATATGAAACTTTGATTAAAAATCAAGTACTTTTCCTGTCCTCAAAATTTGTATAAGGTAAAATTCTGTTAAAAATAGTATGAAATATTATTTTTAAGAGAAAACACGCCAATTTTATTGTTTATAACTTTATTAGTATAAAACAATAATATTATAAAAATTTATTGTTTTACCAACAATAAAAATTTATCCAAAAAATACTCTACAAGAGATATTTTAAGGCTACAAAAGAAATTTCTTCAAGAGCAATTTCAATTGGAATTAATTGAGCAAAGAACTGCAAGCAATTAATTAAAGACCAAAGTCTTTAAAAAGAATATTAAAGAGAAAACACACCCAAAAGTGACCAGAGTGAATTTGGAAACAAAGTGACAAAGTTAACAGTGATGAAAGATGCTTTAATTCACTTTTGGGGTGGTTCAGGGGTAAAATTGATTATAAGAGTTACAAACAATGATTATAATGATTTTTTCACGTGGTTAAAAGGATTAAAATGATTTAAAAGTGGTGGTTGGAATCTTTGATTGATTGGTTTAACAGTGTTTAAACTAATTAATAAAAGGAAAAGATTCTAACATGAAGAGAAAAGTGGGGCAAAGAAGACATTCTTTTATAACCATCAATTCTCTTACTCCAAAAGTAAAATTTACTCTTGTCAGTCGTGAAAAACAGTCTGACAACAGAAAAGCCAAATATGGCATCATTGAACCCTGGTTTAGACCAAAAAAGGGCTGGTTTAAGCCATTTTTAGCCATTTTTAGCCATTTTAGACCCTTAAATCAGCCATTACTATAGCAATACCAGGCCTAGAGCCTTCAAAACACGTCAGAATGTGTGTCAGAGGCGTAGAAACCAGTTAAAGCTGTTTTTATTATGATTGTTTTATCTTAAGGGTAGTTTTACCCTCTTGGCAACAGCTAAAACTACCCCAGTTGGTATCAAAACCTCATCATCAATTGAGTCCACAGACCCTGTAACTCAATTCCAGGCCAAAAGTGATGAATTTTTGCGTGAATTTTGACATCCCACGCCTGTCAGCAAGGATTTTGGGGGTCTAGCTCCCCCTTAGAGCTGGAGTTCCTTTTCCCCCCCAATTTTAATCTTTCTAATTTATTTTTCATCTAATTCCTCATCATGTATTATACTTATACTTTACATATGTAATTCAATTCAATTGTACAGTACAATACAGTAATAATTGACACCTCATATGTAAATCAAAGTTCACTTATGTAATACACGCACACATTTTGACATTTCAATTGAATTCAATTGAAAATACTTTAATTCCTCATAACTTCTAAACTAAACACAACACCTCAATTTCAACACAAAAATTGATGGTTAACACCACATGTGGTGTGAATTAAATTAAGGTTTTGAGGATTTTCAACTTTAGTATTGAAAATACTAGAAACTTAATTTAAGCTTATTTAGAGTTGAGTTACAAGAATTTCACTCAGAGGTGACCCCACCTGATTTTTTATGAGGAATCCAATGGTGAAATAAATTTTATATGTTTATTTATTGGATAAAAAGTTATAATAAATTTTATTTAACTTTTTTCCAAATTTATTTATTTTTTTCACAATTTTGTTAAAATTTCATTTTTACTTAATTTTTTCAAGTATAAATGTAATTTTATAATTTCAAAATTTGATGTAATTTTATTTTTAAATTGTAATTAGTTTTTTATTTTTGAATATAATTTTATATTCATATTTTTATTTTTATTTTAATAATATAAATAAATTTATTTTATTTATATTAATATGTTAATTTTGTATTTGTGGTCTTTTGGGTATATGAAATTACCTCTAAGGCTCACAGGATTGATAATGAATGATGGACAAAAACAGTGATGAAAAGACTCTTTTTATGTCTTCAGAGCAGCTCTCATGATTCATAATGGATATAGAGGGCTTGCGCAGGTCAAAACCAAAAAACCATGCTTAAAAATAAAGCTCTTAGCTTAAGGTAAGTTAATTTTAATTCCAATTTAAAGTTAATAGGGTTATTCTTAACTCCATGTAGCTTTAATCCTCATTTAAACTAATTTTTTTAAGTTTTTAATATAAATAAACTTATTTATATCAAAGTTCATCACATGAAAAACTTAAAAATAGATTTTCAAGCAGAAATCTCTTAAACTCAATTTTTAATTAATTTTTAAAGAAATTATAATTTTGTTTGAGCTTTAATTAAAAGAGTATATTTCCAGGATAATTACCCAGGAGATTTATTTATAAAAGATACTTAAAAGTGAATTTATATATAGATAATATTAAATTGTAAGCTCTGTGGAATTTTCAAGCAAATCCATTAAGAATTGGATTTTTAATGAATTTTTGAAGTTATTGCTATTTTTCCACGTAAAATAGCAATGCACACCAAACATTAAGTTTTGATAAGGTTTTAATGCTTGTAAGCTTAATGTTTTAAGCTTAATTAAGCTATGACAGCTCTTGAAACCTTGAATTCAAGCCTGCATATTGGGATTTACCCTCTGGCAGCTTGAAATTCCTGTCTAATTTGGGATAAAACCAGTTTAAACTTTAATGTTGGATCAAAGTCTAATCTTAAAGTTTAAATAAGGTTGAAAATCCTCCAATACAGGTGGACAACCTTAATTGAATCCTTGCAGATCCAAAAAGTTGGGTACCCCAGCTCTATTTGGTCTTCTTCCTTTGTTTCACCTTTTTGCATGGATTTTGCCCTTTTATTTATTTAAAGCCATACTATGGCCTTAAACCCTTTTAAATTGAGCTCGCGCAGGATTTAAATTCTGTATGGCAAATACTTAGCCAATTCAGTAAATATACACCACACCTCAATTTTGACTAAAATTGTGGTAAGTTTGCATAAACCTTATGAAACTTTAAATTTAAGCTTCTTTAAGCTTAAATTTAACAATTTTTAAAAAATGTTAAAAAAGTTACATTAGTACTGTGAGATTCTTCAATCTTCGAATAACATAAGAAATAAGTGTTTTTGGGTATAACACCTTATGGATGTACCCTAGGTTATTTTTGGTGTAGAATCCAAAAATGACATAATATTTATAACTTTGTTTATCCAAAAAAAGTTATACTGATTTTTTGTTATTTTTTATTTTAAATTCAATCAAAAATTCTGTTGAAGACAATACTAACTGTGTATAAAGCTATTTGTGGCCTTATGGGTATGTTATACATACCTCACAGGCTCACATTCCCTACCATCAAAAAAAAATTGTACCACAATTTTTCTTTTGTAGTATACCCCCAAGTTATTTTGGGGGGTATAATCCACTGTCCAACCTCTCTACCTATACTTTTCTAAGTATGTAAAGCACACAATTCAAACTTTATTGAGCAATTGGTCTTCTCTCATGTCTGAATCTTCTGAGAAACTTTTGGGAATCAGGTATTTTTCTTTCTACAATCCATTCATCTTCATGTTGTGGATTTTTGTACCTGACTAAGTATTCTCTTTCATTTTTTCCCCTAAGTCTTCTTTCTTTCAAGACTTTTAGTACCTTTTTCTCCTCACTTTGATCTAGTGGGGTACTTCTAAGGGTGTTTAATTTCTCAAAGGAAATAATTTCTTATCACTTGAAGTGTAATGCTTTACTAGACTGACAGGGAAAGCTGGATGTTTGTTTTCCAGTTCTCCTTACAGTTATACCTGTACTGCATTTTTCCCATGAAGGGCTTTAATAATAAATGGTTCTGAAAAGGAATCTTTTAATTTCTTTGGGCCTTTAATGTTATTAAAGTTCAAGGTTGAAACTAGTATTAAGTCCCTTACTTTGAACTCTGGGGTCTTATGACTTTTATCCCATTTCTGTTTAGCATATTCAAAGGCACCATTCATGCTTTGATTTGCATGATGTCTTACTTTATCAAGCAATAACTTAAAGCTTGAGGCAGTTGGATGAATATCAATCAGATCTTTTTTCAATGTATAAATTGGAAGTTTGGGGTTCCATCCTTTTTCCAACATTGCAGGAGTCTTGCCTGTTGAAGCATGGATGGAAGTCTTGTAGGCTAATTCCAATGCTGGTATAAGAGTACACTAATCATGGGTAAAGCCATCAGAATCTTTAAACTCCAGCCCATAAGAACAAAATCTTCTGATCATGTCCTCAAGGGTTTGAATCATTCTTTCTGCCAGACCATCTGTTTGTCGATGGTAGGCTGTTGAGAATGGTAGTCTTGTACCCAAAAGCTTATGCAAATTAGTCCATAAGGCTGATGTAAATTTTGGGTCTCTGTCACTAATGATGTTTTTAAAGAGACCAGTATGGGATATTACTCTATTCCAGATCAAAAGAGCTGTATCCATAGCTGTGTCATCTTTGTGACATGGTAAAAAGATTGGTGTTTTGCTATATCTGTCCACAATAACAAGACATGCATTGTAACTTTTATCACCTCCAGGTGGTAAGGCAGTTACCCAATCCATGTGAACCACTTCCCATGGGGTACTTGGCTCTTGGATATGGATCATTAAACCAAATCTTTTACCAGTAGCTTTATTGGCTTTCTGGCATCTATCACAACTGTGACAGTACTCAATGACATCTCTTCTCCAAGATGGCCACCAGGCACATGTCTTAATTCTTTCCATAGTTCTGTCTTCAGACAGATGTCCAGAATATATGTTATCATGGAATTCTAGTAGTATGGTGTTAATCAACATTCCACTACATAGGACCATGACACATGTGTGTTTAGATCTATGATATAGTATACCATCAAACAGCTGGAATCTCCCATTATCATAATATTTTTTCCAAATATCATCCAGAGAATTATCCAAGGCTGCATCTTTGCAATCTTTGTCAAGTAGAGCAGTAAGAATATGACAATTTTTATCTTGCTTATAGCTTTCTCTAACTTCTTCAAAGAATTCTGTTCCAACATCCGTGATATTAATTACTTCAATTGGAATTTGAGGTTCTGCACTTGTAGGAATATAGGCAGGGTTATCAGGTGTATTTGGTAATGCCCATCTACTTAAGCCATCAGCATTCTTATTAATATTTCCAGCTTTATGTACTATGGTCATATTGCCTCTATACTCCTGTATAGCAATCTGCCATCTTAGCATGTGTCTGTTTGGAGTTTTCATGTTAAGAAGTGATTTTACTGCATCACAATCAGTAATTACTTCAAACACACTACCATCAAGATAGTAATGGAGTTTTTCCAAAGCCCAAACAAGGCAAAGGCACTCCATTTGGCTAGCTCCATATCTGGCCTCAGTAGGTTTAATTTGTCTTGAAATAAAACAAATTGGACCTTCATAAGGTTTGTCATTGACAATTTGAACCTGATGAAGAGAAGCTCCTAAGCCTTCACCACATGCATCAATATACAGCTTGAAAGGAACTTTCCAGTCTAGCATCAATAATAATGGTCCATTGGTCAAGGCATACTTGATTTTCTCACATGCTTGAATCCTCTCCTGTTTCATTTCAAAAACAGTTTGTTGATCACAAATTCTGTATAATGATCTGGCATGGATAGCAAAATTTTTAAGGTGTTGCCTGTAATAACTGGCAAACCCTAAAAAAGACATCATTTCTTTTTTTTGGGGGGCATTTGCTTCAGTAAAACTGCAGCCACTTTGTTTTTGTCAACACCAAGGCTCAGTCCTGAGACTACATGTCCTAGAGCTTTCAACTCATGAAACCCAAAATTACATTTTTTAACAGATATTTTCATGTTCACTTGAAGAATTTTCTTAAGTACTAAGGAAAGTCTCTCTAAAGGTAATTGCCAGGTTTCTGAACAAATGATAATGTCATCAATATAAATGATTAACCATCCTTCTGAAAATTCATGTGGGAAGATGGTATTCATCATTCTTTGATAATGAGAGGGTGCATTTTTAATACCAAAAGGCATTCTCAAATACTCATAAATCCCACAATGAGCAATTATTCTCAATAATTTCCTAGCATGAGGTGTCAAAACACTCTGGTGAAAGCCTTTTAGAGCATCCATGGAAGTAATCAATCTTTCTTTGGATAATTGAGTCAAAGTCTCATTAATTCTAGGGATTGGATACTTGTCTGGGATAGTATAGGTATTCAGTGCACTAAAATCACCAACCATCCTTGACTTATAGTTATTCCAAGTAATGATTACTGGAGTTGTGACTTCTACCTCCTCATTGTGTCCAATCTTTCTAAGAACTCCCAGTTTCATTAGTTCATTAATATGATTTTCTAATGCTTCTCTAGCCCTAGGGCTAGCTGGGTAAGCTGGTCTTCTTAATAGTGGCGGATAAGGCCTTTCCACATTAAGCATAATGTCCACCTCATGGCCTTTTATAGCCCCAAGTGGTTCATTATCTGAAGCAAAGGCTTCCCTGTATTGAAATAAAATTTCAATAAGATCTTCCTTCATTTCCAGTGTTAATTCAGGACTAATTTGTGCTTCAATTAATTGACTTGACACAAATTTTTCCTTATTAACATTTTTTAATTGTTTAATGACAGTAATTTCTCTTTTGTCTAGGGGAGAAGCAAATTTTTGCCTTTTATCTTCCCCTATAGTGAAATACCTGTCTTTTTGATTATTAATATCAATACCATAAATATTGAGATAATCATTCCCAAGTATAAAGTGTTGTGAAGTACAATTATTCATAACAATTTCAACTTTCAATCTTATACTTCCTGCAGGATGAGGAAATATGATTGCTGCTTCAAATACACCCAAGGGGTGCATATTTTGGCTAGCACTGCTGAATGTTATAACTTCAATTGGCATTAATTTATCTTGCCAATTGGTATAAACCTTGTCAAGATAATCCTTTCCAAAACAAGTACAAAAAGCACCTGAGTCAAGGTGTATCTTGGCTTCTGTGTTGTTTATCACAATATTAGTGATACAAGATGAACCAGCTGTATAACCTTTACCTCTGGCAGGTTTGGCGTTTTGCATTTTAGCATCTTGCACATGTATGAGATCCATACATTCATCACTATATTGTGGTAAATGAGTGTGTACCTCAGTGACTTCAAAAGAAACATTAATGTTTTCTATACTAAGCTCCTCTGGTACTTCTTCTTCTTCTGAAGGCTCAGAATCACTTTCATGTAAAGATACATCAGTTGTTTCTTTTGTGTCTTCCACTTTTTCAGAATTTATCTCATTGATTCTTGTCGTTTTTGGGCAAGTGTTTGCTAAATGAGATGTGCTTCCACATTTGTGACATTTCAAAGTAAGTCTGTCTTGTGGCTTATTTGGTTTTGAAATTGGTTTCCCATTAGTCTTATTGTCTATTGGGGATTTGGAACAATTTCTTCCAATTTTTGTTCTAGTAGTGATGTCCTCCATAGCATTGATATAATCTTCTGTAGAGAAAGGCTCAATACATCTTCTTTTTATAGCATGCTCAAGGTCACCACCACACTTTCTTAATATCCTTTTATGTACCATTGTTTCAGACATATCAGGATGAAGGGCAGTTAATCTATCCTTCTGTTTAAGAAACCAAGACATGGGCCTGTCCCTCTCAATATTAAAAATGGCTTCTTCAAAAGAACTTTCCATTCTAAATCTCCAGGAATCATTAGCCCATTTGGAAATGATTTGGTCTTTCCACCAAGGCCAAGAATGTTTACCATGTTCTTGTCTCATTTTGTAATACCATTTCTTTGCTGATCTGGTAAATAATGAGTGTAATCTGGCACTTATGTATTCATCTGGTATGTTAAAGTCTTCTTTGAACATATCAATTGTTTTCTAAAATTCCATATGATTAAATTCTCCTTCACCATTGAAGGTTGGCCATTCCTCTAATTTTTGGAATGTCTTTGAAATTGCAAGCAGTTTCCACCTCATTACTTGAAATGGTATGATGTAAATCATTAAGCACATTTCTGTCAAGAATTGGTGTGGATTGCCTTGGCAATTCATTTTTGAGTGATATATTATTAATACTTGATTGAATTTCTTCTTTCAATTCAAGTCTCGCTTTATCACTAAAGGCCAATAATGGTCTTTTGTTGTTCTTTCACTTATAATATCTCATTATCCAACTTTTGTTGGATATAATAAAATGTTTTAAGCTTTGTTATAATTTCTTTATTACAAGATTCAAATTGAGTTACAAGTTTAACAAGATCTATTTCTTTGGGAAAGATTGGCTCAATCTTTCCTCCTCCTTGTTTTTGAATTCCAACAGAGTTCTTGCCATGTTGAACACATTGTCCATGGCTGTCTTTTCTTTCTTTGGGATTCTGTAATTCTGCGGGTAAGGCTTGTTCCATTTGTGCTTTGCCTTTCCCTTTGCCTTTTGCTTGCCCTTCTGATTGGTCTTTGGGGCTTGCTTGGGCTTGCTTGGTACTTTTTGAGGCGTATTTTTGCTGGTGGATGCTTGGGGAGCTTCCACTGGGCTGTTTTCCTTGCCTTGGGCCAACTTCTTCTTCTGATCTTCTGATAACATGCTTTGGTTTTTCAACCAAGCTTTTATCTGTTGGACTTGTCCTTTGCAAGACATTGGTGTCCAACCCTTCAGAAGATCTTCTGTCTTTTCTGGCCCCATAAATTTCTTCACCTGAAGATAAGAGTTCATGGTGCTTATCCAAAGACTTGGGAGAAGCTCCCACTCTTGCTTTTTGGCGGCCATAAACCAGTTCTTGTACTGAGACTGGTAAATCTCCACTGTTGCCTGTTGGAAATGATTCAGGTCTAACAGCAATAGCAGTTATGTCAGCTTCTGGACTCTCAATAAGAGGTTCAAAGGTGCTGGCTAACCTTTGGGAACTGGTGGAAGTTCTGGAATCCTCCATTTGTGCCTCTCCTCTGGGCTGACATTCTTGTCTTTTTGATTTGTGACTGGAATTTCCTGGTCCAGATCCATTTGATTGGATGGAGTAATTACTTCCACTTCTAGTAGGAGTCATTGCACGTCAATTTTAAGAAAAAATAGATTATAATGGATTGAATTCACCTGCTGGACCTTTAAAGGGTTCTTTGGTTATTAAACCCCTTGGTGCTGGGCTGGTTTGAATTTCAATACTAGACTCTGAGGCTTCAGATTCTGAAGAGCTGGCTCTAATTGATGACACTAGAGAAAAATAAAAATATAAGTTATTTTATCAAACAATAAAAATAGCTTATAGACTCAACTTATTGAATAAAGTTGTTTTAATGTAATTTATGGCAAATTACGTAAAAAATAAAGAAAAATGTCTAAGATAAAAGAAAAAATGTTTTTAGTAAAGATTTTTAATTTTTTAATTTTTTATTTGATTTTGTATTTTCTTTAAAGAAAGAATAATTATGCAATTAACAAGTTTAATAATCAAAATTGTATTATTATTCACTTTATACTATAATAACTCAAAGAATAACTTTCAAGTCTGTGATGTGAAAAAGCCACTAGTTAGACAAAAGAAATTTATTCCAAGTCACTCAATAGTATATTGTTTCAAACAATATTATTAAGAAAAACTAACTTTATTAATATTATAAAGATTATTTATAAGGGATAAGTCCCAAAGAAGCCAATATTAAGATAAATATGGAAATTTTACGTCAAAAAACGGTAAAATAAGGTCTAGAATATGATTTATGTCCCAAAAATTGGTTAAAATCACGGACAGGCCCCCAAATGTAAGGTTTGTCTATGAAACTCTTGATAATAGTAGCAAAATCAAGAGTACTATGACTGTCCTCAGTAGAAATATATAATATAACAAAATATTATAATCACAAATGTAAATATAATTATTAAAAATAATTATATAAAAAAAGCAAATTTAATTATTATTATAAAGATATAATAATAATAATTATTATTATTATAATAAATTATAATTATTCTATTATTGTTATAGTCACTGACAGTTATAACAATAAGAAGTGTAAAGCTCTTAATGAGACAATTACATGTGGAAAATATGAATATTAACCACTTATAAATAATATAAATATTATTTATAAAAGAATTAAACACACACTGTGCAGAAATAATTCTTATAGAATAAAAATTCTATATAAAAAAACTAATACTAGATAAAAAAGATATAGAACCTTAGAGAAAACTTACTTATAATATTTATTTAATACAACAAGTCAAACAACAACAGTTATTGTATTAAATAATAATTATAAGTTAAAAACACGCCTAAAATCAATAATTTTAGAGATAAAACAACTTTTTATAATAGAAATTAAGATTAAAGAGTTTTTAAGAGGAATTTGTGGATTTTAAAGGATATTCAAGATGATTAATTTTATATAATAAAATATATTATTGGTGATTACAACAATAATATAAATTCTATGATTTCAATTCTTCAATTTTAATTAATAAAGAATAAAATAACTTAAGAGTTATTTAAATAATAAGATTTTATATTTAATAAAACTTTACCTGTTTAAATTTCTAATATGATTGGATTGATAATGAATGATGGACAAAAACAGTGATGAAAAGACTCTTTTTATGTCTTCAGAGCAGCTCTCATGATTCATAATGGATATAGAGGGCGTGCGCAGGTCAAAACCGAAAAACCATGCTTAAAAATAAAGCTCTTAGCTTAAGGTAAGTTAATTTTAATTCCAATTTAAAGTTAATAGGGTTATTCTTAACTCCATGTAGCTTTAATCCTCATTTAAACTAATTTTTTTAAGTTTTTAATATAAATAAACTTATTTATATCAAAGTTCATCACATGAACAACTTAAAAATAGATTTTCAAGCAGAAATCTCTTAAACTCAATTTTTAATTAATTTGTAAAGAAATTATAATTTTGTTTGAGCTTTAATTAAAAGAGTATATTTCCAGGATAATTACCCAGGAGATGTATTTATAAAAGATACTTAAAATTGAATTTATATATAGATAATATTAATTTGTAAGCTTTGTGGAATTTTCAAGCAAATCCATTAAGAATTGGATTTTTAATAAAGTTTTGAAGTTATTGCTATTTTTCCACGTAAAATAGCAATACACACCAAACATTAAGTTTTGATAAGGTTTTAATGCTTGTAAACTTAATGTTTTAAGCTTAATTAAGCTATGACAGCTCTTGAAACCTTGAATTCAAGCCTGCATATTGGGATTTACCCTATGGCAGCTTGAAATTCCTGTCTAATTTGGGATAAAACCAGTTTAAACTTTAATGTTGGATCAAAGTCTAATCTTAAAGTTTAAATAAGGTTTAAAATCCTCCAATACAGGTGGACAACCTTAATTGAATCCTTGCACATCCAAAAAGTTGGGTACCCCAGCTCTATTTGGTCTTTTTCCTTTGTCCCACCTTTTTGCGTGGATTTTGCCCTTTTATTTATTTAAAGCCATACTATGGCCTTAAACCCTTTTAAATTGGGCTCACCCAGGATTTACATTCTGTATGGCAAATCCTTAGCCAATTCAGTAAATATACACCACACCTCAATTTTAACTAAAATTTTGGTAAGTTTGCATAAACCTTATACAACTTTAAATTTATGCTTATTTAAGCTTAAATTTAACAATTTTTAAAAAATGTTAAAAAAGCTACATTGGTACTGTGAGATTCTTAAATCTTCTAATAACATAAGAAATAAGTGTTTTTGGGTATAACACCTTATGGATGTACCCTGGGTTATTTTTGGTGTAGAATCCAAAAATGACATAATATTTATAACTTTGTTTATCCAAAAACAATTTATACTTATTTTTTGTTTTTTTTATTTTAAATTCAATTAAAAATTCTGTTGAAGACAATTTTAACTGTGTATAAAGTTATTTGTGGCCTTATGGGTATGTTATACATACCTCACAGGCTCACAGTTTGTGGGACCCTTAGGCCCCTTTTGGCCCAAATCTCAACAATTCCCAAATGGCCAAGAATCACATGTTGGGCTCTGGAAACCATCAGAGGCCACCAGCTCAGGTCTAGCAAGGCTTCTCCTCAATGCAGGGGAAGACCTCTCCTTCATCAATGTACCCTGTACCCAAGGATCCAGGCATGGTGCATATATGGTATAATACACCATTATGCACCATTTCTGCTCAGAAATCCAATGGTGATGTTTTCAGGACCCAATTATGTCTTTTCATTTCAAAGGAAGATTTTTCAGTAATTCAGTCTTGCAATCCCTGGCTGCTACCAGAAGACCATTCAAGGACCCCAACCACCTGTCCCTGCAGGAGTTGGGTAATCATTTCATTTCAAGATTATTCAAAGGTTACTTTCAAGATGTTATCAATCATTAAATAAGTTTTAAAGGCATCAAGTACTTAAGCATTCCTTGGACAACTCAATTGGTCCATACAGGCTGTGTTCAAGCACCCTGTATGGCCTTGGCCCTTTTGGGCCAATTCATATCCCACTTTTGTAATTCAGTCACAAGGTGGCCAGATCTGTATTGACCCAAAACAGTCAATACAGCTGGGTGGTCAACCCTCTAGTATCAGCCTTCAGCTTTTCACATATACTGGCCACTTTTTCTTCCCTGGGGACTGTTTGCTCAGTTAATTAATATATTGGATGTATTTTTATCCTTATTTTCTTTGCATTTATGAAAGTAACTACTGATAATAATAAGTCAGTCATTTGCACCCTTTCTTCTTTTCCTGTCAGTGGATATTGGTGGTCATATCCTTTACTAAATGTATTGTTCTTTCTGGAAGGTTGAAAAAGTGAATGGGGGATTCATTTGGTTGGCTCTTTGGCCTTTGGATTTATTTTATTATCTTTGGCCATTGGCTTCCTTTTTATTTTATTTTTGGCATATTTGTCCTTAATCTTATTCTTCTTACAAGAAATATAATCCTTGTTATTTCTTTATCCTTTTGGAGCCCTCCAAGTGAGCTCTTGATTCCTGAGTGCAATGCCATTCTTTCTTTCATCAAGAGCCCCTTTGACATTATATTAATTAAATCATAATTTCTTTTCATTATATTCATTCATTCGTCATAATTTCATTTATTCAGTTTATCAAAATTATGATTCTTTAATGCTTATGAATTTAATGATTTATCTTCACTTCTCAAATTTCTCTCACTCATTCTTCATTCTTGAAAATTGAAAGCTGACCCTTTCTTTTTCTCATTAAATTGTATTTTCAACAATCAATTCTTTTCAAACTGTAATTCAGGTCTTATTTTAATTTTTAAGTGATTTTCAAGTTGGTCATCAAGATTATTTAGACATGTTCTTCATATCAGTATTCAATTTTATTTACTCTTCAAGAATTTTGATTTAAAGAAGAATTCACTTGATTTTGATTTGATTGACTCATTTGACATCAAATTGGTTTTGACTTCAAGAAATTTGATTTACCTCAAGATTATTGATTTTGCTGATATTTTCACATCAAGATTTGACATAAATTGATTTTGCCTCAAGATTTTATTGATTGATTTGTTTTTTTGCAAGTTTTTGATTTGATTGAATTGACATATTGATATTGACTTCAAGACATCATTTGATAATTGATTGATTGACATACTTGAAGATTCTCCTTTGATTCATTGATTTTTTCTTCAACATTTGATTTTGATTTTAACTGCAAGCTTTATTTTTGAGTTGCCTCAAGTTTCTCATCTTCAAATTTTGATTGATTATTCATTTTATTTCATATTATTCCTGAAATCATGCCTTTCCAACACTCAAATCCTGCAGGATAGACAAGATCTAAGTCCAGGGCTCAAGCTGTTCTTACTCCAACTCCAAGAGCTCCCCTTGACAGCACCCTGCCATTCCTAGACTGAGGGCCCAATATGGAAGGAGAAGCACCATCCAGGAAGGAAGGGAGAGGGCCAAGAAGATCACGTTCCTTTTCAAGAGTAGTTGGCGGTTTTCAAGGAATTTCAAGGACCACTTTCAAGGGTCCTTTTGAAGATGGTGAATAGGAAGAGGAGAATTATGTGGGAGAGGAAGCGTCTGAAGGTACTGAAGGTGTCCCTGCTCCTATGGGGAATCCCAAGGTACTGGAGGACAAGCTCTAGCCCATTCTAATCAGTCTGAGCCATCATGCAGCAGATGACTCAAATTATGGCCAATCTTCAAGCATCTTCATCTTATGAATCATCAAGACCACCAGCCTTCAAGACTCCATCTATGAAGGCACCATAATGCTTTGATGGGACTCAGCCCTTCAAAGTTAGAATCTTTATTCTGTCTTGTCAATTAATCTTTCACTATCATCTCCATCTTCTTTCCATATTCCTTCCCTTAATTTCCATATGTCATTACTATCCTCTAGAGATGAAGTCTTCAAAGGGACTCAAGATGTTGGAGAAGATAATTCTTTATCTTCACTTCTCCTCTTCTTTCGGAATGTGGAACTTCCTTCCTCCTCTTATCATGACTCCTTGGAGGAGTTGTGGGATGAAGAGGAAGCACCAGAAAAAATAGAAACTGTGATGAAGGTTGTTCCTTCTGCTTATCACTAGTATTTTGATGTATTCTCCAAGGTGAAAATAGAGAAACTTCCTCCTAACCAACCTTGTGATAATCATATCAAGCTGGAGGTGTCTCTACCTCCAATTGGGGTGATATACTCTTTACCAAACCAAGAGTCAGATACACTCAGGGCCTACATTTCAGAGAATGTAGCAAAGTTTTTCATGTGGCCAAGCTCCTCTTCAACAGAAGCACCTGTCTTCTTTGTCAAAAAGAAGGATGGTGGCCTCAGCTTGTGTGTTGATTACCGCAAACTCAATGCTGTTACTAGGAAGAACAAGTATCCTGTTCCTCCTATGAATCAGCTTCTTACTGTTTTCAATGGTTCTTCTATCTTCTCCAATATTGATTTGCATGGTGCATATAACCTGCTCAGAATCAAGGAAGGTGATGAACATTTGACATGTTTTAGAGCTAAATATGGCAGCTATGAGTATTTGGTTATGCCATTTGGGCTCACCAATGCTCCTGCCTATTTCCAAAACCTTTTCAATGATATTTTTTATGATATTCTTGATATTTATGTTGTGGTTTATTTGGATGACATTATGGTATTTTCCAAATCTGAAGAAGGACATGTCACTCATGTGTCCACTGTTCTTTCCAGACTCAGAGCCAATAACCTCTTTTCTAAGGCCTCCAAGTGCCTGTTTCATGTTACTAGTGTAGAGTATTTGGGTTATGTTGTTTGCTCTGAAGGCCTCAAGATGGACCAAGCAAAAGTCCAGCAAATTCTCAATTGGCCACCTCCAAGAAACCTCAAGGCTCTTCAATCATACCTTGGCTTTGCCAATTTTTACTGCCGTTTCATCAAGAATTATTTGAAGAAGATTAGTTCACTCACAAGTTTCCTCAAGAAAGATTCCCATTTTCCCCTCAATGAGGAAGCTCTTAGAAAGTTTCATCAACTCAAAGAGGCATTCACCACTGCTCCAATCCTTCTCTACCCACCATTGTAGATACTGATGCTTCAGATTATGCTTTGGGTGCTGTACTGAGTCAGCTCTCTGACTCAGGAAAACATCCCATTGCATTTGATAGCCGCAAGCTTCTCCCAGCTGAGCTCAATTATGAGATTCATGACAAGGAACTCCTTGGCATACTCTGGGCTCTCAAGCGCTGGAGAGCTTTCCTTCTTTCAATTTCTTCCCCTTTTGAAGTTCTCACTGATCATTCATCACTTTGGTACTTCATGTCATCAAAGATTCTCACTTGCCGAGTACTTGGATGTATTCTCCAAGGTGAAAGCAGAAACACTTCCTCCTCACCACGCCTGTGATCATCATATTGAGCTGGAGGGGTCTCTGCCTCCAGTTGGGGTGATCTACGCTTTATCAAAGCAAGAGTAAGATACACTCAGGGCCTAAATTTCAGATAATTTAGAGAAAGGTTTCATCTGACCAAGCTCCTCTTCAAAAGGAGCACCTTTCCTTTTTGTCAAAAAGAAAGATGGTGGCCTCCGTTTGTGTGTTGATTACCGCAAACTCAATGCTGTTACTAGGAAGAACAAGTATCCTGTTCCTCCTATGAATGACCATCTCACTGTTTTTAATGGTTCTTCTATCTTCTCCAAGATTGATTTGCGTGGTGCATATAACTTGCTCAGAATCAAGGAGGGTGATCAAAATTTGACAGCTTTTGGAGCTAAATATGGCAGTTATGAGTATTTTGTTGTGCCATCTGGGCTCACCAATGCTCCTTCCTCTTTTCAATAATATCTTTGATTATCTTCTTGATGTTTATGTTGTGGTTTATTTGGATGACATTATGGTCTTTTGAAAGTTTGAGGAACAAGAGGAAGAAAATGTCACTCATGGGTCTACTGTTCTTTCCAGAATCTGAGCCAATAGCCTCTTTGCTAAGGCCACCAAGTTCCTGTTTCATGTTTCGAGTGTAGAGTACTGATGTTAAATTTTCTCTTCTGAAGTCCTCAAGATGGACCAAGAAAATATCCAGCTAATTCTCAACTGGCTGCCTCCAAGAAACCTCAAGGTTCTTCAATCATTCCTTGGCTTTTTCAATTTTGAAGGCTGTTTCATCAAGAATTATTCAAAAAAGATTAGCTCACTCACCAGTTTCCTCAAGAAAGATTCCTTTTTTTTCCCCAATGAGAAATCTCTTAGACATTTATACAAGCTCCAACAGGCCTTCACCACAGCTCCAATCCTTCTCTACCCACCATTGTGGAGACCGATGCATTCAATTATGCCTTGGGTGCTGTACTGAGTCAGTTTTCTGACTCAGGAAAACATCCCATTGCGTTTGATAGCCCCAAGCCTATTCCAGCAGAGCTCAACTAGGAGATTCATGACAAGGAACTCCTTGGAATAGTCTGGGCTCTTCTTCTTTAACTTTCTTCCCCTTTTGAAGTTATCACCAATCACTCTTCCTTGCAATACTTCATGTCTTCAAAATTCCTTACTCACTGCCAAGCCCACTGGGATGAATTCCTTTCTGAATCTCATTTCTCTATGATTTACTTCCCTGGCCACCTAGCTACTCTTCCAGATGCCTTATCACATAGGAAAAACATTTATCTGGAGAGGAGGGAGGATTTCATCAGCAATGATCCAATGAATTTTAAACAACTCATGAAGCAAGATGAATTTCAACCATCAATATTTTTTGCAGTCAAAGTGGAATGTTTTTCAAATTTTATTGAGTCAATTCAGAAGAAATTATGGCAAGAATCTCAGTACAGAAGTATCCTTCAAGAATTGGGTAAAAGTAAATCTGTCCAAGATTATTCTCTTGATCCCTCTTCCCAACTCCTGTTATTCAAAGATCAGGTGGTGGTCCCAAATGACCCCACAATTAAACTCAGTATTCTTCAAAAGTGGCATGACTCTCCTCTAGCCAGACACCCTGGCCAAGAGGAGACTCTCAAACTTGTCAAGCGGGATTTACACTGGTCCGGCATGACTAAATTTATCAAGGATTATGTGTCATCCTGTCAACAGTGTTCAAGAAACAAGATTATCCATCACAAGAAGTTTGGACTCCTAAGACCTCTTCCAATTCCAAATTGTCCTTGGATTTTCCTTTCAATGGACTTTATCACTCAACTTCCATGGTCCAATTCCTTTGATTCAATCCTTGTCATAGTGGACAGATTTCCAAAAATGGAAGTTCTTATTCCAACAATTTTTTCAATAACTTCATTGGATTTGGCCCATTTATTCATCAAGAATATCTTTTCAAAGCATGGCCTTCCTTCAAGCATTGTTAGTGATAGAGGTTATCTTTTTGTTTCTTCCTTTTGGACCAATCTTTGTCAGAAGCTCAGGATTTCAAGACATCTGTCAACTGCTTACCATCCAGAAACTGATGGATAGACATAGAGGGTAAATTAAATACTAGAACAGTACCTTTGGATGTATTTCAGTTATCATCAAGATTATTGGAACACCTGGCTCCCTCTGGCTGAATTTGCCTACAATAATTCTCCTCACTATTCAACAAAACAATCACCATTTTTACACTTTATGGAAAGGATCCACAATTTGACTCAGCTCAAATCACTCAAGATACTCCTGCTAGAAAGGTATGAACAAAAATTCAACTATTACAGAAAGATATCAAGAAAGAACTTGAAGTTTCCAGAAACAGGCTTAAGAGATATGTAGATAAAAGTAGAGCAAGTCCACATGTTTTCAATCCTGGTGACATGGTATGGCTTTCTTCCAACAACATTAAATCAACTAGACCCACAAAAAAACTTTCTGAAAGATGGTTGGGTCCTTTTCCAACCTTGAAGAAAGTCAGTACTCATGCTTACCACCTCAAGCTTCCATCCCAATGGAAATCCATACACCCAGTCTTCCACATTTCCCTCCTTGAACCAGTCAAGACATTGACAATCCCAAATTGGAATCAAGAGTTTCCTCCTCCAATCATCATTGAAGAATACAAGGAATGGGAATTCTCTAAAATACTGGATTCAAATATCAATAGAGGAAAACTGTGGTATCTGGTGGAATGGAAAGGTTTCAGTAAATACCCAGAAAGATCCACTTGGGGACCAACCAAAAACCTCAATAATTGTTCTGAACCTATCAAGGATTTCCATTCTTCATATCCTGACAAGCCAGTACCCAATTCTTCAAGCGCTTGATCATTTCTGGTGCTTGGTGGGGAGAGGAACTGCCAAATGGAAGTCCCACTCCTGGCATGCACCTTTAGAGGTATTCTACCCTTTTTGTTGTAAGAAGTACCTTGGCCACTCTGTAAGCACCTGGCATAAAATATTCCTTTCCAGGTCCTTGGCCAATTCAAATAAATTTTCAACATCAGTGATCAAGATTGGAACCTCCTCAAAATTCATTTCTCTTTATTTATTTTATTTCTTATTTCCATTTTCATTCCTTTATTTTTATTTTTATTTCCTTTTCATTTTAAATTTTTCTTTTATCATGTCAAATGTCATTTCAACAATCATCATTCATTTTCAAAATTACATCAATCATGAAGCCAATGTCAGAAGAATATCAAGCGTTTCCCACGTCATATGCCAACATCTTAATATCAGTATCAAATTTGTATTTCTCAAAAGAACTCCTGCTTATCCCTCTCTCAAACTCTATCAAATAGCCTCAACAGGCTTCACCTTGTATTGGTTCTCAGGAGCTCACCATTTCAAGGTGGGGGGTACTGTCACAACCATGGCAATTCACCCTCTTGGACCTCAATATGGCATATCCATGCCATATCCATAATCATTGGCCAAATTGGCCATTCCATATTTTTTGGCCTTTTACTGGCATTTCACTATCTGGGCCCAGCTTGGCCCCTTCACCATCATCAGGCCTTTCCCGGCCTTTATCTGCTTTTGGGAACCTTTGGGTATTTTCCAGTCAACAGGGAAAAAACAGCCCAACATCCTGTATTTTGCTTTTTAAGATTTAAATATAGATTTGCGCATTTTGCTGTATTATGCCATTTTAGGCCATTTTCCCATGTAATATGGGAAATATGTCCAAATGTCCCTGTTAGGCCATTCGGGGATTAATTTCCATATTTTCCCATTTTGCACACTTTGTGCAAATAAAATTTTGAAGATTTATAAGCTGTATTTGGAAAAAAATCCAAAATCCACTTTATAGCCTTTGAAGTCACTCAAACCCATTTTTGACTTACATCCTCCTGGCATCATTTCAAAAGACCTTTGGCCACTTCCACCCTCCAGAAACCAAAAGTGCCATAAATGGTGTTATACACCATTATGCATATTTTCCCACCAGCAATCCAATGGCGCCAATATCAAATCCTTATTTCATCTTTTCATCAGTTCATCAAGGCTCAAGGAAAAGTATTAATCTCAAATACCAATGATGCCGTCAAGAAATCATTGGCTATTCTCATTCACAGCATTCCTCCAAGGGAATACTAGCAGTTTATTCTCAATGGATATGCAAGAGGAAGTTCCAAAACAATTTGCCAATGGTCAGTGCTCCAAGGATCCATCTTGGAAACCACAATCATGCAATACAGTCTGGATTCATAAATACCTGTATTTTCAATAATACACCATGGGAATTTCATTTAACCCAGTTAATTTCCCAATTGAGCAAGGTATACACTTCATCAAGCAGTCAATACAGCTTCAAGAATGCAATACAGACCATCTGTCAGCCTGAAGGAGTCAAGCTCTCAAATTTTCACATAAACCAGGCTCCTTTGACCCCGGGGCTTTTTTTCCCCATTTAATTAATATATTTTGATTTTATTTTGTCTTTATTTATCTTATCTTTTTGTTAAGTGAATACTGATATTATCAACTCAGTCATTTAGCACCTTTTTCTTTTCTTTCTTTGCCTTTCAATGGATATTTGGTGGTCATATCCTTGCTAATTACATTGTTCATTTTGGAAGGTTCAAACAGTGATTAAGGACTTACTTGGTTGGCTCTTTGGCGATTTGGCTTCTTATTTCTCTTATTTCATCTCACCTTTTGTACCTGCATATTTCTTAGAGAAATTCACTTCTTTATTTTGTATCTTATTTATGCTTTGGAGTCTTCCAAGTGAGTTCCCTGATTGCTGAGCTCCAGGCCACTCTTGTCTTTTCACCAAGGGCCTTCTGACACTGGGTGATTAACCTTCCAGGATCAGTATTCAACTTTTCACATATACTAGCCACATTTTCTTCTCTGGGGACTTTTTCCCCAGTCAATTAATATATTGGATTTATTTTCATTTATTAACGTAAATACTGATAATGTTAATTCAGTAATTTTCACCTTTTCTTCTTTGCCTGTCAGTAGATATTTGTAAGGTTTGACTATGAAACAATAAGTAAAAATTACTAATATTTTACTTATTGTACTATGAATGTCCTTATAAATAAAATAAATAAGATAAAAGGTAATTAGAATGATAAAGAATCATAACAATTATGGCATAAAAATAATTATATTATTAAATAAATATAATAATATAATTTATATTAAAAAAATAATATCATAAATAAATATATTAATATAAGATAATTAATATATTTAAAAACACTTTATTAAAGTTACCAAAAAATCATAAAGGCATAAACAATCTCTTTTTATAAATAAAAAACAATTAATAACCATAATATTACTAATATTAAATTTATTTATTAATATAAGTACTATTTATATTAATATAAGAATTATTAAAAATAATAATAAGGAGAAATTATTATAAAAGAGAAAATAATCTACTTTTAACACTTAATATAATAAATTTGAAATATTTTACGCCAAAATAATGTAACTACAATTTATACAAACTGTATTTACAATAAAAATAGAGAAATTACAAATATTCTTTAATTTTTACGTGGAAATTGAGTTAAAGAGATTTTTGAACAAAAACAATTAAGTAATTGATGTAATCACATCAAGATTGATGATTATAAAAAACATGATCTTTGGTCTTTGAAAATATAAACTTTTTATATATGAAGAATAAAGAATTTACCTTTTGATTTAATTAGTTTACTGTTTTTGATGCGTCTGAGGGGAAAATAGAGTAAAAGGAGCTCTATTTATAGTAAATACCTCCCTTCTAGAGTCCATCAGTCCTCTAGTAGATGTGTACTGGTGCTTTCTACTATAAATGATCAATATTTTAATGTTGAGTGATGATTACATCATGATCAAACAATATTATTTCATTATTATGCCATTATTTAGAGTTATCACTGTAACTCTAACTTTGATGACATCATAGGCTTGGCAGTAGCCTAAACTTTAAGGATTTTATTAGTTTTAATCATATTCTAATAGTATTCACCAGTTTTATCCCTTATATTGTGGTATTCCATACCTTAATGGCCCAGTTTCATATGGAATTTCATTTATAGTACTATAATTTGAAGACTGAAGAAAGAAAAATCAATAATTAATCAATTACAATGGAGGAACTCAGCAATATAATGGATTTAACTTCATCAATATGTATAATCCCATAAGCAAATACTGGAAGAATGGTCCATTTGATTACAAGCATAACAATAAAATAAGGAAAAGAAAAAGACAAGTTAGCAAGAATGTTTAAGTTACCAGTGAAAGGGGTAATGTAACACTGAAGTTACCCTAGCTCTGACCAACCTTTGGATTACTCAGCAATTCAGTTATTAAACTGAGGCCACTTCAATCAGGAATAAATTAAAACTGTATCAATCAAAAGCCACAAGACAGGAAGAAAAAAAGAAAATCAATTAATTTATGCAAGGAAAATACATCAAAACCTTAAATTACACAGCATATCTGTGGAAACACAAGTGCAGCCACCTGATAAGCCAGTAAATATAAATTAAAAACAGCATTCAATTTAAATGAAGAAAAATTAAAACTCATACAGGAAAAATAGAATCCTCACAATACACAGCATTCTCCACCTACAATTCAAACAAACCAAACATATGGTGCAATAAATTGATCAAATGACACTTTCTCAAAATTACTCACCAGCTAAATTCCCTCAAGGTTGTGCATAATATTATTAAATCTTAATTAAAATATAAATAAACCTCCAGAAATGGTGCAACAAACCAAACATATGGTGCAATATCTTGATCAAATGACACCATCTCAAAATTCCTCACCAGCAAAAACATCTCAGATTATATAATCATACATAAATTGGTGCAACAAACCAAACAAATGGTATCTCACCACTATAAAAAATTATCCCAGCCAAAAGAAGTGAAAAATTCTAAGTCCCATGTTTTTGAGTGCCTCTATGGAGGGCCCAAAGAATATAAATAGAGGGCCTCTCTCCCTCATTTTTTTCCTTTTTTCCCATGAATCCAATTATTTATATACCAAGAAGGAGAATAACTATTCATCCCTCACTAGTAGGTCAACCTAGTATTATTATTAAAAAAGGAATTATATGCCAAGAAGGAGAATAATTCATCCATCCCTTACTAGTAGGATAATCTAGTTATTTTATTAAAGTATTATAGACTTATAGGTTTAATTCATAGTGATTTCTAATTAATAGTAGCTAACAGAAGGTCTACTTAATATTCTTAATCCACCCTATGTTTGAATTATTAGTCTTATAATTATAATACTATCACTAATACTCATAATATTGAGTTTAGCCCCATAACCTTTACATTATAAAGGGAAAATAGTCTTATTATATCTTCATATTTAAAAAAAACCAACCTTACAACTATATATTATTATATATAAAAAAAACTTTAAGGTGTGGATATGAAACTTTGATTAAAAATCAAGTACTTTTCCTGTCCTCAAAATTTGTATAAGTTAAAATTCAGTTAAAAATAGTATGAAATATTACTTTTAAGAGAAAACACGCCAGTTTTATTGTTTATAACTTTATTAGTATAAAACAATAATATTATAAAAATTTATTGTTTTACCAACAATAAAAATTTATCCAAAAAATACTCTACAAGAGATATTTTAAGGCTACAAAAGAAATTTCTTCAAGAGCAATTTCAATTGGAATTAATTGAGCAAAGAACTGCAAGCAATTAGTTAAAGAACAAAGTATTCAAAAAGAATATTAAAGAGAAAACATTCCCAAAAGTGACCAGAGTGAATTTGGAAACAAAGTGACAAAGTTTACAGTGATGAAAGATGCTTTAATTCACTTTTGGGGTGGTTCAGGGGTAAAAATGATTATAATGATTTTTTCACGTGGTTAAAAGGATTAAAATTATTTAAAAATGGTGGTTGGAATCTTTGATTGATTTGTTTAACAGTGTTTAAACTAATTAATAAAAGGAAAAGATTCTAACATGAAGAGAAAAGTGGGGCAAAGAAGACATTCTTTTATAGCCATCAATTCTCTTACTCCAAAAGTAAATTTTACTCTTGTCAGTCGTGAAAGACAGTCTGACAACAGAAAAGCCAATTATGGCATCATTGAACCCTGGTTTAGACCAAAAAGGGCTGGTTTAAGCCATTTTTAGCCATTTTAGACCCTTAAATCAGCCATTACTATAGCAATACCAGGCCTAGAGCCTTCAAAACACGTCAGAATGTGTGTCATAGGCATAGAAACCAGTTAAAACTGTTTTCATTATGATTGTTTTATCTTAAGGGTAGTTTTACCCTCTTGGCAACAGCTAAAACTACCCCAGTTGGTATCAAAACCTCATCATCAATTGAGTCCACAGACCCTGTAACTCAATTCCAGGCCAAAAGTGATGAACTTTTGCGTGAATTTTGACATCCCACGCCTGTCAGAAAGGATTTTGGGGGTCTAGCTCCCCCTTAGAGATGGAGTTCCTTTTCCCCCCCAATTTATTTTTCCTTTAATTCCTCATAATGTATTATACTTATAATTTACATATGTAATTCAATTCAATTGTACAGTACAATACAGTAATAATTGACACCTCATATGTAAATCAAAGTTCACTTATGTGATACACGCGCACATTTTGACATTTCAATTGAATTCAATTGAAAATACTTCAATTCCTCATAACTTCTAAACTAAACACAACACCTCAATTTTAACACAAAAATTGATGGTTAACACCACAGGTGGTGTGGATTAAATTAAGGTTTTGAGGATTTTCAACTTTTTTATTGAAAATACTAAAAACTTAATTTAAGCTTATTTAGAGTTGAGTTACAAGAATTTCACTCAGAGGTGACCCCACCTGATTTTTTATGAGGAATCCAATGGTGAAATCATTTTTATGTATTTATTTATTGGATAAAAAGTTATAATAAATTTTATTTAACTTTTTTCCAAATTTATTTATTTTTTCACAATTTTGTTAAAATTTCATTTTTACTTAATTTTTTCAAGTATAAATGTAATTTTATACTTACAAAATTTAATGTATTTTTATTTTTAAATTGTAATTAATTTTTTATTTTTAATATAATTTTATATTTATATTTTGATTCTCATTTTAATAATATAAATAAATCTATTTTATTTATATTAATATGTTATTTTTATATTTGTGGTCTTTTGGGTATATGAAATTACCTCTAAGGCTCACAAAATCCCTACCCTTATATTATATTATATCCTTTATATATTTAACAAAAATCCACTCTATATTGAACAATATCTTACCAATGAATTATTAGAGGTCTTATTATTATATTATATTAACAATTACCCTCTCAAACCATTAAGTATTATAGCATATATAACATCAAATTGAACTTACCCCTTAAAATATATATTATTACTATTATATTAAACCAACCTCTTATACTATTAAGGTCTTACCCTTAAAATTATCTTATATTATTATTTGAAAAGTATATTTTATACTTTTTTAACTTATAAGTTACTTATCTGGTTATTGAATAGGTCTGATAGAGACTGCTAAAAAGTCTTCTCTAGTTGTAAAGCCACAATCTTAAATATTGATTTGTGAGCTCTGTAGGGAGATTGTTTAGTATATTCAGAGGGGCAGCTAAAACACCATTAGCACCCTTGGTTACAGGATTATTTCAGCAATTCAAAACTGTTTACCTGTTATTTCCCCCTCAAGGACTGTCTTATCCAATCCCACACTAAAAGGAGTTCCACATCTGGTGTCCCAAAAGTGGCAATTTCAACTTCAACATTCAATAATCAGTCAATCATCAATAAAAGAAGAAACCCAAATCAACATAACTCACAAAATAATTATCATTATCAAGAAGGAACCATCAACACTGTCATACAATCTGGAATCTGGAAACAAATCCCATTCCAAATCATCATCACCATCACAATCCTCAAATCAATCATACCATTTTGATTAGCCAGTAAAAGAAGGAACACCAGAAAATCAAACACCTCAGGATATTGATTTACTCATTGCAACACTGTAAGGTTTGTCTATGAAACTCTTGATAATAGTAGCAATATCAAGAGTACTATGACTGTCCTCAGTAGAAAAATATAATATAATAAAATATTATAACCACAAATTTAAATATAATTATTAAAAAATAATTATATATAAAAAATAAATTTAATTATTATTATAATAATAAAATAATAAAAAAAAATATAATAATTATAATAAATTATAATTATTCTATTATTGTTATAGTCACTGACAGTTATAACAATAAGAAGTGTAAAGCTCTTAATGAGACAATTACACGCGGAAAATATGAATATTAACCACTTATAAATAATATAAATATTATTTATAAAAAGAATTAAACACACACTGTGCAGAAATAATTCTTTTTAGAATAAAAATTCTATAAAAAAAACTAATACTAGATAAAAAAATATAGAATTCTAGAGAAAACTTACTTATAAGATTTATTTAATACAATAAGTTAAAATACAACAGTTATAATATTAAATAATAATTATAAGTTAAAAACACGTCAAAAATCAATAAATTTAAAGATAAAACAATTTTTAAAAATATAAATTATGATTTAAGAGTTTTTGAGAGGAATTTGTGGATTTTAAAAGATATTTAAGATGATAATTTTATACAATAAAATTTATTATAGATGATTACAACAATAATCTGAATTCTATGACTTCAATTCTTTAATTTAATAAATAAAGAATAAAAATAACTTAAGAATTACTTTTAATAATAAGATTTTATATTTAATAAAACTCTACCTGTTTAAATTTCTAATGTGATTGGATTGATAATGAATGATGGACAAAAACAGTGATGAAAAGACTCTTTTTATGTCTTCAAAGCAGCTCTCATGATTCATAATGGATGTAGAGGGCGTGCTCAGGTCAAAACTGGAAAACCATGCTTAAAAAATAGAGTTCTTAACTTAAGGCAACTTATTTTTACTTCCAATTTAAGGTTACCAGTGTTATTCTTAACTCCAAGTAACTTTAATCCTCATTTAGTTTAATTATTTTAAGTTTTAATATAAAATAAGTTTATTTATATTAAAGTTCATCATATGAACAACTTAAAATTAGAGTTTCAAGCAGAAATCTTTTAAACTCAATTTTTAATTAATTTTTTAAAGAAATCATAATTTTCTTTAAGCTTAATTAAAAGAGTATATTTCCAGGCTAATTACCCAGGAAATTTATTTATAAAAGATACTTAAAATTTAATTTATATATTGATAATATTAAATTCTAAGTTGTGTGAAATTTTCAAGCAAATCCATTAAGAATTGGATTTTTAATGAATTTTTGAAGTTATTGCTATTTTTCCACGTAAAATAGCAATACACACCAAACCTTAAGTTTTGATAAGGTTTTAATGCTTGAAACTTTTAAGTTTTAAGCTTATTTAAGGTTTTTAAACTTAATTAAGCTCTGACAGTTCTTAAAACCTTGATTTCAAGCCTGCATATTGGGATTTACCCTTTGGCAGCTTGAAATTCCTGTCCAAATTGGGATAAAACCAGTTTAAACCTTAAGGTTGGATCAAAGTCTAATCTTAAAGTTTAAATAAGGTTGAAAATCCTCCAATACAGGTGGACAACCTTAATTGAGTCCTTGCAGATCCAAAAAGTTGGGTACCCCAGCTCTATTTGGTCTTTTTCCTTTGTCCCACCTTTTTGCGTGGATTTTGCCCTTTTATTTATTTAAAGCCATACCATGGCTTTAAACCCTTTTAAATTGAGCTCACGCAGGATTTACATTCTGTATGGCAAATCCTTAGCCAATTCAGTAAATATACACAACACCTCAATTTTAACTAAAATTTTGGTAAAGTTGCATAAACCTTATGTAACTTTAAATTTAAGCTTAATTAAGCTTAAATTTAACAATTTTAAAAAAATGTTAAAAAAGCTACATTAGTACTGTGAGATTCTTAAATCTTCCAATAACACAAGAAATAAGTGTTTTTGGGTATAACACCCTATGGGTGTACCCTAGGTCATATTTGGTGTAGAATCCAAAAATGACATAATAATTATAACTTTGTTTATCCAAAAAAAAGTTATACTTATTTTTTGTTATTTTTTATTTTAAATTCAACTAAAAAGTCTGTTCAAGACAAAATTAACTGTCTATAAAATCATTTGTGGCCTTATGGGTATGTTATACATACCTCACAGGCTCACAAACACCAAGAACAGAACAGAAGGAAAAGGAAGAATCAAGGAGATTTTTCTTCAATTTAATTAAAGAAGCAAGAAAAAACAAGAGAAGTACAACAAAATTCAAAGGATCAGTTTATCAAGTAGAAATGAATCAACAATCAACATCTGACTTACCACCATTACCTGAAGATACTGTAGAAGGACAGTATGCAGAAGAAAGTCAAGAGGAAGATCAAACAGTACAGATCCAAAGTCTCATGAAGCAAATGCAAGATTTATTATTAACACAAAGTAAAAAGAAAGGAAAAAGAAGGGAACAAACATCTTACACACCTGGAGCCAGTCCAAGTGAACAAACATTACCAAGGCATGTTAGGCCTGAAGACTCACCAATATCACCTACACCTGGTCCTGGAGCAACCTCTACTCCAGTAACAGAACCAAGAACTCAAAATATTCCAAGGAGAGTTTTTGTCACTACACCTAATAATCCAAGTCCATTACAGCAGAAAGTTCCAAGACAAGAAAAACCTGTAGTTAAAATCAAAGCAAAAGATTACAATCTGTATTTTGATGGAGAAGAAGTAGAGAAATTTATCAAGAAAGTGGAAAGAATAGCTCAAATTGAAGGAGAAACAGATGAAGACCTAGCAATGCAAATGGCATTTTGGACAACAAACCAAAAGGTGAGTGATGCAATTGAAGCTATGCCAGGTTATGAAGAAGGAAATTGGACACAACTCAAGAAAGATCTCATAAAAAAATGGGGAAGAGTTGAACCTGAAAGAAGATACAGAAAATACTCACTCATTAAGCTTTTTAATGATACTCAAGAAGATGGAGGAATTGGTAGTCTGTCACAATATAAAAAGTTTATCGGAGAATATGAAACTATTGTTACTTACTTATTAAGATACAGGTATATTCCTCAAGATAACATGTTCCATGAAGACTTATTTGATTGTCTTTTAGCTGATATTAAAGGAGCCATAAGTAAGGAAATGATCAAAGATGATGTCATGGTTAGAGCTGAAGAAGGAGGATACCTTATACCACCTATGAAGATCCTCAAGAAGTACATTGAACAAGAATTGGAAGCCAGAATATTAGTAACCAAAAGATTCTCATCATCAAGAGATACAGGAAGGAATTTTACTGAAAATAAAAAGAAAATTCACTTCAAGGAAGAGGTTTTTCCAGGAATGAATGAAGCTTTTAATAAGATGAAGGAAATTACTGAATCCCTCAAAGAACAAAAAATGGAAACTAGAAAGCAGGCAAAAGGGGAAAATAAAGATTTCAAGAAATTTATGACTCAACTGGAAGAATTGAAAATTCTATCCAAACCTCAAATTGGTGGGGTTACCAATAATCAATCCAATAATCAACAGTTCAAGCCAAGAAATGATTTACCACCCTTTTCACAAAGGCATGTTTCCTATGCACCAGCACAAAACATCCCAAAACCATATTTCAAATGCTATTATTGCTTGGAGGAAGGACATTCAGTGAATAGATTCAGGTACCTCTTTGAAGATCAAAATAAGAAATGGGTCAGCAGACAAGGAGGTGGATTATTATATCCCAATTGGCAAAGAGTTCCAGCTGATGGTAAAATAGCTCCAAAGAATTTAGTTGAAGATTTTGCAAAAGAGCTAGAAGAACTTAAAAAGAAAATGAGAGAAGATTATGCTAAGGAAGCATTACCCAAATCTAATCCAATGAACATAATACAATTAAAGAAAGATGATAGTGAAACTGCTATAGCCAAAGTTGAAACCTGGGGAACCTGGCAGCCACCAACTATTTCATCAGCCAATGAGCCACTCTCAAATAATTATGGATTAAGAAATACTAAAGAAAGAAACTCAAGAGCAGAAAATACCAATCAAGATGCTTTAAGATCACATTCAAAAGTGAAAACACCATTAAACAAAAGACCAAATATACCTGGAGCTTATATTGAAGATGAGCAAAAGGAAGAAAATAAAACAATTATTCCAACTAAATATAAGAAGCCTCAAATGGTGCAAAATGAAAATAATATACCTCCACAGGAACCTAAAAGTGATCAAACTGAAAATACTCAAGAACCAGTCAAGAAAGTCAATGAAACAAAGATAATAAAAGAGGAGAAATTAGATATTCAAGAAATTATGGCACAAATTATAAAAAAGGTATTGGATCAGAAAATAAATCTTGCCTTGGAACAAATTTTAGTCATGTCACCAAAGTTTTTTAATCAATTAAAGAACCTGTCAGAGGAAGAGAAAAAATCTATTAATTCAATTGATACAAAGGAAATTCAAACCAGACTCATAAATCATCATTTGGGTAATTATGAACAGCCAAAATTACATTATGCCTGTCCATTGGGATTTATGCAAGTATATTTGGGAGAAGAAGGACATGAAATAATGGCATTAGTTGACACAGGATCAGAATTAAATATAATACCAGAAGATTCAGAAATCAAAGCAGGACTTACCACAAGATGTCTCAACATGAATTTAAGGGGAATTGGTGGGCATTGTACCTCAATAGTTGGATTAGCAGAATTTACCCCAATCTTTTTATTCACTGGGGAATAAATAAATATACATCTTTTTGTAGCAATAGGAGCAGTTCACACAGTATTGGGAAGGCCTTTCCTTGCAGATAATAACATAAGATTAGACTTTTCTCAACAGAAAGGGGAAATATTCAGTTACATAGAGCCAGATGGAAGAAGACTTTTCTTACCAATTTGTTCACCACAGAAAGTAGGATGGAGAGAAGACCCACCAGCAGGAATGGAAACATGTGCAGTTTCTAAATTGGAATATTGGCAAGAATTACCAAAAGAGAATGAATTAATCTCCAAAAACCAAGAAAAGTTTGAGGAAAATTCTCATCAAGTACTTGATAGTGAAGAAGTGAAGGATTCCAAAGGCAAAGGGAAAATTCATGAGGAATTAGCTCAAATTAATACAGAAGATTTCAATTTGAAGCTTAAAGAAGAAACCTCTCCAGGAATGTTAGCCTCAAGAAAAGAAAATGGAACTACTTGTAGCCAAATATCTCAAGCCATCAAAAATTATAAATTCAAGAATACTGAAGACATCAAAAGAAAAACATTAACAAAGCTTATCTCACCTATTACAGCTTTGAAGTCCCTTTCAAAGGGAATATTTAAGAATAATTGGAAGTCAAGTATCAAGCCAGTTGTAACAATAGTTAGTGTCAGCTCAGAATCTAAAGGTTTAAGTTCTCAAATTGATAAAGCAGCACTCAACCTATTAAAAGTTTCCCTCAAATATAACATTTCCAAAAAGAAGGACATAACTACTCAAAACCACCTCAAAATTCAGGAGGAAAATGTTGATGTAATTTCAAAACCTGAAGAATATGCAAGTCTAAATGAAATTTTGAAAGATTCTATTGAAAATTCACACTACAATAAAAATACTTATCCTCAAGAAGGTTTAACATCAAATGAAGGAGCAAGTAAGACAATTAATAAACATAATTTTCATCAAAGTGAATCAGTTCTTCCACAAGAGTTAATTGATCCATCACCCAGATTCAATCAAGTACCTATGAAAAGAGCTACCCACAAAAAGCAATTTAATAATTTTGAGAAGTCACAACCTTCTTTTCCCCCAAATTTTGAAAACATTGATCCTAGAATTCTGATGGAAGGAATTAGTGGTGAAAATAAATTATACCCTAATATGGAAAATATTGATCCAAAACTTATTAGAAAAGAATTAGACTTAACAAGAGTAATTGAAAGCCCTATAAAGGGAAATAAACAAAAGCAAGTAAAGAATATGCCTTTATGTCCAGAAGAACAACCTTCAAAAATAGATGTACGTGGTTACACTTTGAGAAAAGAAGATATGGAATGCAGTATAGAAAGAAATATGCAATTCAAAACATTCAAGAATGAATTTAAAGAAGGAATAAACCTATTTGGACAAATTGACATACAACAGGAATTAAATAAACCAAAGCACTTACATTCTGAAAACAAATCCTCTGAGGAAGCTCATAATAACTTTAATATTAAAAAAGAATTTAATTCAAGATTTAAGAAGCTTAAATTCATTAGAAACAATGCCATAAATGAATACATAAAAAATACAATACACTCACCAAATATTTTAGAAAAACATCTTTCTGAATCAGAATATGAGAATGAAGCAGGATTATTTTGTCAAATGGATATACAAGAAGCTGAAGATGAACATAAAATTATACTTACTGAAGAAGAATACCCTTGGGAAGGTTATACAAATTGGCAACCTCTTAGAAACGCCAACCTTGAGGATCACAATGAAAATAATTCTAGGGAAAACTTTGAATGTGCAAACCAACATGTCAAGTGGTTGGAGGATATTAGTACCCCAAAGAAGAATGAATCAAATAAAATAAAATATAAAAGTAGCAAGAAGAAGAATACTAAGGAAGAAAAGGAATATTTTTGGATTACTCAGAATAAAAAGATATGCCCAAGTTTGCAAGCCCATTTGGCAAGGCAATATTAAATCTCAACACAAGAAGAGGATTGGACAGAAAATAGAAATAGAAATGAAAATATTATCCAGGATTACTTTAATGAGAATGAAGATGTTCAAGATCAATATCTCAATGAAGAAAGAAGAAATGAGCTTACAGCTAAGATGGCCAAATTCAAGAATGGTCTTGACAACAAATTTTCACATTATCAATGACTTTTTCTATTATAATAAGAAGTTTTCTTTTTCTTATATCATGAATTTTAGTTTTATTTTAGTATAAAAAATATAAAAAATATAAAAAAATATATATCAAACATCGAAATAAATAAAAAAGTGTTTCAAGTGTATCAGTATCATTATTCTATGTTATCTTATGTATTAGTATATAAAAAAAAAAAAAAAAAAAAAAAAAAAAAAAAAAAAAACTCAACTAAAAAAATTAGGGTGGGTGTCTATTTCTTAACTCCATCCTTTATGATTTAAGTTTTTGGGATGAAATTCTGGGAAATTTCCATTTTATTCTATAAATTTATCTTCATCAATATTCAATATCAACCCATTCAAGAATTAAAGTCAAGCTGAAGAATCAAAGAAACAATTCAAGAATGTTTCACTGCAAGATTTAATGAAGTCAAATAATAAATACATAATCAAAGGGATAACTATCCAGTTTAAACCCATATGAAAATATTTCTTTATAAAAGTTCATTTTTTTGAAATTTACTTTGAATATTCAGAATATCTCATTATAAAGAGCACAAAATTATTAGTTTTTTACTGGGAATTGGGAGAAAACACCTTCTTTTATATTAAAGATGGAGAAAGTTTCTTCTACCCACAGATTAGCCCTCAAATCTTTCATATATTAAAGGCTATGCAAACTCCAAATATAAATTCTATCAACCCTTTAACCCCATTTAAGATTTAATTCATAAAGAATAAATTGCATATATTAAATCCAAGTTATATTGATGGATTTTCAAGATCAAATTAAAATTTAATTAATTTAATCTTCAATTATTTGGTTAAATTAAATCTTAACTCTAATCAACTAAAAACAGAACTCCATTAAAATAAATTAACTCAATTGATTAGGACTTAATCTTGATTAAAAGCTTCAAAAAAAAAAGTTTAATTTATAAATTTCTTGGTAATAAATAAGCTTATCTATAGCTCTTCACATTAATACTCAATTCAATGTATATCAAATTCAATTACTAAAAAAAATACTCATTGATTAAAACTATGATCTTGCATATTTCAACTTTATCTACTAGGAATTGAATTAATTTCTCTCCTCAGCATAAAAAAAAAGGGGGGCTTGCAAGCACTCACAAGGCTCTACTTTCCTTTGATTCTTGTTTCACTTATTCATTCCAATCAAAATAAAAAGAATTCAATAAATAGGAAATACAAAAAAAGTATATAATCTTTAAAATAAAAAAAAGGAAAGAAAGAGAGCGTTCAAATAGATTTTCATTTTACTTTAACACTGTAATACATTTTGCTTGATTAAAAAAAAGAAGATCAATCCATGATTTGGCTGGCTATCCTTAGATGTTTTTTTTTCTTTATTCTTCTTTCGAATTTTTTTTCTTTTTTATTTTTTTTTCTCCTAAAAAAAAGAGGAACAGCGTTAAAACGTAAAAAAAAAAAAGGAAAAACCAGAGCTTCAAGCTTACCAGATTAGAATAACAAAAAGGACAAACACTACCTATTCCTCAGACTCATCTTCCTTGTCAAAGGTACTGATATATAATAGTAAATCAATATATATATGTAAAAAAAAAAAAAAAAAAAAGTAAAGAAAAAAAACAAAGCAAAAAAAGAACAAAAGACAAATATTAGCTGTATGTAATGCAGTAAATGGAGATAGAAAAGTGAGAAAAGAAGTAGGAACTCACCGGAACTAGACCATTTGCCGATAGAAGAACCCCAAAAGACGTAACGTTAAGGACCAATGTGGAAGACAACAGCAGACTTTGATTCAGGTGGTGTTGAAAGGAATTTGAGCAATAGATAGATGGGAGGATGAAGGCGCAAAATTCAATAAGAGGCGTAATTGAAATCAAAGAAGAAGAATAATATATATATTTATATAAATAAATAAATAAAAATAATATAATAAAAACAAACAATAAATAAATATAATAAAGTAAAGAGTAGAGAATAAAAAGAAAACCATGGCAAGTGGAGATAAGAAGTAAAGCTGTTTTATTTTGGAGTATCCACACCCAGCTACTTCAAAAAAAAAATTATTATTTATATTAAAATTATTATTATTAAAATATAAAAAATATATTATTATTATTTAAATTAAATTAAATTTATTATTATTATATAAATTAAATTAAATTTATTATTATAAAAAATAAAATAGAATGAAAAAATTAAAATTAGGATACAATTATTAAATGGAGAGGGGGTGTTAACCTTCAATAGAAATAAACAAGCCACTCACCAATGATAATAATTTATATACTAAAGATCAAAGTAAAAGATTGAAGAGATTCATCAAGAGCTTAAGCTAGATTTATTCTTATGAACAGTTAAATAATCCTCCTTATTATTATTGCGTCCACATTGATATGAATTAGTATCATTCTTAGAAAGAATATATATTATTTTACTTTATCCATTATTATTTGATATTACTTTATATTAATTTATTTTATATTATCTTATATTATTTCATCTTACCTTATATTATTTTATCTCAATTCTTATGAACCCCAAATATTTTGTGATGATTGGATATTATTTTATATTATTACTCTTAGAAATTTTTCTTTACACCCATCATATTCATACTATAAAAAAAATATATTATTATATAAAAAAATAAAAATAAAAATAAAAATAAAAATAATGGTACAATTATTAAATGGAGAGGGGATGGCCCTACCATTTGAGGTTAATTTCAGCAAAAACAAAAACTAGAAGAAAGAACAACCCAATCTGAAAAACAAAATCAAAAAAATAGGTCCTAGATAAGACCTTAAACTGTCCAAATATTCTATTTTTTATATCTTATCAACAAAGTTAATTCAAGAATAGGTCCTTGACAAGACCTTGAACTGTCTGAATGAATTATTTATTATTTTTTATCAAGTATTACTTCAAATAACTCAAGCAATGGTCCTGAGTATGACCTTAAACTGCATTATTATTCATCAAAATAAAATAAAATGAAATAATTTTCTCTTATTATCAAAATCCTCTTTAACAAAAATAAATAAATAAATAAAATAAAAGTTTGAAATCAACCAATAAATCAAAATCAAATATATCAATATTTGAATGATCAAAATAGTCATCCTTCAAAACAAAGACAAGAAAAAGAAGAATACAACACAAAAGAAGAAACCATGGAGATTCAAAATCAATATAAAGAGCTACAAACAGAAAGTATCAAGTGAAGTTATTAGAATAGTGATTTAAATAAATGAAGTTTTTATGAATGGACCCAGAATATTCCTCTTGAAACTGGAATGCTGGGGACAGCATTAAATGGAGAGGGGGATGTGGTATTCCATACCTTAATGGCCCAGTTTCAAGTGAAATTTCATTTATAGGACTATAATTTGAAGACTGAAGAAATAAAAATCAATAATTAATCAATTACAATGGAGGAATTCAGCAATATAATGTATTCAACTTCATCAATATGTATAATCCCATAAGCAAATACTGGAAGAATGGTCCATTTGATTACAAGCATAACAATAAAATAAGGAAAAGAAAAAGACAAGTTAGCAAGAATGTTTACGTTACCAGTGAAAGGGTTAATGTAACACTCAAGTTACCCTAGCTCTGCTCAACCTTTGGATTACTCAGCAATTCAGCTATTAAACTGAGGCCACTTCAATAAGGAATAAATTAAAACTGTATCAATCAACAGCCACAAGACAGGAAGAAAAAAAAGAAAATCAATTAATTTATGCAAGGAAAATACATCAAAACCTTAAATTACACAGTATATCTGTGGAAACACAAGCACAGCCACCCGATAAGCAAGTAAATATAAATTAAAAACAGAATTCAATTTAAATGAAGAAAAATTAAAACTCATACAGGAAAAATAGAATCCTCACAATACACAGCATTCTCCACCTACAATTCAAACAAACCAAACATATGGTTCAATAACTTGATCAAATGACACCCTCTCAAAATTACTCACCAGCTAAATTCCCTCAAGGCTGTGCATAATAGTATTAAAGTTTAATTAGAATATAAATAAACCTCCAGAAATGGTGCAACAAACCAAACATATGGTGCAATATCTTGATCAAATGACACCATCTCAAAATTCCTCACCAGCAAAAACATCTCAGACTATATAATCATACATAAATTGGTGCAACAAAACAAACAAATGGTATCTCACCACTATAAAAAATTATCACAGCCAAAAGAAGTGAAAAATTCTAAGTCCCTTGTTTTTGAGTGCCTCTAGGGAGGGCCCAAATAATATAAATAGAGGGCCTCTCTCCCTCATTTTTTTTCCTTTTTTCCCATGAATCCAATTAGTTATATACCAAGAAGGAGAATAACTATTCATCCCTCACTAGTAGGTCAGCCTAGTATTATTATTAAAAAAAGGAATTATATACCAAGAAGGAGAATAATTCATCCATCCCTTACTAGTAGGATAATCTAGTTATTTTATTAAAGTATTATAGGCTTATAAGCTTAATTCATAGTGATTTCTAATTAACAGTAGCTAACAGAAGGTCTACTTAATATTATTAATCCACCCTATGTTTGAATTATTAGTCATATAATTATAATACTATCACTAATACTCATAATATTGAGTTTAGCCCCATAACCTTTACATCATAAAGGGAAAATAGTCTTATTATATCTTCATATTAAAAAAACCAACCTTAAAACTAGATATTATTATATATATAAAAAACCCTACCCTTATATTATATTATATCCTTTATATATGTAACAAACATCCTCTCTATATTGAACAATATCTTACCAATAAATTATTAGAGGTCTTATTATTATATTATATTAACAATTACTCTCTCAAACCATTAAGTATTATAGCATATATAACATCAAATTGAACTTACCCCTTAATATATATATTATTACTATTATATTAAACCAACCTCTTATACTATTAAGGTCTTACCCTTAAAATTATCTTATATTATTATTTGAAAAGTATATTTTATACTTTTTTAGCTTATAAGTTGCTTATCTGGTTATTGAATAGGTCTGATAGAGACTGCTAAAAAGTCTTCTCTAGTTGTAAAGCCACAATCTTAAATATTGATTTGTGAGCTCTGTAGGGAGATTGTTTAGTATATTCAGAGGGGCAGCTAAAACACCATTAGCACCCTTGGTTACAGGATTATTTCAGCAATTCAACACTTCTTACCTGTGATTTCCCCCTCAAGGACTGCCTTATCCAATCCCACACTGAAAGGAGTTCCACAATATGACTGTTAAACTTAAAATAAGATTACAGTGAGTGATCTTAAATGATCAAATTTAAGCTTAAACTTTGATCATTAATAACTTTTAAGTTATACATGCTAAAGCTATTCTGAGAGTGGATTCTGATAGCTTGGTATGTCCTCATTAAACTTCCAAGAGAATTTCATTAGATAATCAAAACTCTATTTTTGATGATTTTTCTTGTAACTCATCTTTTTGGTCAAAATTCAATATTTTGAACTTCAAACCATGATTTCAAGGGGTTATACCTTGAATATTATAATAAAAAATTATTTCATTATTCACGTATTAGCTAGTAGAATCTGACTGTCTCCTTCTTTTTAAGTTTGGACCACTTTCACAACAAAGTGGTCAACAGCTCTATTGATTTTATTCAATAATCCATTACAAGTTTTAACCTTGTTTATAGCTTGTTAAATAAAGTTCACATCTGTATTCCTACACTAATTATGTGGTTACTTTATTTTTGGTTTATCTCTATATCTTGTATATTTCAAGAGATATTAGCTAAAAACCATGAATATATGCATTGACCAAAAAAAGTGCATATATTCAGCTTAATTCCTTAAGTATTAACTTTAGAGATTAGCTTTATAATTGTTTTATGTGTAGAGCTTTATGCAGGATCCAGTTGAATAATTTATATCACATGTTGTTTCACTGGTTTCTGAGATAAATGAGGTTTTGTACCTTTTTTAAGATATTATTACTTATACTTCAGTAATTATTGACTTTGCAGATATGCCATAGAAATGACATATGTGTATTTTACCATGAGGAATATAATGGTGTAGCTTATCTCACATGTTTATTCATTATATTCTTCTTTAATTCAAATTTTGTACTCATTTATGGTATTTTACTAATTTTTGAGATAATTATCATAAGTATAATTATTACAGAAATTTTGCTGTGACCTTTTTGGATATGAGGTCATATCTCAAAGGCTCACAATATTTTTGGTCATATCCTTTACTAATTCCATTGTTTTTTCTGGAAGGTTGAAACAGTGAATTGAGGATTCATTTGGTTGGCTCTTTGGCCTTTGGCTTTATTTTATTATCTTTGGCCATTGGCTTCCTTTTTCTTTTATTTTTGGCATATTTGTCCTTACTCTTATTCTTCTTTAAAGAAATATAATCCTTGTTATTTCTTTATCCTTTTGGAGCCCTCCAAGTGAGTTCTTGATTCCTGATTGCCAGGCCACTCTTGCTTTCATCAAGAGCCCCTGTGACAGTTTCTTATGAGTAATTTTATCTACTTCTTACACTACTTAAGTGCTATTTCCATTTCTTCTGAGCCCACTATAGGTGAGTCCAATCCCCTGAGTTCCAGGCCCTCTTCATTTAGAACAGCTCCTATGACAGAGGGTGGGGTTAGCAAAAAACAAGTGATCAGAGAACTTGTTGGGATTACAGAGTTAGAATTGAGATGAATGAGATCTTCAACTTTAAGTTCATGAAGAGTTCCTTAAAACATAGCCTGGCCGGTGATCAGATTGGCTAGATTGGAGAAGGATGTTTGGTTTTGCAAAAATTCAAGATATAGGAAAGGGGAGGGGGGTTTTGATCATGGAAATAAAAGAAAATGCAATTGAGAATGGAGGAAATCAGGTTGGAGTGAGGAACTTCATGATGAAGAAAAAAATAAAAACATTGGGGTGAATCTGTGAGAGTAAGAAGACATGAGTGGGAAGGAATAACCAAAATTCAAGGTAATCAAGAGGGTTCTGTAGTAGGTTACTCAGGGTTTGAGGTGAACAAGTATTTACTGCACCCCTTATTGATGTAATTGGTGGCAGGAGTGACTTGTTCACCCCGACTTGAAAAGGGTGTACATGGCAAGGCTGGATATGCGGTCCAAAAGCAGTTTTGGGTCTGACTCAAAAAGAGTCAGACCCGATAAGTCCGCAGGCAAAATTTTGCATAATTAGCATGGAATTACTAAGTCCGAGACTGCATACAAGGTATTCAGTCTCGGTCCATATCTTTTAGTTTACAACCCGGGACTGAAATAAGAACTGTTGTACAACAATTTTTATAAAACCAAACAAAAAGCACACTGCCAAACCCAAGTGCGCCACAGAACTCAGAATGGGGGTGACTCATCATTGAGCCACTCTTTCAGACAAGTAAGATGGGCAATGGTCCTTGCTCCTAAGGATGCCCAAGTGGGACATTTGAGCCTGCCACTATGAGAAAACACACGTTCTACCGAGGCGGAGGACGCTGGAATGCTCAAGTATCTGAGCGCAAGCTTTCCCAGTTTTGGATAGTTACCACAAGGAAATTGGCACTGGGAAATGTATAGCATGAGCAAGAGTGTCCCCAAAATGCGCAATTTAAATGTATCTCACCTTCCAATAGTCGATTATGTGTTTGCCTTTGTCCATCGGATGGTCGTTTTGTAAGTATGATGCCAATTCATCACCTTGTGATTGAAGGACATCATAATATGCCTCAATTGGCGGCTCCTTCAGATGTTTTAGTAGATCAAAGTTGTCCGGTTCACTAAGATTATCGGAGGATTGTGGGCCATTATTTACAAGGTTGTCGTCACCGTCATTTATTCTTAATTGCGCGCACTTGCCGGCCAATAGGTCAATTACCTCTTTGGCGCGACTGGATGAAACGCCCAACTGTTTAAAAATCCCTTTGCGGTATTTTGGATTCAAAAGGGTGGCTATTAGGGTGTCATTTGTGGCCATTTCGTAGTCGAAATATTTTTTCAATTTTAAATGAGCTTCCTCGCATGCACGCCTCCATGTATGGGGACTTACACTTGCATAATGCTTGAGTCGGTTCATGATTACCTGATAATAAGGCAATACCAGATGCTTCGTTGGAGCTTTCGATTGGAATATGTTACACAATTGTTCAAACATGAGGAGTATGGGCTCCATGTATTCCATGGCACTCCACGTCTCCTCGCTCAAATGGTACTTGTTGGTTTGAGGTGTATTTGTATATAATTGGATCAATAGTTTTAATTTGTGCGCCCGTTGAAGTTGTTTGAGGAAAAAATTCCATCGATTCATTGGGATACTAATTGGTAGAAGTTTTGGATCTCGAGTTTTATTCCGAGCTGCAATGAAAAGGTCTCGCTGCTTGCTAGACCCGCGAATATGAGTACAGAGATCTCGTAAGAGTCTTACAACGGTCTTGCTCCCTATAAGTAAGGACTAAACATATAAGTAATCAGTGTGCACCTGAACCATTCGCAAATCCAAAGGGCCCACCAGGAGGAGCCATCACAGGGCCCAACTCGGGAATGTCACACTCGCCCGTGTTATTGCTTTCGTCCCCGCAAAGTAAGGCCAAATCGCTTGATTTATCTTGAGTCTCTAAAGTTGCTTGATTAAGCGGTCTGCTACGAAGTTTCCTTTGGGATTGACCAGACGATTTCTTGATTGATTTGATGCTTGCTGTATAGGAAGGTCACAAAGGGAATAGTTAACATAGACCCTCTTATGCTTCATTGGATTAAGTGTGCACCTTGAACATCTTGCACAGATGGTGTTGCCTCGTTATCACTGTCTTCAAGTGTCACCTTATCGGTCGAAAGGTAGTCGTTGAAGAAATCGTAGTCTTCATCGGTAAGTTGGCCCATGTATAAGAGGAAATCTTTGGCCACCAAGTTGAGAATGTGACAAGCACATCGATGAAATCGTTGTTTGCGGTCCCAAATAATATTGATGCCATGGAACTTGCATTGAAGATGTCCCATCATCGTATTGTTATTGCCAGCGTTGTCTCCAGTGATGCTGTACAATTCCTTGATCATGCCCCGCTCAGACAAAGCTTCCCACAAGCTCCATGATAGCGCCTCCCCTGAATGAGCCCCATGAATTGACTGAGATGGGGGGAAATGATTAATACGACGATTGATTTTGCAATAGTAAGAAACCTTACCTTGAAAGCTACAAGCGTTTTGCGAAAGACGTCATCAATCGGATTAATCCACTGTAATACAATAGCCGAGTACGATTCAGTCTGATCTTTCGTCGTCCAACAATCGATTGCGCCACAAAGAGGGGTCTCAGATGGTAGATTGGCCACCTCGTCGATCAATTTTTGCTTGCGTTCGAAATACAACTGAGATGCGGTGGTGGCCATTAATCGTCTCTTGGGCCATACAAAATTTGGGGCCAATCGTTGTAAGACTTGCCGTAAGCGGGGCGTTTCAAAGATCGAAAATGAAACCTGAATGGCTACGAGGGCTTCCACCAGTTGTTTCAGGATGGAGTCTTGTTCTTCGGCGGCAATTTTTGCGCCCATGTTCGGATCCACTGAGCCTGGGGATTTGGACGCCCATGCGTTGAATCGGCCACAACATCGACCTCGGTGTTTGTTTAGATTCGAAGTGTTGCGAGCTTCACACTGCAAAGAAAAGAAACACGTATGAGCGGACGAGATCATGTTACTGACAAATTAAGGGCTCACCTGCAATGTCGGCATTTATAAATGAAGCGGAAGTTGCCCTTTGCCTCCACCCATTCCCCACTGGGATTCAGTTTCTAAGGGCAACATCAATCTCAGCACTCTTGTTGGATTGATTGGATAACGGACACCCTCAACTCACCTCAAAATAATCGTATACGTTCGATTGTATGCGGCGCCTTTTCCCAGCTAGCTTGCGTTTTTTTGGAGGGGTATCATCCTCGACGCCTAGGCAACTATCATTGGCGATTAAATACTCGTCGTCCTCACCCTTGAATTCATCAGATGATTGCTTGTCTGATTCCATGGGGTGATATATTCCGCTATCACTTCCAAAAAGATTGGAGCCCGATTTCGTGTTGGAATCACTAGAGGATGGAACCCCTGTCTCGTAATTTGGGGCGGCACTATCAGTGTCAGTTAGGAAATTGCTAACAAAGAGGAGTGGATTGATATGCTGTTGGTTGGCCATAGAGGGTCCTTTTATGTTGGAAAGAAACGTGGACTGAAGGCAGAATGGCAGGCACCTTAGTACAAAAAGACCCACTGATAAGAAGACAAAAACAATTATTTGGGTAAGTGGGGCTCACAATAGCAGTGAGATCTGGAACCGAAATTTGGGTATTTTGACGTGAGATGGGTGAACGAATTGGGGCCAATGTCAACGGGTCCATGGTTTAAGGATGAACGTTGAAGATAGCCGTCACGACGTTTATGCAGTTGCGCGTCTTCGATCTGACATGCCGGACTGATTAAGTCCCGGACTGTGTTGTGATTGGTCAGTTGCGGGCCGGCGCGGTACATGTGGCATTATTTGGGGACTGATTAGTTCCGTATTGATTTTCTAGGATTTGCAGTCCATTCGAACTGCCTGGAATAACCGACATGACAGCCTTGGTACATGGGTTCCTAAATACCGACCGGACTAACCAGGGCGCTAGCCCTGGTATATACCGCACTTCAAAAGTGCAGGAAGATCAGCACTTACAAATATGAAAAAGGATTCATTTAATTGATCTCAAAATTTCATTTTCAGTACATATGAATTCTGGTTTATTTAAAGATGTCGTGCAGAGAGCTACTGTAATTTTGCAGTATATACTGCATTGGTACTGCTTATCCAGCCTTGATATATGCAGACCTTATAAGTGCATTTCTGTCACCCTACGTGATGTATTAAGTAGAACCATGGATTGCATGGTAACTGGCTTATAATATCATTTGGATTCCAAGAGACTCCTTGCGCGCATGGGCAGTCAAAACAACTTTCAAAATAGATTTTGAATGCCATTCTACAATAATGTTAGCGTTCTTTTTCAATCTATTCATCATACCTTACAAAAAAGGTTGGCCTTTTTTTCCAAAGATATCATTTGATGTTTATAGGTTTTTTCAATTGGGAGAATTATAAATTCATTTTCAAGAAGAGCAGTTTGACCTCTTAGGCAGTTCGTCAAGCCCAGTTGATTGTACGTTATCACACAAAATTAACAATGCCCTGAACCAGCTAAACGTGGCAAGGCAATACATTCTCTAACGTTTTCAATACCAGCCAACCAAGATACTAGGCGTTCCCAACCAATTCCAAAGCCTCCACTGGGAGCAGATCCAAATTGGCGTAAGTCAAGGTACCATTGATAGGTTGGATCGGTTTCATGAGAATCTAAAGAGATGATTCCTTTTTGAAGCAGGTTCTGTCTCAATGATGATAGGTTAGGTTCTCGGAGTGATCCTCCAGCCACCTCACCGATTTCGGGAACCAACAAGTCAAAGCAGGCAGCGACTGGTTCATTTGCAAATTGATTCACTGAATTTGCCAAGGTGGAGGTTGAACTCGTGTTGTGGTTTTGTGATGAATTGGACTCTCTCACATAAAACGGTTTTAATGATTTAGGATAATCAGTAACAAAGACCGGACCTTTGGCAAAAGAACTTGCAAGCCACTTTTCATGCTCAGATCCCAAAGGTTCTCCCCAATTGATTGGGGGTAAGGAAGGAGACTGGGCATCGGTTTTTTGATTGTATGAGCATATCGTTTCAACTGCCTCAGAGTAAGAAATCCTTCGCCATTTTGTATCTGCAGCCTCTCGAGAGCTAAGAGGAGCATTAAGCAGCTGTAAATCTTTCGGGGTTGAATTTTTGGTTTGATGCATATTAAGGATGATAGATTTGATTAAATGTTCAACTAAGTCCATTAAAACTTGCAAATCATCAATAAAAGACATTTCAGCCTCTAGCATCCAGAATTCTGCAAGATGACGATTTGTGCTAGATCGCTCGGCACGGAAAGTGGGACCAAAATGATATACTTTACTAAGACTAGCTGAAAGAGCTTCAAGATGTAATTGAGATGATACTGTGAGAAAAGCTTGACGACCAAAAAATTCAGATTGAGATTTATCGATTTCACCAAGTTGAGTGGTATGTGTGGAGGATTTATGGTCTGAAGTAACTTTGAAAACCTCGCCAGCGCCCTCAGCGTCGCTAAATGTGATCAATGGAGCCTCTACGCGAATGAATTGATAGTTTTGGAGGAAGGAAGAAGCATAGGAAATCATTGATGAGCGGAGACGAAGGAGGGCAGCAGTATGAGGAGTTCGAAGACGTAGATGAGGAATCTTGCGCAGGAAAGATTTAGTGTGATCTTTTTTCTGAAGAGGATAATCGGATGGAGGGCAAGGACCAATGAGATGAACATTTGTGGCTCTCAATTCTTTTGTCTGATGACCACCACGGCTAGCGACTAGGTGACCCAGAACACGTATTGCACAACCAGTTTGAAGATGATGGGTGTCTATCGGGGAAACGACTATTTGTAAATGGTCAGGCGTAGAGCCATCTACCAACTCGGCAAAGGAAACGTGTTTTTGCTTTCGAATACTCCTAACCCAACCCTGGGCGGTTATGAGTTTGTTTTCATCGCATGATAGTTGAAGAATGTGTTGAATATCGCGTGGAAGTTGAAGTTCAGTATCAGTGGATTTCGAGACCCAAGTAGGCTGTAGTTGTAGGGATAAAAAAGTCATGACATGAAAAGATTAGTCAAGATTTTTTAGGGATTGGGAAGTGAATATGAATTCTTCAAGTAAAGCAGAAGACTGACTGATGCAGAACTCTCAAGTAGTTGATATAGCTTTGAGAGTTCAGACTGATTAGGTTGATGCTGGCCATAAAAGAGCCCAGCTGTCCAATTTTCAGACCTTTCAAATAAGATAGAATAATGTATTAATGAAGGGAGATGTCAAAAGAACGCTTTGAAAGTATTAAGTCGAATTCTATGATTGAGCAAATCAAGCAAAGAGAATCAATCAAGGGAAGAAAAAGACCAAAGAAAGGCTAGATGGACGCACCAAGATCTACCTTCCTAACTGGGTAGCGATATCTTTAAAACTTAAACAAGAGTTTTCTTTTGCCTTTAATAGTTCCTGTCGAAGATTGCAAGACATGAAATAAGCGTGGATCCAAGCACAAGAGCCTTTATCGCGTTTCTCGAGGCAAAATAGACTCACTTGAAGATTGAGGGATGAGGTTGTAGTTGAATACTTTTTAAATCTGCTGAACTTTTGATCAGGTCGATGAAAGAAATACGACCGAGATGAGTTGGTGAGCAACTTGGCGACGGAAATCGAAGAAATCATTGGAATTTGATGGATTGCTTCGGCCGCTGATGAAGATGAAGATGAAGACGGCTCTTGCAAGTTGTGAAGAATTTAAATCTTTCACCGAGCTCGAAAGCTCACCACAAATTAAATTCCTTAAAATCTTGTCGTCGATGGCGAATTTGAATCTCCAGCAAAGCTCTTGAAGATAATTTTTGGTTATGATGGCAATTTGGAATGAATTTTGGATGAAGACCCTATTTTGGATAAGAAACACCTTGGAAAATAAAAGGATCACTCAATTCTAGAAGGCTCCATCTTGAAGATTGAGTGTCATGATTCTATGACTTGAAGCTGAAAGTTCCCATTATTACTTGAAAGCTGATTTTTATACTTAATTTGGAAAATAATGAAGAAACAAGGAGGATATCAAGAAAACTTGAGATTGGCCAAGGAATAAAGTAGGCCTTCCAGTTTGAAATTTGAAAAATGGAACTATAGCCACTGAATACAAATGACTTGAAGGAATTTTTTCCCAGACTCAAATCCATCATTCAAGACAATAAGTTGTTCCACAATGCATCCAGCCCAATTGGCTGTGCCATTATCACCTTTAGGATATGAATGGTGTGTCTGAAAGATTGCAATGTTATTTTGAGTGAGCCATCCATCTGAAGTATTAGAGGCAAGCTATCATCAAGGGTTTTTTGAGCTACAAGAATAATTATATCAATTGTCCAAATTATCAAAAACAAACAGACCTTTTGATGTTTGTGCAAACAGAGGGCTGTCAAGTTTTTATTGATTTTATTGAAGTAAGTTTGATATCATCATCACAAAGGCCTCCAAGAGACAAAGAAGACTATTTGTCAAAAAGAAAAGGAATGATGTTTGGCTTGGATATTGTTGAGTGCAAATGTTCATTATTGTTGAAAACTGTCCATACAACTTGTGTGTGATGTGAATATGAACTTTATTGCACTTCATGTTGGCTGGGAATGCTCCCTGGATGACTCTTATGTTTATCACCATATGCCAATTTGAAGGTCATCTCAGACTTATCATTTGAGAAATCACTATGTATTTTCTGATTTGGCATATGCAAGCTCTAATTGGTTTGTCCCATTATATAAAGTACAATGTTTTCACTTGGAAGAAAATCAAAGCTTCAATTTATGTCTTGCAAAATTTAGATAAAAGCTAGAACATGTGATTGGGATCCTGAAAGTGAGATAAGAAATTGCATTTGTAATGAAGAAGTCAAAATCTTTCTGAGATGGGTTCTTGTCATAATCCACAGCTTGTCAGCTCAAGTTGGGGTTCAGTGGATTGCTTTCTTTGAGCACAATAATTTACAAGAGCTATAACATATATTTCAGTCTGATGACATAAAGGAAACATTGATTTATAGAGGAAAGTGAATCTGCTAACTTTTGAGTGGTTTAATAATCAATAAGAAGACTATAATTAATTTCATATTAGGGAGTATCAAAATAATCCAAATCTGGTTATTAAAAGCAATCCCTGGATTTTGTGAGAAAAACACCTTTTTAGAAGGAATTCTATTTTTAAAAACAACAAGATTATTCTTAAGATCTGTATCAAATCTATAGCAAAAACATTCATGTTCTCAAACCTTCCTTGTTTCATTCCAAAAATCATTTTATTTCCTAGCCAAATAATTCTCATTTTAGATAATTGGTAAATTGATTGCCACTTACAAGAATTTTTTCTAAAATCCTCAGCTCAAATAGGTGCTTTTTATATAACACCACATGTAAGATGTGACTATGAAACTGGTGATAATATTACTATTAATCAACAGTACTATGTCTGTTCTTATGAAATATAATAATAAAATATTATTATAACCACAATTAAATAATTAAAAATTATTTCTTTCATGTGTTAAGCACTACTAGTGATTTTAACAGTGAGCAAGTAATTGTCTACAAGAATCAATTACAAGAAGAATTTAATAATAAAAACTTCTTTATTAAAATAATAAAATTATTTTAATATATAATTATCTTTTGCAAGAATAATTATAAAGATAATTCTTGAAGAAAACTATTACTAGAGAAAAACTTTAAGAATTATGAATAAATGACTCACTAATACTCCAAAGAACTTATTGATAGGTAAGAGTAGAGAAATTTGACGTGGAATTGTGGATTTAAGGGATCAAAAGGATTTATAACAGTATTACAACAAAATATAGTTGGATTCTATGATTTCACGTCTTTCTGGATGATTTTGAAAGATTTAAAACACTTAAGAATAGCTTTAACTAATACTTACTTGTTGGTAATAATGATTTAATAAATTGATAAGATGATGATACGGAAAAAACAGCAAGAAGAGGCTTCTTTTAAGTTAACAACAGCTCACAGAGGAGTGCCATGGAGCAAACTGAAAAACCAGTTAGTGAGAAAACAATAAACCCTTTTGGATTAATTATTGCATCATCTGTTGTCACGTAAGATTATCATAATTACTTAATTGATGCTTTTACGTGACTACCAACCCCAATATGGTTGAGAATAAAAGGAGTAACATCTGTAAATCTTCTTTTATTCTAAAATAATCATTGATTTCTCAAAGTTATAAATGTTATTGCCAATTTTATCACAGGTTGTAATTACTGTGAATTTTTGAAGATTCAGTGTTTCACGTAGAATGGTCAAAAATGGACTGTAAGTAAAACTTTTAATTTTACTAGTAAAACCATAATTCTTTTTGGTTGTACCATAGATAATACAGTTCTTAATTGGTCCTGAAAGTTTCAGAAGGATTCATTAAGAATTGTATTTTTAATGAATTTTTGAAGTTTTTACCTCATTTCTACGTAGAATTGCACATAGCAGTATTTTGCTGGTTGCTATGAGGTAAATCAATGAATATGGATCCCAAAAGGGTTTAATTACTCTTTTAGGGTCTAGTCATGGAAAGTCATCAAGAATTGACGTGGTTACAGGAGTCTAAGTAGCTCATTACCTCCTTGGCACGTCAAAATAGCAGGTTATTTGCTATTTTTCTTATGATTACAGTAGGTGTAACTTGGTAACCAAGTTCCCAAAGAGTTTTAGTTTACCAATTGGGCCAAGATGAGCCATGGATCCATGCTCTGGAGCTATCCACGCCTCTGAGGCCTCAGAAGTTGGGTACCCTGGCTCTCTTTGATGTCTTTTGTCCCCCTTGCCTAATTTTTACGTCAAAATAGTAATTTAAGCTTCAAGTGAGATATCCACTATGGGTGTACCAAATGTCCATGTAAGAATACCATGATATTAAGTGCTCAAAACATGCATAACACTATTCTTAGTGTAAATGTAACATGGGATTTCTCACTTTCCCATTATTTTGGCTAAAAATCAAGAAAAACAAAAATTTTCACGGATCTTTTATGTGGTATTAATGATGTGGTATTGAAGTATTTTCCATTTTACCACCTCAAATACTTAAATTGAGCTTATTCACTCTATGGAGCTACCCTAGGTGAATTTTTGTGTAGAACCCAGATCTGGTCTTAAATCCATGGATTTACTTACTCAATAAAAAGTTATTCATCTTTTCTGAAATTGAAAATGATGAATTTTGGATATATGCATGACTTATGAGTTTTGCATAATTCAAAATTTCTTTTTAAGATAATTGTGGCCTATTTGGGTATGTAAAATATACCTCAAGGCTCACATTCCCTCCCACCAAAAAATAAAATTGTACTACAATTTTATTAGTGATAAAAGAATAAGGCCCCAAAGGGGGTTAATGTCCACTGTCCAACCTCTTCACATTACTCAGATCAAGTAATTTAAAGCACATTTATAGACATATTCAGGTTTGTGGCCTTCTTTCATGTCTAAATCCTCTTAAGAGTTTATCTGAGTCAGGTATTTCTGATTCTGCCATCCATTCATCTTCATGTACTGGATTTCTATATCTGACAAGATATTCTCTTTGATTTTTACCCCTAAGTCTCCTTTCTTTAATGACTTTCTTTATCTTTCTGTCTTCATTCTGTTCCACAGGGGGCACAGTTAAAGGAGTTGGGTTTCTTAAAGGAAACAATTCTTTGTCAGCTGGTTGATAAGGCTTTATCAAGCTGACTGGAAATGTGGGGTGTTTATTTTCCAATTCACCACTCGATTCCACTTGAACTGCATTGGTTCCATGTAAAGCAACAATAACAAAAGGTCCTACATAAGAATCTTTAAGTTTCTTTGGGCCTTTGATATTATTAAAATTCAAGGTTGAAACTAAAACTAAGTCCCCTACTTTGAAGTCTGGTACTTTATGACTCTTGTCCCACTTCTGTTTTGCATAATCAAAAGCATCATCCATACTCTGTTTTGCATGGTGTTTTACTTTATCAAGCATTAATTTGAAGCTGGAAGCTGTAGGATGAATGTCAATCAAGTCTTTCCTCAGTGTGTCTGCTGGGAGTCTTGGATTCCATCCTTTCTCTAACATAGCAGGAGTTTGTCCTGTAGAAGAATGGACTGATGTCTTGTATGCCAATTCTAATGCAGGTATCAGAGTGCACCAGTAATGGGTAAAGCCATCTGAGTCTTTGAATTCTAACCCATAAGCACAAAATCTCCTGATCATGTCTTCTAAAGTTTGAATCATCCTCTCTGCTAGCCCATCTGTTTGAGGGTGATATGCTGTAGAGAATGATAGCTTAGTCCCAAACAATCTATGAAGATTGGTCCAAAGTGCAGATGTGAACTTGGGGTCTCTGTCACTTATGATATTCTTAAATAACCCTGTATGAGAAATAACTCTACTCCATAAAAGAAGAGCTGTATCCATAGCAGTGTCATCTTTATGACATGGTAAGAATATGGGAGTTTTGCTATATCTGTCTACAATGACTAAACAAGCATTATAACTTTTGTCACCACTTGGAGGAAGTGCTGTGACCCAATCCATGTGAACAACTTCCCAAGGGGATTTTGGTTCTTGAATATGGATCATCAATCCAAATTTCTTGCCTGTACTTCTGTTTGCTTTTTGGCATCTATCACAGGTATGGCAATACTCAATGGTTTCTTTTCTCCAAGATGGCCACCATGCACAGTTCTTCACCTTTTCAAGTGTTCTGTCTTCTGATAGGTGTCCAGAGTAAATGCTATCATGGCATTCATGAAGAATGGTATTGATGAGCAATCTACTACACAGTGTCATTACACAAGAATGTTTTGTTCTATGGTAAATAATCCCATCAAACAAGTGAAATCTTCCTTCAGAATAGGAATTTTTCCAAACTTCATCTAGTGCATTAACCAAAGATGTGTCTTTGCAATCTTTATCCAATAAGGAAGTCAAGATATGGCAATTCTTGTCTTGTTTATAAGACTCTCTGACCTCTTCAAAGAATTCAGTCCCAATATCAGTTATGTTAATTCCTTCAATTGGAATCTGTGGTTCAGCTTCCAAAGGTACATAAGCTGGGTTATCAGGAGTGTTGGCTAAAGTCCATCTACTAAGTCCATCAGCATTTTTGTGAATGTTTCCTGCTTTATGAACTATAGTCATGTTTCCTCTATATTCTTGAATGGCTATTTTCCATCTCAACATATGTCTGTTGGGAGTTTTCATGTTAAGAAGTGATTTCACGGCATTACAGTCAGTTATCACTTCAAAAACACTGCCATCAAGGTAATAGTGTAATTTCTCAAGTGCCCATACCAAACATAAGCACTCCATTTGGCTTGCACCATATCTGGCTTCTGTTGGTTTGATTTGTCTTGAGATATAACAAACTGGTCCTTCTGTAGGTTTGTCATCAATAATTTGGACTTGGTGTAGGGCTGCCCCTAATCCATCTCCGCATGCATCAATGTACAATTTAAAAGGAATATTCCAGTCAGGCATGAGGAGTAAAGGTGCTTCTGTAAGGGCTTTCTTTATCTTATAAGCTTTAATTCTTTCCTGTGTCATTTCAAATACAGTCTGTTGATCACAGATTCTATAAAGTGACTTGGCTAGAATTGCAAAGTCTTTCAAGTGTTGCCTATAGTAACTAGCAAATCCAAGAAAAGACATCATTTCTTTTTTATTCTGGGGTATTGGCTTAAGTAACACTGCTGCTACTTCTTGTCAATACCCAAGCTCAAACCAGAAACAACATGTCCTAATGCTTTGAGTTCTTCAAAACCAAAATTGCATTTCTTAAGTGAAACTTTCATGTTCACTTCTGCAACTTTATGAAGTACTCTTGCAAGTCTTTCAAGGTGCAAAGACCATGAGTCAGAACATATAATAATATCATCAACATAAATGATAAGCCATCCTTCAGACAATTCTGTGGGGAATATGGTATTCATCAATCTTTGATAATGAGATGGAGCATTTTTAATGCCAAATGGCATTCTAAGATACTCAAAAATGCCACAGTGATTGATAATTCTAAGTAATTTCTTAGCTTTAGGCGTCAAAACATTTTGATGGAAGCCTTTTAATGCATCCATTGATGTTATATACTTGGCTTTAGACAATTGAGTCAAGGTTTCTTGAATTCTAGGGATTGGATACCTATCTGGAACTGTGTAGGTATTCAAAGCTCTAAAATCTCCAACCATTCTTGACTTATCATTATGCCATGCAATAATAACAGGTGTTGTCACTTCAACTTCCTCATTATGGCCTACTTTCCTTAGCACACCAAGTTGGATCAACTCTTGGATATGTTTTTCCAAGGCCTCTCTAGCTCTGGGACTGGCTGGATAAGCTGGTCTTCTAAGTACTGGAGGATATGGTCTATCAATATTAAGAGTAATATCAATTTCATGTCCCCTTATAGCGCCTAATGGTTCATTATCAGATGCAAATGCATTATTGTATGTATATAATACATCAATAAGTTCATTTCTCATTTTTGGTGACAATGATGGATTAATTTGTGCTTCAACAAGTTGTTTAGACACAAATTCATCTTTGTAAGTATCTTTGACAGAAGATACTACAGATATCTGTTTTGGCATATTGGAGAAAGCAAATTTCTGCCTTTTGTTATCTCCAATTGTGAAATATCTGTCCTTATGGTTATTTATATCAATACCATAAATATTTAAGTAATCATTTCCAAGAATGATGTGCTGAGATGTGCAATTATCCATTACTACAATCTCAGTTTTCATTCTTACACTTCCTGCTGGATGTGGGAATAAAATATTAGTGTCCAATATGCCCAAGGGGTACATATTGTTACTGGCACTACTGAATTGTACACCTTCTATTGGTAATAGATGGGTTTTCCATTCAGGAAGTATAATTTGGAGATAATCTTTGCCAACACAAGTGCAAAATGCCCCTGTATCCAAATTTACTTTGGCTTCAATATCACTCATCAGAACTGATGTGATACAGGATGCTCCAGCAGTATAACCCTTTCCTCTAGCAGGTTTTGTTTTACACATTCTGGCATCTTGGATATTGATCAGGTTGCAGCAATCCTCACTGTATTGTGGCAAGTGGGTATGGACTTCTGTGACCTCAAAGAAAGCTGAAATGTTTTCAATGGGATAGTCCTCCACTGGTGTATCTTCAGAGACTGCAGAATCTTGATCAGACTCTTCTTTCTCCTCAGTACACTGAATTTCTTCAATGACTTGAACTTCATTGATTTTTGTCTTCTTAGGGCAAGTGTTGGCTAAATGTGAAGTACTTCCACATTTATGACACTTCAAGACAGGTCTTTCTGGTCTTCTTTCTTCTCTAGGAATCTTTGAGACTATTTTGGACTCTATTGGGTTTTTAACCCAAGTTTTACCAATTCTTGTCCTGGTAATGATATCTTCCATAGCATTAATGTAGTCCTCTGTTGAACAGGGCTCCACACATCTGCTTTTGATAGCATGTTCCAGTTCTCCTCCACACTTTCTTAATATTTTCATATTAATCATAGTGTCAGACATATCTGGGTGTAAAGCAGATAATCTGTCTTTTTGTTTGAAGAACCAAGTAAGTGGTTTGTCTTTTTCTGAGTTAAAAATGGCACTTTCAAAAGCATTCTCCATTTTAAACCTCCAAGAATTATTGGCCCATTTGGTAATCACTTCAGATTTCCACCAAGACCAGTCATGTTTACCATGATCAATCCTCATTTTGTAATACCATTTCTTTGCAGTTCTGGTAAACAAACAGTGTAATTTTCCCACTATGATTTCATCAGGTATATTAAAGTCTTCTTGCAACATATCAATAGTCCTGATGAATTCAATATGGTTGTATTCTCCTTCACCAGAGAATGTTGGCCATTCTTCTATTTTGGGAATATCTCTTGCAGAGTAGGCATTTTCTCCTAAGAATGGAGTCAAACTTTCTTTGCCAGAAAGTTTTTCTTCAGTCAAAGGTGTAGAATGTCTTGGCATATGTGGTTCATGATTCTTATGAATTTGCTCCACACTTGCAATTATATCATTCTTCAATTTCTGCCTCTCACTGTCACTTTTTGCTAAATGTATAGCAAATTGATTGGTGTTCTTAACTATTTGTAAGACATGGTCTTCAAGAGTTTTCAGTCTATCATTTACTTTAAAAAGGAAGGATCCTCTGTGTCATTATTTTGACATTGGTTCTCAATTCTTTCACAAGCATTGCTAATTGACTCAAGGGTGACATTTGTCAATTGATGCCAATCAGAATGTTGTTTGTCATTTTTCTTTAAATCATTGATGTCTAATGTAATTTGCTTCAATTTTGACTCAAGTTTGCCAATTTCTACACTAATACTTCTATGTACATCATTTATTTGCGTGGAAAAGTCCTGTTCATCCTTTCCTGCTCCTTGGCTGTGAATTCCATAAGAGTTCTGGCCATATTGAAGACACTGTCCACGGCTGAAGGCTCCAATTTGGGGATCCTGTACCCTTGTGGGTAAGGTCTGTGCCAATTGGCTTTGCCTTTTCCCTTGCCTTGATGGTTCTTGGGACCTCTCTGTTTCTTTTGAGGTCCTTTGGGCTTGTCCTTGGACGCTTCTGGAGCTGGTTTGGAGCTGGTAGATGCCACTGGTGCCTCTGTCTCCAAAGCTGGAGTCATTTCCAACTCTTTCTTCTGGTCTATGGATAAAAGACTTTGGTTCTTCAACCAATTCTTTATCTTTTTGACCTTGTCTTTGCAAGACAGGGGGCTCCATCCTTCTAAGAGTTCTATGGTCTTCTCCTGACCCAGAAAGCTCTTGATGTGTAAGTAAGAGTTCATGGCCCCCTGCCAAAGGCTTGGGCAGATTTCCCACTCCTCTTCCTTGGCTGCTCTGAACCAGTTTTTGTACTGGCATTGATATATTTCTATTGCTGCCACCTGAAAGTGGTTCAGCCGTGGAAACATTACCATAAATCAGTTCAGGCTCAGAATTTACGTCAAAATCTGTTGGTACAGACCTTGGGGAATGGGGGCAACTCTGGCATCCTCCAGATGTGTCTTTCTTGTGGAAAACTTGGCACTTCTGGATTTGGTCTTGCCTCTTCCTTGTCCACATCCATCTGGTTGGACTGAATAGTTGCTTCCATTTCTGGTATGCACCATTTTCACGTCAATTCAAAGACAAAAGGTGAAAATATAAGATAAAATACACACCTTTTGGTGGTAATTTAGCTTTTTCTGAGTTGAATAAGGTGCCTCTTTTAGCAATCTGCACCTCAATACTGTCTTCAGATTCTGATTCTGAAGATTCAGGTCTATTGATGTATCTTTTACTGAGTCTGTTACCAGCTGCACAGTATTTGATTAAAGACACTTAAAGAGAAAAATATGATAAAAGAAATTATTTTTTGTGTTTTAAGATATTTTTAAAAGATTTTTTATAAATTTTATTATTTTTTAATATTAAAAAAAAAAAATTATTCTTTTTAAAGAAAAAAAATTAAAATTTAAGATTTTGAATGAAAATTAATTCAGAGTAACTCAAAGAATAATTTTATAAGTTTTTGGATGTGAAAAAGCCACGTGTAAAACAGTATAAAATTAAACCAAATTCCTCAATGAAAAAGATTTCCAAAACAATTTCAAAAATAAGAATTATTTTGACTTTAAAATGAAAGAAAAAAATATTCAATTAATATATTTTAGAGCTTAAAAATATATTAATTAAGGGTACAAGGTTCAAAAAACACGGCCAGGCCCCCAAATGTAAGATGTGACTATGAAACTGGTGATAATATTACTATTAATCAACAGTACTATGTCTGTTCTTATGAAATATAATAATAAAATATTATTATAACCACAATTAAATAATTAAAAATTATTTCTTTCACGTGTTAAGCACTACTAGTGATTTTAACAGTGAGCAAGTAATTGTCTACAAGAATCAATTACAAGAAGAATTTAATAATAAAAACTTCTTTATTAAAATAATAAAATTATTTTAATATATAATTATCTTTTGCAAGAATAATTAGAAAGATAATTCTTTAAGAAAACTATTACTAGAGAAAAACTTTAAGAATTATGAATAAATGACTCACTAATACTCCAAAGAACTTATTGATAGGTAAGAGTAGAGAAATTTGACGTGGAATTGTGGATTTAAGGGATCAAAAGGATTTATAACAGTATTACAACAAAATATAGTTGGATTCTATGATTTCACGTCTTTCTGGATGATTTTGAAAGATTTAAAACACTTAAGAATAGCTTTAACTAATACTTACTTGTTGGTAATAATGATTTAATAAATTGATAAGATGATGATACGGAAAAAACAGCAAGAAGAGGCTTCTTTTAAGTCAACAACAGCTCACAGAGGCGTGCCATGGAGCAAACTGAAAAACCAGTGAGTGAGAAAACAATAAACCCTTTGGGATTAATTATTGCATCATCTGTTGTCACGTAAGATTATCATAATTACTTAATTGATGCTTTTACGTGACTACCAACCCCAATATGGTTAAGAATAAAAGGAGTAACATCTGTAAATCTTCTTTTATTCTAAAATAATCATTGATTTCTCAAAGTTATCAATGTTATTGCCAATTTTATCACAGGTTGTAATTACTGTGAATTTTTGAAGATTCAGTGTTTCACGTAGAATGGTCAAAAATGGACTGTAAGTAAAACTTTTAATTTTACTAGTAAAACCATAATTCTTTTTGGTTGTACCATAGATAATAAAGTTCTTAATTGGTCCCGAAAGTTTCAGAAGGATTCATTAAGAATTGTATTTTTAATGAATTTTTGAAGTTTTTACCTCATTTCTACATAGAATTGCAAATAGCAGTATTTTGCTGGTTGCTATGAGGTAAATCAATGAATATGGATCCCAAAAGGGTTTAATTACTCTTTTAGGGTCTAGTCATGGAAAGTCATCAAGAATTGACGTGGTTACAGGAGTCTAAGTAGCTCATTACCTCCTTGGCACGTCAAAATAGCAGGTTATTTGCTATTTTTCTTATGATTACAGTAGGTGTAACTTGGTAACCAAGTTCCCAAAGAGTTTTAGTTTACCAATTGGGCCAAGATGAGCCATGGATCCATGCTCTGGAGCTATCCACGCCTCTGAGGCCTCAGAAGTTGGGTACCCTGGCTCTCTTTGATGTCTTTTGTCCCCCTTGCCTAATTTTTACGTCAAAATAGTAATTTAAGCTTAAAGTGAGATATCCACTATGGGTGTACCAAATGTCCATGTAAGAATACCATGATATTAAGTGCTCAAAACATGCATAACACTATTCTTAGTGTAAATGTAACATGGGATTTCTCACTTTCCCATTATTTTGGCTAAAAATCAAGAAAAACAAAAATTTTCACGGATCTTTTATGTGGTATTAATGATGTGGTATTGAAGTATTTTCCATTTTACCACCTCAAATACTTAAATTGAGCTTATTCACTCTATGGAGCTACCCTAGGTGAAGTTTTGTGTAGAATCCAAATCTGGTCTTAAATCCATGGATTTACTTACTCAATAAAAAGTTATTCATCTTTTCTGAAATTGAAAATGATGAATTTTGGATATATGCATGACTTATGAGTTTTGCATAATTCAAAATTTCTTTTTAAGATAATTGTGGCCTATTTGGGTATGTAAAATATACCTCAAGGCTCACACCACATCAGATGTTGCATCAATTGCTAACAATTGACTTCACATCAAGCATATGTCACACTCTGGTCTTACACCAAATCCTGTGACATCCACCAATATTGGTTCCCCTGTGCCTTCAACTTAGATTCCTCACCCCCTGATCCTCCTGCAACCAGCCAAAGGTTGCTAAAAAATAACACAATACCCACCTGTTTCCCCACACACATCAAAGAGGTCCTTCAACCAGTCTTGATATAGAGGAGGGGTGTGTGACTTCCCTAGGTCAGCTATGAATCAGCTCAGCATGAGCAGGATTGACAACTTGCATGTCAAACAGGTGGAGCCAGCTGCACAATGCTGTGGGTTCAGGTGCATCAGTGTTACACATGCACACAAAGGCCAATGAAAGTGCAGGCCTGATTTTGTGTAACTATGAATCAGCTCAGCATGAGCAGAATTGACAACTTGCATGTGACACAGGTGGAGCCGGCCACACAATGCTGTGGGTGCAGATCTGTAAGTGTTACACACGCACACAAAGGCCAATTAAAGTGCAGGCCTAATGTTGTGTAGCTATGAATCTGCTTGGCATGAGCAGGATTGAGAACTTGCATGTGACATGGGTGGAGCCAGCTGCAAAATGCTGTAGGTGTGGGTGCATAAGTGTTACACACACAAAGGCCAATGAAAGTGCAGGCCTAATGTTGTGTAGCTATTAATCAGCTCAGCATGAGTGGAATTGCCAACTTGTGTATGACCCAGGTGGAGTCAGCAACATAATGCTGCAGGTGTGGCTGTGTAAGTGTTACACACACACAAAGGCCAATGAAAGTGCTGTCCTAATGTTGTGTAGCTATGAAACAGCTCAGCATGAGGGTAATTGACAAATTGTGTGTGACATGGGTGGAGCCAGCTGCACAATGCTGCAGGTGCGGGTGCAGAAGTGTGACACACACAAAGGCCAAAGAATGTGAGGGCCTAATTTTGTGTAGCTATAAATCAGGTTGGCATGAGTGGGGTTGACAATTTGCAGGTGACATGGGTTGAGCCTGCCACACAATGCTGCAGGTGTGTAAGTGTGACACATGAACACAAAGGCAAAAGCAGGTGTGGAGGTAATTTTTTGAAACCTACATGCACACAGCACAAACTAGGGGCATGTGACCAGCCCCATGTGGCTTACAAAAATCCAAACTCTCATGGACAGAACACAATTCTAATGCCCACTTGGTTCACGGGCCTATTCCCCTTCCAATGTGGGTATAGCAGAGTTTTTCCTTTTTAGATCCTGTGATATGTGAGTGTGTGTAATTTGAGCATTGAAATTGGCTTATTTGCACTGTACCCAATGTAAATATAGTAGTTTATTTGTGGACATGTGAACTAATGGGCTTTACTGGTCACAATGGCAAGTTACTGTCACAAAATCTTGAGGCAGTTATTTCTCTGGGAAAAATCTTAATGAAGCTGAGAGAATTTCATTGTTGTGTTACTATGTTTTCAGAAAAAAAATATGCTAAATATCATGAAATAAGGGTTTCATCATCAAAAGCAGTGCACATGACATCACTTTGCTCTCATAAAATCCACACTGAACTTCTTCTTCTTTGTGAGCCTTAGAGGTAATTTCATATAACCAAAAGACCACAAATATAAAAAATAACATATTAATATAAATAAAATAAATTTATTTATATTATTAAAATAAAAATCACAATATAAATATAAAATTATATTAAAAATAAAAAATTAATTACAATTTAAAAATAAAAATACATTAAATTTTATAAGTATAAAATTACATTTATACTTGAAAAAATTAGGTAAAAATGAAATTTTAACAAAACTGTGAAAAAATAAATAAATTTGGAAAAAAGTTAAATAAAAATTATTATAACTTTTTTTCCTATAAATAAATACATAAAAATTATTTCACCATTGGATTCCTCATAAAAAATCAGATGGAGTCACCTCTGAGTGAAATTCTTGTAACTCAACTCTAAATAAGCTTAAATTAAGTTTTTAGTATTTTCAATACAAAAGTTGAAAATCCTCAAAACCTTAATTTAATTCACACCACATGTGGTGTTAACCATCAATTTTTGTGTTAAAATTGAGGTGTTGTGTTTAGTTTAGAAGTTATGAAGAATTGAAGTATTTTCAATTGAATTCAATTGAAATGTCAAAATGTGCGCGTGTATTACATAAGTGAACTTTGATTTACATATGAGGTGTCAATTATTACTGTATTGTACTGTACAATTGAATTGAATTACATATGTAAATTATAAGTATAATACATGATGAGGAATTAAAGGAAAAATAAATTGGAAAGATTAAATTTGGGGGGGAAAAGGAACTCCAGCTCTAAGGGGGAGCTAGACCCCCAAAATCCTTGCTGACAGGCGTGGGATGTCAAAATTCACGCAAAAGTTCATCACTTTTGGCCTGGAATTGAGTTACAGGGTCTGTGGACTCAATTGATGATGAAGTTTTGATACCAACTGGGGTAGTTTTAGCTGTTGCCAAGAGGGTAAAACTACCCTTAAGATAAAACAATCATAACAAAAACAGTTTTAACTGGTTTCTACGCCTCTGACACACACTCTGACGTGTTTTGAAGGCTCTAGGCCTGGTATTGCTATAGTAATGGCTGATTTAAGGGTCTAAAATGGCTAAAAATGGCTTAAACCAGCCCTTTTTTGGTCTAAACCAGGGTTCAATGATGCCATAATTGGCTTTTCTGTTGTCAGACTGTTTTTCACGACTGAAAAGAGTAAATTTTACTTTTGGAGTAAGAGAATTGATGGCTATAAAAGAATGTCTTCTTTGCCCCACTTTTCTCTTCATGTTAGAATCTTTTCCTTTTATTAATTAGTTTAAACACTGTTAAACCAATCAATCAAAGATTCCAACCACCACTTTTAAATCATTTTAATCCTTTTAACCACGTGAAAAAATCATTATAATCATTGTTTGTAACTCTTATAATCATTTTTACCCCTGAACCACCCCAAAAGTGAATTAAAGCATCTTTCATCACTGTTAACTTTGTCACTTTGTTTCCAAATTCACTCTGGTCACTTTTGGGCGTGTTTTCTCTTTAATATTCTTTTTAAAGACTTTGTTCTTTAATTAATTGCTTGCAGTTCTTTGCTCAATTAATTCCAATTGAAATTGCTCTTGAAGAAATTTCTTTTGTAGCCTTAAAATATCTCTTGTAGAGTATTTTTTGGATAAATTTTTATTGTTGGTAAAACAATAAATTTTTATAATATTATTGTTTTATACTAATAAAGTTATAAACAATAAATTTGGCGTGTTTTCTCTTAAAAATAATATTTCATACTATTTTTAACTGAATTTTACCTTATACAAATTTTGAGGACAGGAAAAGTACTTGATTTTTAATCAAAGTTTCATATCCACACCTTACATTTGGGGGCCCAGCCGTGATATTTTCCCTGTGACATATTTTTTTTACTCTTTTTAAATCTTTTTTCTTATATTGAAAAATTTAAAAACATATAAAAAATACTTATAATTCAAAAAATCCATAAAAAAAATAACTTTTTTCATATTATAAGTGAGGCTTATATTTTTATTTCTTTTTTTGAAATAACCTTTTTTTGCTTAATTAACTGGCTTTTTCATTAATTTTAGTGTCTGACAACATGGTAAGACAAGAAAACATTGAAACAGCCTCAACAGTAACCAGCATTATCCCTGCCAGTACTGTCAATTCTGATCATAATAGTACTGTTATTGTGACTCAAAATAACCAGCCTGAACCAATATCTTCTGAATTGATTAACTTGGACATAAGTAATACCCTTCAGAAAGCTAAAAATTTGGCCAATAGTAAGTTTTTGACATGAAAATACTATTTTAAGCCTTTTTTTAACCATAATTATGCCTTCAACCAGGTCAGGAGCCAGCTACAACCCCTCAAGCAGCTCCCAAAAAGGTAATAGACGTGATTATGGCAGAAGCCAACCAGGTACAGAAGGAAAAGGGTCAGTTGATGACTTCCAAACAACTAAATTGGGTCATTCTGAAGCTGATAATACTATTTTACCTTCAAAAAGAGCTGACACCCGCCACAACAAGCCTCTGTGGACATATACAAAGCCAGCCACAGTGCATACAACAATGCACTTCAATTCAAGGAGTACCAGATCCTTGCAGACCTGTGGAAGAATTGCATGAATTCTTACCTGACAGTAAGAAAATTCTTGGGCAATCCCAACACTTGCAAATTGCTCAATGGATGGCATCCATTGATGGAGAAGAAAAACATGATGCTTTTGACACTAGAATGGAGGAAAAACAACCCTCCACCACCCAAACCAGTGCCAAAAACAGCCCCAGTGGCCAGCAGCAGCAATTCCAACGTGAAAAAACAGCCACAAACTCCAAACAAGGGCAAAGGGAAGTCACCCGCCCCAAAACCTTACAGCCAGGGCTACAGAATCCCAAAGATTCAGCAGGATGCCATGGAAAATGTATTTCAGATGGCCAGAACCATGATGGAATTACAGAAGAAGGAGGAAGCCAGATTAAGGTTCCAGAAATGATTTCTGACATATTTGATTCCATCCCAGAGTTGTATAATGCTATAAATGACGTGAAAAAACATCTTTCTGATAAAAATGAAACCATTTGTAACAACATTAAAACAAACAACCTGAGTCTGTGCCAAATTGATGAAACACTTATGTGTTTTGAAAAAGTTTTGAGAACAATCAAAAATTCCAATAATGATAATTCTTCTAACAATAAAATGAATGAACAATCTGCCATTATTAAAGAATTAACAGATAAATATTCTAAATTCAATATTGATGACATAATTGAAACAAGAATTAAACAAGCCATAAATATTATCAAGACAGATAACAAGAAAGTCCTTGATGACATTTCAAATTCATTTACTGAAGTAAAGACATATACCATTGCCTTGAAAAAGTGTTTTGATGCTTCACAAGAAGAAGTATCAAAATTATCAATGAAATTGAATCAAGTCACTGCTGATAATACAAGACAGACAGAGTTATGGCAAGAACTGACACATAAGGAAGACATGTATAAAATTGAAGTAATAAATTTAATACAAAGCTTCCAACATGAACACAGAAATTCCCAAAGGTGTAGCAACAGTAAAATGAATGACATTGAACAAATACTGAACACCTTACCAAGAATTTCTACACCTCTAAATCAAAATGAGGGCACAAGAATTCCAAATCCACAAGTATTGGATCCTGATAATTCACAATTAAAAAATGAATTATCCACTTCTTTTCATAACTTGGAACCATCAATGGGCCAAGCACTCTTGAAAGAAGTTCCAAAAATTAAAGAATGGCCTCACTTCAGTGGTGAAGGAGAATATGACCATATGGAATTCATTAGAGGTATTGACATGATCAAAGAGGATTTTGAATTACCAGACAGATTGGTAACAGCCAGGTTTAACACCTTGTTTACCAGATCAGCTCACAGATGGTACATCAAAATAAGACAAGCACATGGACACCAGAGTTGGACTTGGTGGAAAACCCAAATTATCAACAAATGGGCAAATGATGCTTGGAGGTTTAAAGTTGAAACAGCCTTTGAATCTGCCAAATTTAATGCTGATAAAGACAAAGCTTTACCATGGTTTTGCCAACAAAAGGACAGATTAACAGCATTATATCCTGACATGTCAGAATTTATGATCCATAGAAAAATTCTGAGACAATGTGGAGGTGACTTAGAGCATGCTGTCAAAAGCAGGACTACTGAACAATCTTCAGCAGAGGATATTATCAATATACTAGAAGAAGTAACCACCAGAACCAAAATTGGTTCTAGTAGGGTGAATCTTAAAACAAGGTTTAATACACCTTGGAAAGATTCTGTGGACAAAAACCCCAAAGAAAATTCTAGTAATATTAAATATAAATCTGCAGATACAGTCAGAAAATGCCATATTTGCCAAAGCACCACCCATTTAGCCAATACATGTCCAAAAAGGGGGAAAATCAATGAAATTGACATTGAAAAAGGACCAGATGTTGAAAAAGAAGACATAATTGAAGACAATTCAGATGATAAGTCATCCATATTTTCTGAATCTTCAAAAGATATAGAAAATATCAATTCCACTTTTGACATCATGGAATCTTATTCCCACTTACCACAATTGAGCAATGGTCAAGTTGATTTATCAAAAGTTCAAGATGCACAACTTATGAAGACAAAACCAAACAGAGGAAAAGGTTATACAGCTGGTAACTCCTGTATAACAGAAGTGGTGATTGACAACAAGCCCACCAAACCTTTGCTTGACCCAGGAGCCTTCTGCTCTTGTGTTGGAAAATCTTTTCTTAAGACTTGTGTACCAAATTTTGAAGACCAATTGTTACCAATTGATGGTATAAAATTCAACAGTGCAAGTAACCCAATGAAAGCATTAGGAATCTTCGAGACCAATGTCATATTCCCACACAAAAATGGGAATTTAAGGATCACAGTTGAATTTGTTGTTATGGAAAATTGCTCTAGTACCCATTTTATATTGGGAAATGACTATTTAATCATGTATGGGATAGATTTACATAATAACAAAGACAGATACTTTACAATTGGGGACAATAAGTGCCGGAAATTTGCCTTTTTACCATTTAAAAGACAAATTACAGTAAACAAAGTATCACCAGTCAACTTAGAGTTAGAAAAATTCAAGTCTGAACACTTAAATGAGGCTGAGATAAGCCTTCATCTGACTAATAAACAAGAAAATGAACTTTCTTCCCTTTTGTATGACCACAGAAGAGCATTTGCTACAGACAAAGAACCTCTGGGAGCAATTATTGGTCATGAAGTTGACATCATTCTTAACATTGAGAGACCTTATCCACCACTCTTAAGAAGACCTGCTTATCCAGCAAGTCCAAAATCAAGAGAAGCTCTAGAAATTCATATCAAAGAACTTCTAGACCTTGGTGTAATAAGAAAAGTAGGCCACAATGAGGAAGTAGAAATAACTACACCAGTTATAGTGGCGTGGCATAATGGAAAATCCAGAATGGTTGGGGACTTTAGAGCTCTGAACACTTACACTGTCCCAGACAGATACCCAATACCAAAAATCCAAATTGCCCTTACTCAAATATCTCAAGCAGTGTATATAACCACTATGGATGCCCTTAAAGGATTCCATCAAAATGTGGTAACACCAAGAGCAAGAAAATACTTGAGAATTATTGTTCATTGTGGAGTGTATGAATACTTAAGGATGCCCTTTGGTATCAAAAATGCACCTTCACGCTTCCAAAGAATGATGAATGAAATCTTCCCAGAAGAACTCTCAGAGGGATGGTTAATCATTTACATTGATGACATTATTATCTGTTCAAAGACTTGGGAGGAGAACATGTACAGATTATCAAGAGTTTTGACAAAAATCCAATCAGTAAACATGAAAATCTCCTTGAAGAAATGTCATTTTAGATTTAAAGAACTTAAAGCACTAGGACATGTTGTATCTGGTTTGTCCCTTGGAATTGACAAAAACAAAGTTGCAGCAGTATTGTTAAAGCCCATGCCTCAGAATAAGAAGGAAATTCAGTCATTCTTAGGTTTTGAAGGATATTACAGGCAACACATTAAAGATTTTGCATCCATAGCAAGACCACTTTATAAGTTGTGTGACAAAGACACAGTGTTTGAGATGACTGTTGACAGAGTCAAAGCTTTTGAGTCTCTAAGAGAAGCATTGACCACTGCTCCACTCTTACTGATGCCAGACTTTAAATTGCCTTTCAAACTGTATATTGATGCATCAGGGGATGGACTGGGTGCTGCACTTCACCAAGTTCAGATCATAAATGATAAGCCTGTAGAAGGACCCATATGTTTCATATCCAGGCAAATCAAAACAACTGAAGCCAGATATGGAGAAAGTCAAATGGAATGTCTATGCCTTGTCTGGGCCTTGGAGAAATTGAACTACTTCTTAGAGGGATGTGTTTTTGAAGTAATAACAGATTGTACAGCTGTCAAATCACTTTTGAACATGAAAACACCCAACAGACACATGCTCAGATGGCAAATAGCCATACAAGAATACAGAGGAAATATGACTATTGTTCATAAGGATGGGAATATTCATAAGAATGCAGATGGACTAAGCAGATGGCCATTACCAAATAATATTGATAATCCTGCTTATGTGCCAGAAGAAGCTTCACCACAAATTCCAATAGAAGGAATAAGTGTTACAGACTTGAACACCACCTTCTTTGAAGAAGTCAGAAGCAGCTACACTCAAGATAAGAATTGTAGCATCTTATGCCAATTACTTAACAAAGACTGTAAAGACAACTCTCTAATACATGCCTTGGATGAAGTATGGAGGAAATATTATGATGAAGGAAGATTTCACCTACTGGATGGTATAATTTACCACAGAACCAAGCACACATGTGTCATGACAGTTGTAGACAGGTCATTAATCAATCTTGTACTAAAAGAATGCCATGATAGTCCCTTTTCAGGACATCTGTCTGAAGACAGAACAAGAGAGAAAGTGAAGACCTTCATATGGTGGCCAATGTGGCAGAAAGATGTTGCAGAGTATTGCAAAACCTGTGACAGATGCCAAAAGGCAAATAAATCCACTGGCAAAAGACTTGGAAATATGATAAAAATCCAAGAACCTAACAGACCTTGGGAAATTGTCCATATGGATTGGGTAACTGGCCTACCACCAGGAGGTGACAGGAGCTATAATGCTTGCCTAGTAATTGTGGACAGATTCAGTAAAACTCCAATCTTTTTACCATGTCACAAAGATGATACAGCCATGGATACAGCTCTTCTGATATGGAATAGAGTAGTGTCATGGACTGGGATATTTACAAATATCATCAGTGATAGAGATCCCAAATTAACTTCAGCACTATGGACAAATCTTCACCAATTATTTGGCACTAAACTATCTTTCTCTACAGCCTACCACCCACAAACTGATGGCCTGGCTGAAAGGATGATCCAAACCTTGGAGGACATGGTTAGAAGATTTTGTTCATATGGCCTTTAATTCAAAGATTGTGATGGATTTACCCATGATTGGTGTACTCTGTTGCCAGCACTGGAATTAGCATATAAAACATCAATCCATGCCAGTACCAATCAGACTCCTGCTATTCTAGAAAAAGGATGGAACCCCAAGTTACCCCAAGATTCCTTGAGGAAAGACTTAATTGAAATACATCCCACAGCTGCTAGCTTCAAAGGAATGCTAGACAAAGCTAGAAAGCATGCAGTGAGATGCATGGAGGACTCTTTTGCATATGCTAAAGATAAATGGGATAAATCACATGCAACTCCAGATTTCAAAGTGGGGGACCTAGTACTTGTATCCACCACTAACTTCAATAACATCAAAGGATGTAAAAAGTTGAAAGACTCCTTTGCAGGACCTTTTGTGATTAAGGCCCTCCATGGAGAAAATGCTGTTGAAGTAGAGTTATCTTAAGAACTTAGCAATAAGCACCCTACATTTCCAGTGAGCTTGATAAAGCCATATAAATCTAGTGATGCTGAGAAATTTCCCTTGAGGAATAAGATTCCCCAAGTTATACCTCCTATTGAGACATCTGGTGCTAATAAAATTACCAAAGTTCTTAAAGAAAGGAAATTAAGAACCAAGAAAGTAAGGGAATACCTTGTTAGGTACAGTGACCCAACTTGTGAAGATGAATGGTTAGAAGAAAAAGATATACCAGAAGCTACCAAACTCCTCAGAAGATTCAGACACACTAGAAACACCAATATTACAAAGTAATATTCTTTTTTTAGGGGGAGGGAATGTGAGCCTTAGAGGTAATTTCATATACCCAAAAGACCACAAATATAAAAAATAACATATTAATATAAATAAAATTAATTTATTTATATTATTAAAATAAAAATCAAAATATAAATATAAAATTATATTAAAAATAAAAAATCAATTACAATTTAAAAATAAAAATACATTAAATTTTATAAGTATAAAATTACATTTATACTTGAAAAAATTAGGTAAAAATGAAATTTTAACAAAACTGTGAAAAAATAAATAAATTTGGAAAAAAGTTAAATAAAAATTATTATAACTTTTTTTCCTATAAATAAATACATAAAAATTATTTCACCATTGGATTCCTCATAAAAAATCAGATGGGGTCACCTCTGAGTGAAATTCTTGTAACTCAACTCTAAATAAGCTTAAATTAAGTTTTTAGTATTTTCAATACAAAAGTTGAAAATCCTCAAAACCTTAATTTAATTCACACCACATGTGGTGTTAACCATCAATTTTTGTGTTAAAATTGAGGTGTTGTGTTTAGTTTAGAAGTTATGAGGAATTGAAGTATTTTCAATTGAATTCAATTGAAATGTCAAAATGTGCGCGTGTATTACATAAGTGAACTTTGATTTACATATGAGGTGTCAATTATTACTGTATTGTACTGTACAATTGAATTGAATTACATATGTAAATTATAAGTATAATACATGATGAGGAATTAAAGGAAAAATAAATTGGAAAGATTAAATTTGGGGGGGAAAAGGAACTCCAGCTCTAAGGGGGAGCTAGACCCCCAAAATCCTTGCTGACAGGCGTGGGATGTCAAAATTCACGCAAAAGTTCATCACTTTTGGCCTGGAATTGAGTTACAGGGTCTGTGGACTCAATTGATGATGAAGTTTTGATACCAACTGGGGTAGTTTTAGCTGTTGCCAAGAGGGTAAAACTACCCTTAAGATAAAACAATCATAATAAAAACAGTTTTAACTGGTTTCTACGCCTCTGACACACACTCTGACGTGTTTTGAAGGCTCTAGGCCTGGTATTGCTATAGTAATGGCTGATTTAAGGGTCTAAAATGGCTAAAAATGGCTAAAAATGGCTTAAACCAGCCCTTTTTTGGTCTAAACCAGGGTTCAATGATGCCATAATTGGCTTTTCTGTTGTCAGACTGTTTTTAACGACTGACAAGAGTAAATTTTACTTTTGGAGTAAGAGAATTTATGGCTATAAAAGAATGTCTTCTTTGCCCCACTTTTCTCTTCATGTTAGAATCTTTTCCTTTTATTAATTAGTTTAAACACTGTTAAACCAATCAATCAAAGATTCCAACCACCACTTTTAGATCATTTTAATCCTTTTAACCACGTGAAAAAATCATTATAATCATTGTTTGTAACTCTTATAATCATTTTTACCCCTGAACCACCCCAAAAGTGAATTAAAGCATCTTTCATCACTGTTAACTTTGTCACTTTGTTTCCAAATTCACTCTGGTCACTTTTGGGCGTGTTTTCTCTTTAATATTCTTTTTAAAGACTTTGTTCTTTAATTAATTGCTTGCAGTTCTTTGCTCAATTAATTCCAATTGAAATTGCTCTTGAAGAAATTTCTTTTGTAGCCTTAAAATATCTCTTGTAGAGTATTTTTTGGATAAATTTTTATTGTTGGTAAAACAATAAATTTTTATAATATTATTGTTTTATACTAATAAAGTTATAAACAATAAATTTGGCGTGTTTTCTCTTAAAAATAATATTTCATACTATTTTTAACTGAATTTTACCTTATACAAATTTTGAGGACAGGCAAAGTACTTGATTTTTAATCAAAGTTTCATATCCACACCTTACATTCTTCTTCATATATAATAAAGTGTCCATAATCAAAACCAACAGCTTTATAAAGATTGAGATGAGGCCAATCTAGTAATAAAGTCCAATCAATCTTCAAATTTTTCAAGATCAGAAAATTATTGTTAAGCATGCAAGATGGATCAGAGACCTTAAAAATTCTATTAATAATACCAATTCATTGTGAGTTTTCCCTCAGAAAACATATCACACTGTTGCTGAAATTTTTGGTTTTAGTTGAATATATATTGTTGTGAATATTAATGTTTGAAACTGGAAAGTACCAAGGTGAAAAAAGTCTTGCATTGGGATGACTTGTGGATTGTATGGTAGTGTCTAAGCTTATCCATGCAACTATTTCCCTTATTAATTGGAAATTCTTTAAGTATTCAACCAGGGAATCATAAATTTGTAGGTCATAGAAGAGCAGTTTATTATGTTTTTGTTGATTGAATGGGGCCAGAGGCTGTGATTCTAAACTTTTCTTATTTCACATGGGACTGATGGGGATTAAAGGAGAGTGGAAAGGTTCAAACATTGTCAGATATTTTGAAGTAACGTTTTATCTATATCATCTATTCAGAGCTACAAGAAGTTAGTCATATTTAGTTGCAGTGTAGAACCAATGTGAATATATTTTTCTTATCAATTAAAATACATCTTTTGTTATTTTCTGGCATCTTTGCAAATACTCCAATCAAGCACTCATACCCCCATGTTGCTGTGGCTTGTGCTGGTCCCACATGTTTGAAGAGTTATGGAATATGATCAGAAAAATGATAATTTGGTTTACTTTTCTGTTTTGGGAGCAGGTGTTGATAGGAAAGGAAAAATATTTTCCAATTTTCAGCAAATGCAGTCACATCATCCATTGAAACAGTCCCATTTGTTGCAGTGTTGATATCACAAATCAAATGGAATTTATTATTTGTTAGTTTATTTTAAGTGTATTTTTATTTATCCATTTTCTTTGTTTATTGGGGGAATTTTGTTCATCTAATGAGATCTGTTGACTGAGAATTACAAATAGAATATATACCATGTGTAAGAGAGGCCATTCAGCGGCTTTTAAACTACCATGAGAGGGGAAACTATTTTGCAAGGAGCTCTTGTTCTGCATTTCTTCTCAGGGAGAAGGTTCTTCTCAATGTGATTTGATCAAGAGAGCTTTTGGAGGTCATGGAATCTGAGTCTGAACTGTTGGTGTAATTGGATTTCCTGCAGGAACTGATGTATATTTTTATTTGGATTCCAGAATGCACAATTTGAAAGTTGCATTATCATTCAAAATTCCAAGTAGTAAATTATGCATTATGTCAAGATTAACAATTACAGTTGAATCTCAATATGGAAGCTCTTCCAAAATTTTAATATTTCACTCCATACTTGGGGAAAATTGCTTGTTGTTGTTTTGGGGTTTCCCACAGCTATTTCACAATAATTGATTTATGATTTTGGTAGGAGAATGTGTAGTGAAATTGGGGACTAATTTATTCAATTTGAGCCTTGTTGATAGAGCAAAAATCACAAAAGTGGTTGCCTGAATGGGAAATAAATCCAGTAAGCTTGTGCATGGAAATCACATCTGCAATGGCCACACGGATAAAGGATCCTGAAGGACCTGTTGAGGTGGGTGAAAATGGTAACCTTGCCACAGTTCTTTGAGCCCCTTAATGAATGGCATTAAAAGGTAATCCAATTGAAGGGCAGTTGGCTCCTTTGGTCCAGGTATGATTCCTGCATCATAGACATTCTCCAGCTTCAATCCTTCATCTGGGGGAAGATTAAGACAAATTAAAATGATAGGTCCTATGCTGACCAAGCAGCTTGAATTTCCATGTGCATTAAACCAATCCACATAAAATTAGAAGGCCAATGCAACATAAATGTAAATGAATGGAGGTCATTGATATTTCTGGTGCTAATGAAGCATCTTCAGACCAATCCATCCCAGATGTCACATTTGGGGCAACCTTCAGATTTTTGGGATTGTTGATGTTGATACAGAATTTCCATAATGCCAGCCTGCTTGGGAAATCTAGCAAGAAAATTTTTGAATGGTTGATAAATGAAATGTTTTGTTGGTATTAATGTTTGCTTGATTCTGGTTGTTTTTTGGGTATGGGGTTAAAATAAATTGATGAATTTGCCTAATTATTGTTTGCAAGGGGGATCATAATTATTTGGTTCATTATAGAATTGACAATGGGGTTGGTCAGTTCTTACAGATTCAGTAATGCCATTAAGAAAGAAACATTGAGAAAAAATATATAGTTTTCAATCTGTAGCTCTAATTGGAGATGTTCAGATATGGCAGTGAGATCTTGAGGTATATGGAATGCTGGAGTGTGGTGAGAACCTGAGCTTGAGATACTTGACTTGATAAGAAGGTTCAGGGTGGGTTTGAGAACGTGTGAATCCCTGCAGGGTATATTATACCCTAAAGATGGAATGGCAGATATCATCATTCCAAGGTCTTGAGGAGTGAGGTTTTGAATCCAGCTGTATAGTTTTGGAGAAGTTGAATTGAGCCCTGGTGGACTGGAGAATGTGCTTTGGATGAATTGAGAATAATCATTTAGGAAAATTTCATTCAATAAAATTTACAAGAACTCAGATCCTGATGCTGAAGTTGAGATTTTTGGAATATCTTTGGGTTCAATAGAAGATTTGAGCTTTTTATTGTGGTTTTTATATTGGAAAGGTATGAAGGAAAATCCCTGCCTATCACACTCAGGGGAATAGTATGTTTGAGTTGAGAATTGTTGACACATGCATATACACATTAAGGAATAGCAGTGTGGTATTACATACCTTTTTTTTCACCAGGATAAAGCTAATAGTACCCAATAACAGCAGTACATTCAACCCACAGGCAGACTTAAAGTAAAAGTTTACACCAAAAGGTAAGTTTTACAGCAAGAAGCTGGAGTTAATTCACAAAACCATGGCACAGTCACCAAAGGGAAGTGTATGTGTTTAAATAAATTATTCAATTTCATTATTCATATGTAGAAAATCAACTTACATATAGCAAACTAGTTACAACAAATAAGGTACCACCCTTTAAATTACACAGCCCGCCAAGCTTTAAACCCCTCTATAGCCATAGACTCACGCAGCAAGAGAATGACACCTGCATGAATTACATAACCACCTTGCATTCAGCATAGAAAAGTCATGTGATGCAAAGCTCAACTTAATGGATTTCCTGAAAGTCATTTACAGCACAAGCCACAAGCATAACCCCCTTTTATATCCACCGTAACCCAACTTGAAACCTTTAAAAGCAGCAAAATTCTTTACACCACTTATATAACCTCATGCAAGTCAAAACTGGTTACAACAGGCTGCATGAAGTACACACTCTTATTCAATTCACAACCACATGAATATGCACAGCATGTGTCAAATCAAAAAAATCACATAATCTCATAAACAACAGTAAATTCATCAGTGCAAGGAATTATCACCTGAGCTCATTTTGAAGCTCAAAAAGAAGAAACACAGCCATGAAACATTACATAAATTACACAGCCACTTCTACCAAGCCTAAAATATGACATATGCAAAGTAAATAAAAGTTAATCATGTGATACTGAAACCACCAACAGCCTATCATGTGACAGGAAAAAGGCTGTGCACAAGAAAAATCCACAGCCAAAATTAAATCACCTCATGAATGCAAAGAAAATCCATGAATATAATGTCATAATCAGCTCACCAAAAGATAATCATTTGATGAATGGAAGCTGTACAGAGAAAATATTCTCATCAAACCTTAAATCACCTGACCCATGCAAGAAAATTCCTCACCAAAAACAAGGTCATATGATTGAATCAATAGGAATTAAAGTGGAAAAAGACAGATCACATGGAGGCCCCTGGGCTCTCAAAAGCTATAAATAGAGGGTCTCTCTCCCCCCATGCACATTATATCCCCTTCACAGTAGAAGCATAGGAATAATTCATCCCTCACCTGTGAGGTAGTCCAGTACATTATGGTAAATTGACTTTCCCAGTAGCTAAGCTAAGTGGAAGCATAGTGTTGAAGATTACCCAGTAGCTAAGCTCAGTGGAATCTTATTAATAAAAAAAGAAAATTATCCAGTACCCAATATTAGGGGTACTACTCTATTAAAGTATTTCACCTAGTAAGATTAACACTTTTTAAAAAGATGGAAACTTAACTTACCCCTTTTAAAATCAAATATCAAATGATCTTACCTCTTAATCTTAAAAAATACAATTTCATCTCATTATTAACAACTCTTAAAGAAATAACAAACCTTTGAAAGGAATTTTAATCTATTATAACTTTACCTTAAAAAAACTACCTTTATCAACACTCATCCAATTTTCCAGAACACCTTAAATAGCTCATCTTACACAATTTATCACCAAGAAGAAACCACTCACCCCGATTTTGCTAAAAAATAAAAATTATAAAGACAAGTATTTCATGAAAATCTCAAAATTAACTAAATTACTGACATTGAATTTCTTATTATATATTTAATTGGTCTGATCTGAGTCTGATGAATTTCTTTCTTCTGAAGCTGTAAGGCCACTTATTATTTTCATTTTGGTTTGTGAGCTTCAAGGAAGATTTTGTTCAGTATTTTAGGAAGGGCAGGCAATTTACCCTTTTCACCCTTGCTTACAGGAGTTATTAGCAATTCAAAACTAGTAACCTATGATTTACCCCTCCAGATACTGCCTCATTTTAATCCCACACAAGAGGAGTTCCCAAAGAAGGGGGTGGATATTGTTGTGGGAGTAATAAATATGGTTGATGTGCAATTGTTTAGGAGAGTGATTGATTGGGAAAAAACTGGCATTATTATTTATGAAGGGGGATATTAATTGGGCCAGTGTAAGATTTTATCCCATTTGGAAATGTGGCTGAGCTTCAAAAGATAAAGCATATCATGTCACATGTGGATGGGGGGAACTGGTTAGGAGTCTATTTGGGTGAAATTCCTTGCCGTTAAATGCTTGTACAACATATTCTCTTTTATTCAAACATGGAGATAAAGTGGATTTGGCCAGTGAGATAGGCTCCATTAGTGATTTTCCACCATTGAATTGAGGGGAGTAACATTTAAACCATGTATGCTGGCATGCCATTGTACATGATTTAAACCTTTTTCCAGACATAAGTATATAATTTTATTACATAATTATTTGGAGTGGAGCTAAGGTCTTGGTATTTATTTTGAATGCTTGGGGGCTTTCAATTGCTTAGAATTTCTTGCCTTCATTGAAAGGTGATGTATATTTTGTGGGTAAATCCTTCATAATTATACTATTATATGAATATAGAATGCCTGTGAGTTTTTATGTTTCCAATGGAGATTTGGATATTCCACAAAATTTGACAATAGGGTGGGCACATGAAAGTGTTTTGGGGATTCTAATTGAATCTAATTACCTATGTACAATGGGTCCCCTTTGTGATAAAGGAAATATCACATTATATGCTGGTGGGCCATGCAGTGTAGTTTCCAACAAAAGCAGAGGAGCTAAACATTGGGTTGTGTGAATTCTACTAGAAATAGTCCTATCAGACTTCCCTGAGAGAAGTTTTTCCCACTATTCATTGAATTTATCTGCTATAAATTTTAAAACTTTCATATGAGATCACTCTATTTTGTCATGTTCAAAATATTACTGTAGTATTTTGCACCTTATGTCATCTTCCAACCTACATAAATGCCATTCAGGATCTGTTCATGAATTTTATAGTGAATCTAGCATAGAATATGTTCAAAAAAAGTCACCAATGAGTCCCAAAATTCCACTCACAACCCCTATTGCCTCCTCAAAGAATGTATTAGGTTCCAACATTGATGTGAGCAATGAAATAGCTTGAAATTTGACCACTTAGTCAATACAAAATCTTTCTGTCACTCCAATTCCCCAAATACCAAAAATACACAAATGCATGCATGTGAGGGACCAGGAAGCACACTGGAAATTTCATCAAAGGTCAATCCAAAATCCAAATTTTCATGTGGCTTCCTCCTGAATCCTGGTGGGAATCCTGTTGTAAGATGTGTCTATGAAACTTGTTGATAATATTACTATTAATCAACAGTACTATGACTGTTCTTATGAAATATAATAATAAAGATTACTATAACCACAATTGATTAATTACTTAATTATTTCTTTTACTTGCTATACCCTACTAGTGACCTTAACAGTAAGAAGTAATTGCCTACAAGAAGCAATTACAAGAAGAATTTAATAGTAAATCTTCATTATTCAAATAATAAAATTATTTTAATATATAATGATCTTTTATAAGAACAATTAGAAAATAACCCATGAAGAAAACTATTACCAGAGAAAAAATTTAAAAATTAAATCAAAACAATCACCAATACTCCAAAGAACTTATTTAAAGATAAGAGTACAGAAATTTGACAGATAATTGTGGATCTAAAGGATTAAAATTGATTTATAGCACGATTACAACAATATATAGTTTATTTATATGATCTCACGTATTTCTGATTGATTCTGAAATAATAAAAACACTTAAGAAATAGCTTTAACTAATACTTACTTGTTGGTAATAAAGGTGTAATGGAATAATGTGATGATTTGGAAAAAAACAGCAAGAGGAGGCCTCTTTTGAGTCTAAGACAGCTCACAGAGGCATGCCATGGAGAAAACTGAAACACCAGTGGGTTAGAAAACAATAATAATTTTTGGAGTATGGATTGCATCATTTGTTGTCACATAAGATTATCATAATTACTTAATTGAAGCTTTTACGTGACTACCAACCCATTTATGGTTAAGAATAGAAGGAGTAACAACTGTAAGTCTTCTTTTATTCTGAAATAACCATTGATTTCTAAAAGTTATCAATGTTATTGGAAATTTAATTGCAGAGTGTATTTTCTGTGAATTTTCAAAGATTCAGTATTTCACGTGGAATCATTAAAACTGGACTGTAAGTAAAAACTTTTAATTTTAACCATAAAGGTATAGTTATTTTTGGTTTTATATGGATTATATGGTTCTTGATTGGTCCTGAAAGTTTCAGAAAGATTCATTAAGGATTGTATTTTTAATGAAGTTTTGAGGTTTTTACCTTGTTTCTACATAGAATTGCAAATAGCAGTATATGGCTGGTTGGTATGAGGTAAATCAATGGATACTACTCCAAAAATGGTTTTAATTACTCTTTTGGGGCTTATAAATGGAAATTAACTAAGAATTGACATGTTTACAGGAGTCTAAGTTGTTTGTCACCTCCTTGGCATGTCAAAATAGAAGGTTATTTGCTATTTTCTTATAATTTACTGTAGTTGCAACATGGTAGCCAAGTTCCCAAAAGGTTTTAGTTTAATAGTTGGGCCTAAATCAGCCCTGTATCCAAGCTTTAGATCTGTCCATGCCTCAGAGGCCTCAGAAGCTGGGTACCCTGGCTCTCTTTGATGTCTTTTGTCCCCCTTGACTATTTTTTACATCAAAATAGAAATTCAGGCTTCAAGTGAGATATCCACTATGGGTGTAACAAAATTGCATGTACGAATACCATAATATTAAGTGCCTCAAACATGCATAACACTATTATTAGTGTATATGTAACATGGGATTTCTCACATTCCCATTATTTTGGTGTGAAATTGAGAAAAACAAACCTTTTCACAGATCTTCTATATGGTATTGAAGTATTTTCAATATTACCACCTCAAAGAGTTGATTTGAGCTTATTCACTCTATGGAGCTACCCTAGGTGAGAGTTTGTGTAGAATCCAAATCTGGCCTTAAATCCATGGATTTACCTACTCAATGAAAAGTTATTCATCTTTTCTGAAATCAAAATTATGAATTTTTAATATATGCATTACTTATGGGTTATGCATAGTTCAGAATTTATTTTGAAGATAGTTGTGGCCTATTTGGGTATGTAAAATATCCCTCCAGGCTCACATCTGTCCAACCTCTTCACATCACTCAGATCAAGTAATTTAAAGCACATTTATAGACATACTCAGGCTTGTGGCCTTTCTTCATGTCTAAATCTTTTCAAGAGTTTATCTGAGTCAGGTATTTCTGATTCTGCCAGCTATTCATCTTCATGTATTGGATCTCTATATCTGAAAAGATATTCTCTTTGATTTTTCCCCCTAAGTCTCCTCTTCATGACTTTCTTTATCTTTTTGTCTTCATTGTGTTCCACTGGTGGTACAGTTAAAGGAGTTGGGTTCCTTAAAGGGAAAAATTCTTTATCAGCTTGCTGATAAGCTTTATAAACCTGACTGGAAAAGTGGGGTGTTTATTTTCCAATTCACCACTAAATTCCACTTGGACTGCATTGGTTCCATGTAAGGCCACAATACCAAGAGGTCCTACATAAGAATCTTTAAGTTTCTTTGGGCCTTTGATATTATTAAAACTCAAGGTTGAAACTAGAACTGAGTCCCCTAATTTGAAGTCTGTTACTTTGTGACTCTTGTCCCACTTCTGTTTTTTGTAGTCAAACACATCATTCATACTCTGTTTTGCATGATATTTCACTTTATCAAGCATTATCTTGAAGTTTGAAGCTGTAGGATTAATGTCAATCAAGTCTTTCCTCAGTGTGTCTTCTGGGAGTCTTTGATTCCATCCTTTTTCTAACATAGCAGGAGTTTGACCTGTGGAAGAATGGACTGATTTCTTATATGCCAATTCTAATGCAGGTATTGGAGTGCACCAGTCATGGGTAAAGCCGTCTGAGTCTTTGAATTCTAAACCACAAGCACAAGATCTCCCTATCATGTCTTCTAAAGTTTGAATCATTCTCTCTGGTAGCCCATCTTCTTGAGGGTGATATTCCGTGGAAAATGATAACTTATTACCAAACAATCTATGAAGATTGGTCCAAAGTGTAGATGTGAACCTGGGATCTCTGTTACTTATGATATTGTTGAATAATCCTGTATGAGAAATAACTCTACTCTATAGAAGAAGAGCTGTATCCATAGCTGTGTCATCTTTATGACATGGTAAGAATATGGGAGTCTTGCTATATCTGTCTACAATGACTAAACAAGAATTGTCAGCCTGTGACTCAAAACCAGAGCACAAACATGACAGCCAAAATACCATAAACCAATGGTATAGCCAAGATACCACCAAAACATGGATCTGAGCCAAATTAGCTCAAAAGGTATCAAAATAAAGAGGAAACTCACCCCTTTCCAAATATACAAGTCCCATCATCATAGGACAAAGAATAACGAAGTTATTGCTGAGCATAAACCTTAATTTTCACCTCTCACCTGAAATACAGAGTAAGATGCTTAACCCAACCAAATGGGTATGCCAAATGAAGCTCTAAGTCAGGGATATCCAATGGTACCAGCCAAACTGAGCTAGCACCAGTATTACAGAAGTTATGGTCAAATTCAGGCCAAATAAGGGTGAACAAAACATTCACCTCTCATCTAACTTCTAAAGTTTCAGTGTGAGATACCTAAAGTGGGGTCTATTGGAAAGAGAACAATTAGGGCTATCTGATGGTGTCATCCATTTCCTCATATCTCAACTAGAACAAAAGTTATGGGGCAAATAAGCCCAATACAGCTTTCGCGCAAAACATGCATATGTACAAAAAATCTTGTACATGGGATAACTTTGTCATAGCTAATGATAGCCATATCAAATAAGGTGCCATTGTGTAGAAAACATACAGGGCTACACACTGAAACCATTCTGACGTTGATATCTCAAAAACTGACAAAGGTATGGCTGTTTTAAGTTCAAAATCCCACAGTTTGTCCAATACAGTCTTACCATGGGATAATATCCAATAACCATGATTATGAGGTGTCAAACAGACAAAGAAGCAGGTTTATACTTAAATACCTCATAAGTAAGTCAATACTGGGGTCCCATACAGTTTCTGTACAGCATTCAACGTGTCATACACGTCAGAAGAGGGCTATGTGGTCCTCAGATGGAAATTTTCACCCTGTATTGGTGAAAACTGCCCAGATGTGGTTTCAAAACCACATCTGAGCCCAATACAGGCTATGCAGGTTCTTGCAAACCACAAGCCTGTCTCAGAGAGTGAAAAAATCTTCACTTCCTCTACGTGGAAAGGTCTAACAGCCCTTCCACCCCATTTCAGGATAAAAAGGAGGCTTTTCACAGCCAGAAATGCTTTCCTCATCCTGCTCTTGAATACCCTACATAGTAAACTGTCAAAAACAGTTTTAGTCTTGGGTAATAAACAGGTATAATTATAATATTAATTATTGTAGCCTTTATTATTGTAACCCAACAGGTAAAGCTGCACCCAGGGCTTTCAACAGTGCTTACCACCATTATATTTCATATAGTAAAGCCCTTTTATTCTTAAATTAAAACATATTTAACTCTTATTACTCTTTTTGAATCCTTTTTTACCCTGTTACAGTCATAGTTAAAAGTTGTAAATACATTGTACTACTTTTATCATAGACTCAGCCTGACAAGAATTATAACTCATGTCACTGCTTGGAGGAATTGCTGTGACCCAATCAATGTGAAAAACTTCCCAAGGGGATTTTGGTTCTTGAATTCACATGATCAGTCCAAATTTCTTGCCTGTACTCATGTTTGCTGTTTGGCATCTATCACAGGTGTGGCAATATTCAATGGTTTATTTTCTCCACAATGGCCACCATGCGCAGTTCATCACTTTTTCAAGTGTTCTGTCTTCTGAAAGGTTTCGAGAGTAGATGCTATCATGGCATTCATGAAGAATGATATTGATAAGAAATCTGCTACAAAATGTAATTACACAAGAATGTTTGGTTCTGTGTTAAATTATCCCATCAAACAACTGAAATCTTCCTTCAGAATAGGAATTCTTCCAAATTTAATCCAGTCAATTGACTAAAGATGTATCTTTGCAGTATTTATCTAATAAGGAAGTAAAGATATGGCAATTCTTGTCTTGCTTATAAGATTCTCTGACTTCTTCAAAGAATTCAGTCCCAATATAAGTTATGTTAATTCCTTCAATTGGAATCTGTGGTTCTGCTTCCAAAGGCACATAAGCTGGGTTATCAGGAGTATTGGCTAATGCCCACCTGCTAAGTCCATCAGAATTCTTGTGAATGCTTCCTGCTTTATGAACTAAATCCATGTTTCCTCTATATTCTTGAATGGCTATTTGCCATCTCAACATATGTCTGTTGGGAGTTTTCATGTTAAGAAGTGATTTAACAGAATTACAGTCAGTTATCACTTCAATAGCACTGCCATAAAGATAATAGTGTAATTTCTCAAGTGCCCATACCAAACATAAGCACTAAATTTGGCTTGCACCATATCTGGCTTCTGTTGGTTTGATTTGTCTTGAGATATAACAAACTGGTCCTTCTGTAGGTTTGTCATCAATAATTTGGACTTGATGTAGGGCTTCCCCTAATACATCTCCACATGCATCAATGTACAATTTAAAGGGTGTATTCCAGTCAGGCATGAGGAGTAAAGGTGCTTCTGTAAGAGCTCTCCTTATCTTCTCATAAGCTCCAGTTCTTTCCTGTGTGATCTCAAATACTGTCTGTTGATCAAATATTCTATAAAAAGTATTTTAGGTGTTACCTGTAATAACTGGCAAAGCCAAGAAAAGACATCATTTCTTTCTTATTCTGGGGTATTGGCTTAAGTAACACTGCTTCCACGTTGTTTTTGTCAATTCCCAAGCTTCAACCAGAAAAAATATGTCCCAAATGTTTAAGTTCTTCAAAGGCAAAATTACATTTCTTGAGTGAAATCTTCATATTTACTCCTGTAACTTTGTCAAGTACTCTTGCAAGTGTTTCAAGGTGCGAAGACCATGAATCAGAACATATGATGATATCCTCAATATAAATGATAAGCCATCCTTCAGATAATTCTGTGGGGAAGATGGTATTAATCATTCTTTGATAATAAGATGGTGCATTTTTAATACCAACTGGCATTCTAAGATACTCATAAATACCACAGTGAATGATAATTCTAAGTAATTTCCTAGTTTTGGTCATCAAAACATTCTGTTGAAAGCCTTTTAATGCATCCATTGATGGTATATATTTGGCTTTAGACAGTTGGGTCAAGGTTTCTTTAATTCTAGGAATTGGATACCTATCTGAAACTATGTAGGTATTCAAAGATCTAATATTTCCAGCCATCCTTGATTTATCATTATGCTGAGCAATAATAACAGGTGTTGTCACTTCAACCTCTTCATTATGGCCTACTTTCCTTAGTACACCAAGGTTTTCCAAGGTTTTTCTAGCTCTGTAAATGGCTGTATAAGCTGGTCTTCTAAGTACTGGAGGGTATGGTCTGTCAATATTAAGAGTAATATCAACTTCATGCCCTATAATAGCGCCTAATGGTTCATTATCAGAAGCAAAGACATTCTTATATGTGTATAACACATCAAAAAGATCATGCCTCATTTTTGGTGATAATGATGGATTGATTTGTGCTTCAACAAGTTGATTAGCCACAAATTCCTCCTTATAAATATATTTAACAGAAGATATCACAGATATTTGTTTTGGCATATTGGAAAAAGAAAATGTTTGTCTTTTATTTTCTCCAATTGTGAAATATCTGTCTTTATGGTTATTGATGTCAATACAATAAATATTCAAGTAATAATTTCCAAGAATAATGTCCTGAGATGTGCAATTGTCCGTTGCTACCATCTCAGTTTTCCTTCTTACACTTCCTTCTGGATGTGGAAATACAAGATTAGTGTCCAATATGCCCAAAAGGTACATATTATTACTGGAACTACTACGTTGTACACCCTCTATTGGTAATTGATGGCTTTTCCATTCACGGAGTATGGAATGAAGATAATCTTTTCCTACACAAGTACAAAATGCCCCTGTATCAAGATTTAATTTGGCTTCAATATTATTCATCAGGATTGATGTGATACAAGATGCTCCAGCAGTGTATCCTTTACCTCTAGCAGGTTTGGCCTTGAACATTCTGGAATCCTGGATATTGATCAGGTTATGACAATCCTCACCGAACTTTGGCAAGTGTGTATGGACTTCTATGACCTTAAAGAAAGCTTCAATGTTTTCAATGGGATAGGCCTCTACTGGTGCATCCTCAGAGACTTCAGAATCTAGGTCAGATTCTTCTTTCTCCTCAGTGCACTTAACTTCTTCAATGACTTGAGCTTCATTAATCTTTGTCTTTTTGGTGCAAGTGTTGGCCAAATGTGAAGTGCTTCCACATTTATGACAATTCAAGACAGGTCTTTCAGGCCTGTTATCCTCTCTGGAAGGTTTAGAGACGATTTTGGATTGCATAGGGACTCTATTCCAGGTTTTATCAATCCTTGCTCTAGTGATGATACATTCCATGGCATTTATGTAATCTTATTTTGAACAGGGTGCTACACATCTTCACTTGATAGCATGTTCTAGTTTTCCTCCAAATTTTATTAATAATTTCATATGAATCATAGAGTCAGACATATCTGGTTGTAATGAAGATAGTCTGTCTTTCTGTTTGAGTAACCAAGTAAGTGGTTTATCCTTTTCTGAGTTAAAAATGGCACTTTCAAAAGCATTTTCCATTTTAAAGCTACAAGAATTGTTAGCCCATTTAGTGATTATTTCACATTTCCACCAAGGCCAATGATGTTTACCATGATCTAGTCTCGTTTTGTAATACCATTTCCTTGCAGTTCTGGTAAACAAAGAGTGTAGCTTGCCTACTATGATTTCATCAGGTATGTGAAAATCTTCTTGCAACATGTCAATGGCTATTATTAACTCAATATTATTTTAATCTCCTTCACCAGAGAATGTTTTCCATTCTTCCAGTTTGGGAATATCTTTTGCACATACATATTTTCTCCTCAAAATGGGGTCAAACTTCCTTTAACAGAAGGTTTTTTTAAGTCAAAGGTGTAGAATGCCTTGGAATATGTGGCTTGTAATTCTTATGAATTTGTTCCACATTTGCAATGATTTCTTTGTTCAACTTCTGCCTTTCACTTTCACTTTTTGCCCTATGTGTGGCAAACTGATTGGTATTATTAATTATTTCCAAAACATGATCTTTTGGAATTCTAAGTTTATTATTAATGTTTAAAATGGAAGGATCTTCCATTTAATCAGTTTGGACTTGACATTTACTTTCAATTCTGTCACATGTATTGGCAATTGAATCAAGTCTGACATTTTTCAACTTATACCACTCAGTATACCTTTTGCCATTTCTTTTCAATTCACTTATGTCTGATGTTATTTTATTTAACTTTGCATCAAATTTGCCAGGTTCTACATCAATACTAGATTTAAAAAATTGTATTTCATCTATTATTTGCGTGGAAAAGTCCCGTTCATGATTTCCTGCTATTTGGCTGTGAATTCCATAAGAGTCCTGGCCAAATAGAAGACACTGTCCACGGCTGAAGGCTCCAATTTGGGGATCCTGAAACCTTGTGGGTAAGGTCTGTGCCAATTTTCTTTGCCTTTTCCCTTTCCCTGATGGTTCTTGGGACCTTTCTTCTTCTGAGGTCCTTTGGGCTTCTCTTTGGATGCTTCTGGAGCTGGTTTGGAGCTGGTAGACGTCACTGGGCCTTCTTCCAAAGCTGGTGTCATTTCCAATTCCTTCTTCTGGTGCACAGATAAAAGAATTTGGTTCTTGAACCAGTTCTTGATCTTTTTGAACTTGTCTTTGAAAGACAATGGGCTCCACTCTCCTGAGTGTTTTATGGTCTTCTCCTGACCCAGAAAGCTCTCGATGTGTAAGTAGGAGTTCATGGCCCCCTTCCAAAGGCTTGTGCATATTTCCCACCCCTCTTCTTTTGCTTCTCTGAACCAATTTTTTTATTGGGACTGATATATTTCCATGGCTGCCACTTGGAAGTGGTTCAGCCCTTAAAATATTACCTTCAATTAGTTCAGGCTCAGAGTTCACATCAAACTTTGTTGGTACAGACCATGGGGAATGGGGGGAAGCTCTGGCATCCTCCAGATGTGTATTTCTTGAGGAAGACTTGGCAGACCTTGTTCTGGTCTTATGTCTTCCTTGTCCAGGTCCATCTGGTTGGACTGAATAGCTCCTTCCATTTCTGGTATGCACCATTTTCACGTTGATTCAAGAGAAAAGAAGAATTGAAAACACCAAACACACACCTTTTGGTGGTTGTTTGGCTTGTTCTGTCTTAAATAAAGTGCCTCTGTTGGCAATTTTCACTTCAATACTGTCTTCAGATTTGGCTTCTGAAGATTCTGGACTGGTGATGTATCTTTTACTGAGTCTGTTACCAGCTGCACAGTATTTGATTAAAGACACTAGAGAAAAATTATTTTTTATACTTTTAAAATATTTTACTTAGATTTTTTATAAGTTTTGATTTTTTAATATTTAAAAAAATTATTCTTTTTGAAGAAATGAAACTAATTTTTAAGATTTTTAATCAAAATTAATTCAGAGTAACTCAATGAATAATTTTATAAGCTTTTGGATGTGAAAAAGCCACATGTAAAAACAGTATAAAATTCAACCAAATTCCTCAATGAAAAAGATTTTAAGACAATTTCACAAATGAAAATTATTTTAACTTCAAATTGAAAGAAATAATTAATTAAATTAATATGGTTTAAAGCTTAAAAATATATTAATCAAGGGTACAACGTTCAAAAAACACAGCCAGGCCCCCAAATGTAAGATTTGTCTATGAAACGTCTTGATAATATTACTATTAATGAACAGTACTATGACTGTTATTATGAAATATAAAAAATATTATAACCACATTTAAATAATTAATTGCTTAATTATTACTTTTACTTATTATACACTACTACTGATTATAACAGTAAGCAGTAATTGTTTACAAGAATCAATTACAAGAAGAATTTAATAATCAAAACTTTATTGAAAGAATGAAATTATTTTAATATAGAATTATCTTTTACAAGTATGATTATAAATATAACGCTTGAAGAAAACTGTTACTAGAGAAAAACTTTAACAACTACGGTAAAAAGACTCCCTAATATTCAAAAGAACTTATGAAAGATAATAGTAGAGAAATTTGAGGGATAATTGTGGATTTAATGGATCCCAATTAACTTATAGCAAGATTACAGCAAGATATAGTTGATTTCTATGATTTAAAGCCTTTATGATTGATTCTGAAAGAATAAAACACTTAAGAAAAGTTTTGACTAATACCTACTTGTTGGTAATAAAGGTATAACTGAATAATGTGATGATTTGGAAAAAAAATCAAGAGGAAGCCTCTTTTAAGTCTGAGACAGCTCACAGAGGCATGCCATGGACCAAACTGAAGAACAAGTGAGTGAGATAGCAATAACTGTTTTTGGATTTTGATTGCATCATCTGTTGTCATGTAAGATTATCATATTCACTTAATTTAAGCTCTTACATGACTACCAACCCATTTATGGTTAGGAATAAAAGGGGTAACAACTGTAAATATTCTTTTATTCCAAAATCATCATTTATTTCTCAAATTCATCAATGTTATTGGAAATTTCATCACAGAGTGTATTTTATGTGAATTTTTAAAGATTCAGTATTTCATGTGGAATCATTAAAAATGGACTGTGAGTAAAGCTTTTGATTTCACTTATAAACGTATGATTTTTTTGATCTTTGCATGAATTATAAAGTTTCCAGCTGGTCCTGAAAGTTTCAGAAATATTAATCAAGAATTGTATTTTCAATGAATTCTTGAAGTTTCTACCTCATTTCTATGTAGAATTGCAAATACCACTATATGGCTGGTTGTTATGAGGTAAATAAATGGATACTAGTTTAAAAAGGGTTTTAATTACTATTTTGGGGTTAATCCATGGAATGTCATTCAGAATTGACATGGTCAAACGAGTCTAAGCTGCTCTTTACCTCCTTGGCATGTCAAAATAGCAGGTTATTTGCTATTTTCTTATGATTTACTGTAGTTGTAACATGGTAACCAAGTTCCCAAAATGTTTTAGTTTATCAATTAGGCCAAGATCAGCCATGTATCCAAGCTTTGCAGCTGTCCATGCCTCTGAGGCCTCAGAAGTCGGGTATCCTGGCTTTCTTTGATGTCCTTTGTCCCCCTTGACTATTTTTTACTTCAAAATAGAAATTCAGGCTTCAAGTGAGACATCCACTATGGGTTTAACAAAAGTGCATGGAAAAATACCATCATTTTAAGTGCCTCAAACATGCATAACACTATTCTTAGTGTATATGTAACATGGGATTTCTCACATTTTCATTATATATGCATGAAATTGAGAAAATCAAAAATTTTCATGGATCTTTTATGTGGTATTGATGATGTGGTATTGAAGTATTTTCCATATTACCACTTCAAAGAGTTGATTTGAGCTTTTTCACTCTATGGATTTACTCTAGGTAAAATTCTGTGTAGAATTCAAATATGGCCTTGAATCTATGGATTTAACTACTCAATAAAATTCTATTCATCTTTTCTGAAAGAAAAAATGATGAATTTTGAATATATGCATGACTTATGGGTTATGCATAGTTCAGAATTTATTTTCAAGATAATTGTGGACTATCTGGGCACGTAAAATATACCTCAAGGCTTACAGAAGAGATTGCTTTCAAAATTTCAACCCAAAATATTCAAAATGTCATTTCTGGTTTTTTGGGAAGAAGCCATGTCATTGTCCTGGGCCAATGGCTTCCAATGTCAGAAGGTATTTGTGGAGTAAGAAGGATGGGCCTTTTGGGAAAGAGTTAGCAGTTTATGAAGGCCCTACTCCTGATAGTACTTCAGGATATTCTGATTGTGAGTAAAATGAACTTCTTGATTGAATTGGATACTGATATCTTGAATTAGTGACTGGTTCTAGGCAGTGGGATGTGGCAAGATGGACTAATGTTGGAGGGCCCATCCAAGTTGGTGGAAGGCCAATATACCCCAGCTCAGCAATCCCAATTTCAAGGATCAATACTGAAGGTGTAGTGAAACAAATAAGAAGAATCACCGATTCCCCACCTGATGCCAATGCTGAAGGTAGTGATGAATTGGATGGTGAAGAAGCTGAGGTGTTTAATAATTCTTTTGGGCATCAATCCAGTGCTTCTCCTTCCTAGCCTCCTGCCAAATGGTTCCAAAGCCACCATATTCCCAGTACCCCCAGAAATTTCCAACCAGCTCTTGCTACCATTCCTACTTCCATTCCTCCTGAATCACCAAGTTCTTCCCACACCAGGCCTTCCATAATTCCATCAGAAAGACCATCCCCCATTCAACAGTCCAGAACTTCACCCATAGTCAACTCTCAAAAGCTTCAACCTGAGGCCAGCTCCAGTAGAAGAAGAGAAGATATTTAACCTTTTCCATTTCCTGCTGCCCAAATATTTCAGCAAAGGGATCATTGGCCTATCCAAGTTACCAGAAAAGATCCAAATACGGCGAGTGAAAACCAAGATGCTGTGGACAGGTTGTTTAGACAGGTTGATAGGAAGATTAGGGAGGTGATTATGTATGCTAATAATTGAACTATTCCTGGTACTGCTTCTGAAGAGATGGCTTCAAAATTTTCCTAGAATGAAGAGGAATTGATCAATGATTTCCAGAGAGCTTTTGATCATATAGGTATTGATAACTAGCTCCCTTGTCCTTGTTTTTGTTTGGTTTGACTTCTATCCCCACTCTTATAACTATTAGAAATAAAAAATAAAAATGAATGGAACCTCACAATACATGATATGGGAGGGGATGCTGCTACTTTAAAAAAAAGAATTAAAATGAAATATACAAGTAAAGAAAAGAAGGAAAAAGAGAGCAAAGAAAAGAAATAGAGAGATTCCTGAGGTTTGTCCTTGTGTTGAGTTGCTTGATTTTGGCCAAGAATTGTCTGAAATGTAAAACCCAAGAATTTGATGCTTACAGAGTGGCCAAGGTGGTGTTTTACAAGAGGTGGAACCCTCAGGGATGTGTACCAGGAGATGGAACTTACTTTCATAACTCCCACTCCCCACCAAGCACCATAAAACAGATAATTTTGCCATAATTGACTTTGAAGTAATGAATTTCTTGAATAAATATGATTGGCATAAGTTGGAGAAGAATAGAAAAATACAAGATAAAAAAAGAAAGAAGGAATTTAGCCATATCTTGATGAGAAGTCCAAACTCGAGGGTATTGATGTTTCTAGTTCTTCTGAATCTGTCCAAAGAATTGACAAGTGCTCAGTAAGTGGCAAAGGTGATTCTTACAACAACATTTGGGTAGAATACCCCCTTAAAGGTGTATGCCAGGAGAGGAACTTTATGAGCCTTAGAGGTATTTTCATATACCCAAAAGACCACAAATAACAAAATAAGATACAAATATAAATTAAATGAATTTATTTATATTATCAAAATAAAAATTGAAATAAAAATACAAATTTATATACAAAGATAAAAATTTAATTATCATTTAAAATGAAAATTATTTTAAATTTTAAAATTATGAAAATACATTTTTACTTGAAAAAATTAAGTAAAAATGAATTTTTAATAAAATTAATGAGATTAAAATATTTTTGGTAAAAATTTACATAAAATATATTATGGATTTTTATCCAATAAATAAACATAAGAAGATTACTTCTCCATTGGATTCATCATAAAAAATAAGGTGGGGTCACTTCTAGGTAAAATTTCTGTAGCTCAACTCTAAATAGGCCCAGATTATGTTTTTAGTATTTTCTGTACAAAAGTTGAAAATTATCAAAAGCTTAATTTCATTCACACTACATGTGGTCTTGACCATCAATTTTTGTGTTAAAATTGAGGTGTTGTGTGTAGTTTAAGAGTTATGAGGAATTGAAGTATTTTCAATTGAAATGTCAAAATGTGTGTGTGTATTACATAAGTGAACTGTAATTTACATATGAGGTATCAATTATTAAATTTGTGTACTGTAAAAACTCAATTGAATTGTATGTGTGAATTACAAGTGTATCACATGATGAGGAATTAAAGAAAAAATAAATTGGAAAGATTAATTCTGGGGGGGGAAAGGTGCTCTAGCTCCAAGGGGGAGCCAAAACCCCAAACTCCTTGCTGACAGGCATGGGATGTCAAAGTCCATGCAAACGTTTATCAATTTTGGCCTGGAATTGAGTCACAGGGTCTGTGTCTCAATTAATGATGAGGTTTTGATACCAACCAGGGCAGTTTTAACTGTTGCCAAGAGGGTAAAACTACCCTTAAGGTAAAAGAATCTTAGTAAAAACAGTTTTAACTAGTTTCTACGTGTCATACACAAATTCTTACGTGTTTTTAAGGCTCTGGACCAGGTATTACTATTGTAATGGCTGACTTAAGGGTCTAAAATGGCTAAAAATAGCCAAAAGTGGCTAAAATCAGCCCTTTATTTTGGTCTAAACCAGGGTTCAGTGATGCCATATTTGGCTTCTCTGTTCTCAGAGTGTTTTCCACGACTGACAAGAGGAAATTTACTTTGGCAGTAAGCAAATTGATGGCTATGAAAGAATGTCTTCTTTGCTCAACTTTTCTCTTCATGTCAAAATCTTTTACTTTTATAATTAGTTTAAACACTGTTAAAGAAGATTCAAACCACCTTTTTTATATCATTTTAACCCTTTAAAAATGTGAAAAAAGAATTATAATCATTATTTATAACTCTTGTAATCATTTTTACCCCTTGAACCACCCCATAAGTAAATTAAAGCATCTTTCATCACTGTTAGCTTTGTCACTTTGTTTCCAAATTCACTCTGGTCACTTTTGGGTGTGTTTTGTCTTGAAATATCTTTTTAAAGACTTTGTTCTTTAATTAATTTCTTGCAGTTCTTTGCTCAATTAATTCCAATTGAAATTGCTCTTGAAGAAATTTCTTTTGTAGCCTTAAATATTTCTTGTAGAGTATTTTTGGATACATTTTTATTTTTGGTAAAACAAGAGATCTTTATAATATTATTGTTTTGTAATTATAAATTTAAAAAGAATAGAATTGGTGTGTTTTCTCTTAAAAATACTATTAAATACTATTTTTAATCATTTTTTACCTTTTACCAATTTTGAGGACAGGACAAGTACTTGATGTTTTTTATCAAAGTTTCATATCCACACGTTAAATTTGGGGTCCCAGCCGCGATATTTGACTTTTGACATAATTTTTTACTCTTTTTAAATCTTTTTTCTTATATTGAAAAACTTAAAAAACATATAAAAAATACTTATAATTCAAAAAATCCATAAAATATTTTTTTTTCATATTATAAGTGAGGCCTTCTTTTCCATTTCTCTTTTGAAAAAATCTTTTTTTTACTTAAATCAATTGGCGTTTTCATTAAATTTAGTGTCTGACAACGTGTTTATTATTGATAGTGGCTTGATCAGAAAATATTAGACTCAACAATCTCTAATCAGACTTTACTCTACTCAAAACAATGGTTATTTAACACCTTAACAAATAAATTCTTTTTAAAACTTTCAGTGGGCTGAGTGTATTCCACCAGATGATAGTACAACAATATATAAAATAATATAATGACTAAAATAAATAAATAAAATAACAGGAATCACCATCTTCTAATACAAAATCACAAAATAATCTGTTCTTGATGATTCTTGGATAAATATAGAAACTAATAGCTAGGATAACAGCAATCTTCAATTCTCTGAAATAATAAACTTGAAAAGGATAAAAATATTTTTCAAGCCCTTTGTGATGTGATGGATGGGATAATACTCTAATAATTGTTAATAATTCAATATAATATGGGTTGTTTAATGTTATGTTTTGCGTTTTGATTTAATAATATATTATATGATCTCTTCTGGTTTTTTTTGATAATAATACTAGCTAATTGCTTCAGGTTTAATATTAATCTTAACTAACACTAAAGTATTTAATTTTATTTTGTTCCTTGATGATAATTTATTAGGGATTACCCAATAAATACAAATCCACTTTTATTTTAAAAGTAGTAAAATTACTTTGGTTGTGCAGGTTTTGTTTTAAAACAAGCAAAATTACTCTCTTTGAGGAAGTTTTCAACAAAGACTAGCCCAAAACTAATTATAATGGTTAGGTTTTATTTTAAAGCCTACAAAATTACTTTGGTTTGATGGTTTTATTTTAAGACTCTCTAAAAATTACTTTTAAGGATTTAAACACTAAACTCCAGAGATGCCTTGCTCATGAGCTTCAAGCTTTAAGATCCTAATTAAATAAGGCACTAGTCTACCTGCTAGTAAGGGATGAATTAAAGTCTTTTCACACTATTGGTTCTCTTGATCTATGTCAAAAACAAACCTCAGTTACTAGGCTTAATTTATCAAAATTTCTAGTATACCTCCTCGAGGAGGGATCAGAAAAAATAAATTCAATTTACAATTTCTAGATGGGGAAAAGGGAAAAAGTGGGAGAGAGGGCCTCTATTTATATCCGTGGGGCCCTCCATAGGAGTGCAAAAAAGAGGGGACTTAGAAATTTTCAGCCTCTGGTGGCTGTGCAAACTTTAATTTTGGATTTTCAGGGCAATGTGTTGTGACGTGACATGAGTCTGGATTTCTGACCAATCAGATTGCTTCACTTGACTTTTCCTAATGACGTGACGTGTTTCTGACCGATCAGATCCATTCATTCTTACCTCTCCTATTCACATGTGACATGTGGCTGTGTAATACAGTTAAACCTTAATTTATGGCCCTGGAACCCTTATCTCCATGTATTACTCAATTGATTACTAATCTGTCAGCTGATTTTCCAGTATTATAGCTTTCTGGCTTTCTGTATTACTCGCTGACCTATATTACCTGTATTACCTGTATTCTTCCTGATAATTCCTAAATCTTTTATATTCCTTCCCAAATTCAGTTCCACTCTTCATTTCTGCAGCTTCAATGAGAAATTTGGGGTTTACATTAACAGGAAAGTTGATGTAATATGGCCTTTCCAATTCAGCAATAAATTATTTCAGTCTCAAATAATTAATCATTCAATTATCTAAGGGAACTCAATGATGCTTATCCCCTCTTTGGGTGGTTCATAACAGCAAAAATACATGAAATTTCCCAAAATTGATACTTCAAAAGTATTTTGTTCCACACCTTGAACCTTCTATGTCCCCTATGATGCCTACAACTCTGCTCTTTATTAATTGGCATCCTCATTGTGACTCTGATTATGTTAATCACCCAATTGCTTATATTTAAGCATATTAAAAAAAATATATTAAAAAAAATATTTACAGAGAAAATTGAAAAATGTCTTTGATTTGGGTACTGTCCATCACAATTATGTGTTGGATAGTGCAGTGGGATGACACTGATAGAGCAAATCTGTGGTCAATTTTCCTTAATGAATATATCATTTGTGTTATTCCATGTTTATTTTACTGTTACTTTTCCCCAAAGGTGATTTCATAATATTGATATCCTCTTTTATATAAATAATTACCATAAAAATAAAAAATTTATTCAGTTGAACTGTCATGGTAAACCACATCCCCCTCTCCATTTAATGCTGTCCCCAGCATTCTAAGTGAAGCTGAATGAATTATACTATGTCATCTGCAATATAGTCCTTTGATATGCTACTACTATTGTCTTCCTATCCATCATTTAATATATCCAGTGCATAAAAAAAAAGAAATGATCCCCTTAAATAATTTCCACTAATCCCCCAAAACTTAACATCATAAGGTGTGATGTAAAGAAACAAGCACCACCCCTTACTTTTATATGTTTTCATTACAAATAACAGGTCAACCATAACAATGATACTAATACATAAAAAAACAAATTATAACACCAAACATAAAAGATATCCCTTCATTAGCATATCCTCTTTTCTTTTGAGAATAGAGGGGTTGAAACCCCTCTCCATTTAAAAAAATAATCATAGCCTCTTCCAAAACAAACTAAATCAGAATTCAATCCAAAACAAACACAAGGTATATCCCTTTTACTCTAAACAAAAGATAATCTTCATGAAATAGCCATAGAAAATGAGAAAGTATATAAAAAAACAATGATGCAGTTTTATGTCTTGCTCAGGACCTTTATATTTATGGAAAGGGTAACATACCCCTCTCCATTTGATAAAAAACCATATGTATATCCAATAAACAGAAAACAGATGAACACTCTAAAATTGATACTCCAAGTCTTTATTATCTTTCTTATTACCCTTGATATGAATTAATACTTCTTTTTATATTGTTATTGTTCATACTCAAGAGAATCTTTAACTTTAAATAGCGCCCTGACACTATATAGTGGTCGTCACCAAGGACATAACTTTAATCAACTCAAAGTTATTTCCCCTCATTAGACTATGTCTGACCTTGGCTGCTTAGAGTATGTGCTTATCAAGGTGAATTTACACCTAGTCTGCCGGTCCAAGTACCACCTAATGCAGGGAGGCCATTAAAGATCATCAATTTTTGAATCAATAATGTCTACAAAACTCAAAGTTATAAATGAATCAAAGTGTATGAAAAGGATTTAAAAGTCTTATTGTAATAATATAGGTAGAGTGCTTTTAAAGATTAAAGAAAATAAAAAAAATAAATGTTTTATGTAATAGAAGCTTCAAAAGTTCCCCTTTTTCAGATACAGGGATAGATAATGCAACTGATAAATTAGTTTATTCATGAGGACCAAATGAAATAAAAATTGAAACAACAGTTTAGAGTCTTGTTTGGGACTAGGATGAGGCTAAACAGCACCTTCTATTTATATTATTTTTCTGTATCCTAAGTCCACTTTAATTCCATTTTATCAAAATACAGAAAAAAAATCTGACCAATCACAAAAAATGTCAAATCCTGACCAATTAAATACCAACGTTTAATTCTGACCAATCAGAAACCACACTCAGATCCTGACTAATCAAAACTCCTTGAACTGAAATTTCCCTCCAAGCCTCAACTTCAGAAAAAAACCACTATCTAACTCATTGTCAATGAATTATTTGGGCTTAATCATTGTCCCTTTTTTTTCTATATTGAATATATATATAAAATAATATAAAATCTCAAAAGAAAAAAAATGCTTTATTCTTTTTCTTTTTCTTTTTCTTTTTTTTTTTCAAAAAAAAAAGAAAACCAAAAAATAAATGAAAATAAATTAAATAAATAAAACAATTTCAAAATCAAAAAAAAATAAAAAGAAATAAAAGATAAAAAATAAAAAATAAAAATAAACATCTAAAAGATATATATATAATTAAACAACAAAAAAAATGAATATCAAAGGAATTCAAAAAATAAAAAAATAAAAGAATAAAAAATAAAAATAAAAATAAAGAAATAAAGAAATAAAAGAAAATTCCAATCATTTTAGCTAAATTAAAGTATAACTTAAACAAATGGTATATTAATTTATATTATTGTAAATTAAAATTATATATAAAAAAAAATTTTAATTAGTTAATTTTTTTTTATTTTATTTTACTTTTTTTTATTTATTTTTATTATTATTTTTTTTATTTAGAGCTACAAGTAAAATATTTATTTTATAATGTTTTATTATTTTATTTTATTTTTGTATATATTTGTTCAACTTAATTTAATTAAATTTTATTAGAAAACATTTTTTTTTCTTTTTAGTTTATTTTATTATTTTTTTTTTAATTAAATAGGAATTAATTTTAAATTAAAATTTAATTAATTAATATATAATTTATTATAATTAATTTTTTTTTTTATATTCTATTTTATTTGATTATATATTTTTTCCTTTATTAATTAAAATTAAATTAACTTTAAATAACTATTTTTTTTTGTAAAATTAATTAATTAATTTATAAAATTTAAATAAATATTATTTTATATTAATATGTTTTTTTTTTTTTTCGCCTGAGTTTAAATTAAGTTTAAATTTAATTTAAACTCTTATTATTTTAATATTAGTTTAATTATATGTATTATTTTTTTTAAGTTTTAATATTAATTATTTCATTTTAATATATATATATATTTCTTATTTATATTTTTTTTTTTAAAAAAATAAATGAACTACCGCGTGTTGTAGTTCAATTATTACCCGGCCCGGACGCTGCGCTGCTGCGGTTGCGTCTTTTCTTTATCTTTCGACGATGGCTCTTCTGCCGTCATCTGTTTTCTTATCTTCTTCATTTTTTTTATTTTTTTTCTTTTTCTTGGCAGTGGGGCTTTTGCCACTTCCATTTTTCTTTATTATTTTTATTTTATTTTATTTAATTATATATATATTTTGATTGTTTTATTTTTTTAATACATCGCCACCGCCAATCATCTATCCCATCTTATTGTCCATTGCCGCTGTCAACCTTCCATATCGCCTCCTTCAAGTCATTATTGTGGTTTATTTCCTTATTTGCTTTCACGCTCCATTCGCCAAGGTGAGTTTTTTTTTCTCTTTTATATTATTTTAGTTACTTGTTATTTGATTCGATGACTTGTGTTTTTTTTATATTTTAGTTTATTTTAATAAGCAAGTAATTGCTTTTCAAGAACCATTTTAATTGTCTCATGATGCTACAACTAGAGGTGTTTTGTAGCATTATTTAAGGAGTTGCTTCAGTAAGTCATTTCCCCCCTTTTTTTTATAAAATATATTAAATTTTTATTTTTTAAATATATACTAATTAATTATATTTCATTTATTTATTTATTTTTTCTTCACAATGTCATTTCGCGTTGAAGTCAAGCCTTCCGGCAACGCAGGATATTCCGTCACAATTTTTTTAAATAACCAATTCTACGCTTTTGAACTCGCTTTGGACAACGTTTCTTTAAATTTCCTCAAAGCTTCCTCCCATCAGCATTCCCCAGAACCACCCTCCTTACCCGATGATGATAGTACAATTTCCCAGCCTGCTCTTTCTGTACCCGCAGACCTAGAATCGATTGTCGATCCTCAATTACGGTCTACATCCACCCTCGATCCTTTGGCCGACAAATTTGTTCCAGCAAACGTTTCCCCCGATTCCCATCCTCCTACTTCTCCCGTTGCTACTCTTCCCGCCTATTCACCTCCTATAAGTCCGATATCCGAATTCGATCCAGCTTCTCCATGTCGTACCAAACAAAGCCTTTGGGCCGAATTTCTTTACTTTTTTGAATTGTTCCGCGATGAGATGGCCAATACAAAACGCTTAATCAAAGAATTTTTTTTTAAAGTCTCCCAAAATGCTGCCGACGACCACTTGCACGAGGCGGTCGTCTTGTCAATTCGCACTATACTCCACTGGTATAACCAGATGGAGCGGTAAGCTCTTTTCTCTTCTTTTTTTTTTTGACAATAAAAAAAATAATCAATATTCATATTTTTTTTAGTATTTCGATTGAGCTGATTCGATTCAAACCTTGCAATGATGTTTCCAATTCCGAATTTGAGGAATAATAAAATAAAAAAATAAATATTTATTATTATTATTATTTATTTTATTTTTATCTTTAGTTTTTTTTATGTTCGAGTGGTTTTCTTTTTAGTGTGCTATCTTTGTCGGATCTTCATTATTAATTCAAGTGCTGGGTTTTTTTCTTTTGACTTTTTTTTATTCTTTACTTTGATTTGTGAGCTTATTGGAGCTTTTAGCCTTGATTAATTGATTGAATGCCTTTTTTTTTTATATATATAAGCTCATTGGAGTGATTTAATTTAATTAATTATATTATATATTTTTTTTTTATCTTGAGCGTTCTGGCTGGCTAATGAATAAAAAGACATTAAAGAGCATTTCTTTCCCTTAAGTAAACTGTGCCCCATAAGAAATTGAACGCGAAAGAATAAAAACTAATAAGAAACTAAATAAATTAAAAAAAAAGAAAAATAAGAAATAAAAAAAATAAAATTAAAATAAAATATAATAATCATAAGTTATGTTTTTATCATGTATAATAATTAAAACCCAAGTGCCCCAACTAAGTGAATAAAGCTAAAAAAATAATAATAATAATAAAAAAATAAAAATAAAAAATCAACAACATAATTGAATAACTAGATAAATGAATCCAAATTTATATATATATATATATTATAACAGTGTAAGTGTATTAACATATATTACTCCTTTGGGGTTTAAACTTCGATCCCCTTTCAGACTTATGTCTTTGAAATTTGAAAGAAATTTCACTTTTAAATTTATTATTAAAAAAATTGAATAACTGTTTTTTGATTTTATGCTTGAGAACTCTGAGAGGAAAAGGAATTTTTTCTTGATGATTATTATAAGTAAGTCTCAGATTAACTTCGATTTTATTTCTTGTGGTAAGTTCATTATTTTGATTTCTGATGGAAAATTCTCTAATTTTTGTATTTCTAGTGCCTTTTCTCTCTCTAGAAATATGGATTGGTTGATTTGAAGTGTTATCATGTAGAATTCCAGACCTCTGGCCTGAAGTGATGGTATTTTCTTGTGGAGGTTGAAAGTTATTCAACTCTAATCTCTGGGCCAAATTTGTTGCTTCAACTTGTTGGTTATCTATATTAAAGAATGCATCATACAGTTTTAAGATCTCTTTTTCTTCAGAGGTTAACTGGTCTTGACCTGTTTGATCAGAATTAGCTGAAGGTTGGTTTTCATCATATTTTTTCTTCAAAATTCCCTCAAATGGCTTTTTGTTGATTTCTTTTGAGAATGTAACCTTGAAATTTGATGGTTCGTGAATTTTTTCTTGGAAGTGGGGAGTTTGAGGATTTATATTGGAATTTTGCTTGAATTTTTGAATCAAGACAGGAGGACCCTCCTGATTTGTACTTGATTCTTGAGGTTGAGATAACACTTCATTATCCTGAGGATTTTCTTTGAATATTTCTTCCAGAAGAGCTTGGATATCTTTTTCTGGTTTAGGAAAGGTGTGTGTATTGTTTAAGCTATTCCCTTGGTTGGAAGGTACAGAAAATATGTCTGGAAAATCATCTATAAATAAGTCACTTTCAGATGCTAATGTCTCCTGAATTGGTTTCTTGTCCCTCTCAAGTAAATTTAATGCTTTTGATTGTCTAATGTTGAATAATTCTTGATTTTCTTCTGAAAGGTCTTCATTAACTTTATGAGTGTGTTCCATATCATAAATTCCCTCTGAACTGAAGGTGTTTACTTTGAAGGTACTAAGACTCCTTTCTCCCTCCTCTGCTTCTTTTGAGCAGGAAAATTCGCCCTTTTTCTTGATTTCTTCTTCTACTTCTATCCCAATATCTTGTGAATTTTCCCTTCCTTCATCTTCTATTGATGACTTATGAATACTCTTTATAACAGAAAAGTAATTACAAAACTTCTTTCCCAAAATTAAGTGGTTTAATGATCCTTCAACTGTAAATGGTAAGTAAATGGTTTCATCAGTTGAAATCACAATCTGTACTTTTTTCATTAAAATTTCATGTTTTGTTTTATTTTTCTTCTTGGGCTTCATCCCAATACTTAATCCAATTTTAATGGCAAAATACTTTCTTCTAGGCTTGGGTTCATAATTGCCATGACAGGATATTCCTCCCATCCCACTCTAACATAAATTGGTGAGTTGAATTCTTCAAACTGAGTTACATCTTCATTATTGGTGCTCAATTCTTTATGTTCATCTTTTCCTTCAATTTTATCTTCTTTAATACTAAGGTAATTTACCTTACTGAATGACTGATAATTTGTTCCTATCTTTTGTTCCTCCTGGGATGAAGATTCATTTTCAATGGGATTGGAATTTGTCATATTTAGTGTATTCTCTTCAAGGCTTGAATTAATTGGAGGATTTTATATTTGATGAGTTTCTTCTTGAATGAGGTTATTATAAGATAAGTCTGAATTTATTTTTTCATTATTCTGATTTTGATTTTCAGCTGGTGAATCTTCCTTGAGCTTTTCTTGCATCCTCTTGTTTTTGAATTTATTGAAAAAATTTTGTGTAAGTTTTATTGAAGCACCAGATGTCACTCTCAACAAATCCATGGGTGAAATGCTATGCTTTGGTTTTGAAAATATAGCTTCTACATATGGTTTGTAGAATTCAGAAACAGGATTCAGTTTCTTATTAAAATGAAAACCATTTTTACCACACACAGGTGAGAAACTGTTAACTAGCTGTTTTGGCTGAAAGCCTTTCTTTTGTACTAGTTCCACTTGAGTGGAAGCTTCCATGTTAGAGCTATAAGTATTCTCAAATGTTTGAGGGTAAATAGGGTTTACATTATTGTTTGTGCTAATTTTCAATTCATTGCTAGTTACTTCAGCTTTGGAATTCTTGAGATGAATTTCTGGATTTTGTTTTATAGGCACTTGATTTTCTTCTCTTCTTGAATTTCCTTGAGGTAACTCTTCAAATCTTCTAATTCTGCTTATATTATTTATCTTCCATTCTTCAATTTGAGTAGAATTACACAACTCAATTCCTCTGGGTGGTCCTGTGTGCCATCCTTTTGATTCAGGTGTACATATTGGTATGCACAATCTTCTTCCATCAGACTCTTTGTAACTCAGAATTTCACCTTGTTGTTGAGAGTGTTCAAGTCTAATACCATTGTCAGAAAGAAAAGGTCTTCCAATAACTGTGTGAACAGCACCTCTGGCTACAAGGAAGTGAATTCTTCTTTCATAACCAGATGGTAATACTAGTAATGTATTTTCAGATAATCCCACAATTGCTGTGCTGTGTCCTCCAATACCTCTAAGCCTCATGTTCAGAACCCTCATTGGTAATCTTGCTTTAATGGATTCCACTTCTGGTATTATACTAAGTTCAGCTCCAGTATCTACTAATGCTTTTACTATATGCCCTTCTTGCCCAACTGAAACCTCAATCATTCCAAGGGGACAAGAGTAATGCATTTTATCTTGAATTATTATTTCTTGGGTGGTTGTTTGCTCCTGACTATTAATTGATTTAAGAGACATTAAGTATTTCCTTTCTTTATCTGAGAGAAATTTCAATTCTTGCATAAGCTTGGGTGAGATTGTGACTATTTCTTCTAAGGTGAGGTTAATTTTCTGGTCCATGAACTTCTTCATGACTTTTTCAATTATTGATCCTTCTTCTTCAACTAAAGGATTTTTGTTCACTTCCACCTTTGGTAGTTTGATTAGAGCTTTCTTATCAGTCTCCTTCTCCTTTGCTGATGTATTAAGGTTTGGTTTGGTTGGTTCTGGTGGTTTAATAATCTCTTCTGGCTTTGATGATTTATATTTTGTAGGTATTATGACCTTTTCTTCATCAGCTTCTTCTTCTTCAATGAATCCACCAGGAATACTTGTCTTCTTCTTTATAGTGTCTTTGGGCTGAATAGTCCCTTTTGAGGGAAGGGGTTGGTTGGGCTTTAGATTTCTCTTGATTTTCAATCCTTTGCTTTGTATTTCTCAAGCCATAAGCATACCCAAAAGGTTCTTCTAATCCTGTTGAAATGCATGGTGGTTCCCAATCACCCCAATTGTCTATTGATATAAAGGCAGTTGATTTTTCCTTTTGCTTTTGTTCTTCCTCTTTGGTCTTTTCCTCTAGCTTTCTTTTGAGTTCCTCTTGTTCCTTCTGAGATTATCTGACTAAATATTTTGGTGGAAATTTTCCATCATTTGGGACCCTTTCCCAATTGGGATATAAATAATTGAAACCTTGTCTGATAACCCATTTCTTGTTTTGATCCTCCACTAGTTCACTACATCTTACAACTGAATGACCTTCTTCCATGCAATAGTAACATTTAACAGAAAACTTTGGTACATTCTGTGCTGGAACATAGGGTTCACTTCTGTTTGGTGGTGGAGCAACATTATCTCTTGGTCTAAATCCTTGATTGTTTGACTGAGGGTTATTAATTATTTTCTTTTGGGGTGTAGCCACATTAGTTAATTCATTTAATTGATCCATTAAATGTTTGACATCTTCATTCTCAGTAGGTGCCTCTTCCTTGACTACTTCCTTTTGTTCTTTTAAGGTTCTTGTAAGTTCTTTCATTTTCTTAAGGGCTTCTTGCATTCCTGGAAATACCTATTACTTAAATTGAACTCTCCTTTCCTTATTCTTTAATTCTTTCTTTTCAGCTATCCTTGAGGGTGAAAGTCTTTTGGTGACTAATACTCTTGCTTCCAATTCCTGTTCAATGTACTTATTCAAGATCTTCATTGGTGGTATGTGATATCCACCATCTTCTGCTCTAACCATGACATTGTCCTTTATCATCTCTTTACTTATAGCTCCCTTTATGTCTGCAGAAAGACAGTCAAACAGATCCTCATGAAACATATTATATTGAGGAATATATTTATATCTTAAAAGGTATGTAATAATTGTCTCATATTTTCCCATAAATCTCTTATACTGCGAAAGGTTACTGATTCCACCTTCATCCTGTGTTTCATTGAATAGCTGTAAAAGGGAATCCTTTCTATATCTTCTTTCAGGTTCAACTCTCCCCCATTTTGTTATAAGGTCCTTTTTAAGCTGCGTCCAATTTCCTTCTTCATATCCTGGCATAGCTTCTATTGCATCACTCATTTTGGAATCTGTTGTCCAAAAGGCCATCTGCATTGCCAGATCTTCCTCTGTTGCACCTTCAATTTGGGCTATTCTGTCAATCTTCTTGATAAATTTTTCAACTTCTTCACCATTTAAATTGAGGTTGTAATTCTTTGCTTTAATTTGTACTACTGATCTTTCTTTCCTTGGGATCTCTTGTTGTAGTGGACTTGGATGTGTTGGTGTTGAGACAAAAACTCTCCTTGGAATATTTGATGGTCTTGACTCTGTTGCTGGAGTAGATGTTGCTCTAGGTCTAGGCGTTGGCAATATTGGTGATTCTTCTGGTCTAACATGTCTAGGTAAGCTGGGTTCATTAGGGCTAGCCCCTGGTGTATATGATGTTGATTCTCTTCTCTTTCCCTTCTTTTTAATTAGATTATTGATAGTATCCTGCAACTTCTGTGCCATTTGCTCTTGTGTATCTTTGAAAAGCCTCATGAGATATTCACTCTGATCTTCTTCTTCACTTTCCTGCTCATACTGTCCTTCTACAGTATCCTCAGGTAATGGTGGTAATTTTTATGTGGACTGATCCATGGTCTCTACTTTATAAATACTCCCTCCTGACTCCTTTGATTTATTTACTCCTTTTCTTGATTCTTGAATGAGATTAAGGAAGAACTTCCTTATCTTCTGTTCTTGGTGTTGGGATAAGATCAATATATTCTACTTGAGATTCTTGTGCTGATGGTGTTGAGTTTTTAAGTGGATAATAATAATGATATGAGGATGATGATGGTGAATTATGATATGATGATTTTCGATTGGTTGATTCCAGTTTTTAAAAGATATTTATTTTGTTAATTTTATTGTTTTGAGGTCAAGCTGAAGAGATGCTAAGGGTATTCCAATCTGACATGCCACTGTTGGGACACCAGATGTGGGATAAAATGAGGCAGTACCTGGAAGGGGAAATTACAAGAAAACAGTTTTGAATTTCTGTTTGGGACTTGTAACCCTTGCTCTGCTCGTGTGCTAGAATAATCTAGACTGCCCTTCCTAATATGCTAAGTTATCTTTACTGAGTTCACCAAATCAATTTTATTATTGATAGTGGCTTGATCAGAAAATATTAGACTCAACAATCTCTAATCAGACTTTGCTCTACTCAAAACAATGGTTATTTAAACCCTTAACAAATAAATTCTTTTCAAAACTTTCAGCAGGCTGAGTGGATTCCACCAGATGATAGTACAACAATATATAAAATAATATAATGACTAAAATAAATAAAAAAAAATAACAGGAATCACCATCTTCTAACACAAAATCACAAAATATTCTGTTCTTGATAATTCTTGGATAAATATAGAAACTAATAGCTAGGATAACAGCAGTCTTCAATTCTCTGAAATAATAAACTTGGGAAGGATAAAAATATTTTTCAAGCCCTTTGTGATGTGATGGATGGGATAATACTCTAATAATTGTTAATAATTTAGTATAATATGGGTAGTTTAATGTTATGTTTTGTGTTTTGATTTAATAATAGATTATATGATCTCTTCTCTTTTTTTTTTGATAATGATACTAGCTAATTGCTTCAGGTTTAATATTAATCTTAACTAACACTAAAGTATTTAATTTTATTTTGTTCCTTGATGATAATTTATTAGGGATTACCCAATAAATACAAATCCACTTTTATTCTAAAAGTAGTAAAATTACTTTGGTTGTGCAGGTTTTGTTTTAAAACAAGCAAAATTACTCTCTTTGAGGAAGTTTTCAACAAAGACTAGCCCAAAACTAATTATAATGGTTAGGTTTTATTTTAAAGCCTACAAAATTACTTTGGTTTGATGGTTTTATTTTAAGACTCTCTAAAAATTACTTTTAAGGATTTAAACACTAAACTCCAGAGATGCCTTGCTCATGAGCTTCAAGCTTTAAGATCCTAATTAAATAAGGCACTAGTCTACCTGCTAGTAAGGGATGAATTAAAGTCTTTTCACACTATTGGTTCTCTTGATCTATGTCAAAAACGAACCTCAGTTACTAGGCTTAATTTATCAAAATTTCTAGTATACCTCCTAGAGGAGGGATCAGAAAAAATAAATTCAATTTACAATTTCTAGATGGGGAAAAGGGAAAAAGTGGGAGAGAGGGCCTCTATTTATATCCGTGGGGCCCTCCATAGGAGTGCAAAAAAGAGGGGACTTAGAAATTTTCAGCCTCTGGTGGCTGTGCAAAATTTAATTTTGGATTTTCAGGGCAACGTGTTGTGACGTGACACGAGTCTGGATTTCTGACCAATCAGATTGCTTCACTTGACTTTTCCTAATGACGTGACGTGTTTCTGACCAATCAGATCCATTCATTCTTACCTCTCCTATTCACATGTGACATGTGGCTGTGTAATACAGTTAAACCTTAATTTCTGGCCCTGGAACCCTTATCTCCATGTATTACTCAATTGATTACTAATCTGTCAGCTGATTTTCCAGTATTATAGCTTTCTGGCTTTCTGTATTACTCATTGACCTATATTACCTGTATTACCTGTATTCTTCCTGATAATTCCTAAATCTTTTATATTCCTTCCCAAATTCAGTTCCACTCTTCATTTCTGCAGCTTCAATGAGAAATTTGGGGTTTACATTAACAGAAAAGTTGATGTAATATGGCCTTTCCAATTCAGCAATAAATTATTTCAGTCTCAAGTAATTAATCATTCAATTATCTAAGGGAACTCAATGATGCTTATCCCCTCTTTGGGTGGTTCATAACAGCAAAAATACATGAAATTTCCCAAAATTGATACTTCAAAAGTGTTTTGTTCCACACCTTGAACCTTCTATGTCCCCTATGATGCCTACAACTCTGCTCTTTATTAATTGGCATCCTCACTGTGACTCTGATTATGTTAATCACCCAATTGCTTATATTTAAGCATATTAAAAAAAATATATTAAAAAAATTATTTACAGAGAAAATTGAAAAATGTTTTTGATTTGGGTACTGTCCATCACAATTATGTGTTGGATAGTGCAGTGGGATGACACTGATAGAGCAAATCTGTGGTCAATTTTCCTTAATGAATATATCATTTGTGTTATTCCATGTTTATTTTACTGTTACTTTTCCCCAACGGTGATTTCATAATATTAATATCCTCTTTTATATAAATAATTACCATAAAAGTAAAAAATTTATTCAGCTGAACTTTGATGGTATACCACACCACCATGGCCAGTTTCTTCTGCCATGGATTTCTTTCATTTCTGTGTACCATATACTGGCATGACCTTTAAATGCAGTATTCAATCTAGCAGTGATCCAGTAGTCTGGTATGCTTGGTACATCAATGAAGAGTCCATCAATATAATCTATGAGTTCCATATTATCATATTCTCCTGATCCAGAGAATTTGGGCCAGCTTGAGGCCTCAGGAAGCTGTTTCAAGGCTTCCTTCTCTGAATAAGACATTCCATCTCCATCCTGGTATTGTGATGGAGATCTTGCCTTATTCATCAACATGGCATCTAGTTTGATGTCATCTGGTTGATATGGATTCTCCATAACTTGGCCTTGTGGTTGGGGCTTCAAGTTATGGTAGAGATTAAACAATTTGTCTATGTCTTGGTCCAGACAATCCCTGTCCCTTTTGCTGTGGTGTTGTTCTTCCAACACTGTATTAAGTCTTTTGTTGGTTTCTTCAGAGGCTTTGCTCAGTTGAGCATATCCTTCTTGAAGATTCTTAACTATCTGTTCCAAGGAGGCTTGAGTTTTTCTCATCCTCTCTTGGCCAGATTCAACTTCTGAAAACTTCTTTGCAGATTGCTCAGCATATTGGGACATTTGTAACCAGGGTGTATCACTGTTGATGTTACTCTTAGATGTGACAATGTTATGTTCAGTCTTAGTGGGGTAATGTTTCTATTACTAGGACTACTGATTCTAGAGTGGTTTACAACTTCTTCCGGTTCTTGTGCACTTCTTTTACCAAATCCAATAGCTTCTGAATAATAGGGTCTGACTCTTTCCTCCTCTGGTTGAAGGAGGCTTTGTTCTTGCCTTGTTTCCTTGTCTTCTCCAGGAAACTTCTTGGAATTGTGAAGAATGGTGACTCTTGGCCAATGATCTGCTGGTTTCTGAATGGTGTGAAGCCACTGGAGAGCTGATTTGGCCTGCTCCTTGTGAGCCTGAAGGAATCTGAGTAGGCCCTGTCTGGGTTAACTGTTCTTCTATAGCCTGGATAGTGGCTTGATTCTCCCTTATCCTCTGTGCCCTTGCCTCCAGAAGTCTGAACTGCCTGGTAGGATTACAACCTTTGGTGATTACCATCAGGTCTTTGAAGTCTATCTCTTGGAGACAGATCTTCTGGCAACTTGCTCCAAGTTCTGCCCAGTGACTTGCCAGGTTGAACCTTTTGTTTTCCATGCTTCATTGAAATAACTCTTTGAGGAGTTGGTGGAGCTGAAGAACATGATCCATATCCTTCCATTCCTCTGGTTTGAGGTTCCTGTTGAATGGGAGTGTGAATGGCAAGGTTGATATTATCTCCCTCATTGTTTTGCCATCCACCACTGTGTCCAAGGTGTCCTCTTCCAGGTCTTCTGTTTCTGGACAGGCCTTCTCTGTCCTCTGGCTGGTTCCTTTGGAAGCCAAGGTCTCTGAGGTATGCAGGGGACATATCAGTGTTTGCAAGCAGTCAAAAACTTTATGCTCTTAGGGTATTTACCTTTGACTGTGCCCTGTACAAATTTGTTATCTGCTGATTTGGGCAGTTTGCCTTTGGAGGTTACAACTGGGTTAATAATTGTAATTTTTCCTGTAAAAGTGGTTAAGGTTGGTTTACCTTGTATTGAAGCAGAGTTTTGTGGTTTTCTACTCCTCTGAGTGGCTATTGGTGTCCACTTTTTGGCTGTAATGAGGCCTTCACTAAGTCATTTTCTGTAAGATGTGATTATGAAACTGATGGTAATATCACTATTAGTAAACAGTACTATGTCTGTTCTTATGAAATATAATAATAAAATATTATTATAACCACAATGAAATAATTATTTCTTACACGTGTTAAGGACTACTAGTGATTTTAACAGTGAGCAAGTAACTGTCTACTAGAATCAATTACAAGAAGATTTTAATAATAAAACTTCTTTTATTAAAATAATAAAATTATTTTAATATATAATTATCTTTTGCAAGAATAATTAGAATGATAATTCTTGAAGAAAACTAATTTTAGAGAAAAACTTTAAGAATTAAAGATAAATCACTCACTAATATTCCAAAGAGCTTATTGAAAGATACGATAAAGAGATTTGACGTGGAATTGTGGATTTTAAGGATCAAAATGTATTTATAACAGTATTACAACAATATATAGTTGGATTCTATAATTTCACGTATTTTTAATTGATTCTGAAAGATTTAAAACACTTAAGAATAGCTGTAGCTAATACTTACTTGTTGGTAATAATGATTTAAATGATAATAAGATGATGATGATTGGGAAAAAAAGCAAGAAGAGGCTTCTTTTAAGTCAAAAACAGCTCACAGAGGCGTGCCAGGGAGCAAACTGAAAAACCAGTGAGTGAGAAAACAATAAAACCTTTTGGATTATTGATTACATCATCTGTTGTCACGTAGGATTCTCATAATTACTTAATTGATGCTTTTACGTGACTACCAACCCCAATATGGTTAAGAATAAAAGGAGTAACATCTGTAAATCTTCTTTTATTCCAAAATAATCATTGATTTCTCAAAGTTATCAATGCTATTGCCAATTTCATCACAGGATGTAATTACTGTGAATTTTTGAAGATTCAGTGTTTCACGTAGAATAGTCAAAAATGGACTGTACGTAAAAATCTTAATTTTACTAGTAAAACTGCAATTCTTTTTGGTTGTAACATAGATAATACAGTTCTCTGTTAGTCCTGAATGTTTCAGAAAGATTAATCAAAAATTGTATTTTTAATGAATTTTTGAAGTTTTTACCTCATTTCTACGTAGAATTGCAAATATCAGTGTTTCACTGGTTGCTATGAGGTAAATCAATGGATACAAGTCCAAAAAGGGTTTTAATTACTCTTTTGGGGCTGATCCATGGAAAGTCATTAAGAATTGACATGGTTACAGGAGTCTAAGTAGCTGTTTACCTCCTTGGCACGTCAAAATAGTAGGTTATTTGCTATTTTCTTAAGTTTTACTGTAGTTGTAACATGGTAACCAAGTTCCCAAAAGGTTTTAGCTTACCAATTAGGCCAAGATCAGCCATGGATCCAAGCTTTGGAGCTGTCCACGCCTCTGAGGCCTCAGAAGTTGGGTACCCTGGCTCTCTTTGATGTCTTTTGTCCCCCTTGCCTATTTTTCACGTCAAAATAGTAATTTAAGCTTCAAGTGAGATATCCACTATGGGTGTACCAAAAGTCCATGTAAGAATACCATGATATTAAGTGCTCAAAACATGCATAACACTATTCTCAGTGTATATGTAACATGGGATTTCTCACTTTCCCATTATTTTGGTGTGAATTTAAGAAAAACAAAAATTTTCACGGATCTTTTATGTGGTATTGATGATGTGGTATTGAAGTATTTTCCATTTTACCACCTCAAAGAGTTAATTTGAGCTTATTCACTCTATGGAGCTACCCTAGGTGAATTTTAATGTAGAATCCAAATCTGGTCTTAAATCCATGGATTTACTTACTCAATAAAAAGTTATTCATCTTTTCTGAAATTAAAAATGATGAATTTTGGATATATGCATGACTTATGAGTTATGCATAATTCAAAATTTATTTTTAAGATAATTGTGGCCTATTTGGGTATGTAAAATATACCTCAAGGCTCACATTTTCCTTTGCCCTTGCTGCCCTCTGGTTCTGAGGGTGTCACTGGTGTGTTGGCCTGTGACTGGGTCTCAAGTGGTATGAAATTTTCTTCCACTGAATCAAACAGGAAAAGAGGGCTTATGTCAGTTAAGACTTTTTAAAAGGCTGGTTTTGCACGTCTAAGAATGGCCTCTGGGCTTGTATATTGTTACAATATGCCCTTGTATGATGACAGTGTAATTGAATTAACAATTCCACGTCAAAAATACCGCTTATTGATATGTGGTAGTGTGAGCCTTTGAGATATGACCACATACCCAATAAGGTCACAAGAAAGACTCAGAATAATTATACCTTTAAAATAATTATACTAAAATTACTTAGAATAATTATACATTAAAAATAATTACTTCAAAAATACAAAAATACCATAAATTGGTACAAAAATTGGTTTAACTTAAAAACCAATGAATCAACATGTGAAATAAATTATACCATTGGATTCCCCATGGTAAAATACACATATACTATTTTTATAGCATATCTGTAAAGTCAATATTTAATGAGTTATAAGGAATAATACCTTATAAAAACCATAAATCCTTATCTATTTCAAAAACCAGTGAAACAACATGTGAAATAAATTGTACCATTGGATTCCCCATGAAAATTCACACATAAAAAAATTAATGAGCTAATTTCCAAAGTTAATACTTAAGGAATTAACCTGAATATATGCACTTTTTTGGTCAACGCATATATTCAAGGATCATAGCTAATATCTCTTAAACTATACAAGATAGAGTGATGAACCAAAAATAAAGTTACCACGTAATTACTGTAAGAACACAGATATGAACGTTTTTTTACAATTTATAAACAAGGTTAAAACCTATGATGAAATATTGATAAACATCAACAGAGCTGTTGACCACTTTGTTGTGAAAGTGGTCAAAACTTAAAATAAAGCACACAGTTGGATTCTACTAGTTCATTCGTGAAGAATGATGTAATTTTTATTATTAAATTCAGGGTATAACCCCCTGAAATCATGATTTGAAATTTAAAATATTGAATTTCAACAGAAAAGATGAGTTACAAGAAAAATCATCAAAATTAGAGTTTTGATGATGTAATAAAAAGATCTTGGAAGCATAATACGGTTATGTCAGGCTATCAGAATTCACTCTCTGAATTGCTGTAGCGTGTAAAACTTAAAAGTCATTAAAGATCAAAGTTTGAGCTTAAATTGAGCAGTTATGATCACCTACTGTAACCTTAAATTAAGCTTAACAGTCATATTAGTGATAAAATTGGTGAATACTATTAGTTTATGATTAAAACTAATAAAATACACGAAATTTGGGGTTCTGCCAAGCCTCTGATGTCATCAACTTTAGAGTTATAGTGATAACTCTAAATAATGGTGTAATAATGATGCAATATGGTTTGATCATGATGTAATCATCTCCAAACCTTAAAATATTGATCAATTACAGTGGATATGATCAGTACACGTCTACTAGAAGCCTGTTGGACTCTAGGAGGGAGGTATTTACTATAAATACAGCTCTTTTTACTCTATTTTCCCCTCAGACGTATCAAAAACATTAAATCAATTAAATCAAGGGTAATTTCTTTATTCTTTATATATAAAACTGTTATATTATTAAAGACCAAAGACCACCTTGCTGTAATCATCTATTTTGACGTGATTAAATCATTTATTTAATTGTTTTTGTTAAAAATCTCTCTAAAAACTCATTTCCACGTAAAAATCCAGAATATTAGTAATTTTCTTTAGTTTTTATTGTAAATACAATTTGAAAAGGTTGTATTTATATTTTTTGGCGTAAAATATTTCAAAATTATTATATTAAGTGTTAAAAGTAAGTTATTTTCTCTTATTATAATAATTTTCTCTTTATTATTATTTTAATAATTCTTTAATTAATTTATAGCTTTAATATTGGTAATATTATTGTTATTAATTATTTTCTATTAATAAAAGACAATTTTTTACGCCTTTATTATTTGTTTGTAACAATAATAAAGTGCCTTTAAGTATATTAATCAATTTATATTAATATATTTATTTTATTATATTATATTTTATTAATAATATAATCATTTTTATGCCATAATTATAATAATTCTTTATTATTATAATTATTTTTATCTTATTTATTTCAATTATAAGGAAATTCATAGTACAATAAGTAAAATATTAGTAATTTTTACTTATTGTTTCATAGTCAAACCTTACATGTAGACTGTTTGTATACCAATATCTTACAGAATACTTGTAGTTAGCAAGTATAATCTGTCAAAGGTGGTGTATTACAGGGCAATTGAGTTAACAATGTGCCCAAACACGCCTCAACTGTTGGTTTATCAGTATGAGCTGTCTTGATTCAAGTAAGAATTAAGACTGTATTAGTGGCTTACAAGTGTTTTTATATACAAAACACACCAAAAATACTGGTTTTGTGGTTATTAGCCACATGACAGATACTCCTTACAATATGAGTATTTTAAAAAATAAAAGAAAAATATATAAAAATATATATTTTTAAAGAAAATGACGCCTAGAAAAGATAAAACAAGTATCAATAAATGATAAAAGAGAAAAAAACTTACTTGTAAAGGTCCAAAAAAGGTTTTAAAACACGGCCAGGCCCACAAAATGTCAGGCTGAGTCTACGATGAGAGTATTAAAAAGTATTTACAACTCTTAACTATGACTGTGACACGGTAAATAAAGATTTAAATGATTTTTATAAGAGTTAAAGATGGTTTAATTTAATAATAAGAGGGCTTTACTATAAGGAATATAGTGGTGGTGAGCGCTGTTGAAAGCCCTGGGTGCAGCTTTACCTGTTGGGTTACAATTACGTAGAGGAGATGAAGATTTTTCACTCTATAGGACTGGCTTGTGGTTTTCAAACAGCCTGTATAGCCTGTATTGGGCCCAGATGTGGTTTTGAAACCACATCTTGGCAGTTTTCACCAATACAGGGTGAAAACTTTCATCTGGGGACCTCACAGCCTGATTCTGACGTGTATGACGCATAGAATGCTGTACAGAAACTGTATGGGACCCCAGTATTGACTGACTTATGAGGTATTGAAGTATTAACATGCCTCTTCATCTGTTTGACACCTCATAATCAGAGTACAACTGTATCCTGTCATAATACAGCTGTATTGGTCATATTGTGGGATTATAGCTTTCAAATGGCCATACCTCTGTCAGTTTTTGAGATATCATGCTCAAAGTTGGTTCATTGGATAGCCCTGTATGAGCTCTACACAATGATTCACAATTTGGTATGGTTATCATTAAATATGACAAAGTTATCCCATGTACAAGGTTTTTGTACATAGGCGTGGTTTGGGCAAAAAGCTGTATTGAGCTTGTTGGCCTCATAACTTCTGTTATAGTTGAGATATGAAGAAGTGGATGGCACCATGAGATATCCCTAATTGTGCTCTTTCCAAAAAGACCCCATTTCAAGTATCCCACACTAAACCCGCAGAAGTTAGGTGAAAGGTGAATGTTTTGTTCACCCTTATTTGGCCTGAAATTGACCATAACTCCAGTAATATTGGTGCTAGCTCAGTTTGGCTGGTACCATTAGATAGCCCTGGCTTAGAGCTTCATGTTGAGTACCCATTTGATGGGGTTAAGCCTCTCCTTCTAGATTTTAGATGAGAGGTGAAAATTAAGGTTTATGCTCAGCAATAACTTTGAGCAGGAATAAATTTGTTATTTCTTGTCCTATGGTGATGGGACTTATATTTTCAGAAAGAGGTGAGTTTCCTCTTTCTTTTGATACCTTTTGAGCTGATTTGGCTCAGCTCCATGCTTTGGTGGTATCTTGGCTATACCATTGGTTTATGGTATTTAGGCTGTCATGCTTGTGCTCGGGTTTTGAGTCACAGGCTGACAAGAACTAGAACATGCTATCAAGTGCAGATGTGTAGAGCCCTGTTCAATAGAAGACTACATAAATACCATGGAAGATATCATTACTAGAACAAGAATTGGCAAAACATGGACTAGAGTCCCTTTTGAATCCAAAATTGTGAGCCTTGAGGTATATTTTACATACCCAAATAGGCCACAATTAACTTAAAAATGAATTCTGAACTATGCATAACCCATAACGCATTCATATATTCAAAATTAATCATTTTTGATTTCAGAAAAGATGAATAACCTTTTATTGAGTAAGTAAATCCATGGATTTAAGGCCAGATTTGGATTCTACAAAAAACTTCACCTAGGGTAGCTCCATAGAGTGAATAAACTCAAACTAACTCTTTGAGGTGGGAATATGGAAAATACTTCAATACCACATCATCAATACCACATAAAAGAACCATGAAAGATTTTGTTTTTTTTTCTATTTCACGCCAAAATAATTGGAATGTGAGAAATCCCATGTTACATATACACTAAGAATAGTGTTAGGCATGTTTGTGGCGCGTAACATTATGGTATTCTTACATGCACCTTTGGTACACCCATAGTGGATATCTCACTTTAAGCTTAAATTTATATTTTGTCATGAAAAATAGGCAAGGGGGACAAAAGACATCAAAAAGAGCTAGGGTACTCAACTTCTGAGGCCTCAGAGGCGTGGACAGCTCCAAAGCTTGGATAAATAGCTGATCTTGGCTTAATTGGTAAACCAAAACATTTTGGGAACTTGGTTACCATGTTGCAACTACAGTAAATCATAAGAAAATAGCAAATAACCTTCTATTTTGACGTGCCAAGGAGGTAAAGAGCAACTTAGACTCCTGTAACCATGTAAATTATTAATGAATTTCCATGGATGAACCCCAAAAGAGTAATTAAAGCTCTTTGTGGACTATTATCCATTGATTTACCTCATAGAAACCAGCCATAGACTGCTATTTGCAATTCTATGTAGAAATGAGGTAAAACTTCAAAAATTCATTAAAAATACAATTCTTAATGAATCTCTCTGAAACATTCAGGACCAATTGAAAACTGTATCATTCATATAAAAATGAAAAAGAGTTCCACTTTTATAGGTAAAATTAAAAGCTTTACTTACAGTCCATTTTTGAGGATTCCATGTGAAACACAGAATCTTTCAAAATTTACAGAAAATACATTATGTGATGAAATTTCCAATAACATTGATAACTTTGAGAAATAAATGATTTTTTGGAATAAAAGAAAATTTACAGATGCTACACCTTTTATTCTTAACCATAAATGGGTTGGTAGTCACGTAGAAACCTCAATTAAGTAATTATGACAATCTTACATGACAACACATGATGCAATCAATAATCCAAAAAGGTTTATTGTTTTCTCACTCATTCTTTTTTCAGTTTGCTCCATAGCACGTCTCTGTGAGATCTCTTAGACTTAAAAGAGGCCTCCTCTTGCTGTTTTTTCCAAATCATCACATTATATTATACCTATATTACCAACAAGTAAGTATTAGTTAAAACGTTTCTTAAGTGTTTTAATTCTTTCTGAATCAATCATATGGACGTGAAATTATAGAAATCAACTATATATTGTTGCAATACTATTATTGTAAGATGTGACTATGAAACTGATGATAATATTACTATTAATCAACAGTACTATGTCTGTTATTATGAAATATAAGAATAAAGTATTATTATAACCACAATTAAATCATTAAAAAATTATTTCTTTCACGTGTTAAGCACTACTAGTGATTTTAACAGTGAGCAAGTAATTGTCTACAAGAATCAATTACAAGAAGAATTTAATAATAAAAACTTCTTTATTAAAATAATAAAATTATTTTAATATATAATTATCTTTTGCAAGAATAATTATAATGATAATTCTTGAAGAAAACTAAATTTTAGAGAAAAACTTTAAGAATTAAAGATAAATCACTCACTAATATTCCAAAGAGCTTTTTGAAAGATAAGATAGAGAGATTTGGCGTAGAATTGTGGATTTAGAGGATCAAAATGAATTTATAAATGTATTACAACAATATATAGTTTATTTCTATGAGTTCACGTCTTTCTGATTGATTCTGAAAGAATAAAACACTTAAGAAAAGCTTTTAACTAATACTTACTTGTTGGTAATACTGATATAAATGATTAATAAGATGATGATACGGAAAAAACAGCAAGAAGAGGCTTCTTTTAAGTCAATAACAGCTCACAGAGGCGTGCCATGGAGCAAAATGAAAAACCAGTGAGTGAGAAAACAATAAACCTTTTTAGATTAATGATTGTATCATCTGTTGTCACGTAAGATTATCATAATTACTTAATGGATGCTTTTACATGACTACCAACCCCAATATGGTTAAGAATAAAAGGAGTAACAGCAGTAAATCTTCTTTTATTCTAAAATAATCATTGATTTCTCAAAGTTATCAATGTTATTGCCAATTTCATCACAGGTTTTAATTACTGTGAATTTTTGAAGATTCAGTGTTTCACGTAGAATGGTCAAAAATGGACTGTAAGTAAACCTTTAGTTTTAATAGTAAAACTGTAATTATTTTTGGTTGTACCATAGATAATACAGTTATTCATTGGTCCTGAAAGTTTCAGAAAGATTCATTAAGAATTGTATTTTTAATGAATTTTTGAAGTTTTTACCTCATTTCTACGTAGAATTGCAAATAGCAGTATTTTGCTGGTTTCTATGAGGTAAATCAATGAATATGAGTCCCAAAAGGGTTTTAATTACTCTTTTAGGGTCTAGTCATGGAAAGTCATCAAGAATTGACGTGGTTACAGGAGTCTAAGTAGCTCATTACCTCCTTGGCACGTCAAAATAGCAGGTTATTTGCTATTTTCTTGTGATTACAGTAGGTGTAACTTGGTAACCAAGTTCCCAAAGAGTTTTAGTTTACCAATTGGGCCAAGATGAGCCATGGATCCATGCTCTGGAGCTATCCACGCCTCTGAGGCCTCAGAAGTTGGGTACCCTGGCTCTCTTTGATGTCTTTTGTCCCCCTTGCCTATTTTTCACGTCAAAATAGTAATTTAAGCTTAAAGTGAGATATCCACTATGGGTGTACCAAAGGTCCATGTAAGAATACCATGATATTAAGTGCTCAAAACATGCATAACACTATTCTTAGTGTATATGTAACATGGGATTTCTCACTTTCCCATTATTTTGGCGTGAAATTAAGAAAAACAAAAATTTTCACGGATCTTTTATGTGGTATTGATGATGTGGTATTGAAATATTTTCCATTTTACCACCTCAAAGAGTTAATTTGAGCTTATTCACTCTATGGAGCTACCCTAGTTGAATTTTTGTGTAGAATCCAAATCTGGTCTTAAATCCATGGATTTACTTACTCAATAAAAAGTTATTCATATTTTCTGAAATTGAAAATGATGAATTTTTGGATATATGTTTGACTTATGAGTTTTGCATAATTCAAAATTTCTTTTTAAGATAATTGTGGCCTATTTGGGTATGTAAAATATACCTCAAGGCTCACATTCCCTCCCACCAAAAAATAAAATTGTACTACAATTTTATTAGTGATAAAAGAATAAGGCCCCAAAGGGGGTTAATGTCCACTGTCCAACCTCTTCACATTACTCAGATCAAGTAATTTAAAGCACATTCATAGACATATTCAGGCTTGTGGCCTTCTTTCATGTCTAAATCTTCTTAAGAGTTTATCTGAGTCATGTATTTCTGATTCTGCCATCCATTCATCTTCATGTACTGGATTTCTATATCTGACAAGATATTCTCTTTGATTTTTACCCCTAAGTCTCCTTTCTTTAATGAATTTCTTTATCTTTTTGTCTTCATTCTGTTCCACAGGTGGTACAGTTAAAGGAGTTGAGTTTCTTAAAGGAAACAATTCTTTATCAGCTGGTTGATAAGGTTTTATCAAGCTGACTGGAAATGTGGGGTGTTTATTTTCTAATTCACCACTCAATTCCACTTGAACTGCATTGGTTCCATGTAAAGCAACAATAACAAAAGGTCCTACATAAGAATCTTTAAGTTTCTTTGGGCCTTTGATATTATTAAAATTCAAGGTTGAAACTAGAACTAAGTCCCCTACTTTGAAGTCTGGTACTTTATGACTCTTGTCCCACTTCTGTTTTGCATAATCAAAAGCATCATCCATACTTTGTTTTGCATGGTATTTTACTTTATCAAGCATTACTTTGAAGCTGGAAGCTGTAGGATGAATGTCAATCAAGTCTTTCCTCAGTGTGTCTGCTGGGAGTCTTGGATTCCATCCTTTTTCTAACATAGCAGGAGTTTGTCCTGTGTAAGAATGGACTGATGTCTTGTATGCCAATTCTAATGCAGGTATCAGAGTGCACCAGTCATGGGTAAAGCCATCTGAGTTTTTGAATTCTAATCCATAAGCACAAAATCTCCTGATCATGTCTTCTAAAGTTTGAATGATCCTCTCTGCTAGCCCATCTGTTTGAGGGTGATATGCTGTAGAGAATGATAACTTAGTCCCAAACAATCTATGAAGATTAGTCCAAAGTGCAGATGTGAACTTGGGGTCTCTGTCACTTATGATATTCTTGAATAACCCTGTATGAGAAATAACTCTACTCCATAAAAGAAGAGCTATTTCCATAGCAGTGTCATCTTTATGACATGTTAAGAATATGGGAGTTTTGCCATATCTGTCTACAATGACTAAGCAAGCATTATAACTTTTGTCACCACTTGGAGGAAGTGCTGTGACCCAATCCATGTGAACAACTTCCCATGGGGATTTTGGTTCTTGAATATGGATCATAAGTCCAAATTTCTTGCCTGTACTCCTGTTTGCTTTTTGGAATCTGTCACAGGTATGGCAATATTCAATGGTTTCTTTTCTCCAAGATGGCCACCATGCACAATTCTTCACTTTTTCAAGTGTTCTGTTTTCTGACAGGTGTCCAGAGTAGATACTATCATGACATTCATGAAGAATGGTATTGATAAGTAATCTACTGCACAATGTCATAACACAATAATGTTTTGTTCTGTGGTAAATGATTCCATCAAACAAGTGAAATCTTCCCTCAGAATAGGAATTTCTCCAAACTTCATCAAGTGCATTAACTAAAGATGTATCTTTGCAGTCTTTATCCAATAAAGAAGTCAAGATATGGCAATTCTTGTCTTGTTTATAAGATTCTCTGACCTCCTCAAAGAATTCAGTCCCAATATCAGTTATGTTAATTCCTTCAATTGGAATCTGTGGTTCAGCTTCCAAAGGTACATAAGCTGGGTTATCAGGAGTGTTGGCTAAAGTCCATCTACTAAGTCCATCAGCATTCTTGTGAATGTTTCCTGCTTTATGAACTATAGTCATGTTTCCTCTATATTCTTGAATGGCTATTTGCCATCTCAACATATGTCTGTTGAGAGTTTTCATGTTAAGAAGTGATTTTATGGCATTACAGTCAGTTATCACTTCAAAAACACTGCCATCAAGATAATAGTGTAGTTTCTCAAGTGCCCATACCAAACATAAGCACTCCATTTGGCTTGCACCATATCTGGCTTCTGTTGGTTTGATTTGTCTTGAGATATAACAAACTGGTCCTTCTGTAGGTTTGTCATCAATAATTTGGACTTGATGTAGGGCTGCCCCTAATCCATCTCCACATGCATCAATGTACAACTTAAAAGGAATATTCCAGTCAGGCATGAGGAGTAAAGGTGCTTCTGTAAGGGCTTTCCTTATCTTCTCATAAGCTTTAATTCTCTCTTGTGTCATCTCAAATACAGTCTGTTGATCACAGATTCTATAAAGTGACTTGGCTAGAATTGCAAAGTCTTTCAGGTGTTGCCTATAGTAACTGGCAAACCCAAGAAAAGACATCATTTCTTTTTTATTCTGGGGTATTGGTTTAAGTAACACTGCTGCTACTTTGTTTTTGTCAATACCCAAGCTTAAACCAGAAACAATATGTCCTAATTCTTTGAGTTCTTCAAAACCAAAATTGCATTTCTTAAGTGAAATTTTCATGTTCACTTCTGCAACTTTATGAAGTACTCTTGCAAGTCTTTCAAGGTGCAAAGACCATGAATCAGAACATATGATAATATCATCAATATAAATGATAAGCCATCCTTCAGACAATTCTGTAGGAAAGATGGTGTTCATCATCCTTTGATAATGGGATGGAGCATTTTTAATGCCAAATGGCATTCTAAGATACTCAAAAATACCACAGTGAGTGATAATTCTAAGTAATTTATTAGCTTTCGGCGTCAAAACATTTTGATGGAAGCCTTTCAATGCATCCATTGATGTTATATACTTGGCTTTAGACAATTGAGTCAAGGTTTCTTGAATTCTAGGTATTGGATACCTATCTGGAACTGTGTAGGTATTCAATGCTCTGAAGTCTCCAACCATTCTTGACTTATCATTATGCCAAGCAATAATAACAGGTGTTGTCACTTCAACTTCCTCATTATGGCCTACTTTCCTTAGCACACCAAGTTGGATCAACTCTTGGATATGTTTTTCCAAGGCCTCTCTAGCTCTGGGACTGGCTGGATAAGCTGGTCTTCTAAGTACTGGAGGATATGGTCTGTCAATATTAAGAGTAATATCAACTTCATGTCCTCTTATAGCGCCTAATGGTTCATTATCAGAGGCAAATGCATTTTTATATGTGTATAACACATTAATAAGCTCATTCCTCATCTTTGGTGACAATGATTGATTAATTTGTGCTTCAACAAGTTGATTAGTCACAAATTCATCTTTGTAAGTATCCTTGACAGAAGATACTACAGATATCTGTTTTGACATATTGGAGAAAGCAAATTTTTGTCTCTTGTTATCTCCAACTGTGAAATATGTGTCCTTATGGTTATTTATATCAATACCATAAATATTTAAGTAATCATTTCCAAGAATGATGTGCTGAGATGTGCAATTATCCATTACTACAATCTCAGTTTTCATTCTTACACTTCCTGCTGGATGTGGGAATACAATATTAGTGTCCAATATGCCCAGGGGGTACATATTGTTACTGGCACTACTGAATTGTACACCTTCTATTGGTAATAGATGGTTTTTCCATTCAGGAAGTATAATTTGGAGATAATCTTTGCCCACACAAGTGCAAAATGCCCCTGTATCCAAATTTACTTTGGCTTCAATATCACTCATCACAACTGATGTGATACAGGATGCCCCAGCAGTATAACCCTTTCCTCTAGCAGGTTTTGTTTTACACATTCTGGCATCTTGGATATTGGTCAGGTTGCAGCAATTTTCACTGTACTGTGGCAAGTGGGTATGGACTTCTGTGACCTCAAAGAAAGCTGAAATGTTTTCAATGGGATAGTCCTCCACTGGTGTATCTTCAGAGACTGCAGAATCTTGATCAGACTCTTCAGTACAATGAATTTCTTCAATGACTTGAACTTCATTGATTTTTGTCTTCTTAGGACAAGTGTTGGCTAAATGTGAAGTACTTCCACATTTATGACACTTCAAGACAGGTCTTTCTGGTCTTCTTTCTTCTCTAGGAATCTTTGAGACTATTTTGATATCTATTGGGTTTTTAATCCAAGTCTTACCAATTCTTGTTCTGGTAATGATATCTTCCATAGCATTAATGTAGTCCTCTTTTGAACAAGGTTCCACACATCTGCTTTTGATAGCATGTTCCAGTTATCCTCCACACTTTCTTAATATTTTCATATTAATCATAGTGTCAGACATATCTGGGTGTAAAGCAGATAGTCTGTCTTTTTGTTTGAAGAACCAAGTAAGTGGTTTGTCTTTTTCTGAGTTAAAAATGGCACTTTCAAAAGCATTTTCCATTTTAAACCTCCAAGAATTATTAGCCCATTTGGTAATCACTTCAGATTTCCACCTAGACCAGTCATGTTTACCATGATCAATCCTCATTTTGTAATACCATTTCTTTGCAGTTCTGGTAAACAAACAGTGTAATTTTCCCACTATGATTTCATCAGGTATATTAAAGTCTTCTTGCAACATATCAATAGTCCTGATGAATTCAATATGGTTGTATTCTCCTTCACCAGAGAATGTTGGCCATTCTTCTATTTTGGGAATATCTCTTGCAGAGTAGGCATTTTCTCCCAAGAATGGTGTAAGACTTTCTTTAACAGAGAGTTTTTCTTCAGTTAAAGGTGTAGAATGTCTTGGCATATGTGGTTCATGATTCTTATGAATTTGTTCCACACTTGCAATTATCTCATTCTTCAACTTTTGCCTTTCACTGTCACTTTTTGCTAAATGTATAGCAAATTGATTGGTGTTCTCAACTATCTTCATGACATGGTCTTGTAGAGTCTTAAGTTGATCATTCATTTTAAAAAGAGCTTCCATTTCCTCATGTTGAACTTGGCACATGTTTTCAATTCTTATGCAAGAATTGGTAATTAAGTCAAGTTTGGCATTTGTCACTTGGTGTAATTCAATGTATTTCTTGTCACTTTTCTTTAATTCAACTATATCTGATGCAATTTTAGTTAGCCTGTTATCAAGTTTACCAATTTCTACATGAATACTAGTTTGTACAGCAATTATTTGCGTGGAAAGTTTCTGTTCATCCTTTCCTGCTCCTTGGCTGTGAATTCCATCAGAGTTCTGGCCATATTGAAGACACTGTCCACGGCTGAAGGCTCCAATTTGGGGATCCTGTACCCTTGTGGGTAGGGTCTGTGCCAATTGGCTTTGCCTTTTCCTTTGCCTTGATTGTTCCTGGGACCTTTCTGCTTCTTCTGAGGTCCCTTTGGCTTGTCCTTCGACACTTCTGAAGCTGGTTTGGAGCTGGTAGACGCCACTGGTGCCTCTGTCTCCAAAGCTGGAGTCATTTCCAACTCTTTCTTCTGGTCTATGGATAAAAGACTTTGGTTCTTCAACCAATTCTTTATCTTTTTGACCTTGTCTTTGCAAGACAGGGGGCTCCATCCTCCTAAGAGTTCTATGGTCTTCTCCTGACCCAGAAAGCTCTTGATGTGTAAGTAGGAGTTCATGGCCCCCTGCCAAAGGCTTGGGCAGATTTCCCACTCCTCTTCCTTGGCTGCTCTGAACCAGTTTTTGTACTGTCATTGATATATTTCTATTGCTGCCACCTGAAAGTGGTTCAGCCCTGGAAATATTACCATAAATCAGTTCAGGCTGTGAATTCACGTCAAAATCTGTTGGTACAGACCTTGGGGAATGGGGAGCAACTCTGGAATCCTCCAAATGTGTCTTTCTTGTGGAAGACTTGGCACTTCTGGATTTGGTCTTGCCTCTTCCTTGTCCACATCCATCTGGTTGGACTGAATAGTTGCTTCCATTTCTGGTATGCACCATTTTTACGTCAATTTAAGGATAAAGAGTAAAAATAAAGATAAAAACACACCTTTTGGTGGTAATTTACTCTTTTCAGAATTAAATAAGGTGCCTCTTTTAGCAATTTGCACCTCAATACTGTCTTCAGATTCTGCTTCTGAAGATTCAGGACTATTGATGTATCTTTTACTGATTCTGTTACCAGCTGCACAGTATTTGATTAAAGACACTTAAAGAGAAAAAAATATGATAAAAGAAATTATTTTTGTGTTTTCAGATATTTTTAAAAGATTTTTTATAAATTTTATTATTTTTTAATATTAAAAAAATTATTCTTTTTAAAGAAAAAAATTAAAATTTACGATTTTGAATGAAAATTAATTCAGAGTAACTCAACGAATAATTTTATAAGTTTTTGGATGTGAAAAAGCCACGTGTAAAACAGTATAAAATTAAACCAAATTCCACAATGAAAAAGATTTCCAAAACAATTTCAAAAATAAGAATTATTTTGACTTTAAAATGAAAGAAAAAAATATTAAATTAATATATTTTAGAGCTTAAAAATATATTAATTAAGGGTACAAGGTTCAAAAAACACGGCCAGGCCCCCAAATGTAAGATGTGACTATGAAACTGATGATAATATTACTATTAATCAACAGTACTATGTCTGTTCTTATGAAATATAATAATAAAGTATTATTATAACCACAATTAAATAATTAAAAAATTATTTCTTTCACGTGTTAAGCACTACTAGTGATTTTAACAGTGAGCAAGTAATTGTCTACAAGAATCAATTACAAGAAGAATTTAATAATAAAAACTTCTTTATTAAAATAATCAAATTATTTTAATATATAATTATCTTTTTCAAGAATAATTATAATGATAATTCTTGAAGAAAACTAAATTTCAGAGAAAAACTTTAAGAATTAAAGATAAATCACTCACTAATATTCCAAAGAGCTTTTTGAAAGATAAGATAGAGAGATTTGGCATAGAATTGTGGATTTAGAGGATCAAAATGAATTTATAAATGTATTACAGCAATATATAGTTTATTTCTATGATTTCACGTCTTTCTGATTGATTCTGAAAGAATAAAACACTTAAGAAAAGTTTTTAACTAATACTTACTTGTTGGTAATACTGATATAAATGATTAATAAGATGATGATACGGAAAAAACAGCAAGAAGAGGCTTCTTTTAAGTCAATAACAGCTCACAGAGGCGTTCCATGGAGCAAACTGAAAAGCCAGTGAGTGAGAAAACAATAAACCTTTTTAGATTAATGATTGCATCATCTGTTGTCATGTAAGATTATCATAATTACTTAATTGATGCTTTTACGTGACTACCAACCCCAATATGGTTAAGAATAAAAGGAGTAAAAGCAGTAAATCTTCTTTTATTCTAAAATAATCATTGATTTCTCAAAGTTATCAATGTTATTGCCAATTTCATCACAGGTTTTAATTACTGTGAATTTTTGAAGATTCAGTGTTTCACGTAGAATGGTCAAAAATGGACTGTAAGTAAAACTTTTCATTTTACTAGTAAAACTGTAATTCTTTTTGGTTGTACCATAGATAATACAGTTCTTCATTGGCCCTGAAAGCTTCAGAAAGATTCATGAAGAATTGTATTCTTAATGAATTTTTGAAGTTTTTACCTCATTTCTACGTAGAATTGCAAATAGCAGTATTTTGCTGGTTTCTATGAGGTAAATCAATGAATATGAGTCCCAAAAGGGTTTTAATTACTCTTTTAGGGTCTAGTCATGGAAAGTCATCAAGAATTGACGTGGTTACAGGAGTCTAAGTAGCTCATTACCTCCTTGGCACGTCAAAATAGCAGGTTATTTGCTATTTTCTTGTGATTACAGTAGGTGTAACTTGGTAACCAAGTTCCCAAAGAGTTTTAGTTTACCAATTGGGCCAAGATGAGCCATGGATCCATTCTCTGGAGCTATCCACGCCTCTGAGGCCTCAGAAGTTGGGTACCCTGGCTCTCTTTGATGTCTTTTGTCCCCCTTGCCTAATTTTTACGTCAAAATAGTAATTTAACCTTAAAGTGAGATATCCACTATGGGTGTACCAAAAGTCCATGTAAGAATACCATGATATTAAGTGCTCAAAACATGCATAACACTATTCTTAGTGTATATGTAACATGGGATTTCTCACTTTCCCATTATTTTGGCGTGAAATTAAGAAAAACAAAAATTTTCACGGATCTTTTATGTGGTATTGATGATGTGGTATTGAAGTATTTTCCATTTTACCACCTCAAAGAGTTAATTTGAGCTTATTCACTCTATGGAGCTACCCTAGTTGAAATTTTGTGTAGAATCCAAATCTGGTCTTAAATCCATGGATTTACTTACTCAATAAAAAGTTATTCATCTTTTCTGAAATTGAAAATGATGAATTTTTGGATATATGCATGACTTATGAGTTTTGCATAATTCAAAATTTCTTTTTAAGATAATTGTGGCCTATTTGGGTATGTAAAATATACCTCAAGGCTCACAATTATAAATCAATTTTGATCAATTAAATCCACAATTCAACCTCAAATCTCTCTACTTTTATCTTTGATAAGTTTTTTGGAGTATTAGTGAGTGATTTATCTTTAATTCTTAAAGTTTTTCTCTAAAATTAGTTTCCTTCAAGAATTATCTTATAATTAGTCTTTTAAAACATAATTATATATTAAAATAATTTTATTATTTTAATAAAAGAAGTTTTTATTATTAAATTCTTGTAATTGATTGTTGTAGACAATTACTACTCACAGTTATAATCACTAGTAGTGTATAACACCCAAAAGAAATAATTATTTAATTACTTAATTGTGGTTATAATCATTTCTTATGATTATATTTAATAATCACAGTCATAGTACTGTTGATTAATAGTAATATTATCAACGGTTTCATAGACACATCTTACAAAAATGGTCTCTAGAACTTCCAGAGAAGATAAGAGGCCTGAAAGACCTGTTTTAAAGTGTCATAAATGTAGAAGCACTTCAAATTTGGCCAACACTTTCACCAAAAAGGCAAAGCTTAATGAAGCTCAAGTCATTGAAGAAGTTCAGTGTACTGAAGAGAAAGAAGAATCTGACCTGGATTCTGCAGTCTCTGAGGATAAACCAGTAGAGGACTATTGCATTGAAAACATTACAGCTTTCTTTGAGGTCAAAGAAGTCCATACTCACTTGCCACAATACAGTGAGGATTGTCATAACCTGATTAATATCCAAGATGCCAGAATGTGTAAAACCCAACCTGCTAGAGGTAAAGGATACACTGCTGGATCATCTTGTATCACATCAATCCTGATGAATGATATTGAAGCCAAAGTCAATTTGGATACAGGGGCATTTTGTACTTGTGTAGGCAAAGACTATCTTCAAGCCATACTCCCTGGATGGAAAAGCCATGTACTACCAAAAGAGTGTGTACAATTTAGTAGTGCCAGTAATAATATGTACCCTTTGGGCATATTGGAAACTAATCTTGTATTTCCAAATCCAGAGGGAAGTGTAAGAATGAAAACTGAGATAGTAGTAATGGACAATTGCACATCTCAGCATCTAATTCTTGGGAATGATTACTTGAATATCTATGGTATTGTCATAAATAATCATAAGGACAAATATTTCACAATTGGAGAAAATAAAAGACAAAAATTTGTCCTTTCCAATATGGGAAAGCAACTATCTGTGATATCTTCTATGAAAGATACTTATAGATAAGAATTTGTAGCTAATAAACTTGTTGAAGCACAAATTAATCCATCATTATTACCAAAGATGAGGCTTGATCTTTTTGATGTGTTATACACATATACGAATGCCTTTTCTTCTGATAATGAACCATTAGGTGCTATCCAAGGGCATTGAGTTGATATTACTCTTAACATTGACAGACCATACCCTCCAGTACTTAGAAGACCAGCTTATACAGCCATTGTGTAACAACCACTAATCAGGGGTAAGGGCATTCATACTTACACCCACTCAAACACCTCAAAACAGCACATCCACTGTGTTTATCAGCATTCAGTATCAGAAATATTCCTTGCTGAAACATGCATACAGTCTGGTTCATCAATCCAGACTGTCAATACTTTTAAAGGTTGGAATTACCCAAAACAGTTTGGATACACCATTTCCAAACTGTATGATCACTCAATACCACCACTCCTCTTGTACAGATCCTGTACATATATACAGGACCTGTATTGGCCGGACTAAATTCAACCATCAAACCTTCTCATGAAAATTCGCTGTCTGTATCAGGGCTGGTGATTCTCCCATATACCAGCCCCTCTTCCCCCCTGGGGATTTTTCCCCAGGTAATTAATTTATTATATTTATTATTTTATAATTATTCTTATCCTTATTTTTTGGGTATTATAATTACTTGATTTTACGTTAGTCTTAGCCTTTTTTTCTTTCTTTGCCTGTAAAGTATGAGTTGGGTGGCCATATCCTTATTAACCCTTCTCTTTCCATTCTGACAGGTTGAAACAGTGGACTTGGACTTGTTTGTGGCTGGCTCTTTTATTCTTACTCTTATTATTTGTTTCTGCTTTTCTTATATTATTTTATTTAGTAGTTTATCTCCTCACACTCTTCAGTGTACTATTCTCTTACCATATCCTCTGAGCCCTCCAAAAGTAAATCCCATCTTACTGATTGCCAGGCCCTCTCCACTTAGAAGAGCCCCTGTGACATTCAGATAATCAACTCATATTTGATTCTTTCTTTTCGTTAATTTAAATTCATTTCCCTCATTCCTCGAATTATGACTCTTTTATGATCTTGTGATTTCCCATGATGATGATTTCTCTATGTTCAATTTTCATCTCATTCATTATATTAATATCAAAATTGATTCTCTCACTTTCTAATCATGGCTGACCATCCCAATCTCATTCTCAATTATATCTCAAAATCCAATTTCTCTTCTTCTTTTTTTATTTAGGTCTTATCAGGAGTTATTGATTGGTTAATTCATTGGTTGATTGATTGGGATTCATTCAGGATATTGATTCAGCCATTCAGGATTTTATTTGGATTGGACTGATTGAATTTTGAATTCCTCAAGATAACTGATTGATCCTCAAGAATGGATTATTGATTATTGATTTATCTTGACTCCTGAAGATATTGATTTGATTAATTCCTCAAGACCTTGAATTGACCCTGAAGACATTGATTGATTGATTGATTATTGAATTCTTCAAGATTATTGATATTGAATTGATTGTTGATATTGGTTTAATTGATTGATTGATTGCTGATTGAATTTTATTTCACCTCAAGACTGTTGAGCGATTCCTCAAGATCATCAAGATTTATTGACTATTGATTTGACCAAACTTTGATTCCATATTCTCAAGTATCATCAAGTTTTTATTCTCAATTTCTCAATAATGCCAGTTCAGCATAGCCCTCCAGCCAAGAATACTAGATCCCAAAGAAATTCAGCTGTTCTCACTCCTACAGAAAGAGTTCCTCTTGACTGCACTCCATCAGTTCATCAACTGAGTGCCAATCTGGACAGAGGAGACCACCAATGGAAGGAGAAGCACCCTCCAGAAGAGGGGGAATAAAATCAAGAAGATAAAGATCTTTCTCCGGCCTATTGGGTGCCTACCCTGGCATGTCTGAAGGTGCAAGAGCAAGATTAGGGGAAGCTGAAGATGAAGGGGGGAGGAATCTGAAGAAACTAAAGTGCCAACTGCCTTGGCAGGTGTCCCCGAGGCTTCTGAAGCTGAAATTCTAGCTCATTCTAATCAGCCTCTTGTCTCTCAAGCTGAACCAAACTTCCTCAAGATGATGGAGCAGATGACTCAATTCATGTGGCAGCTCACTCAATAAGTTGCTCCCACAGACAATCCCAAAGCCCCTGCATTCAAGACTCCATCAATGAAGGCACCTGATTCTTTTGATGGTACTCAAGCTCATAAATGGAGAGGATTTATCCAATCCTGTCAATTGATTTTCCAAAATGATCCAGCAAATTCCTTCTCTGACAAGAAGAAAGCTCTGTACTCAACTTCTCTTCTCACTGGTAGAGCTGGCAAATGGATTGAGCCCTACCTCTCCAATAATTTCAATGAAGATCCTTCCAATCTCTTCAATAATTGGCCATTATTTGAAACCCAATTATCCACTCTGTTTGGTGATTCCAATGAAGTCAGGAAAGCTGAACAAGAGTTAGAAAATTTGAGGATGAAGGAAAGTCGTCATGTATCCTTGTACATTGCTGATTTCAGAATTTTAATATCAAGAATTGGAGATTGGGGATAAAGAGCTTATATTAATGTTTATAAAAGAGGATTAGCATCAAGACTTTTGGACCAGTTGGCTTCCTACCCTGGTAATTTTGATACTCTTGAAGAACTCATGGACATTACCCTGTAGTTAGATACAAGATACCATGAGGGACAGAAAGAGAAGGGTAGTAATCAAGAAAAGAAGCCTCCTCTCACTGGATCCAATCCTAAAGGCCTCCTCAAGACTCATTATCAAAAAGGCCTCACCATAAGAAGAATAAGAAGGGCAAGCAATTTCAAGCTTCAAGAGAAAAGCCCCATTCTGCTCTCCTCAATAAGGACAATAAATTAATTGGTTCTGAAAAGGAGAGGAGGATCAAAGAATGGTTATTTAATTATTGTGGTGGAAAGAACCCAATTGAAAAATTCTTCAAGAGACCTCAGAACAAGCCTGGGTCATCAAGAGGCTTCTCTAGCAAGCAGGGAAAAGCCTGAGTGGGAATCATGATGTGTTCAATGGCTCTCATTTATTTCCTTCAAGAGCACAATTGTGCAATATGAATACTAGTGTAAAGAAATCTTTAAATTTTCTTATTTTTTCTTCTGTAACTGATATTTTTTATAGTATTCTCATTGATTCTGGTGCTACAAACTCTTTTATTGCAAAGAATTTTGTTCTCAAGTACTCATTGACTATGTCAGAGCTCCCTGAAAAAGATTCCTCTTTTTGTTCTGGATTCAAATGAATCCCCTGCCTTGTTCATCACCCATTATACCAAGTGGTTAGTTGACCTGCCTTCATTCCCAAGCTTTAAATGGGACTTTTTTATCATATATTCACCCAAAGGAGAAGACCTGATATTGGGCTATGATTTCATCTACCATTTTAATCCCATTATTGATTTGAAAATGGATTGATCACTTATAAGTCTAGTCATAAGGATTCTAGTGGTATTAAATCTTCTGCTAGTAATGCCTTGGCCACTGCTGTCAACAGTGCTACTCTGGTTGGTGAATTTAAGACACCTTCCCTTCCTTCTTCTGTCCATATCCCTTCCATCATGCAATCTCAGTCATTACTTCAATCAAGAGATGAGGTCTTCAAAGAGATAAAAGATGTTTGAGAAGATTTTGCTCTATCTTCACTTCATCTCTTTCATGGGGATATGGACCTTTGTCCCTTATCTTTTCATACCTCCCTTGAGGATCAGTGGGATGAGGAGGAAGAGCCAAAAGAAATTGAAGCTGTGTTGAAGGTAGTCCCTCCTGCTTATCACCAATATTTGGATGTATTCTCCAAGGTGAAAGCATAGAAACTTCCTCCACACTGTGCCTGTGATCACCATATCAAATTGGAGGGTCTTCTACCTCCAGTTGGTGTTATCTACTCATTATCAAATCAAGAGTCAGAAACACTGCGGGCCTAAATTTCAGAGAATTTAGAGAAAGGTTTCATTAGGACAAGTTCCTCTTCAACAGGAGAACCTGTCCTTTTTTTGGGAAAAAGGATGGAGGTCTTTGTTTGTGTGTTGACTACCACAAACTCAATGCTGTCACTAGGAAGAACAGGTATCCCGTTCCTCCTATGAACCAGCTTCTTACAGTATTCAACGGTTACAATATCTACTCCAAGATAGATTTGTGTGGTGCAGATAATGTCCTGAGAATGAAAGAGGGGGATGAGCACTTAACTGCTTTCAGAACCAAATATGGTAGCTATGAGTATTTGGCTATACCATTTGTCCTTACCGATGCCCCAGCTTCTTTCCAGAATCTTGTGAATGGCATATTTGCAGATTTCTTGGACATTTTTGTTGTAGTTTATTTAGATGATATTATGGTCTTTTCCAGTTCTGAGGAGGAACATGCCAAACATGTGGCCTCTGTCCTCCAAAGACTGAGAGACAATAATCTGTTTTACAAAGCCTCCAAATGTTTATTCCATGCCTCGAGTGTTGAATACTTGGGCTATGTTGTGTCAAGTTGTGGCCTCAAGATGGATTCTTAAAACGTTCAGCAAATCCTCAATTGGCCTCAGCCCAAGAACATCAAAGCTCTTCAATCTTCTCTTGGATTTGCCAATTTTTATCATCATTTCATTAAAACTAATCCAAAGAGATCACTGCTCTCACTTCCCTTCTCAAAAAGGAATCTCCTTCTATCTTCAATGAGGAAGCTCTTAGTCAGTTTCAAATAATCAAAGAAGCATTCACCACTGCTCCTATCCTTTCTCATTTCAATCCCTCTCTACCAACTATTGTATAGACTGATGCTTCTGATTATGCCTTGGGTGCTGTACTGAGTCAGGTGAATTACTCAGGAAAGAATCCCATTGCCTTTGATAGTTGCAAGCTTCTCTGAGCTGAGCTGAATTATGAAATTGATTAAAAGGAACTCCTTGGCATATTTTGGGCTCTCATGCACTGGAGAGATTTTCTTCTTTCTCTTTCAAATTCCTTTGAGGTCTTGACAGACCACTCTTCTCTTCAGCTTTTATGTCTTCCAAAGTTCTTACTTGTCGTCAAGCCTGTTGGGCTGAATTTCTCTCTGAGTTTCATTTCACTATCACTTACCGCCCAGGCAGGTGTCACAGGGGCTCTGGGACAGAAATACAAGAGTGGCCTGGCACTCAGCAATCAGGGAACTCACTTGGAAGAGTGCGAAGAATAAAGAAATAAAAATAAAGAATAAATTCCTCTAAAAGATATGCAGGTACAAGATGAGATGCAAAATAGGAAAGGGAAGCCAAATGGCCAAAGAGCCAAACAAGTAAGTCCTTAATCAATGTTTCAACCTGCAAAAAAATGGATAATGGAATTAGTAAGGATATGACCACCAAATATCCATTGACAAGCGAAGAAAGAGAAAGAGAAAAGTGCTAAATGAGTGACTTAATAATATCAGTATTTGCTTAACTAAAATGAAAAGAAAATAAAGATAAAGTAAAATCAAAATATATTAATTAACTGGGGAAAACCCCCCAGGGTGGAAAGGGTAGCCGGTATATGTGAAAAGTTGGGAGCTTGAGTTCTTCAGGCTGAAAACTGATCTGTATTGATCCTGGAGGCTGTATTGATTGTTTTGGGAATTGATACAGCTGGCTAATATTGAAATTGAATTGGGTTGAATGAATTTCCCATGATTGAAAATGAAATACAGTTCTTGATGGATCCAGACTGTATTGAAATGAATATGGTTGCCAATATGGATTGAGTGTAGCTTTGACACTTGACAACTTCTTTTGGCACTGCCTCTTGAATACACTTTGAGAATGAATTGACAGTATTCCCTTGGAAGGAATACTTGGAGTGAGAATAACCAATGACTGCTTGATGGCGTCATTGGTCTTTGACGCTGAAACACTTGCTCTTGAGCCTTGATGATTCCTCTGAATGATTGGGTGCCTTGATGACGTGATGAGATGTTGGAATGTTGAAAAGACCATTTGATATTGCCACCATTGAATTGCTGTTGAAAAATGATGCACAATGATATATAACATCATTTATGGCATATTGGTTGATTGGCAAGAAGATTATGTCCAAAGGTCTTGAGGTAGAAAGGCAGAGGGGAAAAGGATGGATGTCATGGCTTCAGAGCTTGGAAAGGTGTTTCTGGGCCGTTTGGGGTTTTTGGCCACTTTTGGGTTCTGAGCCAAAAACTGGCCCAAAAGGCGGGAAAGTGTCTTTTGGACACTTTGCATCAAAGTGCGCAAATGCGCAAAGTGCGCAAAATGCACAAATGCGCAGAAATGCACAAAATGCACAAAAGTGCGCAAAATGCGCAAAAATGCGCAAATGTGCATTATGAGCCCAAATGGCCAAAAACAGCCATTTGGGCCATTTCCCCTGGTTTTGAGGGAAATGACCAGAAATACCCATTTGGGCATAAATTGCCACTATGGGTTCTGGATTGAGGTGAAGGGCCATGAAGGCCCCAAAACACAAATGGCCATAAATGGTCCATAAGGTGATGACGTGGCCATATTGGCCACTGGTGATGGATATGGTCAATTGGCCATACAAGAACTATGGCTTGATATGCCATATGGGGATCCAAGGAGGTGAATTGCCATGGTTGTGACAGTACCCCCCACCTTGGAATGGTGAGCTGCTGAGCACCAATACAAGGTGAAGCCTTTTGAGGCTATTGGAAAGATTTTGAGAAATTGATTCAAGAGGACTGATTAAGATAAAAAATTTGAAAACTGATATTAAAAATTTGACATTTGACGCAGAACTTGCTTGATCTTCTTTTGACATTGGCTTCATGATGTGAATTTAATTTTGAAATGAATGAAAATTTTTGATGTGATAAAAGAAAATTCAAAATGAAAATAAAATAGAAAAAAAGAATGAAAATGAAAATAAGAAAAGAAAAGGAAAAAGAAAAAGAAAAATGAATTGAATCTTGAGGAGGTTCCAATCTTCATCACAGAGGTTGATAACTGATTTTGAAATTGTCCAAGGACCTGGAAAGAGAAATTTTATGCCAGGTGCTCACAAAGTGGCCAAGGTGATGTTTTGACAAGATTGTAGACCCCTCAGGGAAGTGCACACCAGGAGAGGAACTTACTTTTGGTAGTTACTACTCCCGCCAGTGCCATAAAAATAAAAAACAAAAATGTTGAAGCAATGAATTTGAATTTGGAATCTTGGAAATGAATTGAAAAGTGAATGGCCCATTGTACCAAGTGAAAATGGCCATAAGATTGGAAATGAAGTTGAAAGCCATGCCAAAGATCTGTGTCCAAAATTGCAAAGTGCTCACAGAGTGGCCAAGGTGATGCTTACAACAAAACAAGTAGAATACCCCTAAAGGTGCATACCAGGAGTGGGACTTACTTTTGCTAATTCCTCTCCCCACCAAGCACCATAATGAATCAAGCTTTTGAAGAATTCGGCCCAGGCTTGTTAGGATGTAATGAATGAAAATCTTTGACAAGTTCAGGACAATTCTTGAGGTTTTCGGTTGGTTCCCAAGTGGATCTTTCTGGGTCTTTACTGAAACCTTTCCATTCCACCAGATACCATAATTTTCCTCTCTTGAGCTTTGAGTCCAGTATTTGAGAGACTTCCCATTCCTCTTCTTCTTCAATGGTGATTGGAGGAGGAGGCTCTTGATGCCTATTTGGGATTGTTGACGTCTTGACTGGTTCCAAAAGGGAAATATGGAAAACTGGGTGGATGGATTTCCATTGAGATGGAAGCTTGAGGTGGTAGGCATGAGTGCTGACTTTCTTCAAGATTGGAAAAGGACCCAGCCATCTTTCAGACAGCTTTTTGGTGGGTCTGGTTGATTTGATGTTCTTGGAAGAAAGCCATACCATGTCACCGGGATTGAAAACAGGTGGACTTGCTCTACTTTTATCTGCATACCTCTTAAACATGTTTATGGCAACTTCAAGTTCTCTCTTGACATCTTGCTGTACTGATTGGATTTTTGTTGATAAATTTCCAGCAGGAGTATCTTGAGTGATGTGAACTGAGTCAAATTGAGGATCTCTTCCATAAACAGTGAAAAACAGTGATTGTTTTGTTGAAGAGTGGTCAGAGTTATTGTAGGCAAATTCAGCCAGAGGGAGCCAGTTGTTCCAATCATCTTGATGATAACTGACATACATCCGAAGGTACTGTTCTAGTATCTGATTTACCCTCCCTGCCTGTCAATCAGTTTCTGGATGATAAGCAGTTGACAAGTCTCTTGAAATCTTGAGCTGCTGACAAAGGTTGGTCCAAAAGGAAGAAACAAAAAGAGAATCTCGATCACTAACAATGCTTGAAGGAAGGCCATGCTTTGAGAAAATATTCTTGATGAATAAATGGGCCGTCTCTAATGAAGTGATTGAAGCTATTTTTGGAATAAAAACCGCCATTTTTGAGAATCTGTCCACTATGACTAAAATTGAATCAAAGGAATTAGACAGTGGCAATTGAGTGATGAAATCCATTGAAAGAAAAATCCGAGGACCTCTTGGAATTGGAAGAGGCTTGAGGAGTCCAAACTTCTTGTGATGAATATTTTTGTTTCTTGAACACTGTTGACAGGATGATACATAATCCTTAATAAATTGAGTCATGCCAGACCAGTTGAAATCCTGCTTGACAAGTTTGAGAGTCTTCTCTTGGCCAGGGTGTCCAGCTAGAGGAGAGTCATGCCGCTTTTGAAGTATATTGAGTTGAATTGTGGGGTCATTTGGGACCACCACCCGATCTTTGAAAAGGAGAAGTTTGGAAGAGGAATCAAGAGAATAATCTTGGACAGATTTGTCTTTACCCAAATCTTCAAGGACACTTCTATATTGAGAATCTTGCCACACTGCCTTCTGAATTGAATCAATCAAATTTGAAAATGAATCCACCTTGACTGCAAAAAAATTTGAGGCTTGAATTTAATCTTGCTTGATTATCTTCTGATAGTTCATTGGATTCTTGCTGATGAAATCCTCCCCCCTCTCCGGGTAAACGTCGTCCCAACGTGACAAGGCATCTGGAAGGGTGGCCAAGCGGCCAGGGCGGTAAGTGATTGAGAAATTGAATTCAGATAAAAATTCAACCCAGCGGGCTTGACGGCGAGTGAGAATCTTGGAAGACATAAAATATTGAAGAGATGAATGATCGGTGAGAACTTCAAAAGGGGAAGAAATTGAAAGAAGGAAAGCTCTCCAGCGCTTGAGAGCCCAGACTATGCCAAGGAGTTCCTTGTCATGAATCTCATAATTAAGCTCAGCTGGGAGAAGCTTGCAGCTATCAAATGCAATGGGATGTTTTCCTGAGTCAGAGACCTGACTCAGTACAGCACCCAAGGCATAATCTAATGCATCGGTCTCTACAATGGTGGGTAAAGAAGGATTGAAGTGAGAAAGGATTGGAGCAGTGGTGAATGCCTCTTTAAGTTGATGAAACTGTCTAAGAGCTTCCTCATTGAGGGGAAAACGGGAATCTTTCTTGAGGAAACTTGTGAGTGAACTAATTTTCTTTGAATAATTCTTGATGGAACGGCGGTAAAAATTGGCAAAGCCAAGGAATGATTGAAGAGCCTTGAGGTTTCTTGGAGGTGGCCAATTGAGAATTTGCTGGACGTTTGCTTGGTCCATCCTGAGGCATTCAGAAGAAACTACATAACCAAGATATTCCACACTTGAAACATGAAATAGGCATTTGGACGCCTTAGCAAAGAGGCTATTGGCTCTGAGTCTGGAAAGAACAGTGGACACATGAGTGACATGTTCTTCCTCAGATTTGGAAAATACCATAATGTCATCCAAATAAACCACAACACAAACATCAAGAAGATCATAAAAAATATCATTGACGAGATTTTGAAAAGAAGCAGGAGCATTGGTAAGCCCAAATGGCATAACCAAGTACTCATAACTACCATATTTGGTTCTAAAACAAGTCAAATGTTCATCACCTTCCTTGGATCTGAGCAGGTTATATGCACCACGGAAATCAATCTTGGAGAAGATAGAAGAACCATTGAAAACAGTGAGAAGCTGATTCATAGGAGGAACAGGATACTTGTTCTTCCTAGTAACAGCATTGAGCTTGCGGTAATCAACACACAAACGGAGGCCACCATCTTTCTTTTTGACAAAAAGAACAGGTGCTCCTGTAGAAGAGGAGCTTGGCCGGATGAAACCTTTCTCTACATTCTCTGAAATGTAGGCCCTGAGAGTATCTGACTCTTGGTTTGATAAAGAGTAGATCACCCCAACTGGAGGTAGAGACCCCTCCAGCTCGATATGATGATCACAGGCGTGGTGAGGAGGAAGTTTCTCTGCTTTCACCTTGGAAAATACATCCAAGTATTGGTGATAAACAGAAGGAACAACCTTCATCATGGTTTCTATTTCTTCTGGCTCTTCCTCTTCATCCCACAACTCCTCCAGGGAGTCATGATAAGATGAAGGAGGAAGGTCCATATTCCCAAAGAAGAGATGAAGTGAAGATACAGAATTATCTTCTCCAACATCTTGAATCTCTTTGAAGACTTCATCTCTAGATGACAGTAATGACTGATGGGAATTAAGGGAAGGAATATGGACAGAAGACAGAAATGATGGTGTTCTAGAATCACCAACCAGAGCTGCACATGATTTGGAAGAAGAAAAGTCATTACTAAAAGAAATTAAAGGATCATGATAGTCCTTATGATCAGAATTAAAGGTGATCAATCCTTGCCTCCAATCAATAAACGGATTAAAATGATTAAGAAAGTCAAAGCCCAATATGAGGTCTTCTCCCTTGGGAGTATCAATGACTAAAAAGTCACATTAAAAGCTTGGGAAGGAAGGGAGCTCAACCATATATTTAGTATGGTGAGTCACAAATAAAGAAGGAGACTCAGAGGAGTCAAGAATAATAAGGGGAATCTTCTCCGGAAGTTCTGACATGGTCCAAGAATACTTGTGAACAAACTGCTTTGCAATAAATGAGTTGGTAGCACCAGAATCAATGAGAATACTGTAAAACATATCAGAGAGAGAAGAAAAAACAAAAAAATCAAGAGAATTTTGGACACCAGTATTCAGAATGCACAATTGTGCTCTGGATGGAAAACTGTGAAGACCATTGAACACAACATGATCTTCACTCAGGCTTTCCCCTGGCTGGGAAATTTGCCTGACGGTTGGGTAAGCTTGTTTTGAGGCCTTTTGAAACAGGACTCAAGACTATGCTTCCCACCACAATAGGTACAAAGACCCTCCTTGATTCTTCTTTCTTTTTCAGAGTTCATGAGCTTGCAATCTTTATTCAACAAAGAAGAATGGGGCTTGTCCCTCTTCTGAAAATTCTTCTTCTTCTTTTGACTTGAGCTTGAAGAATTTTGAGGATGAGAAGAACTTGACTTTGAGGCTTCTGGCTTCTTCTCTTGATGATGACTCTTCTCATTTTGCCTCTCATGGTACCTGGTATCAAGTTCCAGGGTAACGTCCATTAAGTCTTGAAGAGAGTCAATTCTTGAAGGATGGGAGGCCAATTGATCCAAAATCCTGGATGGCAATCCACTCCTGAAATGATGGATGAGAGCTCTTTCACCCCAATCCCCGATTTTTGAGACTAAACTTCTGAAATCAGCAATGTATAAAGATACATGCCCACCTTCTTTCATTCTTAAAGAATCCAACTCAGCTTCTGCTTTTCTGACTTCATTCGGGTCACCAAATAGAGTGAAGAGTTGGGATTCAAATAAAGGCCAAGAATTGAGAAGGTAATTTGAGTCTTGATTGGTGAGATTGGAAAGATAAGGCTCAATCCATTTTGCAACCCTGCCAATGAGAAATGAAGTGGCATAAAGGACCTTCTTTCTGTCTTGAGCGAATTTTTCCAGATCATTATGAAAAATCAATTGACAAGACTGAATAAAGCTTCTAACTTTGAAGGGCTGAGTCCCATCAAAGCATTCTGGTGCCTTCATAGATGGAGTCTTGAAGGCTGGTGGTCTTGATGCTTCAGAGGATGAAGCTTCTTGAAGATTGGCCATAATCTGAGTCATTTGCTGCATGATGGCCAATAGAGATGGTTCAGACTGATGAGAGACAGGCTGATTAGACTGGGCTAGAGTTGGTCCTCCAGTACCTTGAGATGCCTCCACCGGAGCAGGGACACCTTCAGTACCATCAGACTCTTCCTCTTCCACAGAATTCTCCTCCTCCTCTTCACCATCTTCACCTGGACCTTTGAAAATAGTCCTCAAAGTTCCTGGAAATCCGCCAACTACTCCTGAAAATGAACATGATATTCTTGGCCCTCTTCCTTCCTTCCTGGATGGTGCTGCTCCTTCCATGCGGGGTCCTCTATCTAATTGGGCCCTCAGTTGAGGAACTGCTGGGGTGCCATCTAGAGGAGCTCTTGGAGTTGGAGTGAGAACAGCTTGAGCTCTGGCCTGAGATCTTGTCTGTCTTGCCGGAGGTGAGTGTTGAACAGGCATGATGTCAGGAATAAAATGAAATAAATAAATTTAAACCAAAATTTGCTTGAAGTGAACAGAGTCAGCAATCAAATCTTGAGGAAAAATCAATGAATAAAATGAAAATCTTCAAGTGCGTCAATAAATCAAAATCAAATGAAGTCTTGAAGTCAAAATCAAATCAATGTCTTGAAGTAAGTCAATGAATCAAATCAAAATGAAGTCTTCAAGTCAATAAATCAATGGATCAAATCAATCAAAAATCAAAGTCTTGCAAAAAATCAATCAATCAAATGAAATCTTGAAGAAAAATCAATTTATGTCAAAATTCTTGATGTGAAAAATCAGCAAACTCAATGAAATCTTCAGGTCAATCAATTTCCTTGAGGTCAATATCAAATACGTCAAATCAATCAATCAATCAAAATCAAGTGAATTATTCTTTAAAAACCAAAATTCTTGAAGAATGAATCAATTATGAATCTTGATGTGAATAACGTGTCTGAATATCTTGATGAAAAAGTTTGAGAATCAAAGAAAATCAAGATGAAGCCTGAATTATGAATGAAAATGAAAATTTGATGATTTGAAAAAGATTTTAAAAAGAATAACAAAATAAAAAATGGGTCAGCTTTCAATTTTCAAAATGAAGAATGAGTGAAAGAAAATTGAGAGGTGACAATGAATCATTAAGTTCATAAGCGTAAAAGAATCATAATTTTGATGAAATGAGTGAATGAAATTATAAAGAAAGAATGAACAGAATGAAAAGAAATTATGAGTTAATTAATATAATGTCACAGGGGCTCTTGGACAGAAATACAAGAGTGGCCTGGCACTCAGCAATCAGGGAACTCACTTGGAAGACTCCAAAGAATAAAGAAATAAAAATAAAGAATAAATTCCTCTAAAAGATATGCAGGTACAAGATGAGATGCAAAAGAGGAAAGGGAAGCCAAATGGCCAAAGAGCCAACCAAGTAACCTTAATCACTGTTTCAACCTGCCAAAAAATGAATAATGGAATTAGTAAGGATATGACCACCAAATATCCATTGACAGGCGAAGAAAGAGAAAGAGAAAAGTGCTAAATGAGTGACTTAATAATATCAGTATTTGCTTAACTAAAATGAAAAGAAAATAAAGATAAAGTAAAATCAAAATATATTAATTAACTGGGGAAAACCCCCCAGGGTGGAAAGGGTAGCCGGTATATGTGAAAAGTTGGGAGCTTGAGTTCTTCAGGCTGAAAACTGATCTGTATTGATCCTGGAGGCTGTATTGATTGTTTTGGGAATTGATACAGCTGGCTAATATTGAAATTGAATTGGGTTGAATGAATTTCCTATGATTGAAAATGAAATACAGTTCTTGATGGATCCAGACTGTATTGAAATGAATATGGCTGCCAAGATGGATTGAGTGGAGCTTTGACACTTGACAACTTCTTTTGGCACTGCCTCTTGAATACACTTTGAGAATGAATTGACAGTATTCCCTTGGAAGGAATACTTGGAGTGAGAATAACTAATGACTGCTTGATGGCGTCATTGGTCTTTGACGCTGAAACACTTGCTCTTGAGCCTCAATGATTCCTCTGAATGATTGGGTGCCTTGATGACGTGATGAGATGTTGGAATGTTGAAATGAACATTTGATATTGCCACCATTGAATTGCTGTTGAAAAATGATGCACAATGATATATAACATCATTTATGGCATATTGGTTGATTGGCAAGAAGATTATGTCCAAAGGTCTTGAGGTGGAAAGGCAGGGGGAAAAGGATGGATGTGATGGCTTCAGAGCTTGGAAAGGTGTTTCTGGGCGGTTTGGGGTCTTCGGCCACTTTTGGGTTCTGAGCCAAAAACTGGCCCAAAAGGGGGGAAAGTGTCTTTTGGACACTTTGCGTCAAAGTGCGCAAAAGTGCGCAAATGCGCATTATGAGCCCAAATGGCCAAAAACAGCCATTTGGGCCATTTCCCCTGTTTTTGAGGGAAATGACCAGAAATACCCATTTGGGCATAAATTGCCGCTATGGGTTCTGGATTGAGGTGAAGGGGCATGAAGGCCCCAAAACACAAATGGCCATAAATGGTCCATAAGGTGATGAAATGGCCATATTGGCCACTGGTGATGGATATGGCCAATTGGCCATAAAAGAACTATGGCTTGATATGCCATATGGGGATCCAAGGAGGTGAATTGCCATGGTTGTGACAGCAGGCTGGCCACTTTACCAGATGCCGCTTCACGTAGACATGTACCCAAAAAGGGGGTGGACTTCATCAGCAAGAATCCTCAAAATTTTCATCAAGTAATCAAGCAAGATGGAGTTCAACAGTCAAGAATTTTCTCCATCAAAGTGGAAATATTCTCAAATTTAGTTGACAAGATTTAAAAAGCAGTATGGCAAGACAAAGAATATAAAGAAATACTCAAGAAACTAGGAGGAGGTAAACCAGTAATAGATTATTCTTTTGAACCTCAAGCCAAGCTATTATTATTCAAAGATAGAGTGGTACTCCCAAGGAATGAAGAAATCCAACCCAATATTCTTCACAAGCGTCATGACTCACTGTTGGGTGGCCATCCTGGCCAGGAGAAGACCCTCAAGCCCATCAAGAGGGACCCTTATTGGGCTGGCATGAATCAATTCATTAAGGACTATGTGTCCTCATGTCAGCAATGTTCAAGAAACAAGAACATTCATTATAAGAAGTTGGTTTACTCAAGCCTCTTCAAATTCCATCTGGTCCTTGGAATTCATTATCAATGGACTTTATCACTCAATTGCCCTTGTCAAACAGCTTTGATTCAATTCTAGTAGTTGTGGACAGGTTCTCAAAATTGGCAATCTTCATTCCAACTTATGGAACAATCAATGCTCTGGAATTAGCTCAAATCTTTATCAGCCATGTCTTTTCCAAACATTGACTCCCAGTCAGTATTGTCAGTGATAGAGGATCTTCATTTGTTTCAGCATTCTGGACCAATTGATGTCAGCAGCTCAAGATATCAAGATATCTTTCAACTTCTTTTCATCCTGAAACAGGTGGACAGACAGAGAGGGTAAATCAGATTCTAGAACAGTATCTTCAGATGTATGTCAGTTACCATCAAGATGACTGGCACACCTGGCTCACTCTGTGTAAGGTGTGGATATGAAACTTTGATTAAAAATCAAGTACTTTTCCTGTCCTCAAAATTTGTATAAGGTAAAAATTCAATTAAAAATAGTAAGAAATATTATTTTTAAGAGAAAACACGCCAAATTTATTGTTTATAAATTTATTAGTATAAAACAATAATATTATAAAAATTTATTGTTTTCCCAACAATAAAAATTTATCCAAAAAATACTCTACAAGAGATATTTTAAGGCTACAAAGGAAATTTCTTCAAGAGCAATTTTAATTGGAATTAATTGAGCAAAGAACTGCAAGCAATTAATTAAAGAAAAAAGTCTTTAAAAAGAATATTAAAGAGAAAACACGCCCAAAAGTGACCAGAGTGAATTTGGAAACAAAGTGACAAAGTTTGCAGTGATTAAAGATGCTTTAATTCACTTTTGGGGTGGTTCAGGGGTAAAGATGATTATAAGAGTTACAAACAATGATTATAATGATTTTTTCACGTGGTTAAAAGGATTAAAATGATTTAAAAATGGTGGTTGGAATCTTTGATTGATTGGTTTAACAGTGTTTAAACTAATTAATAAAAGGAAAAGATTCTAACATGAAGAGAAAAGTGGGGCAAAGAAGACATTCTTTTATAGCCATCAATTCTCTTACTCCAAAAGTAAAATTTACTCTTGTCAGTCGTGAAGAACAGTCTGACAACAGAAAAGCCAATTATGGCATCATTGAACCCTGGTTTAGACCAAAAAAGGGATGGTTTAAGCCATTTTTAGCCATTTTTAGCCATTTTAGACCCTTAAATCAGCCATTACTATAGCAATACCAGGCCTAGAGCCTTCAAAACACGTCAGAATGTGTGTCAGAGGCGTAGAAACCAGTTAAAACTGTTTTTATTATGATTGTTTTATCTTAAGGGTAGTTTTACCCTCTTGGCAACAGCTAAAACTACCCCAGTTGGTATCAAAACCTCATCATCAATTGAGTCCACAGACCCTGTAACTCAATTCCAGGCCAAAAGTGATGAACTTTTGCGTGAATTTTGACATCCCACGCCTGTCAGCAAGGATTTTGGGGGTCTAGCTCCCCCTTAGAGCTGGAGTTCCTTTTCCCCCCCAAATTTAATCTTTCCAATTTATTTTTCCTTTAATTCCTCATTATGTATTATACTTATACTTTACATATGTAATTCAATTCAATTGTACAGTACAATACAGTAATAATTGACACCTCATATGTAAATCAAAGATCACTTATGTAATACACGCGCACATTTTGACATTTCAATTGAATTCAATTGAAAATACTTCAATTCCTCATAACTTCTAAACTACACACAACACCTCAATTTTTACACAAAAATTGATGGTTAACACCACATGTGGTGTGAATTAAATTAAGGTTTTGAGTATTTTCAACTTTTGTATTGAAAATACTAGAAACTTAATTTAAGCTTATTTAGAGTTGAGTTACAAGAATTTCACTCAGAGGTGACCCCACCTGATTTTTTATGAGGAATCCAATGGTGAAATAAATTTTATATGTTTATTTATTGGATAAAAAGTTATAATAAATTTTATTTAACTTTTTTCCAAATTTATTTATTTTTTCACAATTTTGTTAAATTTTCATTTTTACTTAATTTTTTCAAGTATACATGTAATTTTATAATTTCAAAATTTGATGTAGTTTTATTTTTAAATTGTAATTAATTTTTTATTTTTGAATATAATTTTATATTCATATTTTGATTTTTATTTTAATAATATAAATAAATTTATTTTATTTATATTAATATGTTAATTTTGTATTTGTGGTCTTTTGGGTATATGAAATTACCTCTAAGGCTCACATTCCCTCCCCCTAAAAAAGAATATTACTTTGTAATATTGGTGTTTCTAGTGTGTCTGAATCTTCTGAGGAGTTTGGTAGCTTCTGGTATATCTTTTTCTTCTAACCATTCATCTTCACAAGTTGGGTCACTGTACCTAACAAGGTATTCCCTTACCTTCTTGGTTCTTAATTTCCTTGCTTTAAGAACTTTGGTAATTTTCTTAGCACCAGATGTCTCAATAGGAGGTATAACTTGGGGAATGTTATTCCTCAAGGGAAATTTCTCAGCATCACTAGATTTATATGGCTTTATCAAGCTCACTGGAAATGTAGGGTGCTTATTGCTAAGTTCTTCAGATAACTCTACTTCAACAGCATTTTCTCCATGGAGGGCCTTAATAACAAAAGGTCCTGCAAAGGAGTCTTTCAACTTTTTACATCCTTTGATGTTATTGAAGTTAGTGGTGGATACAAGTACTAGGTCCCCCACTTTGAAATCTGGAGTTGCATGTGATTTATCCCATTTATCTTTAGCATATGCAAAAGAGTCCTCCATGCATCTCACTGCATGCTTTCTAGCTTTGTCTAGCATTCCTTTGAAGCTAGCAGCTGTGGGATGTATTTCAATTAAGTCTTTCCTCAAGGAATCTTGGGGCAACTTGGGGTTCCATCCTTTTTCTAGAATAGCAGGAGTCTGATTGGTGCTGGAATGGATTGATGTTTTATATGCTAATTCCAGTGCTGGCAACAGAGTACACCAATCATGGGTAAATCCATCACAATCTTTGAATTCAAGGCCATATGCACAAACTCTTCTCACCATGTCCTCTAAGGTTTGGATCATCCTTTCAGCCAGGCCATCAGTTTGTGGGTGGTAGGCTGTAGAGAAAGACAGTTTAGTGCCAAATAATTGGTGAAGATTTGTCCATAGTGCTGAAGTGAATTTGGGATCTCTATCACTGATGATATTTGTAAATATCCCAGTCCATGACACTACTCTATTCCATATCAGAAGAGCTGTATCCATGGCTGTATCATCTTTGTGACATGGTAAAAAGATTGGAGTTTTACTGAATCTGTCCACAATTACTAGGCAAGCATTATAGCTCCTGTCACCTCCTGGTGGTAGGCCAGTTACCCAATCCATATGGACAATTTCCCAAGGTCTGTTTGGTTCTTGGATTCTTATCATATTTCCAAGTCTTTTGCCAGTGGATTTATTTGCCTTTTGGCATCTGTCACAGGTTTTGCAATACTCTGCAACATCTTTCTGCCACATTGGCCACCATATGCAGGTCTTTACTTTCTCTTTTATTCTGTCTTCAGACAGATGTCCTGAAAAGGGACTATCATGGCATTCTTTCAGTAAAAGATTGATTAATGACCTGTCTACAACTGTCATGACACATGTGTGCTTGGTTCTGTGGTAAATTATACCATCCAGTAGGTGAAATCTTCCTTCATCATAAGATTTTCTCCATACTTCATCCAAGGCATGTATTAGAGAGTTGTCTTTACAGTCTTTGTTAAGTAATTGGCATAAGATGCTACAATTCTTATCTTGAGTATAGCTGCTTCTGACTTCTTCAAAGAAGGTGGTGTTTAAGTCTGTAACACTTATTCCTTCTATTGGAATTTGTGGTGAAGCTTCTTCTGGCACATAAGCAGGATTATCAATATTATTTGGTAATGGACATCTGCTTAGTCCATTTGCATTCTTATGAATATTCCCATCCTTATGAACAATAGTCATATTTCCTCTGTATTCTTGTATGGCTATTTGCCATCTGAGCATGTGTCTGTTGGGTGTTTTCATGTTCAAAAGTGATTTGACAGCTGTACAATCTGTTATTACTTCAAAAACACATCCCTCTAAGAAGTAGTTCAATTTCTCCAAGGCCCAGACAAGGCATAGACATTCCATTTGACTTGCTCCATATCTGGCTTCAGTTGGTTTGATTTGCCTGGATATGAAACATATGGGTCCTTCTACAGGCTTATCATTTATGATCTGAACTTGGTGAAGTGCAGCACCCAGTCCATCCCCTGATGCATCAATATACAGTTTGAAAGGCAATTTAAAGTCTGGCATCAGTAAGAGTGGAGCAGTGGTCAATGCTTCTCTTAGAGACTCAAAAGCTTTGACTCTGTCAACAGTCATCTCAAACACTGTGTCTTTGTCACACAACTTATAAAGTGGTCTTGCTATGGATGCAAAATCTTTAATGTGTTACCTGTAATATCCTGCAAAACCTAAGAATGACTGAATTTCCTTTTTATTCTGAGGCATGGGCTTTAATAATACTGCTGCAACTTTGTTTTTGTCAATTCCAAGGGACAAACCAGATACAACATGTCCTAGTGCTTTAAGTTCTTTAAATCCAAAATGACATTTCTTCAAGGAGATTTTCATGTTTACTGATTGGATTTTTGTCAAAACTCTTGATAATCTGTACATGTGCTCCTCCCAAGTCTTTGAACAGATAATAATGTCATCAATGTAAATGATTAACCATCCCTCTGAGAGTTCTTCAGGGAAGATTTCATTCATCATTCTTTGGAAGTGTGAAGGTGCATTTTTGATACCAAAGGGCATCCTTAAGTATTCATACACTCCACAATGAACAATAATTCTCAAGTATTTTCTTGCTCTTGGTGTTACCACATTTTGATGGAATCCTTTAAGGGCATCCATAGTGGTTATATACACTGCTTGAGATATTTGAGTAAGGGCAATTTGGATTTTTGGTATTGGGTATCTGTCTGGGACAGTGTAAGTGTTCAGAGCTCTAAAGTCCCCAACCATTCTGGATTTTCCATTATGCCACGCCACTATAACTGGTGTAGTTATTTCTACTTCCTCATTGTGGCCTACGTTTCTTATTACACCAAGGTCTAGAAGTTCTTTGATATGAATTTCTAGAGCTTCTCTTGATTTTGGACTTGCTGGATAAGCAGGTCTTCTTAAGAGTGGTGGATAAGGTCTCTCAATGTTAAGAATGATGTCAACTTCATGACCAATAATTGCTCCCAGAGGTTCTTTGTCTGTAGCAAATGCTCCTCTGTAGTCATACAAAAGGGAAGAAAGTTCATTTTCTTGTTTATCAGTCAGATGAAGGCTTATCTCAGCCTCATTTAACTGTTCAGACTTGAATTTTTCTAACTCTAAGTTAACTGGTGATACTTTTTTTACTGTAATTTGTCTTTTAAATGGTAAAAAGGCAAATTTCTGGCGCTTATTGTCCCCAATTGTAAAGTATCTGTCTTTGTTATTATGTAAATCTATCACATACATGATTAAATAGTCATTTCCCAATATAAAATGGGTACTAGAGCAATTTTCCATAACAACAAATTCAACTGTGATCCTTAAATTCCCATTTATGTGTGGGAATATGACATTGGTCTCAAAGATTCCTAATGCTTTCATTGGGTTACTTGCACCGTTGAATTTTATACCATCAATTGGTAACAATTGGTCTTCAAAATTTGGTACACAAGTCTTAAGAAAAGATTTTCCAACACAAGAGCAGAAGGCTCCTGGGTCAAGTAAAAGTTTAGTGGGCTTGTTGTCAATCACCACTTCTGTTATACAGGAGTTACCAGCTGTATAACCTTTTCCTCTGTTTGGTTTTGTCTTCATAAGTTGTGCATCTTGAATTTTTGATAAATCAACTTGACCATTGCTCAATTGTGGTAAGTGGGAATAAGATTCCATGATGTCAAAAGTGGCATTGATATTTTCTATATCTTTTGAAGATTCAGAAAATATGGATGACTTATCATCTGAATTGTCTTCAATCATGTCTTCTTTTCCAACATCTGGTTCCCTTTCAATGTCAATTTCATTGATTTTCCCCCTCTTTGGACATGTATTGGCTAAATGGGTGGTGCTTTGGCAAATATGGCATTTTCTGACTGTATCTGCAGATTTATATTTAATATTACCAGAATTTTCTTTGGGGTTTTTGTCCACAGAATCTTTCCAAGGTGTATTAAACCTTGTTTTGAGATGCACCCTACTAGAACCAATTTTGGTTCTGGTGGTTACTTCTTCTAGTATATTGATGATATCTTCTGCTGAAGATTGTTCAGTAGTCCTGCTTTTGACAGCATGCTCTAAGTCACCTCCACATTGTCTCAGAATTCTTCTATGGATCATAAATTCTGACATGTCAGGATATAATGCTGTTAATCTGTCCTTTTGTTGGCAAAACCATGGTAAAGCTTTGTCTTTATCAGCATTAAATTTGGCAGACTCAAAGGCTGTTTCAACTTTAAACCTCCAAGCATCATTTGCCCATTTGTTGATGATTTGGGTTTTCCACCAAGTCCAACTCTGGTGTCCATGTGCTTGTCTTATTTTGATGTACCATCTGTGAGCTGATCTGGTAAACAAGGTGTTAAACCTGGCTGTTACCAATCTGTCTGGTAATTCAAAATCCTCTTTGATCATGTCAATACCTCTAATGAATTCCATATGGTCATACTCTCCTTCACCACTGAAGTGAGGCCATTCTTTAAGTTTTGGAACTTCTTTCAAGAGTGCTTGGCCCATTGATGGTTCCAAGTTATGAAAAGAAGTGGATAATTCATTTTTTAATTGTGAATTATCAGGATCCAATACTTGTGGATTTGGAATTCTTGTGCTCTCATTTTGATTTAGAGGTGTAGACATTCTTGGTAAGGTGTTCAGTATTTGTTCAATGTCATTCATTTTACTGTTGCTACACCTTTGGGAATTTCTGTATTCATGTTGGAAGCTTTGTATTAAATTTATTACTTCAATTTTATACATGTCTTCCTTATGTGTCAGTTCTTGCCATAACTCTGTCTGTCTTGTATTATCAGCAGTGACTTGATTCAATTTCATTGATAATTTTGATACTTCTTCTTGTGAAGCATCAAAACACTTTTTCAAGGCAATGGTATATGTCTTTACTTCAGTAAATGAATTTGAAATGTCATCAAGGACTTTCTTGTTATCTGTCTTGATAATATTTATGGCTTGTTTAATTCTTGTTTCAATTATGTCATCAATATTGAATTTAGAATATTTATCTGTTAATTCTTTAATAATGGCAGATTGTTCATTTATTTTATTGTTAGAAGAATTATCATTATTGGAATTTTTAATTGTTCTCAAAACTTTTTCAAAACACATAAGTGTTTCATTAATTTGGCACAGACTCAGGTTGTTTGTTTTAATGTTGTTACAAATGGTTTCATTTTTATCAGAAAGATGTTTTTTCACGTCATTTATAGCATTATACAACTCTGGGATGGAATCAAATATGTCAGAAATCATTTCTGGAACCTTAATCTGGCTTCCTCCTTCTTCTGTAATTCCATCATGGTTCTGGCCATCTGAAATACATTTTCCATGGCATCCTGCTGAATCTTTGGGATTCTGTAGCCCTGGCTGTAAGGTTTTGGGGCTGGTGCCTTCCCTTTGCCCTTGTTTGGAGTTTGTGGCTGCTTTTTCACGTTGGAATTGCTGCTGCTGGCCACTGGGGCTGTTTTTCGCACTGGTTTGGGTGGTGGAGGGTTGTTTTTCCTCCATTCTAGTGTCAAAAGCATCATGTTTTTCTTCTCCATCAATGGATGCCATCCATTGAGCAATTTGCAAGTGTTGGGATGGCCCAAGAATTTTCTTACTGTCAGGTAAGAATTCATGCAATTCTTCCACAGGTCTGCAAGGATCTGGTACTCCTTGAATTGAAGTGCATTGTTGTATGCACTGTGGCTGGCTTTGTATATGTCCACAGAGGCTTGTTGTGGCGGTGTCAGCTCTTTTTGAAGGTAAAATAGTATTATCAGCTTCAGAATGACCCAATTTAGTTGTTTGGAAGTCATCAACTGACCCTTTTCCTTCTGTACCTGGTTGGCTTCTGCCATAATCACGTCTATTACCTTTTTGGGAGCTGCTTGAGGGGTTGTAGCTGGCTCCTGACCTGGTTGAAGGCATAATTATGGTTAAAAAAGGCTTAAAATAGTATTTTCATGTCAAAAACTTACTATTGGCCAAATTTTTAGCTTTCTGAAGGGTATTACTTATGTCCAAGTTAATCAATTCAGAAGATATTGGTTCAGGCTGGTTATTTTGAGTCACAATAACAGTACTATTATGATCAGAATTAACAGTACTGGCAGGGATAATGCTGGTTACTGTTGAGGCTGTTTTAATGTTTTCTTGTCTTACCACGTTGTCAGACACTAAAATTAATGAAAAAGCCAATTAATTAAGTAAAAAAAGGTTATTTCAAAAAAGAAATAAAAATATAAGCCTCACTTATAATATGAAAAAAAAGTTATTTTTTATGGATTTTTTGAATTATAAGTATGTTTTATATGTTTTTAAATTTTTCAATATAAGAAAAAGGATTTAAAAAGAGTAAAAAAATATGTCACAGGTAAAATATCACGGCTGGGCCCCCAAATTTAAGGTGTGGATATGAAACATTGATTAAAAATCAAGTACTTTTCCTGTCCTCAAAATTTGTACAAGGTAAAAATTCAATTAAAAATAGTAAGAAATATTATTTTTAAGAGAAAACACGCCAAATTTATTGTTTATAACTTTATTAGTATAAAACAATAATATTATAAAAATTTATTGTTTTACCAACAATAAAAATTTATCCAAAAAATACTCTACAAGAGATATTTTGAGGCTACAAAAGAAATTTCTTCAAGAGCAATTTCAATTGGAATTAATTGAGCAAAGAACTGCAAGCAATTAATTAAAGAACAAAGTCTTTAAAAAGAATATTAAAGAGAAAACACACCCAAAAGTGACCAGAGTGAATTTGGAAACAAAGTGACAAAGTTTACAGTGATGAAAGATGCTTTAATTCACTTTTGGGGTGGTTCAGGGGTAAAGATGATTATAAGAGTTACAAACAATGATTATAATGATTTTTTCACGTGGTTAAAAGGATTAAAATGATTTAAAAATGGTGGTTGGAATCTTTGATTGATTGGTTTAACAGTTTTAAACTAATTAATAAAAGGAAAAGATTCTAACATGAAGAGAAAAGTGGGGCAAAGAAGACATTCTTTTATAGCCATCAATTCTCTTACTCCAAAAGTAAAATTTACTCTTGTCAGTCGTGAAAAACAGTCTGACAACAGAAAAGCCAATTATGGCATCATTGAACCCTGGTTTAGACCAAAAAAGGGCTGGTTTAAGCCATTTTTAGCCATTTTTAGCCATTTTAGACCCTTAAATCAGCCATTACTATAGCAATACCAGGCCTAGAGCCTTCAAAACACGTCAGAATGTGTGTCAGAAGCGTAGAAACCAGTTAAAGCTGTTTTTGTTATGATTGTTTTATCTTAAGGGTAGTTTTACCCTCTTGGCAACAGCTAAAACTACCCCAGTTGGTATCAAAACCTCATCATCAATTGAGTCCACAGACCCTGTAACTCAATTCCAGGCCAAAAGTGATGAACTTTTGCGTGAATTTTGACATCCCACGCCTGTCAGCAAGGATTTTGGGGGTCTAGCTCCCCCTTAGAGCTGGAGTTCCTTTTCCCCCCCAAATTTAATCTTTCCAATTTATTTTTCCTTTAATTCCTCATCATGTATTATACTTATACTTTACATATGTAATTCAATTCAATTGTACAGTACAATACAGTAATAATTGACACCTCATATGTAAATCAAAGTTCACTTATGTAATACACGCGCACATTTTGACATTTCAATTGAATTCAATTGAAAATACTTCAATTCCTCATAACTTCTAAACTACACACAACACCTCAATTTTTACACAAAAATTGATGGTTAACACCACATGTGGTGTGAATTAAATTAAGGTTTTGAGGATTTTCAACTTTTGTATTGAAAATACTAGAAACTTAATTTAAGCTTATTTAGAGTTGAGTTACAAGAATTTCACTCAGAGGTGACCCCACCTGATTTTTTATGAGGAATCCAATGGTGAAATAAATTTTATATGTTTATTTATTGGATAAAAAGTTATAATAAATTTTATTTAACTTTTTTCCAAATTTATTTATTTTTTCACAATTTTGTTAAATTTTCATTTTTCCTTAATTTTTTCAAGTATAAATGTAATTTTATAATTTCAAAATTTGATGTAGTTTTATTTTTAAATTGTAATTAATTTTTTATTTTTGAATATAATTTTATATTCATATTTTGATTTTTATTTTAATAATATAAAAAAATTTATTTTATTTATATTAATATGTTAATTTTGTATTTGTGGTCTTTTGGGTATATGAAATTACCTCTAAGGCTCACACTCTGGCTGAATTTGCATAAAATAATGCAGAACATTCATCAACAAATCAACCCCCTTTTTGCACCATTTATGGGAGAAATCCCAATTTGGACTCAATCGATATTTCTCAAGACTCACCTTCTGGAAAGCTATCAACAAAACTCCAATCAGTACAGAGAGTTGTCAAAGAAGAATTAGAGTCAGCAATAAGGAGAATCAAGAAGTATGCAGATAGAAATAGGTCAATTCCACCTGATTTCCAACCTGGGGATAGGGTATGGCTAGCTTCCAAGAAAGTCAAGACTACAAGACCCACAAAGAAACATTCAGAAAGATGGCTGGCACCCTTTGAAGTCATCAAGAAGATTGGAAGTTATGCATATCACCTCAAGTTGCCTTAACAATTGAAGTCAGTTCACCCTGTATTCCATGTGTCCTTACTAGAACCAGTCAAGCAGTCAAGTATCCCAAATTTTCATCAATTGCCACAACCACCAGTTCTATTGGAGGAGCAAGAAGAATGGGAAGTGGCTCAGGTTCTGGACTCCAATCTCAAAAGAGGTAAATTATGGTATCTGGTAGTGGAAAGGATCCAGTGAAGACACAGAAAGAAAAACTTGGGAACCAGCTTCCAGACTTACCAACTCACCAGACCTTGTCAAGTTTTTTCATTAATTGTATCCAGACAAGCCTGGTCCAAATACCTCGAGAGTTTGATTTTTATGGTGCTTGGTGGGGAGAAGAGGGTATGGAAGTAAGTTCCTCTCCTGAAATGCACCTTTAAGAGGGTATTCTACCCAAATTGTGCTGTAAGCATCCCCTTGGCCACCTTCTAAGCACTTGTCAATTCTTTGGACAGATTCAAAAGAACTTGCAACATCAATACCCTCATATTTGTACTTCTTATCAAGATATGGCCAAATTCCTTCTTTCTCTTTTTATCTTTTATCTTTCTATTCTTTTCCAACTGATTCCAATCATATTTATTCAAGAAATTCATTAATTAAAAGTCAATAATGGCAAAGTTATCTGTTTATGGTGCTTGGTGGGGAGTGGAAGTTATGAAAGTAAGTTCCATCTCCTGGTATGCATCCCTGAGGGTTCTACCTCTTGTAAAACATCCCCTTGGCCACTCTGTGAGCATCAAACGCTTGGTTTATATTTTTCATACAATTCTTGGCCAAAAAATCAAGCAACTCACCAGAAGAAGGACAACCTCAGGAATTTCTTTATTTTCTTTTTTTCTAATCTCTTTTTCTCTCTTTTCTTTACTTGTATATTTCTTTTTTTAAAAAAAGTAGTAGAATCCCCTCCCAAATCATGTATTGGGAGGTTCCAAATATTTTTTTTATTTTTTTATTTTAGTAGTTATAAGAGTGGAGATAGAAGTCAAACCAAGCACAAACAAAGAAGAGGAAACTAGTTATCTCTATTCAAATAGTCAAATGTTTTCTGGAATTCATTAATCAACTCATCTTCATACCAGGCAAATTTTGCAGCCATCTTCTCAGAAGCAGTCCCTGGAATAGTCCTATCATTAGCATACATGATCACCTCCCTACTATTTCTATCAACCCTCCTAAATAACTTGGCCACATCATCCTGATTATCACTCGGTGTATTTGGGTCTTCTCTGGTAACACAGATAGGCCATCAATCCCTGCGCTGAAACACTTGGGAAGCAGGAAATGGCAATGGAGAAAGTTATTCTCTTCTACTACTGGTACTGGCCACAGGTTGGAGTTGTTGGGAGTTGACTATGGGTGAGTTTCTGGATTGTTGGACAGGGGATGGTCTTATTTCTGGATTCAAGGCAGGCCTGGTGTGGGAAGGGTGTGGTGAAGCAGGAGGAATGGAAGTAGGAATTGTAGCAAGAGTCATTTGGAAGTTTCTGGAGATACTAGGGATGACTTGACTTTGGAATCTCTTGGAAGGAGAACTATTGGATGGATGCTCAGAAGAATGGGGAATCACCTCAACTTCTTCATAATACAACTCATCACTACCTTCAGCATCTGGATCAGGTGGGGAATTGGCAATTTGTCCTATTCTTTTCACTATGCCTTCAGTAATCATCCTACAAATTGGGACTTCTGAGCTGGAATATATGGGCCTACTACCAACTCGAATGGGACCTCCAACATTAGTCCACCTGGCCACATCCCTCTGCCTAGAACCAGTCACTGAATCAAGATATCAGTACCCATTCAATCAAAAAATTAAATTCACTTACAATCAGGATACCCTGAAGTACCATCAATAGTAGGAGCCTCAGAAACTGGGAACACTTTTCCAAAAGGCCCATCTTTCTTGCTCCATAAATATCTCCTGACCTTTGAAGCTTGCTTCCCAGTACAGCAGCATGGCTTCTTCCCAATAAAGCAGTATCAGCATTTTGAAGATCTGGGATTTTAATGTTCAAAACAATATTTTCCCTTTGCCAAAAATTCAGTACAAGCATGATCAAGAACTTCAACTTCCTTGTAACCGTCATAAATTTGGGCAGGATTAAAATGACCAGAAGAAGCCATTGATGGTGAAGAAAATCGACTGAGAATTCCAGAGCCATGAAGGACAGATGGTGGCAGTTCAGAAGGGGAAGATTCAGTGAGCTCAGTCAGTTTGGAACTCACAACTAAGGATTATGCAAGCAGAAGATTCAAAAGTCAAATTAAATCACTTCAATCCTGAAGAAAATTCCCTCAAGGAAGTGGGGACCATAACTCAATCATGGCCTCCCCTCAAAGTCCTCAAGGTGGTGAGTACATGTCTCTTTTGGACTGATGTCACCACCCAGGACCTCCCCTGTAACTTTGTGGAGGTCAGAAGCTTTATGGTCCTGGACCCTTCTAATGGTCCCATGGTACCCCTGAAGCCCCAGCAAATTTGGGCTCAGGGGTCTCCAATAGCCCCCACGTACCGTGGATCATAGGACCCCAAAACAAAAAGGGCCAAAAGATTCCCTGAAGCCATAAGAGTCAAGAATCACCATAGAGAGGGCCATGACCCAAAATCAATGGTGGGGCCAATTGGGCCCAAAACAACTTTTTGAGGCATTTTCAGGGACAATGGGGATAAGACCCCCCCTTTTTGAAGACTTTGAAGGCATTCCAATCAAGGCAAGAGTGGCCAAACATCAATGTGGCCCATTCACAATGAGGCATATGAACATATACTCATTGGCCATCAATTATTGAGCAGAAGAGCTCTATGGCACTCATTTTGGGATACAACCCAAAGGCAATGCCTTGAAGGGAAACAAGAGACTGAATCCAAAGAAGAAGCATATTTTGAAGTTGAAAGAACTTACTCAAGCTAAAAGAAGGGGGAAGATACCTCAAATAAAGTATGACAGTGAAGAAATGAAGAAGGGATTTTCAGGATAATTGTCACAAGGGAATTAAAATTAAAAAGAATTTTTTTTGAAAAAAGGGGGGATATTCAGATGCCACTCAATAGTGGCAGGGTATTATGGTGTTCAGGAGCCCACCAGTTTCAAGAGGGGGATACTGTAACAACCAATAATCAGGGGTAAGGGTATTCATACTTAAACCCACTCAAACACCTCAAACCAGCAAATCCACTGTGTGTAGCAGTATTCAGTTTCAGAAATCTTCCTTGCTGACACATGCATTCAGTCAGGTTCATCAATACAGACTGTCAATACTTTTACAGGTTGGAATTAGCCAAAACAGTTTGGATACACCATTTCCAAACTTTATGATCACTCAATACCACCACTCCTCTTGTACATATCCTGTACATCTGTACAGGACCTGTATTGGCCAGACCAAATTCAACCATCAAACCTTCTCATGAAAGTTCTCTGTCTGTATCAGGGCTGGTGATTCTCCCATATACCAGCCCCTCTTTCCCCCCAAAGGATTTTCCCCAGTTAATTAATTTAGTATATTTGTTATTTTATAATTATTTTTATCCTTATTTTTTGGGTATTATAATTATTTTATTTTAATTTAGTATTAGCCTTTTTTTTCTTTCTTTGCCTGTACAGTATGAGTTGGGTGGCCATATCCTTATTAGCCCTTCGCTTTCCATTCTGACAGGTTGAAACAGTGGACTTGGACTTGTTTGTGGTTGGCTCTTCTATTCTTACTCTTAATAATATTTGTTGCTGCTTTTCTTATATTCTTTTATTTAATAATTCATCTCTTCACACCCTTCAGTGTACTCTTTTCTTACCATATCCTTTGAGCCCTCCATAAGTAAGTCCCAGTTTACCGAGTGCCAGGCCCTCTTCACTTAGAAGAGCCCCTGTGACACAGTCCCAGAGCTAGAGAAGCCTTGGAAAAACATATCCAAGAGTTGATCCAACTTGGTGTACTCAGGAAGGTAGGCCATAATGAAGAAGTTGAAGTGACAACACCTGTTATTTTTGCTTGGCATAATGATAAATCAAGGATGGTTGGAGATTTTATGGAATTGAATACCTACACAGTTCCAGATAGGTATCCAATTCCTATAATTCAAGAAACCTTGACCCAATTGTCTAAAGCCAAGTATATAACATCCATGGATGCATTGAAAGGCTTTCATCAAAATGTTTTGATGCCCAAAACTAGGAAATTACTCAGAATTATCAATCACTGTGGTATCTATGAGTATCTTAGAATGTAATTTGGTATTAAAAATGCACCATCTCATTATCAAAGAATGATTAATACCATCTTACCCACAGAATTGTCTGAAGGATGGGTTATAATTTATATTGATGATATTATCATATGTTCTGGATCATGGTCTTTCTACCTTGAAAGACTTGCAAGAGTACTTGACAAAGTTACAGGATTGAATATGAAGATTTCACTCAAGAAATGTAATTTTGGCTTTGAAGAACTTAAACATTTAGGACATATTGTTTGTGGTTTAAGCTTGGGTATTGACAAAAAATAGTAGCAGCAATGTTACTAAAGCCAATACCCCAGAATAAGAAATAAGTGATGTCTTTTCTTGGCTTTTCCAGTTATTACAGGCAACACCTAAAAGACTTTGCAATTATAGCCAAGTAATTCTATGGAATCTGTGATGAACAGAGTGTATTTGAGATGACAGCGGCAAGAATTGAAGCTTATGAGAAGATAAGGAAAGCGCTTAGAGAAGCACCTTTACTCCTCATGCCTGACTGGATTATACCTTTTAAATTGTACATTGATGCATGTGGAGATGGATTAGGGGAAGCCCTACATCAAGTACACATTATTTATGACAAACCTACAGAAGGACCAGTTTGTTACATATCAAGACAAATCAAACCAACAGAAGCTGAATGGAGTGTTTATTTTTGGTATGGGCACTTGAGAAATTGCACTATTACCTTTATGGCAGTGTTTTTGAAGTGATAACTGACTTTAATGCCATGAAATCACTTCTCAACATAAAAACTCTCAACAGACATACGTTGAGATGGAAAATAGCCATTCAAGAATATAGAGGCAAAATGATGATAGTTCCTAAAGCAGGGAACATTCACAAGAATTCTGATGGACTTAGAAGGTGGGAATTGGACAATACTCCTGATAACCCAGCTTATGTACCTTTGGAAGCAGAACCACAGATTCCAATTCAAGGAATTAACATAACATAACTGATATTGGGATGGAGTTCTTTGAAGAAGTCAGAAAATCTTATAAGCAGGACATGAATTGCCATATCCTGACTTCCTTATTAGATAAAGACTCCAAAGATACATCTTTAGTCAATCCACTGGATGAAGTTTGTAAGAATTCCTATCCTTAAGGAATATTTCACTTTTTTGATGGAATAATTCACCACAGAACCAAACTTTCTTGTGTAATGACATTGTGTAGAAGATTACTTATCAATACCATTCTTCATGAATTCCACGATAGCATCTACTCTGGAAACCTGTCAGAAGGCATAACACTTGAAAAAGTGAAGAACTATGCATGGTGTCTGTGTTGGAGAAAAGAAAACATTGAGTATTGCCATACCTGTGATTCATGCCAAAATGCAAACAAGAGTAAAGGCAAGAAATTTGGACTAATAATTCATATTCAAGAACAAAAATCCCCTTGGGAGGTTGTTCACATGCATTGGGTCACAGAACTTCCTCCAAGTGGTGACAAAAGTTATGATGCTTGTTGAGTCATTGTAGACAGATAAAGGGAAAATACCATATTCTTACCATGTCATAAAGATGACACTGCTATGGATACAGCTCTTCTTCTATGGAGTAGAGTTATTGTCACAACCATGGCAATTCACCTCCTTGGATCCCCATATGGCATATCAAGCCACGGTTCTTTTCTGGCCAATTGGCCATATCCATCACCAGTGGCCAATATGGCCACGTCATTATCTTATGGACCATGTATGGCCATTTGTGTTTTGGGGCCTTCATGGCCCTTCACCTCAATCCAGAACCCATAGCGGCAATTTATGCCCAAATGGGTATTCCTGGTCAGTTCCCTCAATATCAGGGGAAATGGCCCAAATGGCTGTTTTTGGCCATTTGGGCTCATAATGCGCATTTGCGCATATTGGCGCACTTTTGCGCATTTTGCGCATTTTTGCGCACTTTGACGCAAAGTGTCCAAAAGACACTTTCCCGCCCTTTGGGCCAGTTTTTGGCTCAGAACCCAAAAGTGGCCAAAAACCCCAAAAGGCCCAGAAACACCATTCCAAGCTCTGAAGCCATTACATCCATCCTTTTCCATCTGCCTTTCCATCTCAAGACCTTTGGACGTAATCTTCTTGCCAATCAACCAATATGCCATAAACGATGTTATATATCATTGTGCATCATTTTCCAACAGCAATTAAATGGTGGCAATATCAAATGGTCATTTCAACATTCCAACATCTCATCACGTCATCAACGCACCCAATCATTCAGAGGAATCATCAAGGCTCAAGAGCAAGTGTTTCAGCGTCAAAGACCAATGACGCCATCAAGCAGTCATTGGTTATTCTCACTCCAAGTATTCCTTCCAAGGGAATACTGTCAATTCATTCTCAAAGTGTATTCAAGAGGCAGTGCCAAAAGAAGTTGTCAAGTGTCAAAGCTCCACTCAATCCATCTTGGCAACCATATTCATTTCAATACAGTCTGGATCCATCAAGAACTGTATTTCATTTTCAATCATGGGAAATTCATTCAACCCAATTCAATTTCAATATTAGCCAGCTGTATCAATTCCCAAAACAATCAATACAGCCTCAAGGATCAATACAGATCAGTTTTCAGCCTGAAGAACTCAAGCTCCCAACTTTTCACATATACCGGCTACCCTTTCCACCCTGGGGGGTTTTCCCCAGTTAATTAATATATTTTGATTTTATTTTATCTCTATTTTCTTTTCATTTTAGTTAAGCAAATACTGATATTATTAAGTCAGTCATTTAGCACCTTTCTCTTTCTCTTTCTTCGCCTGTCAATGGATATTTGGTGGTCATATCCTTACTAATTCCATTATTCATTTTTGGCAGGTTGAAACAGTGATTAAGGACTTACTTGGTTTGCTCTTTGGCCATTTGGCTTCCCTTTCCTCTTTTGCATCTCATCTTGTACCTGCATATCTTTTAGAGGAATTCATTCTTATTACTTTTATTCTTTATCCTTTTGGAGTCTTCCAAGTGAGTTCCCTGATTGCTGAGTGCCAGGCCACTCTTGTATTTCTGTCCAAGAGCCCCTGTGACATTATATTAATTAACTCATAATTTCTTTTTCATTCTGTTCATTCTTTCTTTATAATTTCATTCACTCATTTCATCAAAATTATGATTCTTTTACGCTTATGAACTTAATGATTCATCATCACCTCTCAATTTTCTTTCATTCATTCTTCATTTTGAAAATTGAAAGCTGACCCATTTTTTATTTTTGTTATTCTTTTTAAAAATCTTTTCAAATCATCAAATTTTCATTCTCATTCATAATTCAGGCTTCATCTTGATTTTCTTTGATTCTCAAATTTTTCATCAAGATATTCAGACATGTTATTCACATCAAGATTCATAATTGATTCATTCTTCAAAGAATTTTGGTTTTTAAAGAATAATTCACTTGATTTTGATTGATTGATTGATTTGACATATTTGATATTGACCTCAAGAAAATTGATTGACCTAAAGATTTCATTGATTTTGCTGATTTCTTCACATCAAGAATTTTGACATAAATTGATTTTTCTTCAAGATTTCATTTGATTTATTTATTTTCGCAAGATTTTGATTTTGATTGATTTGATTGATTGATTTATTGACTTGAAGATCTCATTTGGCTTTGATTCATTGATTTACTTCAAGACATTGATTTGATTTGACTTCAAACTTCATTTGATTTTGATTTATTGATGTACTTGAAGATTTTCATTTCGATTCATTGATTTTCCTCAAGATTTGATTGTTGACTCTTTTCACTTCAAGCAAATTTTGATTTTTAATTCATTTATTTCATTTTATTCCTGATATCATGCCTGTTCAACACTCACCTCCGGCAAGACAGACAAGATCTCAGGCCAGAGCTCAACCTGTTCTCACTCAAACTCCAAGAGCTCCTCTAGATGGCACCCCAGCAGTTCCTCAACTGAGGGCCCAATTAGATAGAGGACCCCGCATGGAAGGAGCAGCACCATCCAGGAAGGAAGGAAGAGGGCCAAGAAGATCATTTTCATTCTCAGGAGTAGTTGGCGGATTTCCAGGAACTTCAAGGACTATTTTCAAAGGTCCAGGTGAAGATGGTGAAGAGGAGGAGGAAGAGTCTGATGGTACTGAAGGTGTCCCTGCTCCGGTGGAGGCATCCCAAGGTACTGGAGGGCCAACTCTAGCCCAGTCTAATCAGCCTGTCTCTCATCAGTCTGAACCATCTTTATTGGCCATCATGCAGCAAATGACTCAGATTATGGACAATCTTCAAGCAGCTTCATCTTCTGAAGCATCAAGACCACCAGGCTTCAAGACTCCATCTATGAAGGCACCAGAATGCTTTGATGGGACTCAGCCCTTCAAAGTTAGAAGCTTTATTCAGTCTTGTCAATTGATTTTTCATAATGATCCGGCAAACTTCGCTCAAGACAGAAAGAAGGTCCTTTATGCCACTTCATTCCTCATTGGCAGGGCTGCAAAATGGATTGAGCCTTATCTTTCCAATCTCACCAATCAAGATTCAAATTACCTTCTCAATTCTTGGCCTTCATTTGAATCTCAACTTTTCACTCTATTTGGTGACCCGAATGAAGTCAGAAAAGCAGAAGCTGTGTTGGATTCTTTAAGAATGAAAGAAGGTGGGCATGTATCTTTATACATTGCTGATTTCAGAAGTTTAGCCTCAAGAATCGGGGATTGGGGTGAAAGAGCTCTCATCCATCATTTCAGGAAGGGATTGCCATCCAGGATTTTGGATCAATTGGCCTCCCATCCTTCAAGAATTGACTCTCTTCAAGACTTAATGGACGTTACCCTGGAACTTGATACCAGGTACCATGAGAGGCAAAATGAAAAGAGTCATCATCAAGAGAAGAAGCCAGAAGCCTCAAAGTCAAGTTCGTCTCATCCTCAAAATTCTTCAAGCTCAAGTCAAAAGAAGAAGAAGAGTTTTCAGAAGAGGGACAAGCCCCATTCTTCTTTGTTGAATAAAGATTTCAAGCTCATGAATTCTGAAAAAGAAAGAAGAATCAAGGAGGGTCTTTGTACCTATTGTGGTGGGAAGCATAGTCTTGAGTCCTGTTTCAAAAGGCCTCAAAACAAGCTGACCCAACCGTCAGGCAAATTTCCCAGACAGGGAAAAGCTTGAGTGAAGATCATGTTGTGTTCAATGGTCTTCACAGTTTTCCATCCAGAGCACAATTGTGCATTCTGAATACTGGTGTCCAAAATTCTCTTATATTTTTTGTTTTTTCTCCTCTCTCTGATATGTTTTACAGTATTCTCATTGATTCTGGTGCTACCAACTCATTTATTGCAAAGCAGTTTGTTCACAAGTGTGAGCCTTAGAGGTAATTTCATATACCCAAAAGACCACAAATATAAAAAATAACATATTAATATAAATAAAATAAATTTATTTATATTATTAAAATAAAAATAAAAAATATAAATATAAAATTATATTAAAAATAAAAAATTAATTATAATTTAAAAATAAAATTACTTTAAATTTTGTAAATATAAAATTACATTTATACTTGAAAAATTTAAGTAAAAATGAAATTTTAACAAAATTGTGAAAAAATAAATAAATTTGGAAAAAAGTTAAATAAAATTTATTATAACTTTTTATCCAATAAATAAACATATAAATTTTATTTCACCATTGGATTCCTCATAAAAAATCAGGTGGGGTCACCTCTGAGTGAAATTTTTGTAACTCAACTCTAAATAAGCTTAAATTAAGTTTTTAGTATTTTCAATACAAAAGTTGAAAATCCTCAAAACCTTAATTTAATTCACACCACATGTGGTGTTAACCATCAATTTTTGTGTTAAAATTGAGGTGTTGTGTTTAGTTTAGAAGTTATGAGGAATTAAAGTATTTTCAATTGAATTCAATTGAAATGTCAAAATGTGCGCGTGTATTACATAAGTGAACTTTGATTTACATATGAGGTGTCAATTATTACTGTATTGTACTGTACAATTGAATTGAATTACATGTGTAAATTATAAGTATAATACATGATGAGGAATTAAAGGAAAAATAAATTGGGGGGGGAAAAGGAACTCCAGCTCTAAGGGGGAGCTAGACCCCCAAAATCCTTGCTGAAAGGCGTGGGATGTCAAAATTCACGCAAAAGTTCATCACTTTTGGCCTGGAATTGAGTTACAGGGTCTGTGGACTCAATTGATGATGAGGTTTTGATACCAACTGGGGTAGTTTTAGCTGTTGCCAAGAAGGTAAAACTACCCTTAAGATAAAACAATCATAATAAAAACAGTTTTAACTGGTTTCTACGCCTCTGACACACATTCTGACGTGGTTTGAAGGCTCTAGGCCTGGTATTGCTATAGTAATGGCTGATTTAAGGGTCTAAAATGGCTAAAAATGGCTAAAAATGGCTTAAACCAGCCCTTTTTGGTCTAAACCAGGGTTCAATGATGCCATAATTGGCTTTTCTGTTGTCAGACTGTTTTTCACGACTGACAAGAGTAAATTTTACTTTTGGAGTAAGAGAATTGATGGCTATAAAAGAATGTCTTCTTTGCCCCACTTTTCTCTTCATGTTAGAATCTTTTCCTTTTATTAATTAGTTTAAAACTGTTAAACCAATCAATCAAAGATTCCAACCACCACTTTTAAATCATTTTAATCCTTTTAACCACGTGAAAAAATCATTATAATCATTGTTTGTAACTCTTATAATCATTTTTACCCCTGAACCACCCCAAAAGTGAATTAAAGCATCTTTCATCACTGTTAACTTTGTCACTTTGTTTCCAAATTCACTCTGGTCACTTTTGGGCGTGTTTTCTCTTTAATATTCTTTTTAAAGACTTTGTTCTTTAATTAATTGCTTGCAGTTCTTTGCTCAATTAATTCCAATTGAAATTGCTCTTGAAGAAATTTCTTTTGTAGCCTTAAAATATCTCTTGTAGAGTATTTTTTGGATAAATTTTTATTATTGGTAAAACAATAAATTTTTATAATATTACTGTTTTATACTAATAAAGTTATAAACAATAAAATTGGCGTGTTTTCTCTTAAAAATAATATTTCATACTATTTTTAATTGATTTTTACCTTATACAAATTTTGAGGACAGGAAAAGTACTTGATTTTTAATCAAAGTTTCATATCCACACCTTACATTTGGGGGCCCAGCCATGATATTTTACCTGTGACATATTTTTTTACTCTTTTTTTAATCTTTTTCTTATATTGAAAAATTTAAAAAACATATAAAAAATACTTATAATTCAAAAAATCAATAAAAAATATTTTTTTTTTCATATTATAAGTGAGGCTTTAATTTTTATTTCTTTTTTGAAATAACCTTTTTTTTACTTAATTAATTGGCTTTTTCATTAATTTTAGTGTCTGACAACGTGGTAAGACAAGAAAACATTGAAACAGCCTCAACAGTAACCAGCATTATCCCTGCCAGTACTGTTAATTCTGATCATAATAGTACTGTTATTGTGACTCAAAATAACCAACCTGAACCAATATCTTCTGAATTAATTAACTTGGACATAAGTAATACCCTTCAGAAAGCTAAAAATTTGGCCAATAGTAAGTTTTTTGACGTAAAAATACTATTTTAAGCCTTTTTAACCATAATTATGCCTTCAACCAGATCAGGAGCCAGCTACAACCCCTCAAGCAGCTCCCAAAAAGGTAATAGACGTGATTATGGCAGAGGCCAACCAGGTACAGAAGGAAAAGGGTCAGTTGATGACTTCCAAACAACTAAAATGGGTCATTCTGAAGCTGATAATACCATTTTACCTTCAAAAAGAGCTGACACCGCCACAACAAGCCTCTGTGGACATATACAAAGCCAGCCACAGTGCATACAACAATGCACTCCAATTCAAGGAGTACCAGATCCTTGCAGACCTGTGGAAGAATTGCATGAATTCTTACCTGACAGTAAGAAAATTCTTGGGCCATCCCAACACTTGCAAATTGCTCAATGGATGGCATCCATTGATGGAGAAGAAAAACATGATGCTTTTGACACTAGAATGGAGGAAAAACAACCCTCCACCAGCCAAACCAGTGCCAAAAACAGCCCCAGTGGCCAGCAGCAGCAATTCCAACGTGAAAAAGCAGCCACAAACTCCAAACAAGGGCAAAGGGAAGGCACCAGCCCCAAAACCTTACAGCCAGGGCTACAGAATCCCAAAGATTCAGCAGGATGCCATGGAAAATGTATTTCAGATGGCCAGAACCATGATGGAATTACAGAAGAAGGAGGAAGCCAGATTAAGGTTCCAGAAATGATTTCTGACATATTTGATTCCATCCCAGAGTTGTATAATGCTATAAATGACGTGAAAAAACATCTTTCTGATAAAAATGACACCATTTGTAACAACATTAAAACAAACAACCTGAGTCTGTGCCAAATTAATGAAACACTTATGTGTTTTGAGAAAGTTTTGAGAACAATTAAAAATTCCAACAATAATAATTCTTCTAATAAAATAAATGAACAATCTGCCATTATTAAAGAATTAACAGATAAATATTCTAAATTCAATATTGATGACATAATTGAAACAAGAATTAAACAAGCCATAAATATTATCAAGACAGATAACAAGAAAGTCCTTGATGACATTTCAAATTCATTTACTGAAGTAAAGACATATACCATTGCCTTGAAAAAGTGTTTTGATGCTTCACAAGAAGAAGTATCAAAATTATCAATGAAATTGAATCAAGTCACTGCTGATAATACAAGACAGACAGAGTTATGGCAAGAACTTACACATAAAGAAGACATGTATAAAATTGAAGTAATAAATTTAATACAAAGCTTCCAACATGAATACAGAAATTCCCAAAGGTGTAGCAACAGTAAAATGAATGACATTGAACAATTACTGAACACCTTACCAAGAATGTCTACACCTCTAAATCAAAATGAGGGCACAAGAATTTCAAATCCACAAGTATTGGATCCTGATAATTCACAATTAAAAAATGAATTATCCACTTCTTTTCATAACTTGGAACCATCAATGGGCCAAGCACTCTTGAAAGAAGTTCCAAAACTTAAAGAATGGCCTCACTTCAGTGGTGAAGGAGAGTATGACCATATGGAATTCATTAGAGGTATTGACATGATCAAAGAAGATTTTGAATTACCAGACAGATTGGTAACAGCCAGGTTTAACACCTTGTTTACCAGATCAGCTCACAGATGGTACATCAAAATAAGACAAGCACATGGACACCAGAGTTGGACTTGGTGGAAAACCCAAATCATCAACAAATGGGCAAATGATGCTTGGAGGTTTAAAGTTGAAACAGCCTTTGAATCTGCCAAATTTAATGCTGATAAAGACAAAGCTTTACCATGGTTTTGCCAACAAAAGGACAGATTAACAGCATTATATCCTGACATGTCAGAATTTATGATCCATAGAAAAATTCTGAGACAATGTGGAGGTGACTTAGAGCATGCTGTCAAAAGCAGGACTACTGAACAATCTTCAGCAGAGGATATTATCAATATACTAGAAGAAGTAACCACCAGAACCAAAATTGGTTCTAGTAGGGTGAATCTTAAAACAAGGTTTAATACACCTTGGAAAGATTCTGTGGACAAAAACCCCAAAGAAAATTCTAGTAATATTAAATATAAATCTGCAGATACAGTCAGAAAATGCCATATTTGCCAAAGCACCACCCATTTAGCCAATACATGTCCAAAAAGGGGGAAAATCAATGAAATTGACATTGAAAAAGAACCAGATGTTGAAAAAGAAGACATAATTGAAGACAATTCAGATGATAAGTCATCCATATTCTCTGAATCTTCAAAAGATATAGAAAATATCAATGCCACTTTTGACATCATGGAATCTTATTCCCACTTACCACAATTGAGCAATGGTCAAGTTGATTTATCAAAAGTTCAAGATGCACAACTTATGAAAACAAAACCAAACAGAGGAAAAGGTTATACAGCTGGTAACTCCTGTATAACAGAAGTGGTGATTGACAACAAACCCACCAAACTTTTGCTTGACCCAGGAGCCTTCTGCTCTTGTGTTGGAAAATCTTTTCTTAAGACTTGTGTACCAAATTTTGAAGACCAATTGTTACCAATTGATGGTATAAAATTCAACAGTGCAAGTAACCCAATGAAAGCATTAGGAATCTTTGAGACCAATGTCATATTCCCACACATAAATGGGAATTTAAGGATCACAGTTGAATTTGTTGTTATGGAAAATTGCTCTAGTACCCATTTTATATTGGGAAATGACTATTTAATCATGTATGGGATAGATTTACATAATAACAAAGACAGATACTTTACAATTGGAGACAATAAGCGCCAGAAATTTGCCTTTTTACCCTTTAAAAGACAAATTACAGTAAACAAAGTATCACCAGTCAACTTAGAGTTAGAGAAATTCAAGTCTGAACAGTTAAATGAGGCTGAAATAAGCCTTCATCTGACTGATAAGCAAGAAAATGAACTTGCTTCCCTTTTGTATGACCACAGAGGAGCATTTGCTACAGACAAAGAACCCCTGGGAGCAATTATTGGTCATGAAGTTGACATCATTCTTAACATTGAGAGACCTTATCCACCACTCTTAAGAAGACCTGCTTATCCAGCAAGTCCAAAATCAAGAGAAGCTCTAGAAATTCATATCAAAGAACTTCTAGACCTTGGTGTAATAAGAAAAGTAGGCCACAATGAGGAAGTAGAAATAACTACACCAGTCATAGTGGCGTGGCATAATGGAAAATCCAGAATGGTTGGGGACTTTAGAGCTCTGAACACTTACACTGTTCCAGACAGATACCCAATACCAAAAATCCAAATTGCCCTTACTCAAATATCTCAAGCAGTGTATATAACCACTATGGATGCCCTTAAAGGATTCCATCAAAATGTAGTAACACCAAGAGCAAGAAAATACTTGAGAATTATTGTTCATTGTGGAGTGTATGAATACTTAAGGATGCCCTTTGGTATCAAAAATGCACCTTCACACTTCCAAAGAATGATGAATGAAATCTTCCCTGAAGAACTCTCAGAGGGATGGTTAATCATTTACATTGATGACATTATTATCTGTTCAAAGACTTGGGAGGAGCACATGTACAGATTATCAAGAGTTTTGACAAAAATCCAATCAGTAAACATGAAAATCTCCTTGAAGAAATGTCATTTTGGATTTAAAGAACTTAAGGCACTAGGACATGTTGTATCTGGTTTGTCCCTTGGAATTGATAAAAACAAAGTTGCAGCAGTATTGTTAAAACCCATGCCTCAGAATAAGAAGGAAATTCAGTCATTCTTAGGTTTTGCAGGATATTACAGGCAACACATTAAAGACTTTGCATCCATAGCAAGACCACTTTATAAGCTGTGTGACAAAGACACAGTATTTGAGATGACTGTTGACAGAGTCAAAGCTTTTGAGTCTCTAAGAGAAGCATTGACCACTGCTCCACTCTTACTGATGCCAGACTTTAAATTGCCTTTCAAACTGTATATTGATGCATCAGGGGATGGACTAGGTGCTGCACTTCACCAAGTTCAGATCATAAATGACAAACCTGTAGAAGGACCAATATGTTTCATATCCAGGCAAATCAAACCAACTGAAGCCAGATATGGAGCAAGTCAAATGGAATGTCTATGCCTTGTCTGGGCCTTAGAGAAATTGAACTATTTCTTAGAGGGATGTGTTTTTGAAGTAATAACAGATTGTACAGCTGTGAAATCACTTTTGAACATGAAAACACCTAACAGACACATGCTCAGATGGCAAATAGCCATACAAGAATACAGAGGCAATATGACTATTGTTCATAAGGATGGGAATATTCATAAGAATGCAGATGGACTAAGCAGATGGCCATTACCAAATAACATTGATAATCCTGCTTATGTTCCAGAAGAAGCTTCACCACAAATTCCAATAGAAGGAATAAGTGTTACAGACTTGAACACCACCTTCTTTGAAGAAGTCAGAAATAGTTACACTCAAGATAAGAATTGTAGCATCTTATGCCAATTACTTAACAAAGACTGTAAAGACAACTCTCTAATACATGCCTTGGATGAAGTATGGAGAAAATCTTATAATGAAGGGAGATTTCACCTACTGGATGGTATAATTTACCACAGAACCAAGCACACATGTGTCATGACAGTTGTAGACAGGTCATTAATCAATCTTGTACTGAAAGAATGCCATGATAGTCCCTTTTCAGGACATCTTTCTGAGGACAGAACAAGAGAGAAAGTAAAGACCTGCATATGGTGGCCAATGTGGCAAAAAGATGTTGCAGAATATTGCAAAACCTGTGACAGATGCCAAAAGGCAAATAAATCCACTGGCAAAAGACTTGGAAATATGATGAAAATCCAAGAGCCAAACAGACCTTGGGAAATTGTCCATATGGATTGGGTAACTGGCCTACCACCAGGAGGTGACAGGAGCTATAATGCTTGCCTAATAATTGTGGACAGATTCAGTAAAACTCCAATCTTTTTACCATGTCACAAAGATGATACAGCCATGGATACAGCTCTTCTGATATGGAATAGAGTAGTGTCATGGACTGGGATATTTACAAATATCATCAGTGATAGAGATCCCAAATTCACTTCAGCTCTATGGACAAATCTTCACCAATTATTTGGCACAAAACTGTCTTTCTCTACAGCCTACCACCCACAAACTGATGGTCTGGCTGAAAGAATGATCCAAACCTTAGAGGACATGGTGAGAAGATTTTGTGCATATGGCCTTGAATTCAAAGATTGTGATGGATTTACCCATGATTGGTGTACTCTGTTACCAGCACTGGAATTAGCATATAAAACATCAATCCATTCCAGTACCAATCAGACTCCTGCTATTCTAGAAAAAGGATGGAACCCCAAGTTACCCCAAGATTCCTTGAGGAAAGACTTAATTGAAATACATCCCACAGCTGCTAGCTTCAAAGGAATGCTAGAAAAAGCTAGAAAGCATGCAGTGAGATGCATGGAGGACTCTTTTGCATATGCTAAAGACAAATGGGATAAATCTCATGCAACTCCAGATTTCAAAGTGGGGGACCTAGTTCTTGTATCCACCACTAACTTCAATAACATCAAAGGATGTAAAAAGTTAAGAGACTCCTTTGCAGGACCTTTTGTGATTAAGGCCCTCCATGGAGAAAATGCTGTTGAAGTAGAGTTATCTGAAGAACTTAGCAATAAGCACCCTACATTTCCAGTAAGCTTGATAAAGCCATACAAATCTAGTGATGCTGAGAAATTTCCCTTGAGGAATAAGATTCCCCAAGTTATACCTCCTATTGAGACATCTGGTACTAAGAAAATAACCAAAGTTCTTAAAGAAAGGAAATTAAGAACCAAGAAAGTAAGGGAATACCTTGTTAGGTACAGTGACCCAACTTGTGAAGATGAATGGTTAGAAGAGAAAGATATACCAGAAGCCACCAAACTCCTGAGGAGATTCAGACACACTAGAAACACCAATATTACAAAGTAATATTCTTTTTTAGGGGGAGGGAATGTGAGCCTTAGAGGTAATTTCATATACCCAAAAGACCACAAATATAAAAAATAACATATTAATATAAATAAAATAAATTTATTTATATTATTAAAATAAAAATAAAAAATATAAATATAAAATTATATTAAAAATAAAAAATTAATTATAATTTAAAAATAAAATTACTTTAAATTTTGTAAATATAAAATTACATTTATACTTGAAAAATTTAAGTAAAAATGAAATTTTAACAAAATTGTGAAAAAATAAATAAATTTGGAAAAAAGTTAAATAAAATTTATTATAACTTTTTATCCAATAAATAAACATATAAATTTTATTTCACCATTGGATTCCTCATAAAAAATCAGGTGGGTTCACCTCTGAGTGAAATTTTTGTAACTCAACTCTAAATAAGCTTAAATTAAGTTTTTAGTATTTTCAATACAAAAGTTGAAAATCCTCAAAACCTTAATTTAATTCACACCACATGTGGTGTTAACCATCAATTTTTGTGTTAAAATTGAGGTGTTGTGTTTAGTTTAGAAGTTATGAGGAATTAAAGTATTTTCAATTGAATTCAATTGAAATGTCAAAATGTGCGCGTGTATTACATAAGTGAACTTTGATTTACATATGAGGTGTCAATTATTACTGTATTGTACTGTACAATTGAATTGAATTACATGTGTAAATTATAAGTATAATACATGATGAGGAATTAAAGGAAAAATAAATTGGAAAGATTAAATTTGGGGGGGAAAAGGAACTCCAGCTCTAAGGGGGAGCTAGACCCCCAAAATCCTTGCTGACAGGCGTGGGATGTCAAAATTCACGCAAAAGTTCATCACTTTTGGCCTGGAATTGAGCTACAGGGTCTGTGGACTCAATTGATGATGAGGTTTTGATACCAACTGGGGTAGTTTTAGCTGTTGCCAAGAGGGTAAAACTACCCTTAAGATAAAACAATCATAATAAAAACAGTTTTAACTGGTTTCTACGCCTCTGACACACATTCTGACGTGTTTTGAAGGCTCTAGGCCTGGTATTGCTATAGTAATGGCTGATTTAAGGGTCTAAAATGGCTAAAAATGGCTAAAAATGGCTTAAACCAGCCCTTTTTGGTCTAAACCAGGGTTCAATGATGCCATAATTGGCTTTTCTGTTGTCAGACTGTTTTTCACGACTGACAAGAGTAAATTTTACTTTTGGAGTAAGAGAATTGATGGCTATAAAAGAATGTCTTCTTTGCCCCACTTTTCTCTTCATGTTAGAATCTTTTCCTTTTATTAATTAGTTTAAAACTGTTAAACCAATCAATCAAAGATTCCAACCACCACTTTTAAATCATTTTAATCCTTTTAACCACGTGAAAAAATCATTATAATCATTGTTTGTAACTCTTATAATCATTTTTACCCCTGAACCACCCCAAAAGTGAATTAAAGCATCTTTCATCACTGTTAACTATGTCACTTTGTTTCCAAATTCACTCTGGTCACTTTTGGGCGTGTTTTCTCTTTAATATTCTTTTTAAAGACTTTGTTCTTTAATTAATTGCTTGCAGTTCTTTGCTCAATTAATTCCAATTGAAATTGCTCTTGAAGAAATTTCTTTTGTAGCCTTAAAATATCTCTTGTAGAGTATTTTTTGGATAAATCTTTATTGTTGGTAAAACAGTAAATTTTTATAATATTATTGTTTTATACTAATAAAGTTATAAACAATAAAATTGGCGTGTTTTCTCTTAAAAATAATATTTCATACTATTTTTAACTGAATTTTACCTTATACAAATTTTGAGGACAGGAAAAGTACTTGATTTTTAATCAAAGTTTCATATCCACACCTTACAACAAGTATTCTTTGACCATGTCAGAACTCCCGGAGAAGATTCCCCTTATTATTCTTGACTCCTCTGAGCCTCCTTCTTTATTTGTGACTCACCATACTAAATATATGGTTGAGCTCCCTTCCTTCCCAAGCTTTTAATGTGACTTTTTAGTCATTGATACTCCCAAGGGAGAAGACCTCATATTGGGCTTTGACTTCCTTAATCATTTTAATCCGTTTATTGATTGGAGGCAAGGATTGATCACCTTTAATTCTGATCATAAGGACTATCATGATCCTTTTATTTCTTTTAGTAATGACTTTTCTTCTGCCAAATCATGTGCAGTTCTGGTTGGTGATTCTAGAACACCATCATTTCCTTCTTCTGTCCATATTCCTTCCCTTAATTCCCATCAGTCATTACTATCATCTAGAGATGAAGTCTTCAAAGAGATTCAAGATGTTGGAGAAGATAATTCTGTATCTTCACTTCATCTCTTCTTTGGGAATATGGACCTTCCTCCTTCATCTTATCATGACTCCCTGGAGGAGTTGTGGGATGAAGAGGAAGAGCCAGAAGAAATAGAAACCGTGATGAAGGTTGTTCCCTCTTTTTATCACCAATACTTGGATGTATTTTGCAAGGTGAAAGCAGAGAAACTTCCTCCTCACCGCGCCTGTGATCATCATATTGAGCTGGAGGGGTCTCTACCTCCAGTTGGGGTGATCTACTCTTTATCAAACCAAGAGTCAGATAAAATCAGGGCCTACATTTCAGAGAATGTAGAGAAAGGTTTCATCCGGCCAAGCTCCTCTTCTACAGGAGCACCTGTTCTTTTTGTCAAAAAGAAAGATGGTGGCCTCCGTTTGTGTGTTGATTACCGCAAGCTCAATGCTGTTACTAGGAAGAACAAGTATCCTGTTCCTCCTATGAATCAGCTTCTCACTGTTTTCAATGGTTCTTCTATCTTCTCCAAGATTGATTTGCGTGGTGCATATAACCTGCTCAGAATCAAGGAAGGTGATGAACATTTGACTTGTTTTAGAACCAAATATGGTAGTTATGAGTACTTGGTTATGCCATTTGGGCTTACCAATGCTCCTGCGTCTTTTCAAAATCTCGTCAATGATATTTTTTATGATCTTCTTGATGTTTGTGTTGTGGTTTATTTGGATGACATTATGGTCTTTTCCAAATCTGAGGAAGAACATGTCACTCATGTGTCCACTGTTCTTTCCAGACTCAGAGCCAATAACCTCTTTGCTAAGGCGTCCAAATGCCTATTTCATGTTTCAAGTGTGCAATATCTTGGTTATGTAGTTTCTTCTGAATGCCTCAGGATGGACCAAGAAAAAGTCCAGCAAATTCTCAATTGGCCACCTCCAAGAAACCTCAAGGCTCTTCAATCATTCCTTGGCTTTGCCAATTTTTACTGCCGTTTCATCAAGAATTATTCAAAGAAAATTAGTTCACTCACAAGTTTCCTCAAGAAAGATTCCCGTTTTCCCCTCAATGAGGAAGCTCTTAGACAGTTTCATCAACTCAAAGAGGCATTCACCACTGCTCCAATCCTTTCTCACTTCAATCCTTCTCTACCCACCATTGTAGAGACCGATGCATCAGATTATGCCTTGGGTGCTGTACTGAGTCAGGTCTCTGACTCAGGAAAACATCCCATTGAATTTGATAGCCGCAAGCTTCTCCCAGCTGAGCTTAATTATGAGATTTATGACAAGGAGCTCCTTGGCATAGTCTGGGCTCTCAAGCGCTGGAGAGCTTTCCTTCTTTCAATTTCTTCCCCTTTTGAAGTTCTCACCGATCATTCATCTCTTCAATATTTTATGTCTTCCAAGATTCTCACTCGCCGGCAAGCCCGCTGGGCTGAATTTTTATCTGAATTCAATTTCTCAATCACTTACCGCCCTGGCCGCTTGGCCACCCTTCCAGATGCCTTGTCACGTCGGGACGACGTTTACCCGGAGAGGGGGGAGGATTTCATCAGTAAGAATCCAATGAACTATCAGAAGATAATCAAGCAAGATTAAATTCAAGCCTCAAAGTTTTTTGCAGTCAAGGTGGATTCATTTTCAAATTTGATTGATTCAATTCAGAAGGCAGTGTGGCAAGATTCTCAATATAGAAGTGTCCTTGAAGATTTGGGTAAAGGTAAATCTGTCCAAGATTATTCTCTTGATTCCTCTTCCAAACTTCTCCTTTTCAAAGATCGGGTGGTGGTCCCAAATGACCCCACAATTCAACTCAATGTACTTCAAAATTGGCATGAATCTCCTCTAGCTGGACACCCTGGCCAAGAGAAGACTCTCAAGCTTGTCAAGCGGGATTTCCACTGGTCCGGCATGACTCAATTTATCAAGGATTATGTCTCATCCTGTCAACAGTGTTCAAGAAACAAAAATATTCATCACCAGAAGTTTGGACTCCTCAAGCCTCTTCCAATTCCATGTGGTCCTTGGATTTGTCTTTCAATGGATTTCATCACTCAATTGCCACTGTCCAATTCCTTTGATTCAATTTTAGTCATAGTGGACAGATTCTCAAAAATGGCGGTTTTTATTCCAACAATAGCTTCAATCACTTCATTAGATTTGGCCCATTTATTCATCAAGAATATTTTCTCAAAGCATGGCCTTCCTTCAAGCATTGTTAGTGATCGAGGTTCTCTTTTTGTTTCTTCTTTTTGGACCAACCTTTGTCAGCAGCTCAAGATTTCAAGAGACTTGTCAACTGCTTACCATCCAGAAACTGATGGACAGACAGAGAGGGTAAATCAGATACTAGAACAGTACCTTTGGATGTATGTCAGTTATCATCAAGATGATTGGAACACCTGGCTCCCTCTGGCTGGATTTGCCTACAATAACTCTGACCACTCTTCAACAAAACAATCACCGTTTTTCACTGTTTATGGAAGAGATACTCATTTTGACTCAGTTCACATCACTCAAGACACTCCGGCTGGAAAGTTATCAACAAAAATCCAATCAGTACAGCAAGATGTCAAGAGAGAACTTGAAGTTGCCATAAACAGGTTTAAGAGGTATGCAGATAAAAGTAGAGCAAGTCCACCTGTTTTCAATCCCGGTGACATGGTATGTCTCTCTTCCAAGAACGTCAAATCAACCAGACCCACCAAAAAGCTGTCTGAAAGATGGCTGGGTCCTTTTCCAATCTTGAAGAAAGTCAGCACTCATGCCTACCACCTCAAGCTTCCATCTCAATGGAAATCCATCCACCCAGTTTTCCATATTTCCCTTTTGGAACCAGTCAAGACGTCAACAATCCCAAATAGGCATCAAGAGCCTCCTCCTCCAATCACCATTGAAGAAGAAGAGGAATGGGAAGTCTCTCAAATACTGGACTCAAAGCTCAAGAGAGGAAAATTATGGCATCTGGTGGAATGGAAAGGTTTCAGTCAAGACCCAGAAAGATCCACTTGGGAACCAACCGAAAACCTCAAGAATTGTCCTGAACTTGTCAAAGATTTTCATTCATTATATCCTGACAAGCCTGGGCCGAATTCTTCAAAAGCTTTATTCATTATGGTGCTTGGTGGGGAGAGGAATTACCAAAAGTAAGTCCCACTCCTGGTATGCACCTTTAGGGGTATTCTACTCTTTTTGTTGTAAGCATCACCTTGGCCACTCTGTGAACACTTTGCAATTTTGGACACAGATCTTTGGCATGGCTTTCAACTTCATTTCCAATCTTATGGCCATTTTCACTTGAAACAATGGGCCATTCACTTTTCAATTCATTTCCAAGATTCCAACTTCAAATTTATTCCTTCAACATTACTATTTTATTTTTATGGCACTGGCGGGAGTGGTAACTACCAAAAGTAAGTTCCTCTCCTGGTGTGCACTTCCCTGAGGGGTCTACAATCTTGTCAAAACATCACCTTAGCCACTTTGTGAGCACCTGGCATCAAATTTATCTTTCCAGGTCCTTGGCCAATTTCAAAATCAGTTATCAACCTCCGTGATGAAGATTGGAACCTCCTCAAGATTCAATTCATTTTTCTTTTTCTTTTTCCTTTTCTTTTCTTATTTTAATTCTCATTCTTTATTTTTATTTTACTTTCATTTTAAATTTTCTTTTATCACGTCAATTATCACGTCAAAAATTTTCATTCATTTTAAAATTCAATTCAAATCATGAAGCCAATGTCAAAAGAAGATCAAGCAAGTCCTGCGTCAAATGTCAAATTTTTAATATCAGTCTTCAAATTTTTTATCTTAATCAGTCCTCTTGAATCACTCTCTCAAAATCTTTCCAATAGCCTCAACAGGCTTCACCTTGTATTGGTGCTCAGGAGCTCACCATTTCAAGGTGGGGGGTACTGTCACAACCATGGCAATTCACCTCCTTGGATCCCCATATGGCATATCAAGCCACCGTTCTTTTATGGCCAATTGGCCATATCCATCACCACTGGCCAATATGGCCACGTCATTATCTTATGGAGCATTTATGGCCATTTGTGTTTTGGGGCCTTCATGGCCCTTCACCTCAATCCAGAACCCATAGCGGCAATTTATGCCCAAATGGGTATTCCTGGTCAGTTCCCTCAAAATCAGGGGAAATGGCCCAAATGGCTGTTTTTGGCCATTTGGGCTCATAATGCGCATTTGCGCATTTTTGCAAATTTGCGCAATTTTGCGCATTTGCGCACTTTTGCGCATTTTGTGCACTTTTGTGCACTTTGCGCACTTTGACGCAAAGTGTCCAAAAGACACTTTCCCGCCTTTTGGGCCAGTTTTTGGCTCAGAACCCAAAAGTGGCCAAAAACCCCAAAAGGCCCAAAAACACCATTCCAAGCTCTGAAGCCATTACATCCATCCTTTTCCCTCTCCCTTTCCATCTCAAGACCTTTGGACATAATCTTCTTGCCAATCAACCAATATGCCATAAATGATGTTATATATCATTGTGCATCATTTTCCAACAGCAATTCAATGGTGGAAATATCAAATGGTCATTTCAACATTCCAACATCTCATCACGTCATCAAGGCACCCAATCATTCAGAGGAATCATCAAGGCTCAAGAGCAAGTGTTTCAGCGTCAAAGACCAATGACGCCATCAAGCAGTCATTGGTTATTCTCACTCCAAGTATTCCTTCCAAGGGAATACTGTCAATTCATTCTCAAGTGTATTCAAGAGGCAGTGCCAAAAAGAAGTTGTCAAGTGTCAAAGCTCCACTCAATCCATCTTGGCAACCATATTCACTTCAATACCGTCTGGATCCATCAAGAACTGTATTTCATTTTCAATCATGGGAAATTCATTCAACCCAATTCAATTTCAATATTAGCCAGCTGTATCAATTCCCAAAACAATCAATACAGCCTCAAGGATCAATACAGATCAGTTTTCAGCCTGAAGAACTCAAGCTCCCAACTTTTCACATATACCGGCTACCCTTTCCACCCTGGGGGGTTTTCCCCAGTTAATTAATATATTTTGATTTTATTTTATCTCTATTTTCTTTTCATTTTAGTTAAGCAAATACTGATATTATTAAGTCAGTCATTTAGCACCTTTCTCTTTCTCTTTCTTCGCCTGTCAATGGATATTTGGTGGTCATATCCTTACTAATTCCATTATTCATTTTTGGCAGGTTGAAACAGTGATTAAGGACTTACTTGGTTGGCTCTTTGGCCATTTGGCTTCCCTTTCCTCTTTTTCATCTCATCTTGTACCTGCATATCTTTTAGAGGAATTCATTCTTATTACTTTTATTCTTTATCCTTTTGGAGTCTTCCAAGTGAGTTCCCTGATTGCTGAGTGCCAGGCCACTCTTGTATTTCTGTCCAAGAGCCCCTGTGACAGTTATTTCTCATACAGGTTTATTTAAGAATATCAAAAGAGACAGAGACCCCAAATTCAAATCTTCACTTTGGACCAATCTTCACAGATTGTTTGGGACTAAGTTATAATTCTCAACAACATATCACCCTCAAACAGATGGACTAGCAGAAAGAATGATTCAAACTTTAGAGGACATGAGCATGAGATTCTGTGCTTATGGGTTAGAATTGAAGGACTCAGATGACTTTAACCATGACTGGTGCACTCTAATACCTTCACTGGAACTGGCATATAAAGCATCAGTCCATTCATCTACAGGCCAAACTCCTGCTATGTTAACAAAAGGATTGAATCCAAGACTCCCAGCAGACACAATAAAGAAAGACTTGATTGAAATTCATCCTACAGCTTCCGGCTTCAAGATAATGCTTGATAAAGTAAAACATCATTCAAAACAGACTAGGAATGATGCGTCTGACTATGAAAAGCAGAAGTGGGACAAGAGTCACAAAGTAACAGACTTCAAATTAGGGGACTTAGTTCTAGTTTCGACCTTGAATTTTAACAATATCAAACGCCCAAAGAAACTGAAAGATTCTTATATAGGACCTTTTGTTATTGTTGTATTACATGTAATGAATGCAGTTCAAGTGGAATTGAGTGGTGAATTTGAAAATAAACACCCCACTTTTTAAGTCAGCTTGATAAATCCTTATCAACCAGCTGACAAAGAATTTTTTCCTTTAAGTAACCCAACTCCTTTAGCTGTACCAACAGTGGAACAGAATGAAGACAAAAAGATAAATAAAGTCATTAAAGAAAAGAGACTTAGGGGTAAAAATCAAAGAGAATATCTTGTCAGATATAGAAATCCAGTACATGAAGATGAATGGCTGGCAGAATCAGAAATACCTGACTCAGATAAACTCTTAAGAAGATTTAGACATGAAAGAAGGCCACAAGCCTGAATATGTCTATAAATGTGCTTTAAATTACTTGATCTGAGCAATGTGAAGGGGTTGTACAGTGGACATTAACCCCCTTTGGGGCCGCTTTCTTCTTGATACCATTAATAAAATGTAGTACAATTTTATTTTTTGGTGAGAGGGAATGTGAGCCTTGAGGTATATCTTACATACCAAAATAGGCCACAATTATCTTAAATATAAATTCTGAACTATGCATAACCCATAAGGCATTCATATATTCAAATTTCATCATTTTTGATTTCAGAAAAGATGAATAACCTTTTATTGAGTAGGTAAATCCATGGATTTAAGGCCAGATTTGGATTCTACACAAATCCTCACCTAGGGTAGCTCCATAGATTGAATAAGCTCAAATAAACTCTTTGATGTGGGAATATGGAAAATGCTTCAATACCACATAAAAGATTCATGAAATGTTTTTGTTTTTCTCAATTTCATGCCAAAATAATGGGAATGTGAGAACTCCCATGTTACATATACACTAAGAATAGTTTTATGCATGTTTTTAGCACTTCATATTATGGTATTCCTACATGCACTTTTGTCACACTCATAGTGGATATCTCACTTAAAGCCTGAATTTCTATTTTCACATAAAAAATAGTCAAGGGGGACAAAAGACATCAAAGAGAGCCAGGGTACCCAGCTTCTGAGGCCTCTGAGGCATGGACAGCTACAAAGCTTGGATTCATGGCTGATCCTGGCCCAATTAGTAAACTAAACCCTTTTTGGAAACTGGTTACCATGTCAAAACTTCATTATATCATAAGAAAATAGCAAATAAGCTGGTATTTTGGTGTGCCAAGGAGGTAAAGAACAGCTTAGAATCCTGTAAACATGTCAATTCTTAATGAATCTCCATGTATAAGCCCCAAGAGAGTACTTAAAACCCTTTTTTACTAGTATTGATTGATTTACCTCAGAGCAACCAGCCATATAGTGCTATTTGCAATTCTATGTAGACATGAGGTAAAATCTTCAAAAAATCATTAAAAATACAATTCTCAATTTCTCTTTCTGAAACCTTCAGGACCAATTTAGAACTGTATAATTCATATATAAATGGAACATAACCAAGCCTTTATAAGTAAAATTCAAATTTATACTTACAGTCCATGTTTAATGATTCCACATGAAATACTGAATCTTTAAAAATTCACAGAAAATACACTCTGTGATAACATTTCCAATAACATTTATAACTTTGAGAAATAAATGATTATTTTGGAATAAAAGAAGATTTACAGTTATTACCCCTTTTATTCTTAACCATAAATGGGTTGGTAGTCAGGGATAACCTTCAATTATGTAATTATGATAATCCTATGTGACAACAGATGATGCAATCAATAATCCAAAAATGTTTTATTGTTTGATCACTCACTGGTTCTTCAGTTTTCTCCATTGCACGCCTCTGTGAGTTTTCTTATACTTAAAAGAGGACTCCTCTTGCTGTTTTTTCCAAATCATCACATTATTCCATTATACCTTTATTACCAACAAATAAGTATTAGTTAAAACTATTTCTTAAGTGTTTTATTCTTTAAGAATCAATCAGAAAGACTTGATATAATAGAAATCCACTATATATTGTTGTAATCTTATTATAAATCAATTTTGATCCTTTAAATCCACAATTATTGGTCAAATTTCTCTGCTATTATCTTTCAATAAGTTCTTTGCAGTATTAGTGAGTGTTTTGATTTAATTCTTAATGTTTTTCTAAAGTAATAGTTTTCTTCAAGGGTTATCTTTATATTTATATATTAAAATAATAAAATTATTTTAATAAAGAAGATTCCTTATTAAATTTTTCTTGTAATTGATTCTTGTAGACAATCACTGCTTACTGTCATAATCACTAGTAGCATATAAAAAGTAAAATAAATAAATAATTAATTAATTAACTATTTCATTGCTGTTCTAATAATTTTTCCCATTATATCTCATAAGAACAGTCATAGTACTGTTGACTAATAGTAATATTATTGACAGTTTGATAGACACATCTTACAAGAATCAGAATTGGTTCTAGTAGGGTGAATCTCAAAACAAGATTCAATACACCTTGGAAAGATTCGTTGGACACAAAATCCAAAGAAAGATCTAATAGTATGAAGTATAAATATGTAGATCTAATCGGAAAGTACCATATTTTCCAAAGTACCAACCACTTAGCCAATACATCTTGAAAAAGGGGGGAAATCAATGAAATTGAAATTGAAAAAGAACCTGATGTTGAAAAATATGATAATATAATTGATGAAAATTCAGATCATAAGTCATTAATATTTTCTGAACCTTCAAAAGATATAGAAAATATCAATGCACCTTTGAAATAATGGAATATTATTCCCACTTGCCACAATTGAGCAATGGTCAACTTGATTTGTCAAAAATTTAAGATGCACAACTCATGAAGACCAAAACAAACAGGGGAAAAGGTTATACAGTTGGTAAATCCTGTATAACAGAAGTCATAATTGACAACAAACCCATTCAACATTTACTTTACCCAGGAGCCTTCTGCTCTTGTGTTGGCAAATCCTTTCTTCAAACTTGTGTACCAAAATTTGAAGACCAATTATTACCAATGGATGGCATAAAATTCAATAGTGCAAGTAATCCATGAAAGAATTGGGAATCTTTGAGACCACTGTCATATTTCCACATATTAATGGAGATTTAAGAATAACTGTTGAATTTTTTGTTATGGAAAGTTGCTCTAGTACCCATTTTATATTGGGAAATGACTATTTGATCATGTATGGCATAGACTTTCATAACAACAAGGACAGATACTTTACTATCGGAGACAATAAAAGTCAGAAATTTGCCTTTTTACCATTTAAAAGACAAATTGCAATAAGCAAAGTAGCACCTGTCAACTTGGAGTTGGAAAGATTCAAATCTGGACAGTTAAATGAAGCTGAAATAAGCCTTCATCTGACTGATAGACAGTAAAATGAACTTTATCCCCTTTTATATGACCACAGAGAAGAATTTGAATCAGACAAAGAACCTTTGGGCTCAATTATTGGTCATGAAGTTTACATCATCCTTAATATTTAAAGACCTTATCCACCACTTTTAAGGAGACCTGCATATCCAGAAGGTAAATCAAGAGAAGCTCTGGAAATTCATATTAAAGAACTTCTAGACCTTGGTGTAATAAGAAAGGCTGGCCATAATGAGGAAGTAGAAATAACTACACCAGTCATAGTGTCATGGCATAATGGAAAATCTAGAATGGTGAGGACTTTAGAGCTCTGAACACTTACACCATTCGAGAAAGGTACACAATACCAAAAATCAAAATTTCCCTTACCCAGATATCTCAAGCAGTGTATATAACCACTATGGATTCCCTTAAAGCATTTCATCAGAATGTGGTGACACCAAGGGCAAGAAAATACTTGAGAATTATTGTACATTGTGGAGTATATGAATATTTGAGGATGCCCTTTGGTATCAATAATGCACCTTCACACTTCCAAAGAATGATGATTTAAATATTCCCTGAAGAACTTTCAGAAGGATGGTCAATCATTTACATTGATGATATTAGTGTCTGTTCCAAGACTGGGGAAGAACATAGATACAGATTATCCAGGGTTTTGACAAAAATTCAATCTGTGAACATGAAAATATCTTTAAATAAATGCCATTTTGGATTGAAAGATCTTAAAGCACTGGGACATGTAGTATCTGGTTTATCCTTTGGAGTTGACAAGAACAAGGTTACAGCAGTATTGCTGAAACCCATCCATCATAACAAAGAAGAACATCAGTCATTTTTGGGGCTTGCAGGATATTACAGGAAAAATATTGAAGATTTTGCATCCATAGAAAGACCTCTTTATAAATTATGTGACAAAGACACAGTATTTGAAATGGCTCTTGACAGAGTCAAATCCTTTGAATATTTGAGACAAGCATTGACAGCTGCTCCACTCTTATTGATGCCAGATTTTAAACTTCCCTTTACGCTGGATATTGATGCATCAGGTGATGGGCTGGGTGCTGCACTTCATCAAGTCCATATTATAAATGATAAACCTGTGGAGGGACCCATATGTTTCATATCCAAGGAAATAAAACCTACTGAAGCCAGATATGGAAAAAGTAAAATGGAGTGTTTATTCCTTGTCTGGGCCTTGAAAAACTTAAATTACTTCCTGGAGGGATGTGATTTGGAAGTAATAACAGATTTACCATTGTTAATTCACTTTTAAACATGAAAACACCTAACAAAAATATGCTCAGATGGCAAATAGCCATACAAGAGTATAGGGGAAATATGAATATTGTTCACAAAGATGGGAATATTCATAAAAATGCAGATGGCCACTACCAAATAATATTGATAGTCCTGCTTATGTGCCAGAAGAATCTTCCCCACAAATCTCCATAGAAGGAATAAGTGTTACAGACCTGAACAACACTTTCTTTGGGGAGGTAAGAAAAGGTTATACTCAGGATAGGAATTGTACCATTCTATGCCAATTACTTACTAAGGACTGTAAAGACGATTCTTTGATACATGCCTTAGCTAAGATATGGAAAAAATCATATGATTAAGGAAGAGTCTATTTACTGGATGGTATAATTTACCACAGAACTAAACATAAATGTGTCATGACAGCTGTGGAAAGATACTTAATAAATATTGTACTAAAAGAATGCCATGACAGCCCTTTCCCAGGACATCTGTCTGAAGACAGAACAAGAGCAAAAGGTAAAAACCTGAATATGGTGGCCAATGTGGCAAAAGGATGTTTCTGAGTATTGCAAAACCTGTGACAGATGTCAAAAAGCAAATAAATCCACCGGCAAAAGACTTGGAAATATGATCAAGATCCAAGAACCCAGAAGACCTTGGAAAATTGTCCATATGGATTGAGTAGCTGGCCTAGCACCAGGGGATGATAGAAGTTATAATGCTTGCTTAGTTATTGCTGACAGATTTAGTAAGACTTCAATCTGTGACAACCATGGCAATTCACCTCCCTGGATCCCCATATGGCATATCAAGCCATAGTTCTTTTATGGCCAATTGGCCATATCCATCACCAGTGGCCAATATGGCCAAGTCAACATCTTATGAACCATGTATGGCCATTTGTGTTTTGGGGCCTTCATGGCCCTTCACCTCAATCCAGAACCCATAGTGGCAATTTATGCCCAAATGGGTATTTCTGGTCATTTCCCTCAAAACCAGGGGAAATGGCCAAAATGGCTGTTTTTGGCCATTTGGGCTCATAATGCGCATTTTTGCGCATTTGCGCACTTTTGCGCATTTTGCGCACTTTTGCGCATTTGAGCATTTTTGTGCACTTTGCGGACTTGCACATTTTTGCGCACTTTGATGCAAAGTGTCCAAAAGACACTTTCCCGCCTTTTGGGCCAGTTTTTGGCTCAGAGCCCAAAAGTGGCCAAAAACCCCAAAGGGACCAGAAACACCTTTCCAAGCTCTGAAGCCATCACATCCATCCTTTTCCCCTCTTCCTTTCCATCTCAAGACCTTTGGACGTAATCTTCTTGCCAATGAACCAATATGCCATAAATGATGTTATATATCATTGTGCATGATTTTTCAACAGCAATTCAATGGTGGAAATATCAAATGGTCATTTCAACATTCCAACATCTCATCACGTCATCAAGGCACCCAACCATTCAGAGGAATCATCAAGGCTGTGAGCCTTAGAGGTAATTTCATATACCCAAAAGACCACAAATATAAAAAATAACATATTAATATAAATAAAATAAATTTATTTATATTATTAAAATAAAAATAAAAAATATAAATATAAAATTATATTAAAAATAAAAAATTAATTATAATTTAAAAATAAAATTACTTTAAATTTTGTAAATATAAAATTACATTTATACTTGAAAAATTTAAGTAAAAATGAAATTTTAACAAAATTGTGAAAAAATAAATAAATTTGGAAAAAAGTTAAATAAAATTTATTATAACTTTTTATCCAATAAATAAACATATAAATTTTATTTCACCATTGGATTCCTCATAAAAAATCAGGTGGGGTCACCTCTGAGTGAAATTTTTGTAACTCAACTCTAAATAAGCTTAAATTAAGTTTTTAGTATTTTCAATACAAAAGTTGAAAATCCTCAAAACCTTAATTCAATTCACACCACATGTGGTGTTAACCATCAATTTTTGTGTTAAAATTGAGGTGTTGTGTTTAGTTTAGAAGTTATGAGGAATTAAAGTATTTTCAATTGAATTCAATTGAAATGTCAAAATGTGCGCGTGTATTACATAAGTGAACTTTGATTTACATATGAGGTGTCAATTATTACTGTATTGTACTGTACAATTGAATTGAATTACATGTGTAAATTATAAGTATAATACATGATGAGGAATTAAAGGAAAAATAAATTGGAAAGATTAAATTTGGGGGGGAAAAGGAACTCCAGCTCTAAGGGGGAGCTAGACCCCCAAAATCCTTGCTGACAGGCGTGGGATGTCAAAATTCACGCAAAAGTTCATCACTTTTGGCCTGGAATTGAGTTACAGGGTCTGTGGACTCAATTGATGATGAGGTTTTGATACCAACTGGGGTAGTTTTAGCTGTTGCCAAGAGGGTAAAACTACCCTTAAGATAAAACAATCATAATGAAAACAGTTTTAACTGGTTTCTACGCCTCTGACACACATTCTGACGTGTTTTGAAGGCTCTAGGCCTGGTATTGCTATAGTAATGGCTGATTTAAGGGTCTAAAATGGCTAAAAATGGCTAAAAATGGCTTAAACCAGCCCTTTTTGGTCTAAACCAGGGTTCAATGATGCCATAATTGGCTTTTCTGTTGTCAGACTGTTTTTCACGACTGACAAGAGTAAATTTTACTTTTGGAGTAAGAGAATTGATGGCTATAAAAGAATGTCTTCTTTGCCCCACTTTTCTCTTCATGTTAGAATCTTTTCCTTTTATTAATTAGTTTAAAACTGTTAAACCAATCAATCAAAGATTCCAACCACCACTTTTAAATCATTTTAATCCTTTTAACCACGTGAAAAAATCATTATAATCATTGTTTGTAACTCTTATAATCATTTTTACCCCTGAACCACCCCAAAAGTGAATTAAAGCATCTTTCATCACTGTTAACTTTGTCACTTTGTTTCCAAATTCACTCTGGTCACTTTTGGGCGTGTTTTCTCTTTAATATTCTTTTTAAAGACTTTGTTCTTTAATTAATTGCTTGCAGTTCTTTGCTCAATTAATTCCAATTGAAATTGCTCTTGAAGAAATTTCTTTTGTAGCCTTAAAATATCTCTTGTAGAGTATTTTTTGGATAAATTTTTATTGTTGGTAAAACAATAAATTTTTATAATATTACTGTTTTATACTAATAAAGTTATAAACAATAAAATTGGCGTGTTTTCTCTTAAAAATAATATTTCATACTATTTTTAATTGATTTTTACCTTATACAAATTTTGAGGACAGGAAAAGTACTTGATTTTTAATCAAAGTTTCATATCCACACCTTACATTTGGGGGCCCAGCCGTGATATTTTACCTGTGACATATTTTTTTACTCTTTTTTTAATCTTTTTCTTATATTGAAAAATTTAAAAAACATATAAAAAATACTTATAATTCAAAAAATCAATAAAAAATATTTTTTTTTTCATATTATAACTGAGGCTTTAATTTTTATTTCTTTTTTGAAATAACCTTTTTTTTACTTAATTAATTGGCTTTTTCATTAATTTTAGTGTCTGACAACGTGGTAAGACAAGAAAACATTGAAACAGCCTCAACAGTAACCAGCATTATCCCTGCCAGTACTGTTAATTCTGATCATAATAGTACTGTTATTGTGACTCAAAATAACCAACCTGAACCAATATCTTCTGAATTAATTAACTTGGACATAAGTAATACCCTTCAGAAAGCTAAAAATTTGGCCAATAGTAAGTTTTTTGACGTAAAAATACTATTTTAAGCCTTTTTAACCATAATTATGCCTTCAACCAGATCAGGAGCCAGCTACAACCCCTCAAGCAGCTCCCAAAAAGGTAATAGACGTGATTATGGCAGAGGCCAACCAGGTACAGAAGGAAAAGGGTCAGTTGATGACTTCCAAACAACTAAAATGGGTCATTCTGAAGCTGATAATACCATTTTACCTTCAAAAAGAGCTGACACCGCCACAACAAGCCTCTGTGGACATATACAAAGCCAGCCACAGTGCATACAACAATGCACTCCAATTCAAGGAGTACCAGATCCTTGCAGACCTGTGGAAGAATTGCATGAATTCTTACCTGACAGTAAGAAAATTCTTGGGCCATCCCAACACTTGCAAATTGCTCAATGGATGGCATCCATTGATGGAGAAGAAAAACATGATGCTTTTGACACTAGAATGGAGGAAAAACAACCCTCCACCAGCCAAACCAGTGCCAAAAACAGCCCCAGTGGCCAGCAGCAGCAATTCCAACGTGAAAAAGCAGCCACAAACTCCAAACAAGGGCAAAGGGAAAGCACCAGCCCCAAAACCTTACAGCCAGGGCTACAGAATCCCAAAGATTCAGCAGGATGCCATGGAAAATGTATTTCAGATGGCCAGAACCATGATGGAATTACAGAAGAAGGAGGAAGCCAGATTAAGGTTCCAGAAATGATTTCTGACATATTTGATTCCATCCCAGAGTTGTATAATGCTATAAATGACGTGAAAAAACATCTTTCTGATAAAAATGACACCATTTGTAACAACATTAAAACAAACAACCTGAGTCTGTGCCAAATTAATGAAACACTTATGTGTTTTGAGAAAGTTTTGAGAACAATTAAAAATTCCAACAATAATAATTCTTCTAATAAAATAAATGAACAATCTGCCATTATTAAAGAATTAACAGATAAATATTCTAAATTCAATATTGATGACATAATTGAAACAAGAATTAAACAAGCCATAAATATTATCAAGACAGATAACAAGAAAGTCCTTGATGACATTTCAAATTCATTTACTGAAGTAAAGACATATACCATTGCCTTGAAAAAGTGTTTTGATGCTTCACAAGAAGAAGTATCAAAATTATCAATGAAATTGAATCAAGTCACTGCTGATAATACAAGACAGACAGAGTTATGGCAAGAACTTACAAATAAAGAAGACATGTATAAAATTGAAGTAATAAATTTAATACAAAGCTTCCAACATGAATACAGAAATTCCCAAAGGTGTAGCAACAGTAAAATTAATGACATTGAACAATTACTGAACACCTTACCAAGAATGTCTACACCTCTAAATCAAAATGAGGGCACAAGAATTTCAAATCCACAAGTATTGGATCCTGATAATTCACAATTAAAAAATGAATTATCCACTTCTTTTCATAACTTGGAACCATCAATGGGCCAAGCACTCTTGAAAGAAGTTCCAAAACTTAAAGAATGGCCTCACTTCAGTGGTGAAGGAGAGTATGACCATATGGAATTCATTAGAGGTATTGACATGATCAAAGAAGATTTTGAATTACCAGACAGATTGGTAACAGCCAGGTTTAACACCTTGTTTACCAGATCAGCTCACAGATGGTACATCAAAATAAGACAAGCACATGGACACCAGAGTTGGACTTGGTGGAAAACCCAAATCATCAACAAATGGGCAAATGATGCTTGGAGGTTTAAAGTTGAAACAGCCTTTGAATCTGCCAAATTTAATGCTGATAAAGACAAAGCTTTACCATGGTTTTGCCAACAAAAGGACAGATTAACAGCATTATATCCTGACATGTCAGAATTTATGATCCATAGAAAAATTCTGAGACAATGTGGAGGTGACTTAGAGCATGCTGTCAAAAGCAGGACTACTGAACAATCTTCAGCAGAGGATATTATCAATATACTAGAAGAAGTAACCACCAGAACCAAAATTGGTTCTAGTAGGGTGAATCTTAAAACAAGGTTTAATACACCTTGGAAAGATTCTGTGGACAAAAACCCCAAAGAAAATTCTAGTAATATTAAAGATAAATCTGCAGATACAGTCAGAAAATGCCATATTTGCCAAAGCACCACCCATTTAGCCAATACATGTCCAAAAAGGGGGAAAATCAATGAAATTGACATTGAAAAAGAACCAGATGTTGAAAAAGAAGACATAATTGAAGACAATTCAGATGATAAGTAATCCATATTCTCTGAATCTTCAAAAGATATAGAAAATATCAATGCCACTTTTGACATCATGGAATCTTATTCCCACTTACCACAATTGAGCAATGGTCAAGTTGATTTATCAAAAGTTCAAGATGCACAACTTATGAAAACAAAACCAAACAGAGGAAAAGGTTATACAGCTGGTAACTCCTGTATAACAGAAGTGGTGATTGACAACAAACCCACCAAACTTTTGCTTGACCCAGGAGCCTTCTGCTCTTGTGTTGGAAAATCTTTTCTTAAGACTTGTGTACCAAATTTTGAAGACCAATTGTTACCAATTGATGGTATAAAATTCAACAGTGCAAGTAACCCAATGAAAGCATTAGGAATCTTTGAGACCAATGTCATATTCCCACACATAAATGGGAATTTAAGGATCACAGTTGAATTTGTTGTTATGGAAAATTGCTCTAGTACCCATTTTATATTGGGAAATGACTATTTAATCATGTATGGGATAGATTTACATAATAACAAAGACAGATACTTTACAATTGGAGACAATAAGCGCCAGAAATTTGCCTTTTTACCCTTTAAAAGACAAATTACAGTAAACAAAGTATCACCAGTCAACTTAGAGTTAGAGAAATTCAAGTCTGAACAGTTAAATGAGGCTGAAATAAGCCTTCATCTGACTGATAAGCAAGAAAATGAACTTGCTTCCCTTTTGTATGACCACAGAGGAGCATTTGCTACAGACAAAGAACCCCTGGGAGCAATTATTGGTCATGAAGTTGACATCATTCTTAACATTGAGAGACCTTATCCACCACTCTTAAGAAGACCTGCTTATCCAGCAAGTCCAAAATCAAGAGAAGCTCTAGAAATTCATATCAAAGAACTTCTAGACCTTGGTGTAATAAGAAAAGTAGGCCACAATGAGGAAGTAGAAATAACTACACCAGTCATAGTGGCGTGGCATAATGGAAAATCCAGAATGGTTGGGGACTTTAGAGCTCTGAACACTTACACTGTTCCAGACAGATACCCAATACCAAAAATCCAAATTGCCCTTACTCAAATATCTCAAGCAGTGTATATAACCACTATGGATGCCCTTAAAGGATTCCATCAAAATGTAGTAACACCAAGAGCAAGAAAATACTTGAGAATTATTGTTCATTGTGGAGTGTATGAATACTTAAGGATGCCCTTTGGTATCAAAAATGCACCTTCACACTTCCAAAGAATGATGAATGAAATCTTCCCTGAAGAACTCTCAGAGGGATGGTTAATCATTTACATTGATGACATTATTATCTGTTCAAAGACTTGGGAGGAGCACATGTACAGATTATCAAGAGTTTTGACAAAAATCCAATCAGTAAACATGAAAATCTCCTTGAAGAAATGTCATTTTGGATTTAAAGAACTTAAGGCACTAGGACATGTTGTATCTGGTTTGTCCCTTGGAATTGATAAAAACAAAGTTGCAGCAGTATTGTTAAAACCCATGCCTCAGAATAAGAAGGAAATTCAGTCATTCTTAGGTTTTGCAGGATATTACAGGCAACACATTAAAGACTTTGCATCCATAGCAAGACCACTTTATAAGTTGTGTGACAAAGACACAGTATTTGAGATGACTGTTGACAGAGTCAAAGCTTTTGAGTCTCTAAGAGAAGCATTGACCACTGCTCCACTCTTACTGATGCCAGACTTTAAATTGCCTTTCAAACTGTATATTGATGCATCAGGGGATGGACTAGGTGCTGCACTTCACCAAGTTCAGATCATAAATGACAAACCTGTAGAAGGACCAATATGTTTCATATCCAGGCAAATCAAACCAACTGAAGCCAGATATGGAGCAAGTCAAATGGAATGTCTATGCCTTGTCTGGGCCTTAGAGAAATTGAACTATTTCTTAGAGGGATGTGTTTTTGAAGTAATAACAGATTGTACAGCTGTGAAATCACTTTTGAACATGAAAACACCTAACAGACACATGCTCAGATGGCAAATAGCCATACAAGAATACAGAGGCAATATGACTATTGTTCATAAGGATGGGAATATTCATAAGAATGCAGATGGACTAAGCAGATGGCCATTACCAAATAACATTGATAATCCTGCTTATGTTCCAGAAGAAGCTTCACCACAAATTCCAATAGAAGGAATAAGTGTTACAGACTTGAACACCACCTTCTTTGAAGAAGTCAGAAATAGTTACACTCAAGATAAGAATTGTAGCATCTTATGCCAATTACTTAACAAAGACTGTAAAGACAACTCTCTAATACATGCCTTGGATGAAGTATGGAGAAAATCTTATAATGAAGGGAGATTTCACCTACTGGATGGTATAATTTACCACAGAACCAAGCACACATGTGTCATGACAGTTGTAGACAGGTCATTAATCAATCTTGTACTGAAAGAATGCCATGATAGTCCCTTTTCAGGACATCTTTCTGAGGACAGAACAAGAGAGAAAGTAAAGACCTGCATATGGTGGCCAATGTGGCAAAAAGATGTTGCAGAATATTGCAAAACCTGTGACAGATGCCAAAAGGCAAATAAATCCACTGGCAAAAGACTTGGAAATATGATGAAAATCCAAGAGCCAAACAGACCTTGGGAAATTGTCCATATGGATTGGGTAACTGGCCTACCACCAGGAGGTGACAGGAGCTATAATGCTTGCCTAATAATTGTGGACAGATTCAGTAAAACTCCAATCTTTTTACCATGTCACAAAGATGATACAGCCATGGATACAGCTCTTCTGATATGGAATAGAGTAGTGTCATGGACTGGGATATTTACAAATATCATCAGTGATAGAGATCCCAAATTCACTTCAGCTCTATGGACAAATCTTCACCAATTATTTGGCACAAAACTGTCTTTCTCTACAGCCTACCACCCACAAACTGATGGTCTGGCTGAAAGAATGATCCAAACCTTAGAGGACATGGTGAGAAGATTTTGTGCATATGGCCTTGAATTCAAAGATTGTGATGGATTTACCCATGATTGGTGTACTCTGTTACCAGCACTGGAATTAGCATATAAAACATCAATCCATTCCAGTACCAATCAGACTCCTGCTATTCTAGAAAAAGGATGGAACCCCAAGTTACCCCAAGATTCCTTGAGGAAAGACTTAATTGAAATACATCCCACAGCTGCTAGCTTCAAAGGAATGCTAGAAAAAGCTAGAAAGCATGCAGTGAGATGCATGGAGGACTCTTTTGCATATGCTAAAGACAAATGGGATAAATCTCATGCAACTCCAGATTTCAAAGTGGGGGACCTAGTTCTTGTATCCACCACTAACTTCAATAACATCAAAGGATGTAAAAAGTTAAGAGACTCCTTTGCAGGACCTTTTGTGATTAAGGCCCTCCATGGAGAAAATGCTGTTGAAGTAGAGTTATCTGAAGAACTTAGCAATAAGCACCCTACATTTCCAGTAAGCTTGATAAAGCCATACAAATCTAGTGATGCTGAGAAATTTCCCTTGAGGAATAAGATTCCCCAAGTTATACCTCCTATTGAGACATCTGGTACTAAGAAAATAACCAAAGTTCTTAAAGAAAGGAAATTAAGAACCAAGAAAGTAAGGGAATACCTTGTTAGGTACAGTGACCCAACTTGTGAAGATGAATGGTTAGAAGAGAAAGATATACCAGAAGCCACCAAACTCCTGAGGAGATTCAGACACACTAGAAACACCAATATTACAAAGTAATATTCTTTTTTAGGGGGAGGGAATGTGAGCCTTAGAGGTAATTTCATATACCCAAAAGACCACAAATATAAAAAATAACATATTAATATAAATAAAATAAATTTATTTATATTATTAAAATAAAAATAAAAAATATAAATATAAAATTATATTAAAAATAAAAAATTAATTATAATTTAAAAATAAAATTACTTTAAATTTTGTAAATATAAAATTACATTTATACTTGAAAAATTTAAGTAAAAATGAAATTTTAACAAAATTGTGAAAAAATAAATAAATTTGGAAAAAAGTTAAATAAAATTTATTATAACTTTTTATCCAATAAATAAACATATAAATTTTATTTCACCATTGGATTCCTCATAAAAAATCAGGTGGGTTCACCTCTGAGTGAAATTTTTGTAACTCAACTCTAAATAAGCTTAAATTAAGTTTTTAGTATTTTCAATACAAAAGTTGAAAATCCTCAAAACCTTAATTTAATTCACACCACATGTGGTGTTAACCATCAATTTTTGTGTTAAAATTGAGGTGTTGTGTTTAGTTTAGAAGTTATGAGGAATTAAAGTATTTTCAATTGAATTCAATTGAAATGTCAAAATGTGCGCGTGTATTACATAAGTGAACTTTGATTTACATATGAGGTGTCAATTATTACTGTATTGTACTGTACAATTGAATTGAATTACATGTGTAAATTATAAGTATAATACATGATGAGGAATTAAAGGAAAAATAAATTGGAAAGATTAAATTTGGGGGGGAAAAGGAACTCCAGCTCTAAGGGGGAGCTAGACCCCCAAAATCCTTGCTGACAGGCGTGGGATGTCAAAATTCACGCAAAAGTTCATCACTTTTGGCCTGGAATTGAGTTACAGGGTCTGTGGACTCAATTGATGATGAGGTTTTGATACCAACTGGGGTAGTTTTAGCTGTTGCCAAGAGGGTAAAACTACCCTTAAGATAAAACAATCATAATAAAAACAGTTTTAACTGGTTTCTACGCCTCTGACACACATTCTGACGTGTTTTGAAGGCTCTAGGCCTGGTATTGCTATAGTAATGGCTGATTTAAGGGTCTAAAATGGCTAAAAATGGCTAAAAATGGCTTAAACCAGCCCTTTTTGGTCTAAACCAGGGTTCAATGATGCCATAATTGGCTTTTCTGTTGTCAGACTGTTTTTCACGACTGACAAGAGTAAATTTTACTTTTGGAGTAAGAGAATTGATGGCTATAAAAGAATGTCTTCTTTGCCCCACTTTTCTCTTCATGTTAGAATCTTTTCCTTTTATTAATTAGTTTAAAACTGTTAAACCAATCAATCAAAGATTCCAACCACCACTTTTAAATCATTTTAATCCTTTTAACCACGTGAAAAAATCATTATAATCATTGTTTGTAACTCTTATAATCATTTTTACCCCTGAACCACCCCAAAAGTGAATTAAAGCATCTTTCATCACTGTTAACTTTGTCACTTTGTTTCCAAATTCACTCTGGTCACTTTTGGGCGTGTTTTCTCTTTAATATTCTTTTTAAAGACTTTGTTCTTTAATTAATTGCTTGCAGTTCTTTGCTCAATTAATTCCAATTGAAATTGCTCTTGAAGAAATTTCTTTTGTAGCCTTAAAATATCTCTTGTAGAGTATTTTTTGGATAAATTTTTATTGTTGGTAAAACAATAAATTTTTATAATATTATTGTTTTATACTAATAAAGTTATAAACAATAAAATTGGCGTGTTTTCTCTTAAAAATAATATTTCATACTATTTTTAATTGATTTTTACCTTATACAAATTTTGAGGACAGGAAAAGTACTTGATTTTTAATCAAAGTTTCATATCCACACCTTACATTTGGGGGCCCAGCCGTGATATTTTACCTGTGACATATTTTTTTAAATCTTTTTTCTTATATTGAAAAATTTAAAAACATATAAAAAATACTTATAATCCAAAAAAATCCTTAAAAAATAATTTTTTTCATATTATAAGTGAGGCTTATATTTTTATTTCTTTTTTGAAATAACCTTTTTTTACTTAATTAATTGGCTTTTTCATTAATTTTAGTGTCTGACAACGTGGTAAGACAAGAAAACATTGAAACAGCCTCAACAGTAACCAGCATTATCCCTGCCAGTACTGTTAATTCTGATCATAATAGTACTGTTATTGTGACTCAAAATAATCAACCTGAACCAATATCTTCTGAATTAATTAACTTGGATATAAGTAATACACTTCAGAAAGCCAAAAATCTGGCCAATAGTAAGTTTTTGACGTAAAAATACTATTTTAAGCCTTTTTTAACCATAATTATGCCTTCAACCAGGTCAGGAGCCAGCTACAACCCCTCAAGCAGCTCCCAAAAAGGTAATAGACGTGATTATGGCAGAGGCCAACCAGGTACAGAAGGAAAAGGGTCAGTTGATGACTTCCAAACAACTAAAATGGGTCATTCTGAAGCTGATAATACCATTTTACCTTCAAAAAGAGCTGACACCGCCACAACAAGCCTCTGTGGACATATACAAAGCCAGCCACAGTGCATACAACAATGCACTCCAATTCAAGGAGTACCAGATCCTTGCAGACCTGTGGAAGAATTGCATGAATTCTTACCTGACAGTAAGAAAATTCTTGGGCCATCCCAACACTTGCAAATTGCTCAATGGATGGCATCCATTAATGGAGAAGAAAAACATGATGCTTTTGACACTAGAATGGAGGAAAAACAACCCTCCACCACCCAAACCAGTGCCAAAAACAGCCCCAGTGGCCAGCAGCAGCAATTCCAACGTGAAAAAGCAGCCACAAGCTCCAAACAAGGGCAAAGGGAAGGCACCAGCCCCAAAACCTTACAGCCAGGGCTACAGAATCCCAAAGATTCAGCAGGATGCCATGGAAAATGTATTTCAGATGGCCAGAACCATGATGGAATTACAGAAGAAGGAGGAAGCCAGATTAAGGTTCCAGAAATGATTTCTGACATATTTGATTCCATCCCAGAGTTGTATAATGCTATAAATGACGTGAAAAAACATCTTTCTGATAAAAATGACACCATTTGTAACAACATTAAAACAAACAACCTGAGTCTGTGCCAAATTAATGAAACACTTATGTGTTTTGAGAAAGTTTTGAGAACAATTAAAAATTCCAACAATAATAATTCTTCTAATAAAATAAATGAACAATCTGCCATTATTAAAGAATTAACAGATAAATATTCTAAATTCAATATTGATGACATAATTGAAACAAGAATTAAACAAGCCATAAATATTATCAAGACAGATAACAAGAAAGTCCTTGATGACATTTCAAATTCATTTACTGAAGTAAAGACATATACCATTGCCTTGAAAAAGTGTTTTGATGCTTCACAAGAAGAAGTATCAAAATTATCAATGAAATTGAATCAAGTCACTGCTGATAATACAAGACAGACAGAGTTATGGCAAGAACTTACAAATAAAGAAGACATGTATAAAATTGAAGTAATAAATTTAATACAAAGCTTCCAACATGAATACAGAAATTCCCAAAGGTGTAGCAACAGTAAAATTAATGACATTGAACAATTACTGAACACCTTACCAAGAATGTCTACACCTCTAAATCAAAATGAGGGCACAAGAATTTCAAATCCACAAGTATTGGATCCTGATAATTCACAATTAAAAAATGAATTATCCACTTCTTTTCATAACTTGGAACCATCAATGGGCCAAGCACTCTTGAAAGAAGTTCCAAAACTTAAAGAATGGCCTCACTTCAGTGGTGAAGGAGAGTATGACCATATGGAATTCATTAGAGGTATTGACATGATCAAAGAAGATTTTGAATTACCAGACAGATTGGTAACAGCCAGGTTTAACACCTTGTTTACCAGATCAGCTCACAGATGGTACATCAAAATAAGACAAGCACATGGACACCAGAGTTGGACTTGGTGGAAAACCCAAATCATCAACAAATGGGCAAATGATGCTTGGAGGTTTAAAGTTGAAACAGCCTTTGAATCTGCCAAATTTAATGCTGATAAAGACAAAGCTTTACCATGGTTTTGCCAACAAAAGGACAGATTAACAGCATTATATCCTGACATGTCAGAATTTATGATCCATAGAAAAATTCTGAGACAATGTGGAGGTGACTTAGAGCATGCTGTCAAAAGCAGGACTACTGAACAATCTTCAGCAGAGGATATTATCAATATACTAGAAGAAGTAACCACCAGAACCAAAATTGGTTCTAGTAGGGTGAATCTTAAAACAAGGTTTAATACACCTTGGAAAGATTCTGTGGACAAAAACCCCAAAGAAAATTCTAGTAATATTAAATATAAATCTGCAGATACAGTCAGAAAATGCCATATTTGCCAAAGCACCACCCATTTAGCCAATACATGTCCAAAAAGGGGGAAAATCAATGAAATTGACATTGAAAAAGAACCAGATGTTGAAAAAGAAGACATAATTGAAGACAATTCAGATGATAAGTCATCCATATTCTCTGAATCTTCAAAAGATATAGAAAATATCAATGCCACTTTTGACATCATGGAATCTTATTCCCACTTACCACAATTGAGCAATGGTCAAGTTGATTTATCAAAAGTTCAAGATGCACAACTTATGAAAACAAAACCAAACAGAGGAAAAGGTTATACAGCTGGTAACTCCTGTATAACAGAAGTGGTGATTGACAACAAACCCACCAAACTTTTGCTTGACCCAGGAGCCTTCTGCTCTTGTGTTGGAAAATCTTTTCTTAAGACTTGTGTACCAAATTTTGAAGACCAATTGTTACCAATTGATGGTATAAAATTCAACAGTGCAAGTAACCCAATGAAAGCATTAGGAATCTTTGAGACCAATGTCATATTCCCACACATAAATGGGAATTTAAGGATCACAGTTGAATTTGTTGTTATGGAAAATTGCTCTAGTACCCATTTTATATTGGGAAATGACTATTTAATCATGTATGGGATAGATTTACATAATAACAAAGACAGATACTTTACAATTGGAGACAATAAGCGCCAGAAATTTGCCTTTTTACCCTTTAAAAGACAAATTACAGTAAACAAAGTATCACCAGTCAACTTAGAGTTAGAGAAATTCAAGTCTGAACAGTTAAATGAGGCTGAAATAAGCCTTCATCTGACTGATAAGCAAGAAAATGAACTTGCTTCCCTTTTGTATGACCACAGAGGAGCATTTGCTACAGACAAAGAACCCCTGGGAGCAATTATTGGTCATGAAGTTGACATCATTCTTAACATTGAGAGACCTTATCCACCACTCTTAAGAAGACCTGCTTATCCAGCAAGTCCAAAATCAAGAGAAGCTCTAGAAATTCATATCAAAGAACTTCTAGACCTTGGTGTAATAAGAAAAGTAGGCCACAATGAGGAAGTAGAAATAACTACACCAGTCATAGTGGCGTGGCATAATGGAAAATCCAGAATGGTTGGGGACTTTAGAGCTCTGAACACTTACACTGTTCCAGACAGATACCCAATACCAAAAATCCAAATTGCCCTTACTCAAATATCTCAAGCAGTGTATATAACCACTATGGATGCCCTTAAAGGATTCCATCAAAATGTAGTAACACCAAGAGCAAGAAAATACTTGAGAATTATTGTTCATTGTGGAGTGTATGAATACTTAAGGATGCCCTTTGGTATCAAAAATGCACCTTCACACTTCCAAAGAATGATGAATGAAATCTTCCCTGAAGAACTCTCAGAGTGATGGTTAATCATTTACATTGATGACATTATTATCTGTTCAAAGACTTGGGAGGAGCACATGTACAGATTATCAAGAGTTTTGACAAAAATCCAATCAGTAAACATGAAAATCTCCTTGAAGAAATGTCATTTTGGATTTAAAGAACTTAAGGCACTAGGACATGTTGTATCTGGTTTGTCCCTTGGAATTGATAAAAACAAAGTTGCAGCAGTATTGTTAAAACCCATGCCTCAGAATAAGAAGGAAATTCAGTCATTCTTAGGTTTTGCAGGATATTACAGGCAACACATTAAAGACTTTGCATCCATAGCAAGACCACTTTATAAGTTGTGTGACAAAGACACAGTATTTGAGATGACTGTTGACAGAGTCAAAGCTTTTGAGTCTCTAAGAGAAGCATTGACCACTGCTCCACTCTTACTGATGCCAGACTTTAAATTGCCTTTCAAACTGTATATTGATGCATCAGGGGATGGACTAGGTGCTGCACTTCACCAAGTTCAGATCATAAATGACAAACCTGTAGAAGGACCAATATGTTTCATATCCAGGCAAATCAAACCAACTGAAGCCAGATATGGAGCAAGTCAAATGGAATGTCTATGCCTTGTCTGGGCCTTAGAGAAATTGAACTATTTCTTAGAGGGATGTGTTTTTGAAGTAATAACAGATTGTACAGCTGTGAAATCACTTTTGAACATGAAAACACCTAACAGACACATGCTCAGATGGCAAATAGCCATACAAGAATACAGAGGCAATATGACTATTGTTCATAAGGATGGGAATATTCATAAGAATGCAGATGGACTAAGCAGATGGCCATTACCAAATAACATTGATAATCCTGCTTATGTTCCAGAAGAAGCTTCACCACAAATTCCAATAGAAGGAATAAGTGTTACAGACTTGAACACCACCTTCTTTGAAGAAGTCAGAAATAGTTACACTCAAGATAAGAATTGTAGCATCTTATGCCAATTACTTAACAAAGACTGTAAAGACAACTCTCTAATACATGCCTTGGATGAAGTATGGAGAAAATCTTATAATGAAGGGAGATTTCACCTACTGGATGGTATAATTTACCACAGAACCAAGCACACATGTGTCATGACAGTTGTAGACAGGTCATTAATCAATCTTGTACTGAAAGAATGCCATGATAGTCCCTTTTCAGGACATCTTTCTGAGGACAGAACAAGAGAGAAAGTAAAGACCTGCATATGGTGGCCAATGTGGCAAAAAGATGTTGCAGAATATTGCAAAACCTGTGACAGATGCCAAAAGGCAAATAAATCCACTGGCAAAAGACTTGGAAATATGATGAAAATCCAAGAGCCAAACAGACCTTGGGAAATTGTCCATATGGATTGGGTAACTGGCCTACCACCAGGAGGTGACAGGAGCTATAATGCTTGCCTAATAATTGTGGACAGATGCAGTAAAACTCCAATCTTTTTACCATGTCACAAAGATGATACAGCCATGGATACAGCTCTTCTGATATGGAATAGAGTAGTGTCATGGACTGGGATATTTACAAATATCATCAGTGATAGAGATCCCAAATTCACTTCAGCTCTATGGACAAATCTTCACCAATTATTTGGCACAAAACTGTCTTTCTCTACAGCCTACCACCCACAAACTGATGGTCTGGCTGAAAGAATGATCCAAACCTTAGAGGACATGGTGAGAAGATTTTGTGCATATGGCCTTGAACTCAAAGATTGTGATGGATTTACCCATGATTGGTGTACTCTGTTACCAGCACTGGAATTAGCATATAAAACATCAATCCATTCCAGTACCAATCAGACTCCTGCTATTCTAGAAAAAGGATGGAACCCCAAGTTACCCCAAGATTCCTTGAGGAAAGACTTAATTGAAATACATCCCACAGCTGCTAGCTTCAAAGGAATGCTAGACAAAGCTAGAAAGCATGCAGTGAGATGCATGGAGGACTCTTTTGCATATGCTAAAGACAAATGGGATAAATCTCATGCAACTCCAGATTTCAAAGTGGGGGACCTAGTTCTTGTATCCACCACTAACTTCAATAACATCAAAGGATGTAAAAAGTTAAGAGACTCCTTTGCAGGACCTTTTGTGATTAAGGCCCTCCATGGAGAAAATGCTGTTGAAGTAGAGTTATCTGAAGAACTTAGCAATAAGCACCCTACATTTCCAGTAAGCTTGATAAAGCCATACAAATCTAGTGATGCTGAGAAATTTCCCTTGAGGAATAAGATTCCCCAAGTTATACCTCCTATTGAGACATCTGGTACTAAGAAAATAACCAAAGTTCTTAAAGAAAGGAAATTAAGAACCAAGAAAGTAAGGGAATACCTTGTTAGGTACAGTGACCCAACTTGTGAAGATGAATGGTTAGAAGAGAAAGATATACCAGAAGCCACCAAACTCCTGAGGAGATTCAGACACACTAGAAACACCAATATTACAAAGTAATATTCTTTTTTAGGGGGAGGGAATGTGAGCCTTAGAGGTAATTTCATATACCCAAAAGACCACAAATATAAAAAATAACATATTAATATAAATAAAATAAATTTATTTATATTATTAAAATAAAAATAAAAAATATAAATATAAAATTATATTAAAAATAAAAAATTAATTATAATTTAAAAATAAAATTACTTTAAATTTTGTAAATATAAAATTACATTTATACTTGAAAAATTTAAGTAAAAATGAAATTTTAACAAAATTGTGAAAAAATAAATAAATTTGGAAAAAAGTTAAATAAAATTTATTATAACTTTTTATCCAATAAATAAACATATAAATTTTATTTCACCATTGGATTCCTCATAAAAAATCAGGTGGGGTCACCTCTGAGTGAAATTTTTGTAACTCAACTCTAAATAAGCTTAAATTAAGTTTTTAGTATTTTCAATACAAAAGTTGAAAATCCTCAAAACCTTAATTTAGTTCACACCACATGTGGTGTTAACCATCAATTTTTGTGTTAAAATTGAGGTGTTGTGTTTAGTTTAGAAGTTATGAGGAATTAAAGTATTTTCAATTGAATTCAATTGAAATGTCAAAATGTGCGCGTGTATTACATAAGTGAACTTTGATTTACATATGAGGTGTCAATTATTACTGTATTGTACTGTACAATTGAATTGAATTACATGTGTAAATTATAAGTATAATACATGATGAGGAATTAAAGGAAAAATAAATTGGAAAGATTAAATTTGGGGGGGAAAAGGAACTCCAGCTCTAAGGGGGAGCTAGACCCCCAAAATCCTTGCTGACAGGCGTGGGATGTCAAAATTCACGCAAAAGTTCATCACTTTTGGCCTGGAATTGAGTTACAGGGTCTGTGGACTCAATTGATGATGAGGTTTTGATACCAACTGGGGTAGTTTTAGCTGTTGCCAAGAGGGTAAAACTACCCTTAAGATAAAACAATCATAATAAAAACAGTTTTAACTGGTTTCTACGCCTCTGACACACATTCTGACGTGTTTTGAAGGCTCTAGGCCTGGTATTGCTATAGTAATGGCTGATTTAAGGGTCTAAAATGGCTAAAAATGGCTAAAAATGGCTTAAACCAGCCCTTTTTGGTCTAAACCAGGGTTCAATGATGCTATAATTGGCTTTTCTGTTGTCAGACTGTTTTTCACGACTGACAAGAGTAAATTTTACTTTTGGAGTAAGAGAATTGATGGCTATAAAAGAATGTCTTCTTTGCCCCACTTTTCTCTTCATGTTAGAATCTTTTCCTTTTATTAATTAGTTTAAAACTGTTAAACCAATCAATCAAAGATTCCAACCACCACTTTTAAATCATTTTAATCCTTTTAACCACGTGAAAAAATCATTATAATCATTGTTTGTAACTCTTATAATCATTTTTACCCCTGAACCACCCCAAAAGTGAATTAAAGCATCTTTCATCACTGTTAACTTTGTCACTTTGTTTCCAAATTCACTCTGGTCACTTTTGGGCGTGTTTTCTCTTTAATATTCTTTTTAAAGACTTTGTTCTTTAATTAATTGCTTGCAGTTCTTTGCTCAATTAATTCCAATTGAAATTGCTCTTGAAGAAATTTCTTTTGTAGCCTTAAAATATCTCTTGTAGAGTATTTTTTGGATAAATTTTTATTGTTGGTAAAACAATAAATTTTTATAATATTATTGTTTTATACTAATAAAGTTATAAACAATAAAATTGGCGTGTTTTCTCTTAAAAATAATATTTCATACTATTTTTAATTGATTTTTACCTTATACAAATTTTGAGGACAGGAAAAGTACTTGATTTTTAATCAAAGTTTCATATCCACACCTTACATTTGGGGGCCCAGCCGTGATATTTTACCTGTGACATATTTTTTTAAATCTTTTTTCTTATATTGAAAAATTTAAAAACATATAAAAAATACTTATAATCCAAAAAAATCCTTAAAAAATAATTTTTTTCATATTATAAGTGAGGCTTATATTTTTATTTCTTTTTTGAAATAACCTTTTTTTACTTAATTAATTGGCTTTTTCATTAATTTTAGTGTCTGACAACGTGGTAAGACAAGAAAACATTGAAACAGCCTCAACAGTAACCAGCATTATCCCTGCCAGTACTGTTAATTCTGATCATAATAGTACTGTTATTGTGACTCAAAATAATCAACCTGAACCAATATCTTCTGAATTAATTAACTTGGATATAAGTAATACACTTCAGAAAGCCAAAAATCTGGCCAATAGTAAGTTTTTGACGTAAAAATACTATTTTAAGCCTTTTTTAACCATAATTATGCCTTCAACCAGGTCAGGAGCCAGCTACAACCCCTCAAGCAGCTCCCAAAAAGGTAATAGACGTGATTATGGCAGAGGCCAACCAGGTACAGAAGGAAAAGGGTCAGTTGATGACTTCCAAACAACTAAAATGGGTCATTCTGAAGCTGATAATACCATTTTACCTTCAAAAAGAGCTGACACCGCCACAACAAGCCTCTGTGGACATATACAAAGCCAGCCACAGTGCATACAACAATGCACTCCAATTCAAGGAGTACCAGATCCTTGCAGACCTGTGGAAGAATTGCATGAATTCTTACCTGACAGTAAGAAAATTCTTGGGCCATCCCAACACTTGCAAATTGCTCAATGGATGGCATCCATTGATGGAGAAGAAAAACATGATGCTTTTGACACTAGAATGGAGGAAAAACAACCCTCCACCACCCAAACCAGTGCCAAAAACAGCCCCAGTGGCCAGCAGCAGCAATTCCAACGTGAAAAAGCAGCCACAAACTCCAAACAAGGGCAAAGGGAAGGCACCAGCCCCAAAACCTTACAGCCAGGGCTACAGAATCCCAAAGATTCAGCAGGATGCCATGGAAAATGTATTTCAGATGGCCAGAACCATGATGGAATTACAGAAGAAGGAGGAAGCCAGATTAAGGTTCCAGAAATGATTTCTGACATATTTGATTCCATCCCAGAGTTGTATAATGCTATAAATGACGTGAAAAAACATCTTTCTGATAAAAATGACACCATTTGTAACAACATTAAAACAAACAACCTGAGTCTGTGCCAAATTAATGAAACACTTATGTGTTTTGAGAAAGTTTTGAGAACAATTAAAAATTCCAACAATAATAATTCTTCTAATAAAATAAATGAACAATCTGCCATTATTAAAGAATTAACAGATAAATATTCTAAATTCAATATTGATGACATAATTGAAACAAGAATTAAACAAGCCATAAATATTATCAAGACAGATAACAAGAAAGTCCTTGATGACATTTCAAATTCATTTACTGAAGTAAAGACATATACCATTGCCTTGAAAAAGTGTTTTGATGCTTCACAAGAAGAAGTATCAAAATTATCAATGAAATTGAATCAAGTCACTGCTGATAATACAAGACAGACAGAGTTATGGCAAGAACTTACACATAAAGAAGACATGTATAAAATTGAAGTAATAAATTTAATACAAAGCTTCCAACATGAATACAGAAATTCCCAAAGGTGTAGCAACAGTAAAATGAATGACATTGAACAATTACTGAACACCTTACCAAGAATGTCTACACCTCTAAATCAAAATGAGGGCACAAGAATTTCAAATCCACAAGTATTGGATCCTGATAATTCACAATTAAAAAATGAATTATCCACTTCTTTTCATAACTTGGAACCATCAATGGGCCAAGCACTCTTGAAAGAAGTTCCAAAACTTAAAGAATGGCCTCACTTCAGTGGTGAAGGAGAGTATGACCATATGGAATTCATTAGAGGTATTAACATGATCAAAGAAGATTTTAAATTACCAGACAGATTGGTAACAGCCAGGTTTAACACCTTGTTTACCAGATCAGCTCACAGATGGTACATCAAAATAAGACAAGCACATGGACACCAGAGTTGGACTTGGTGGAAAACCCAAATCATCAACAAATGGGCAAATGATGCTTGGAGGTTTAAAGTTGAAACAGCCTTTGAATCTGCCAAATTTAATGCTGATAAAGACAAAGCTTTACCATGGTTTTGCCAACAAAAGGACAGATTAACAGCATTATATCCTGACATGTCAGAATTTATGATCCATAGAAAAATTCTGAGACAATGTGGAGGTGACTTAGAGCATGCTGTCAAAAGCAGGACTACTGAACAATCTTCAGCAGAGGATATTATCAATATACTAGAAGAAGTAACCACCAGAACCAAAATTGGTTCTAGTAGGGTGAATCTTAAAACAAGGTTTAATACACCTTGGAAAGATTCTGTGGACAAAAACCCCAAAGAAAATTCTAGTAATATTAAATATAAATCTGCAGATACAGTCAGAAAATTCCATATTTGCCAAAGCACCACCCATTTAGCCAATACATGTCCAAAAAGGGGGAAAATCAATGAAATTGACATTGAAAAAGAACCAGATGTTGAAAAAGAAGACATAATTGAAGACAATTCAGATGATAAGTCATCCATATTCTCTGAATCTTCAAAAGATATAGAAAATATCAATGCCACTTTTGACATCATGGAATCTTATTCCCACTTACCACAATTGAGCAATGGTCAAGTTGATTTATCAAAAGTTCAAGATGCACAACTTATGAAAACAAAACCAAACAGAGGAAAAGGTTATACAGCTGGTAACTCCTGTATAACAGAAGTGGTGATTGACAACAAACCCACCAAACTTTTGCTTGACCCAGGAGCCTTCTGCTCTTGTGTTGGAAAATCTTTTCTTAAGACTTGTGTACCAAATTTTGAAGACCAATTGTTACCAATTGATGGTATAAAATTCAACAGTGCAAGTAACCCAATGAAAGCATTAGGAATCTTTGAGACCAATGTCATATTCCCACACATAAATGGGAATTTAAGGATCACAGTTGAATTTGTTGTTATGGAAAATTGCTCTAGTACCCATTTTATATTGGGAAATGACTATTTAATCATGTATGGGATAGATTTACATAATAACAAAGACAGATACTTTACAATTGGAGACAATAAGCGCCAGAAATTTGCCTTTTTACCCTTTAAAAGACAAATTACAGTAAACAAAGTATCACCAGTCAACTTAGAGTTAGAGAAATTCAAGTCTGAACAGTTAAATGAGGCTGAAATAAGCCTTCATCTGACTGATAAGCAAGAAAATGAACTTGCTTCCCTTTTGTATGACCACAGAGGAGCATTTGCTACAGACAAAGAACCCCTGGGAGCAATTATTGGTCATGAAGTTGACATCATTCTTAACATTGAGAGACCTTATCCACCACTCTTAAGAAGACCTGCTTATCCAGCAAGTCCAAAATCAAGAGAAGCTCTAGAAATTCATATCAAAGAACTTCTAGACCTTGGTGTAATAAGAAAAGTAGGCCACAATGAGGAAGTAGAAATAACTACACCAGTCATAGTGGCGTGGCATAATGGAAAATCCAGAATGGTTGGGGACTTTAGAGCTCTGAACACTTACACTGTTCCAGACAGATACCCAATACCAAAAATCCAAATTGCCCTTACTCAAATATCTCAAGCAGTGTATATAACCACTATGGATGCCCTTAAAGGATTCCATCAAAATGTAGTAACACCAAGAGCAAGAAAATACTTGAGAATTATTGTTCATTGTGGAGTGTATGAATACTTAAGGATGCCCTTTGGTATCAAAAATGCACCTTCACACTTCCAAAGAATGATGAATGAAATCTTCCCTGAAGAACTCTCAGAGGGATGGTTAATCATTTACATTGATGACATTATTATCTGTTCAAAGACTTGGGAGGAGCACATGTACAGATTATCAAGAGTTTTGACAAAAATCCAATCAGTAAACATGAAAATCTCCTTGAAGAAATGTCATTTTGGATTTAAAGAACTTAAGGCACTAGGACATGTTGTATCTGGTTTGTCCCTTGGAATTGATAAAAACAAAGTTGCAGCAGTATTGTTAAAACCCATGCCTCAGAATAAGAAGGAAATTCAGTCATTCTTAGGTTTTGCAGGATATTACAGGCAACACATTAAAGACTTTGCATCCATAGCAAGACCACTTTATAAGTTGTGTGACAAAGACACAGTATTTGAGATGACTGTTGACAGAGTCAAAGCTTTTGAGTCTCTAAGAGAAGCATTGACCACTGCTCCACTCTTACTGATGCCAGACTTTAAATTGCCTTTCAAACTGTATATTGATGCATCAGGGGATGGACTAGGTGCTGCACTTCACCAAGTTCAGATCATAAATGACAAACCTGTAGAAGGACCAATATGTTTCATATCCAGGCAAATCAAACCAACTGAAGCCAGATATGGAGCAAGTCAAATGGAATGTCTATGCCTTGTCTGGGCCTTAGAGAAATTGAACTATTTCTTAGAGGGATGTGTTTTTGAAGTAATAACAGATTGTACAGCTGTGAAATCACTTTTGAACATGAAAACACCTAACAGACACATGCTCAGATGGCAAATAGCCATACAAGAATACAGAGGCAATATGACTATTGTTCATAAGGATGGGAATATTCATAAGAATGCAGATGGACTAAGCAGATGGCCATTACCAAATAACATTGATAATCCTGCTTATGTTCCAGAAGAAGCTTCACCACAAATTCCAATAGAAGGAATAAGTGTTACAGACTTGAACACCACCTTCTTTGAAGAAGTCAGAAATAGTTACACTCAAGATAAGAATTGTAGCATCTTATGCCAATTACTTAACAAAGACTGTAAAGACAACTCTCTAATACATGCCTTGGATGAAGTATGGAGAAAATCTTATAATGAAGGGAGATTTCACCTACTGGATGGTATAATTTACCACAGAACCAAGCACACATGTGTCATGACAGTTGTAGACAGGTCATTAATCAATCTTGTACTGAAAGAATGCCATGATAGTCCCTTTTCAGGACATCTTTCTGAGGACAGAACAAGAGAGAAAGTAAAGACCTGCATATGGTGGCCAATGTGGCAAAAAGATGTTGCAGAATATTGCAAAACCTGTGACAGATGCCAAAAGGCAAATAAATCCACTGGCAAAAGACTTGGAAATATGATGAAAATCCAAGAGCCAAACAGACCTTGGGAAATTGTCCATATGGATTGGGTAACTGGCCTACCACCAGGAGGTGACAGGAGCTATAATGCTTGCCTAATAATTGTGGACAGATTCAGTAAAACTCCAATCTTTTTACCATGTCACAAAGATGATACAGCCATGGATACAGCTCTTCTGATATGGAATAGAGTAGTGTCATGGACTGGGATATTTACAAATATCATCAGTGATAGAGATCCCAAATTCACTTCAGCTCTATGGACAAATCTTCACCAATTATTTGGCACAAAACTGTCTTTCTCTACAGCCTACCACCCACAAACTGATGGTCTGGCTGAAAGAATGATCCAAACCTTAGAGGACATGGTGAGAAGATTTTGTGCATATGGCCTTGAATTCAAAGATTGTGATGGATTTACCCATGATTGGTGTACTCTGTTACCAGCACTGGAATTAGCATATAAAACATCAATCCATTCCAGTACCAATCAGACTCCTGCTATTCTAGAAAAAGGATGGAACCCCAAGTTACCCCAAGATTCCTTGAGGAAAGACTTAATTGAAATACATCCCACAGCTGCTAGCTTCAAAGGAATGCTAGAAAAAGCTAGAAAGCATGCAGTGAGATGCATGGAGGACTCTTTTGCATATGCTAAAGACAAATGGGATAAATCTCATGCAACTCCAGATTTCAAAGTGGGGGACCTAGTTCTTGTATCCACCACTAACTTCAATAACATCAAAGGATGTAAAAAGTTAAGAGACTCCTTTGCAGGACCTTTTGTGATTAAGGCCCTCCATGGAGAAAATGCTGTTGAAGTAGAGTTATCTGAAGAACTTAGCAATAAGCACCCTACATTTCCAGTAAGCTTGATAAAGCCATACAAATCTAGTGATGCTGAGAAATTTCCCTTGAGGAATAAGATTCCCCAAGTTATACCTCCTATTGAGACATCTGGTACTAAGAAAATAACCAAAGTTCTTAAAGAAAGGAAATTAAGAACCAAGAAAGTAAGGGAATACCTTGTTAGGTACAGTGACCCAACTTATGAAGATGAATGGTTAGAAGAGAAAGATATACCAGAAGCCACCAAACTCCTGAGGAGATTCAGACACACTAGAAACACCAATATTACAAAGTAATATTCTTTTTTAGGGGGAGGGAATGTGAGCCTTAGAGGTAATTTCATATACCCAAAAGACCACAAATATAAAAAATAACATATTAATATAAATAAAATAAATTTATTTATATTATTAAAATAAAAATAAAAAATATAAATATAAAATTATATTAAAAATAAAAAATTAATTATAATTTAAAAATAAAATTACTTTAAATTTTGTAAATATAAAATTACATTTATACTTGAAAAATTTAAGTAAAAATGAAATTTTAACAAAATTGTGAAAAAATAAATAAATTTGGAAAAAAGTTAAATAAAATTTATTATAACTTTTTATCCAATAAATAAACATATAAATTTTATTTCACCATTGGATTCCTCATAAAAAATCAGGTGGGTTCACCTCTGAGTGAAATTTTTGTAACTCAACTCTAAATAAGCTTAAATTAAGTTTTTAGTATTTTCAATACAAAAGTTGAAAATCCTCAAAACCTTAATTTAATTCACACCACATGTGGTGTTAACCATCAATTTTTGTGTTAAAATTGAGGTGTTGTGTTTAGTTTAGAAGTTATGAGGAATTAAAGTATTTTCAATTGAATTCAATTGAAATGTCAAAATGTGCGCGTGTATTACATAAGTGAACTTTGATTTACATATGAGGTGTCAATTATTACTGTATTGTACTGTACAATTGAATTGAATTACATGTGTAAATTATAAGTATAATACATGATGAGGAATTAAAGGAAAAATAAATTGGAAAGATTAAATTTGGGGGGGAAAAGGAACTCCAGCTCTAAGGGGGAGCTAGACCCCCAAAATCCTTGCTGACAGGCGTGGGATGTCAAAATTCACGCAAAAGTTCATCACTTTTGGCCTGGAATTGAGTTACAGGGTCTGTGGACTCAATTGATGATGAGGTTTTGATACCAACTGGGGTAGTTTTAGCTGTTGCCAAGAGGGTAAAACTACCCTTAAGATAAAACAATCATAATAAAAACAGTTTTAACTGGTTTCTACGCCTCTGACACACATTCTGACGTGTTTTGAAGGCTCTAGGCCTGGTATTGCTATAGTAATGGCTGATTTAAGGGTCTAAAATGGCTAAAAATGGCTAAAAATGGCTTAAACCAGCCCTTTTTGGTCTAAACCAGGGTTCAATGATGCCATAATTGGCTTTTCTGTTGTCAGACTGTTTTTCACGACTGACAAGAGTAAATTTTACTTTTGGAGTAAGAGAATTGATGGCTATAAAAGAATGTCTTCTTTGCCCCACTTTTCTCTTCATGTTAGAATCTTTTCCTTTTATTAATTAGTTTAAAACTGTTAAACCAATCAATCAAAGATTCCAACCACCACTTTTAAATCATTTTAATCCTTTTAACCACGTGAAAAAATCATTATAATCATTGTTTGTAACTCTTATAATCATTTTTACCCCTGAACCACCCCAAAAGTGAATTAAAGCATCTTTCATCACTGTTAACTTTGTCACTTTGTTTCCAAATTCACTCTGGTCACTTTTGGGCGTGTTTTCTCTTTAATATTCTTTTTAAAGACTTTGTTCTTTAATTAATTGCTTGCAGTTCTTTGCTCAATTAATTCCAATTGAAATTGCTCTTGAAGAAATTTCTTTTGTAGCCTTAAAATATCTCTTGTAGAGTATTTTTTGGATAAATTTTTATTGTTGGTAAAACAATAAATTTTTATAATATTACTGTTTTATACTAATAAAGTTATAAACAATAAAATTGGCGTGTTTTCTCTTAAAAATAATATTTCATACTATTTTTAATTGATTTTTACCTTATACAAATTTTGAGGACAGGAAAAGTACTTGATTTTTAATCAAAGTTTCATATCCACACCTTACATTTGGGGGCCCAGCCATGATATTTTACCTGTGACATATTTTTTTACTCTTTTTTTAATCTTTTTCTTATATTGAAAAATTTAAAAAACATATAAAAAATACTTATAATTCAAAAAATCAATAAAAAATATTTTTTTTTTCATATTATAAGTGAGGCTTTAATTTTTATTTCTTTTTTGAAATAACCTTTTTTTTACTTAATTAATTGGCTTTTTCATTAATTTTAGTGTCTGACAACGTGGTAAGACAAGAAAACATTGAAACAGCCTCAACAGTAACCAGCATTATCCCTGCCAGTACTGTTAATTCTGATCATAATAGTACTGTTATTGTGACTCAAAATAACCAACCTGAACCAATATCTTCTGAATTAATTAACTTGGACATAAGTAATACCCTTCAGAAAGCTAAAAATTTGGCCAATAGTAAGTTTTTTGACGTAAAAATACTATTTTAAGCCTTTTTAACCATAATTATGCCTTCAACCAGATCAGGAGCCAGCTACAACCCCTCAAGCAGCTCCCAAAAAGGTAATAGACGTGATTATGGCAGAGGCCAACCAGGTACAGAAGGAAAAGGGTCAGTTGATGACTTCCAAACAACTAAAATGGGTCATTCTGAAGCTGATAATACCATTTTACCTTCAAAAAGAGCTGACACCGCCACAACAAGCCTCTGTGGACATATACAAAGCCAGCCACAGTGCATACAACAATGCACTCCAATTCAAGGAGTACCAGATCCTTGCAGACCTGTGGAAGAATTGCATGAATTCTTACCTGACAGTAAGAAAATTCTTGGGCCATCCCAACACTTGCAAATTGCTCAATGGATGGCATCCATTGATGGAGAAGAAAAACATGATGCTTTTGACACTAGAATGGAGGAAAAACAACCCTCCACCACCCAAACCAGTGCCAAAAACAGCCCCAGTGGCCAGCAGCAGCAATTCCAACGTGAAAAAGCAGCCACAAACTCCAAACAAGGGCAAAGGGAAGGCACCAGCCCCAAAACCTTACAGCCAGGGCTACAGAATCCCAAAGATTCAGCAGGATGCCATGGAAAATGTATTTCAGATGGCCAGAACCATGATGGAATTACAGAAGAAGGAGGAAGCCAGATTAAGGTTCCAGAAATGATTTCTGACATATTTGATTCCATCCCAGAGTTGTATAATGCTATAAATGACGTGAAAAAACATCTTTCTGATAAAAATGACACCATTTGTAACAACATTAAAACAAACAACCTGAGTCTGTGCCAAATTAATGAAACACTTATGTGTTTTGAGAAAGTTTTGAGAACAATTAAAAATTCCAACAATAATAATTCTTCTAATAAAATAAATGAACAATCTGCCATTATTAAAGAATTAACAGATAAATATTCTAAATTCAATATTGATGACATAATTGAAACAAGAATTAAACAAGCCATAAATATTATCAAGACAGATAACAAGAAAGTCCTTGATGACATTTCAAATTCATTTACTGAAGTAAAGACATATACCATTGCCTTGAAAAAGTTTTTTGATGCTTCACAAGAAGAAGTATCAAAATTATCAATGAAATTGAATCAAGTCACTGCTGATAATACAAGACAGACAGAGTTATGGCAAGAACTTACACATAAAGAAGACATGTATAAAATTGAAGTAATAAATTTAATACAAAGCTTCCAACATGAATACAGAAATTCCCAAAGGTGTAGCAACAGTAAAATGAATGACATTGAACAATTACTGAACACCTTACCAAGAATGTCTACACCTCTAAATCAAAATGAGGGCACAAGAATTTCAAATCCACAAGTATTGGATCCTGATAATTCACAATTAAAAAATGAATTATCCACTTCTTTTCATAACTTGGAACCATCAATGGGCCAAGCACTCTTGAAAGAAGTTCCAAAACTTAAAGAATGGCCTCACTTCAGTGGTGAAGGAGAGTATGACCATATGGAATTCATTAGAGGTATTGACATGATCAAAGAAGATTTTAAATTACCAGACAGATTGGTAACAGCCAGGTTTAACACCTTGTTTACCAGATCAGCTCACAGATGGTACATCAAAATAAGACAAGCACATGGACACCAGAGTTGGACTTGGTGGAAAACCCAAATCATCAACAAATGGGCAAATGATGCTTGGAGGTTTAAAGTTGAAACAGCCTTTGAAGCTGCCAAATTTAATGCTGATAAAGACAAAGCTTTACCATGGTTTTGCCAACAAAAGGACAGATTAACAGCATTATATCCTGACATGTCAGAATTTATGATCCATAGAAAAATTCTGAGACAATGTGGAGGTGACTTAGAGCATGCTGTCAAAAGCAGGACTACTGAACAATCTTCAGCAGAGGATATTATCAATATACTAGAAGAAGTAACCACCAGAACCAAAATTGGTTCTAGTAGGGTGAATCTTAAAACAAGGTTTAATACACCTTGGAAAGATTCTGTGGACAAAAACCCCAAAGAAAATTCTAGTAATATTAAATATAAATCTGCAGATACAGTCAGAAAATTCCATATTTGCCAAAGCACCACCCATTTAGCCAATACATGTCCAAAAAGGGGGAAAATCAATGAAATTGACATTGAAAAAGAACCAGATGTTGAAAAAGAAGACATAATTGAAGACAATTCAGATGATAAGTCATCCATATTCTCTGAATCTTCAAAAGATATAGAAAATATCAATGCCACTTTTGACATCATGGAATCTTATTCCCACTTACCACAATTGAGCAATGGTCAAGTTGATTTATCAAAAGTTCAAGATGCACAACTTATGAAAACAAAACCAAACAGAGGAAAAGGTTATACAGCTGGTAACTCCTGTATAACAGAAGTGGTGATTGACAACAAACCCACCAAACTTTTGCTTGACCCAGGAGCCTTCTGCTCTTGTGTTGGAAAATCTTTTCTTAAGACTTGTGTACCAAATTTTGAAGACCAATTGTTACCAATTGATGGTATAAAATTCAACAGTGCAAGTAACCCAATGAAAGCATTAGGAATCTTTGAGACCAATGTCATATTCCCACACATAAATGGGAATTTAAGGATCACAGTTGAATTTGTTGTTATGGAAAATTGCTCTAGTACCCATTTTATATTGGGAAATGACTATTTAATCATGTATGGGATAGATTTACATAATAACAAAGACAGATACTTTACAATTGGAGACAATAAGCGCCAGAAATTTGCCTTTTTACCCTTTAAAAGACAAATTACAGTAAACAAAGTATCACCAGTCAACTTAGAGTTAGAGAAATTCAAGTCTGAACAGTTAAATGAGGCTGAAATAAGCCTTCATCTGACTGATAAGCAAGAAAATGAACTTGCTTCCCTTTTGTATGACCACAGAGGAGCATTTGCTACAGACAAAGAACCCCTGGGAGCAATTATTGGTCATGAAGTTGACATCATTCTTAACATTGAGAGACCTTATCCACCACTCTTAAGAAGACCTGCTTATCCAGCAAGTCCAAAATCAAGAGAAGCTCTAGAAATTCATATCAAAGAACTTCTAGACCTTGGTGTAATAAGAAAAGTAGGCCACAATGAGGAAGTAGAAATAACTACACCAGTCATAGTGGCGTGGCATAATGGAAAATCCAGAATGGTTGGGGACTTTAGAGCTCTGAACACTTACACTGTTCCAGACAGATACCCAATACCAAAAATCCAAATTGCCCTTACTCAAATATCTCAAGCAGTGTATATAACCACTATGGATGCCCTTAAAGGATTCCATCAAAATGTAGTAACACCAAGAGCAAGAAAATACTTGAGAATTATTGTTCATTGTGGAGTGTATGAATACTTAAGGATGCCCTTTGGTATCAAAAATGCACCTTCACACTTCCAAAGAATGATGAATGAAATCTTCCCTGAAGAACTCTCAGAGGGATGGTTAATCATTTACATTGATGACATTATTATCTGTTCAAAGACTTGGGAGGAGCACATGTACAGATTATCAAGAGTTTTGACAAAAATCCAATCAGTAAACATGAAAATCTCCTTGAAGAAATGTCATTTTGGATTTAAAGAACTTAAGGCACTAGGACATGTTGTATCTGGTTTGTCCCTTGGAATTGATAAAAACAAAGTTGCAGCAGTATTGTTAAAACCCATGCCTCAGAATAAGAAGGAAATTCAGTCATTCTTAGGTTTTGCAGGATATTACAGGCAACACATTAAAGACTTTGCATCCATAGCAAGACCACTTTATAAGTTGTGTGACAAAGACACAGTATTTGAGATGACTGTTGACAGAGTCAAAGCTTTTGAGTCTCTAAGAGAAGCATTGACCACTGCTCCACTCTTACTGATGCCAGACTTTAAATTGCCTTTCAAACTGTATATTGATGCATCAGGGGATGGACTAGGTGCTGCACTTCACCAAGTTCAGATCATAAATGACAAACCTGTAGAAGGACCAATATGTTTCATATCCAGGCAAATCAAACCAACTGAAGCCAGATATGGAGCAAGTCAAATGGAATGTCTATGCCTTGTCTGGGCCTTAGAGAAATTGAACTATTTCTTAGAGGGATGTGTTTTTGAAGTAATAACAGATTGTACAGCTGTGAAATCACTTTTGAACATGAAAACACCTAACAGACACATGCTCAGATGGCAAATAGCCATACAAGAATACAGAGGCAATATGACTATTGTTCATAAGGATGGGAATATTCATAAGAATGCAGATGGACTAAGCAGATGGCCATTACCAAATAACATTGATAATCCTGCTTATGTTCCAGAAGAAGCTTCACCACAAATTCCAATAGAAGGAATAAGTGTTACAGACTTGAACACCACCTTCTTTGAAGAAGTCAGAAATAGCTACACTCAAGATAAGAATTGTAGCATCTTATGCCAATTACTTAACAAAGACTGTAAAGACAACTCTCTAATACATGCCTTGGATGAAGTATGGAGAAAATCTTATAATGAAGGGAGATTTCACCTACTGGATGGTATAATTTACCACAGAACCAAGCACACATGTGTCATGACAGTTGTAGACAGGTCATTAATCAATCTTGTACTGAAAGAATGCCATGATAGTCCCTTTTCAGGACATCTTTCTGAGGACAGAACAAGAGAGAAAGTAAAGACCTGCATATGGTGGCCAATGTGGCAAAAAGATGTTGCAGAATATTGCAAAACCTGTGACAGATGCCAAAAGGCAAATAAATCCACTGGCAAAAGACTTGGAAATATGATGAAAATCCAAGAGCCAAACAGACCTTGGGAAATTGTCCATATGGATTGGGTAACTGGCCTACCACCAGGAGGTGACAGGAGCTATAATGCTTGCCTAATAATTGTGGACAGATTCAGTAAAACTCCAATCTTTTTACCATGTCACAAAGATGATACAGCCATGGATACAGCTCTTCTGATATGGAATAGAGTAGTGTCATGGACTGGGATATTTACAAATATCATCAGTGATAGAGATCCCAAATTCACTTCAGCTCTATGGACAAATCTTCACCAATTATTTGGCACAAAACTGTCTTTCTCTACAGCCTACCACCCACAAACTGATGGTCTGGCTGAAAGAATGATCCAAACCTTAGAGGACATGGTGAGAAGATTTTGTGCATATGGCCTTGAATTCAAAGATTGTGATGGATTTACCCATGATTGGTGTACTCTGTTACCAGCACTGGAATTAGCATATAAAACATCAATCCATTCCAGTACCAATCAGACTCCTGCTATTCTAGAAAAAGGATGGAACCCCAAGTTACCCCAAGATTCCTTGAGGAAAGACTTAATTGAAATACATCCCACAGCTGCTAGCTTCAAAGGAATGCTAGAAAAAGCTAGAAAGCATGCAGTGAGATGCATGGAGGACTCTTTTGCATATGCTAAAGACAAATGGGATAAATCTCATGCAACTCCAGATTTCAAAGTGGGGGACCTAGTTCTTGTATCCACCACTAACTTCAATAACATCAAAGGATGTAAAAAGTTAAGAGACTCCTTTGCAGGACCTTTTGTGATTAAGGCCCTCCATGGAGAAAATGCTGTTGAAGTAGAGTTATCTGAAGAACTTAGCAATAAGCACCCTACATTTCCAGTAAGCTTGATAAAGCCATACAAATCTAGTGATGCTGAGAAATTTCCCTTGAGGAATAAGATTCCCCAAGTTATACCTCCTATTGAGACATCTGGTACTAAGAAAATAACCAAAGTTCTTAAAGAAAGGAAATTAAGAACCAAGAAAGTAAGGGAATACCTTGTTAGGTACAGTGACCCAACTTGTGAAGATGAATGGTTAGAAGAGAAAGATATACCAGAAGCCACCAAACTCCTGAGGAGATTCAGACACACTAGAAACACCAATATTACAAAGTAATATTCTTTTTTAGGGGGAGGGAATGTGAGCCTTAGAGGTAATTTCATATACCCAAAAGACCACAAATATAAAAAATAACATATTAATATAAATAAAATAAATTTATTTATATTATTAAAATAAAAATAAAAAATATAAATATAAAATTATATTAAAAATAAAAAATTAATTATAATTTAAAAATAAAATTACTTTAAATTTTGTAAATATAAAATTACATTTATACTTGAAAAATTTAAGTAAAAATGAAATTTTAACAAAATTGTGAAAAAATAAATAAATTTGGAAAAAAGTTAAATAAAATTTATTATAACTTTTTATCCAATAAATAAACATATAAATTTTATTTCACCATTGGATTCCTCATAAAAAATCAGGTGGGTTCACCTCTGAGTGAAATTTTTGTAACTCAACTCTAAATAAGCTTAAATTAAGTTTTTAGTATTTTCAATACAAAAGTTGAAAATCCTCAAAACCTTAATTTAATTCACACCACATGTGGTGTTAACCATCAATTTTTGTGTTAAAATTGAGGTGTTGTGTTTAGTTTAGAAGTTATGAGGAATTAAAGTATTTTCAATTGAATTCAATTGAAATGTCAAAATGTGCGCGTGTATTACATAAGTGAACTTTGATTTACATATGAGGTGTCAATTATTACTGTATTGTACTGTACAATTGAATTGAATTACATGTGTAAATTATAAGTATAATACATGATGAGGAATTAAAGGAAAAATAAATTGGAAAGATTAAATTTGGGGGGGAAAAGGAACTCCAGCTCTAAGGGGGAGCTAGACCCCCAAAATCCTTGCTGACAGGCGTGGGATGTCAAAATTCACGCAAAAGTTCATCACTTTTGGCCTGGAATTGAGCTACAGGGTCTGTGGACTCAATTGATGATGAGGTTTTGATACCAACTGGGGTAGTTTTAGCTGTTGCCAAGAGGGTAAAACTACCCTTAAGATAAAACAATCATAATAAAAACAGTTTTAACTGGTTTCTACGCCTCTGACACACATTCTGACGTGTTTTGAAGGCTCTAGGCCTGGTATTGCTATAGTAATGGCTGATTTAAGGGTCTAAAATGGCTAAAAATGGCTAAAAATGGCTTAAACCAGCCCTTTTTGGTCTAAACCAGGGTTCAATGATGCCATAATTGGCTTTTCTGTTGTCAGACTGTTTTTCACGACTGACAAGAGTAAATTTTACTTTTGGAGTAAGAGAATTGATGGCTATAAAAGAATGTCTTCTTTGCCCCACTTTTCTCTTCATGTTAGAATCTTTTCCTTTTATTAATTAGTTTAAAACTGTTAAACCAATCAATCAAAGATTCCAACCACCACTTTTAAATCATTTTAATCCTTTTAACCACGTGAAAAAATCATTATAATCATTGTTTGTAACTCTTATAATCATTTTTACCCCTGAACCACCCCAAAAGTGAATTAAAGCATCTTTCATCACTGTTAACTTTGTCACTTTGTTTCCAAATTCACTCTGGTCACTTTTGGGCGTGTTTTCTCTTTAATATTCTTTTTAAAGACTTTGTTCTTTAATTAATTGCTTGCAGTTCTTTGCTCAATTAATTCCAATTGAAATTGCTCTTGAAGAAATTTCTTTTGTAGCCTTAAAATATCTCTTGTAGAGTATTTTTTGGATAAATTTTTATTGTTGGTAAAACAATAAATTTTTATAATATTACTGTTTTATACTAATAAAGTTATAAACAATAAAATTGGCGTGTTTTCTCTTAAAAATAATATTTCATACTATTTTTAATTGATTTTTACCTTATACAAATTTTGAGGACAGGAAAAGTACTTGATTTTTAATCAAAGTTTCATATCCACACCTTACATTTGGGGGCCCAGCCATGATATTTTACCTGTGACATATTTTTTTACTCTTTTTTTAATCTTTTTCTTATATTGAAAAATTTAAAAAACATATAAAAAATACTTATAATTCAAAAAATCAATAAAAAATATTTTTTTTTTCATATTATAAGTGAGGCTTTGATTTTTATTTCTTTTTTGAAATAACCTTTTTTTTACTTAATTAATTGGCTTTTTCATTAATTTTAGTGTCTGACAACGTGGTAAGACAAGAAAACATTGAAACAGCCTCAACAGTAACCAGCATTATCCCTGCCAGTACTGTTAATTCTGATCATAATAGTACTGTTATTGTGACTCAAAATAACCAACCTGAACCAATATCTTCTGAATTAATTAACTTGGACATAAGTAATACCCTTCAGAAAGCTAAAAATTTGGCCAATAGTAAGTTTTTTGACGTAAAAATACTATTTTAAGCCTTTTTAACCATAATTATGCCTTCAACCAGATCAGGAGCCAGCTACAACCCCTCAAGCAGCTCCCAAAAAGGTAATAGACGTGATTATGGCAGAGGCCAACCAGGTACAGAAGGAAAAGGGTCAGTTGATGACTTCCAAACAACTAAAATGGGTCATTCTGAAGCTGATAATACCATTTTACCTTCAAAAAGAGCTGACACCGCCACAACAAGCCTCTGTGGACATATACAAAGCCAGCCACAGTGCATACAACAATGCACTCCAATTCAAGGAGTACCAGATCCTTGCAGACCTGTGGAAGAATTGCATGAATTCTTACCTGACAGTAAGAAAATTCTTGGGCCATCCCAACACTTGCAAATTGCTCAATGGATGGCATCCATTGATGGAGAAGAAAAACATGATGCTTTTGACACTAGAATGGAGGAAAAACAACCCTCCACCACCCAAACCAGTGCCAAAAACAGCCCCAGTGGCCAGCAGCAGCAATTCCAACGTGAAAAAGCAGCCACAAACTCCAAACAAGGGCAAAGGGAAGGCACCAGCCCCAAAACCTTACAGCCAGGGCTACAGAATCCCAAAGATTCAGCAGGATGCCATGGAAAATGTATTTCAGATGGCCAGAACCATGATGGAATTACAGAAGAAGGAGGAAGCCAGATTAAGGTTCCAGAAATGATTTCTGACATATTTGATTCCATCCCAGAGTTGTATAATGCTATAAATGACGTGAAAAAACATCTTTCTGATAAAAATGACACCATTTGTAACAACATTAAAACAAACAACCTGAGTCTGTGCCAAATTAATGAAACACTTATGTGTTTTGAGAAAGTTTTGAGAACAATTAAAAATTCCAACAATAATAATTCTTCTAATAAAATAAATGAACAATCTGCCATTATTAAAGAATTAACAGATAAATATTCTAAATTCAATATTGATGACATAATTGAAACAAGAATTAAACAAGCCATAAATATTATCAAGACAGATAACAAGAAAGTCCTTGATGACATTTCAAATTCATTTACTGAAGTAAAGACATATACCATTGCCTTGAAAAAGTGTTTTGATGCTTCACAAGAAGAAGTATCAAAATTATCAATGAAATTGAATCAAGTCACTGCTGATAATACAAGACAGACAGAGTTATGGCAAGAACTTACACATAAAGAAGACATGTATAAAATTGAAGTAATAAATTTAATACAAAGCTTCCAACATGAATACAGAAATTCCCAAAGGTGTAGCAACAGTAAAATGAATGACATTGAACAATTACTGAACACCTTACCAAGAATGTCTACACCTCTAAATCAAAATGAGGGCACAAGAATTTCAAATCCACAAGTATTGGATCCTGATAATTCACAATTAAAAAAAGAATTATCCACTTCTTTTCATAACTTGGAACCATCAATGGGCCAAGCACTCTTGAAAGAAGTTCCAAAACTTAAAGAATGGCCTCACTTCAGTGGTGAAGGAGAGTATGACCATATGGAATTCATTAGAGGTATTGACATGATCAAAGAAGATTTTAAATTACCAGACAGATTGGTAACAGCCAGGTTTAACACCTTGTTTACCAGATCAGCTCACAGATGGTACATCAAAATAAGACAAGCACATGGACACCAGAGTTGGACTTGGTGGAAAACCCAAATCATCAACAAATGGGCAAATGATGCTTGGAGGTTTAAAGTTGAAACAGCCTTTGAATCTGCCAAATTTAATGCTGATAAAGACAAAGCTTTACCATGGTTTTGCCAACAAAAGGACAGATTAACAGCATTATATCCTGACATGTCAGAATTTATGATCCATAGAAAAATTCTGAGACAATGTGGAGGTGACTTAGAGCATGCTGTCAAAAGCAGGACTACTGAACAATCTTCAGCAGAGGATATTATCAATATACTAGAAGAAGTAACCACCAGAACCAAAATTGGTTCTAGTAGGGTGAATCTTAAAACAAGGTTTAATACACCTTGGAAAGATTCTGTGGACAAAAACCCCAAAGAAAATTCTAGTAATATTAAATATAAATCTGCAGATACAGTCAGAAAATTCCATATTTGCCAAAGCACCACCCATTTAGCCAATACATGTCCAAAAAGGGGGAAAATCAATGAAATTGACATTGAAAAAGAACCAGATGTTGAAAAAGAAGACATAATTGAAGACAATTCAGATGATAAGTCATCCATATTCTCTGAATCTTCAAAAGATATAGAAAATATCAATGCCACTTTTGACATCATGGAATCTTATTCCCACTTACCACAATTGAGCAATGGTCAAGTTGATTTATCAAAAGTTCAAGATGCACAACTTATGAAAACAAAACCAAACAGAGGAAAAGGTTATACAGCTGGTAACTCCTGTATAACAGAAGTGGTGATTGACAACAAACCCACCAAACTTTTGCTTGACCCAGGAGCCTTCTGCTCTTGTGTTGGAAAATCTTTTCTTAAGACTTGTGTACCAAATTTTGAAGACCAATTGTTACCAATTGATGGTATAAAATTCAACAGTGCAAGTAACCCAATGAAAGCATTAGGAATCTTTGAGACCAATGTCATATTCCCACACATAAATGGGAATTTAAGGATCACAGTTGAATTTGTTGTTATGGAAAATTGCTCTAGTACCCATTTTATATTGGGAAATGACTATTTAATCATGTATGGGATAGATTTACATAATAACAAAGACAGATACTTTACAATTGGAGACAATAAGCGCCAGAAATTTGCCTTTTTACCCTTTAAAAGACAAATTACAGTAAACAAAGTATCACCAGTCAACTTAGAGTTAGAGAAATTCAAGTCTGAACAGTTAAATGAGGCTGAAATAAGCCTTCATCTGACTGATAAGCAAGAAAATGAACTTGCTTCCCTTTTGTATGACCACAGAGGAGCATTTGCTACAGACAAAGAACCCCTGGGAGCAATTATTGGTCATGAAGTTGACATCATTCTTAACATTGAGAGACCTTATCCACCACTCTTAAGAAGACCTGCTTATCCAGCAAGTCCAAAATCAAGAGAAGCTCTAGAAATTCATATCAAAGAACTTCTAGACCTTGGTGTAATAAGAAAAGTAGGCCACAATGAGGAAGTAGAAATAACTACACCAGTCATAGTGGCGTGGCATAATGGAAAATCCAGAATGGTTGGGGACTTTAGAGCTCTGAACACTTACACTGTTCCAGACAGATACCCAATACCAAAAATCCAAATTGCCCTTACTCAAATATCTCAAGCAGTGTATATAACCACTATGGATGCCCTTAAAGGATTCCATCAAAATGTAGTAACACCAAGAGCAAGAAAATACTTGAGAATTATTGTTCATTGTGGAGTGTATGAATACTTAAGGATGCCCTTTGGTATCAAAAATGCACCTTCACACTTCCAAAGAATGATGAATGAAATCTTCCCTGAAGAACTCTCAGAGGGATGGTTAATCATTTACATTGATGACATTATTATCTGTTCAAAGACTTGGGAGGAGCACATGTACAGATTATCAAGAGTTTTGACAAAAATCCAATCAGTAAACATGAAAATCTCCTTGAAGAAATGTCATTTTGGATTTAAAGAACTTAAGGCACTAGGACATGTTGTATCTGGTTTGTCCCTTGGAATTGATAAAAACAAAGTTGCAGCAGTATTGTTAAAACCCATGCCTCAGAATAAGAAGGAAATTCAGTCATTCTTAGGTTTTGCAGGATATTACAGGCAACACATTAAAGACTTTGCATCCATAGCAAGACCACTTTATAAGTTGTGTGACAAAGACACAGTATTTGAGATGACTGTTGACAGAGTCAAAGCTTTTGAGTCTCTAAGAGAAGCATTGACCACTGCTCCACTCTTACTGATGCCAGACTTTAAATTGCCTTTCAAACTGTATATTGATGCATCAGGGGATGGACTAGGTGCTGCACTTCACCAAGTTCAGATCATAAATGACAAACCTGTAGAAGGACCAATATGTTTCATATCCAGGCAAATCAAACCAACTGAAGCCAGATATGGAGCAAGTCAAATGGAATGTCTATGCCTTGTCTGGGCCTTAGAGAAATTGAACTATTTCTTAGAGGGATGTGTTTTTGAAGTAATAACAGATTGTACAGCTGTGAAATCACTTTTGAACATGAAAACACCTAACAGACACATGCTCAGATGGCAAATAGCCATACAAGAATACAGAGGCAATATGACTATTGTTCATAAGGATGGGAATATTCATAAGAATGCAGATGGACTAAGCAGATGGCCATTACCAAATAACATTGATAATCCTGCTTATGTTCCAGAAGAAGCTTCACCACAAATTCCAATAGAAGGAATAAGTGTTACAGACTTGAACACCACCTTCTTTGAAGAAGTCAGAAATAGTTACACTCAAGATAAGAATTGTAGCATCTTATGCCAATTACTTAACAAAGACTGTAAAGACAACTCTCTAATACATGCCTTGGATGAAGTATGGAGAAAATCTTATAATGAAGGGAGATTTCACCTACTGGATGGTATAATTTACCACAGAACCAAGCACACATGTGTCATGACAGTTGTAGACAGGTCATTAATCAATCTTGTACTGAAAGAATGCCATGATAGTCCCTTTTCAGGACATCTTTCTGAGGACAGAACAAGAGAGAAAGTAAAGACCTGCATATGGTGGCCAATGTGGCAAAAAGATGTTGCAGAATATTGCAAAACCTGTGACAGATGCCAAAAGGCAAATAAATCCACTGGCAAAAGACTTGGAAATATGATGAAAATCCAAGAGCCAAACAGACCTTGGGAAATTGTCCATATGGATTGGGTAACTGGCCTACCACCAGGAGGTGACAGGAGCTATAATGCTTGCCTAATAATTGTGGACAGATTCAGTAAAACTCCAATCTTTTTACCATGTCACAAAGATGATACAGCCATGGATACAGCTCTTCTGATATGGAATAGAGTAGTGTCATGGACTGGGATATTTACAAATATCATCAGTGATAGAGATCCCAAATTCACTTCAGCTCTATGGACAAATCTTCACCAATTATTTGGCACAAAACTGTCTTTCTCTACAGCCTACCACCCATAAACTGATGGTCTGGCTGAAAGAATGATCCAAACCTTAGAGGACATGGTGAGAAGATTTTGTGCATATGGCCTTGAATTCAAAGATTGTGATGGATTTACCCATGATTGGTGTACTCTGTTACCAGAACTGGAATTAGCATATAAAACATCAATCCATTCCAGTACCAATCAGACTCCTGCTATTCTAGAAAAAGGATGGAACCCCAAGTTACCCCAAGATTCCTTGAGGAAAGACTTAATTGAAATACATCCCACAGCTGCTAGCTTCAAAGGAATGCTAGACAAAGCTAGAAAGCATGCAGTGAGATGCATGGAGGACTCTTTTGCATATGCTAAAGACAAATGGGATAAATCTCATGCAACTCCAGATTTCAAAGTGGGGGACCTAGTTCTTGTATCCACCACTAACTTCAATAACATCAAAGGATGTAAAAAGTTAAGAGACTCCTTTGCAGGACCTTTTGTGATTAAGGCCCTCCATGGAGAAAATGCTGTTGAAGTAGAGTTATCTGAAGAACTTAGCAATAAGCACCCTACATTTCCAGTAAGCTTGATAAAGCCATACAAATCTAGTGATGCTGAGAAATTTCCCTTGAGGAATAAGATTCCCCAAGTTATACCTCCTATTGAGACATCTGGTACTAAGAAAATAACCAAAGTTCTTAAAGAAAGGAAATTAAGAACCAAGAAAGTAAGGGAATACCTTGTTAGGTACAGTGACCCAACTTGTGAAGATGAATGGTTAGAAGAGAAAGATATACCAGAAGCCACCAAACTCCTGAGGAGATTCAGACACACTAGAAACACCAATATTACAAAGTAATATTCTTTTTTAGGGGGAGGGAATGTGAGCCTTAGAGGTAATTTCATATACCCAAAAGACCACAAATATAAAAAATAACATATTAATATAAATAAAATAAATTTATTTATATTATTAAAATAAAAATAAAAAATATAAATATAAAATTATATTAAAAATAAAAAATTAATTATAATTTAAAAATAAAATTACTTTAAATTTTGTAAATATAAAATTACATTTATACTTGAAAAATTTAAGTAAAAATGAAATTTTAACAAAATTGTGAAAAAATAAATAAATTTGGAAAAAAGTTAAATAAAATTTATTATAACTTTTTATCCAATAAATAAACATATAAATTTTATTTCACCATTGGATTCCTCATAAAAAATCAGGTGGGGTCACCTCTGAGTGAAATTTTTGTAACTCAACTCTAAATAAGCTTAAATTAAGTTTTTAGTATTTTCAATACAAAAGTTGAAAATCCTCAAAACCTTAATTTAATTCACACCACATGTGGTGTTAACCATCAATTTTTGTGTTAAAATTGAGGTGTTGTGTTTAGTTTAGAAGTTATGAGGAATTAAAGTATTTTCAATTGAATTCAATTGAAATGTCAAAATGTGCACGTGTATTACATAAGTGAACTTTGATTTACATATGAGGTGTCAATTATTACTGTATTGTACTGTACAATTGAATTGAATTACATGTGTAAATTATAAGTATAATACATGATGAGGAATTAAAGGAAAAATAAATTGGAAAGATTAAATTTGGGGGGGAAAAGGAACTCCAGCTCTAAGGGGGAGCTAGACCCCCAAATTCCTTGCTGACAGGCGTGGGATGTCAAAATTCACGCAAAAGTTCATCACTTTTGGCCTGGAATTGAGTTACAGGGTCTGTGGACTCAATTGATCATGAGGTTTTGATACCAACTGGGGTAGTTTTAGCTGTTGCCAAGAGGGTAAAACTACCCTTAAGATAAAACAATCATAATAAAAACAGTTTTAACTGGTTTCTACGCCTCTGACACACATTCTGACGTGTTTTGAAGGCTCTAGGCCTGGTATTGCTATAGTAATGGCTGATTTAAGGGTCTAAAATGGCTAAAAATGGCTAAAAATGGCTTAAACCAGCCCTTTTTGGTCTAAACCAGGGTTCAATGATGCCATAATTGGCTTTTCTGTTGTCAGACTGTTTTTCACGACTGACAAGAGTAAATTTTACTTTTGGAGTAAGAGAATTGATGGCTATAAAAGAATGTCTTCTTTGCCCCACTTTTCTCTTCATGTTAGAATCTTTTCCTTTTATTAATTAGTTTAAAACTGTTAAACCAATCAATCAAAGATTCCAACCACCACTTTTAAATCATTTTAATCCTTTTAACCACGTGAAAAAATCATTATAATCATTGTTTGTAACTCTTATAATCATTTTTACCCCTGAACCACCCCAAAAGTGAATTAAAGCATCTTTCATCACTGTTAACTTTGTCACTTTGTTTCCAAATTCACTCTGGTCACTTTTGGGCGTGTTTTCTCTTTAATATTCTTTTTAAAGACTTTGTTCTTTAATTAATTGCTTGCAGTTCTTTGCTCAATTAATTCCAATTGAAATTGCTCTTGAAGAAATTTCTTTTGTAGCCTTAAAATATCTCTTGTAGAGTATTTTTTGGATAAATTTTTATTGTTGGTAAAACAATAAATTTTTATAATATTATTGTTTTATACTAATAAAGTTATAAACAATAAAATTGGCGTGTTTTCTCTTAAAAATAATATTTCATACTATTTTTAATTGATTTTTACCTTATACAAATTTTGAGGACAGGAAAAGTACTTGATTTTTAATCAAAGTTTCATATCCACACCTTACATTTGGGGGCCCAGCCGTGATATTTTACCTGTGACATATTTTTTTAAATCTTTTTTCTTATATTGAAAAATTTAAAAACATATAAAAAATACTTATAATCCAAAAAAATCCTTAAAAAATAATTTTTTTCATATTATAAGTGAGGCTTATATTTTTATTTCTTTTTTGAAATAACCTTTTTTTACTTAATTAATTGGCTTTTTCATTAATTTTAGTGTCTGACAACGTGGTAAGACAAGAAAACATTGAAACAGCCTCAACAGTAACCAGCATTATCCCTGCCAGTACTGTTAATTCTGATCATAATAGTACTGTTATTGTGACTCAAAATAATCAACCTGAACCAATATCTTCTGAATTAATTAACTTGGATATAAGTAATACACTTCAGAAAGCCAAAAATCTGGCCAATAGTAAGTTTTTGACGTAAAAATACTATTTTAAGCCTTTTTTAACCATAATTATGCCTTCAACCAGGTCAGGAGCCAGCTACAACCCCTCAAGCAGCTCCCAAAAAGGTAATAGACGTGATTATGGCAGAGGCCAACCAGGTACAGAAGGAAAAGGGTCAGTTGATGACTTCCAAACAACTAAAATGGGTCATTCTGAAGCTGATAATACCATTTTACCTTCAAAAAGAGCTGACACCGCCACAACAAGCCTCTGTGGACATATACAAAGCCAGCCACAGTGCATACAACAATGCACTCCAATTCAAGGAGTACCAGATCCTTGCAGACCTGTGGAAGAATTGCATGAATTCTTACCTGACAGTAAGAAAATTCTTGGGCCATCCCAACACTTGCAAATTGCTCAATGGATGGCATCCATTAATGGAGAAGAAAAACATGATGCTTTTGACACTAGAATGGAGGAAAAACAACCCTCCACCACCCAAACCAGTGCCAAAAACAGCCCCAGTGGCCAGCAGCAGCAATTCCAACGTGAAAAAGCAGCCACAAGCTCCAAACAAGGGCAAAGGGAAGGCACCAGCCCCAAAACCTTACAGCCAGGGCTACAGAATCCCAAAGATTCAGCAGGATGCCATGGAAAATGTATTTCAGATGGCCAGAACCATGATGGAATTACAGAAGAAGGAGGAAGCCAGATTAAGGTTCCAGAAATGATTTCTGACATATTTGATTCCATCCCAGAGTTGTATAATGCTATAAATGACGTGAAAAAACATCTTTCTGATAAAAATGACACCATTTGTAACAACATTAAAACAAACAACCTGAGTCTGTGCCAAATTAATGAAACACTTATGTGTTTTGAGAAAGTTTTGAGAACAATCAAAAATTCCAACAATAATAATTCTTCTAATAAAATAAATGAACAATCTGCCATTATTAAAGAATTAACAGATAAATATTCTAAATTCAATATTGATGACATAATTGAAACAAGAATTAAACAAGCCATAAATATTATCAAGACAGATAACAAGAAAGTCCTTGATGACATTTCAAATTCATTTACTGAAGTAAAGACATATACCATTGCCTTGAAAAAGTGTTTTGATGCTTCACAAGAAGAAGTATCAAAATTATCAATGAAATTGAATCAAGTCACTGCTGATAATACAAGACAGACAGAGTTATGGCAAGAACTTACACATAAAGAAGACATGTATAAAATTGAAGTAATAAATTTAATACAAAGCTTCCAACATGAATACAGAAATTCCCAAAGGTGTAGCAACAGTAAAATGAATGACATTGAACAATTACTGAACACCTTACCAAGAATGTCTACACCTCTAAATCAAAATGAGGGCACAAGAATTTCAAATCCACAAGTATTGGATCCTGATAATTCACAATTAAAAAATGAATTATCCACTTCTTTTCATAACTTGGAACCATCAATGGGCCAAGCACTCTTGAAAGAAGTTCCAAAACTTAAAGAATGGCCTCACTTCAGTGGTGAAGGAGAGTATGACCATATGGAATTCATTAGAGGTATTGACATGATCAAAGAAGATTTTGAATTACCAGACAGATTGGTAACAGCCAGGTTTAACACCTTGTTTACCAGATCAGCTCACAGATGGTACATCAAAATAAGACAAGCACATGGACACCAGAGTTGGACTTGGTGGAAAACCCAAATCATCAACAAATGGGCAAATGATGCTTGGAGGTTTAAAGTTGAAACAGCCTTTGAATCTGCCAAATTTAATGCTGATAAAGACAAAGCTTTACCATGGTTTTGCCAACAAAAGGACAGATTAACAGCATTATATCCTGACATGTCAGAATTTATGATTGATAGAAAAATTCTGAGACAATGTGGAGGTGACTTAGAGCATGCTGTCAAAAGCAGGACTACTGAACAATCTTCAGCAGAGGATATTATCAATATACTAGAAGAAGTAACCACCAGAACCAAAATTGGTTCTAGTAGGGTGAATCTTAAAACAAGGTTTAATACACCTTGGAAAGATTCTGTGGACAAAAACCCCAAAGAAAATTCTAGTAATATTAAATATAAATCTGCAGATACAGTCAGAAAATGCCATATTTGCCAAAGCACCACCCATTTAGCCAATACATGTCCAAAAAGGGGGAAAATCAATGAAATTGACATTGAAAAAGAACCAGATGTTGAAAAAGAAGACATAATTGAAGACAATTCAGATGATAAGTCATCCATATTCTCTGAATCTTCAAAAGATATAGAAAATATCAATGCCACTTTTGACATCATGGAATCTTATTCCCACTTACCACAATTGAGCAATGGTCAAGTTGATTTATCAAAAGTTCAAGATGCACAACTTATGAAAACAAAACCAAACAGAGGAAAAGGTTATACAGCTGGTAACTCCTGTATAACAGAAGTGGTGATTGACAACAAACCCACCAAACTTTTGCTTGACCCAGGAGCCTTCTGCTCTTGTGTTGGAAAATCTTTTCTTAAGACTTGTGTACCAAATTTTGAAGACCAATTGTTACCAATTGATGGTATAAAATTCAACAGTGCAAGTAACCCAATGAAAGCATTAGGAATCTTTGAGACCAATGTCATATTCCCACACATAAATGGGAATTTAAGGATCACAGTTGAATTTGTTGTTATGGAAAATTGCTCTAGTACCCATTTTATATTGGGAAATGACTATTTAATCATGTATGGGATAGATTTACATAATAACAAAGACAGATACTTTACAATTGGAGACAATAAGCGCCAGAAATTTGCCTTTTTACCCTTTAAAAGACAAATTACAGTAAACAAAGTATCACCAGTCAACTTAGAGTTAGAGAAATTCAAGTCTGAACAGTTAAATGAGGCTGAAATAAGCCTTCATCTGACTGATAAGCAAGAAAATGAACTTGCTTCCCTTTTGTATGACCACAGAGGAGCATTTGCTACAGACAAAGAACCCCTGGGAGCAATTATTGGTCATGAAGTTGACATCATTCTTAACATTGAGAGACCTTATCCACCACTCTTAAGAAGACCTGCTTATCCAGCAAGTCCAAAATCAAGAGAAGCTCTAGAAATTCATATCAAAGAACTTCTAGACCTTGGTGTAATAAGAAAAGTAGGCCACAATGAGGAAGTAGAAATAACTACACCAGTCATAGTGGCGTGGCATAATGGAAAATCCAGAATGGTTGGGGACTTTAGAGCTCTGAACACTTACACTGTTCCAGACAGATACCCAATACCAAAAATCCAAATTGCCCTTACTCAAATATCTCAAGCAGTGTATATAACCACTATGGATGCCCTTAAAGGATTCCATCAAAATGTAGTAACACCAAGAGCAAGAAAATACTTGAGAATTATTGTTCATTGTGGAGTGTATGAATACTTAAGGATGCCCTTTGGTATCAAAAATGCACCTTCACACTTCCAAAGAATGATGAATGAAATCTTCCCTGAAGAACTCTCAGAGGGATGGTTAATCATTTACATTGATGACATTATTATCTGTTCAAAGACTTGGGAGGAGCACATGTACAGATTATCAAGAGTTTTGACAAAAATCCAATCAGTAAACATGAAAATCTCCTTGAAGAAATGTCATTTTGGATTTAAAGAACTTAAGGCACTAGGACATGTTGTATCTGGTTTGTCCCTTGGAATTGATAAAAACAAAGTTGCAGCAGTATTGTTAAAACCCATGCCTCAGAATAAGAAGGAAATTCAGTCATTCTTAGGTTTTGCAGGATATTACAGGCAACACATTAAAGACTTTGCATCCATAGCAAGACCACTTTATAAGTTGTGTGACAAAGACACAGTATTTGAGATGACTGTTGACAGAGTCAAAGCTTTTGAGTCTCTAAGAGAAGCATTGACCACTGCTCCACTCTTACTGATGCCAGACTTTAAATTGCCTTTCAAACTGTATATTGATGCATCAGGGGATGGACTAGGTGCTGCACTTCACCAAGTTCAGATCATAAATGACAAACCTGTAGAAGGACCAATATGTTTCATATCCAGGCAAATCAAACCAACTGAAGCCAGATATGGAGCAAGTCAAATGGAATGTCTATGCCTTGTCTGGGCCTTAGAGAAATTGAACTATTTCTTAGAGGGATGTGTTTTTGAAGTAATAACAGATTGTACAGCTGTGAAATCACTTTTGAACATGAAAACACCTAACAGACACATGCTCAGATGGCAAATAGCCATACAAGAATACAGAGGCAATATGACTATTGTTCATAAGGATGGGAATATTCATAAGAATGCAGATGGACTAAGCAGATGGCCATTACCAAATAACATTGATAATCCTGCTTATGTTCCAGAAGAAGCTTCACCACAAATTCCAATAGAAGGAATAAGTGTTACAGACTTGAACACCACCTTCTTTGAAGAAGTCAGAAATAGTTACACTCAAGATAAGAATTGTAGCATCTTATGCCAATTACTTAACAAAGACTGTAAAGACAACTCTCTAATACATGCCTTGGATGAAGTATGGAGAAAATCCTATAATGAAGGGAGATTTCACCTACTGGATGGTATAATTTACCACAGAACCAAGCACACATGTGTCATGACAGTTGTAGACAGGTCATTAATCAATCTTGTACTGAAAGAATGCCATGATAGTCCCTTTTCAGGACATCTTTCTGAGGACAGAACAAGAGAGAAAGTAAAGACCTGCATATGGTGGCCAATGTGGCAAAAAGATGTTGCAGAATATTGCAAAACCTGTGACAGATGCCAAAAGGCAAATAAATCCACTGGCAAAAGACTTGGAAATATGATGAAAATCCAAGAGCCAAACAGACCTTGGGAAATTGTCCATATGGATTGGGTAACTGGCCTACCACCAGGAGGTGACAGGAGCTATAATGCTTGCCTAATAATTGTGGACAGATTCAGTAAAACTCCAATCTTTTTACCATGTCACAAAGATGATACAGCCATGGATACAGCTCTTCTGATATGGAATAGAGTAGTGTCATGGACTGGGATATTTACAAATATCATCAGTGATAGAGATCCCAAATTCACTTCAGCTCTATGGACAAATCTTCACCAATTATTTGGCACAAAACTGTCTTTCTCTACAGCCTACCACCCACAAACTGATGGTCTGGCTGAAAGAATGATCCAAACCTTAGAGGACATGGTGAGAAGATTTTGTGCATATGGCCTTGAATTCAAAGATTGTGATGGATTTACCCATGATTGGTGTACTCTGTTACCAGCACTGGAATTAGCATATAAAACATCAATCCATGCTAGTACCAATCAGACTCCTGCTGTTCTAGAAAAAGGATGGAACCCCAAGTTACCCCAAGACTCCTTGAGGAAAGATTTAATTGAAATACATCCCACAGCTGCTAGCTTCAAAGGAATGCTAGAAAAAGCTAGAAAGCATGCAGTGAGATGCATGGAGGACTCTTTTGCATATGCTAAAGACAAATGGGATAAATCTCATGCAACTCCAGATTTCAAAGTGGGGGACCTAGTTCTTGTATCCACCACTAACTTCAATAACATCAAAGGATGTAAAAAGTTAAGAGACTCCTTTGCAGGACCTTTTGTGATTAAGGCCCTCCATGGAGAAAATGCTGTTGAAGTAGAGTTATCTGAAGAACTTAGCAATAAGCACCCTACATTTCCAGTAAGCTTGATAAAGCCATACAAATCTAGTGATGCTGAGAAATTTCCCTTGAGGAATAAGATTCCCCAAGTTATACCTCCTATTGAGACATCTGGTACTAAGAAAATAACCAAAGTTCTTAAAGAAAGGAAATTAAGAACCAAGAAAGTAAGGGAATACCTTGTTAGGTACAGTGACCCAACTTGTGAAGATGAATGGTTAGAAGAGAAAGATATACCAGAAGCCACCAAACTCCTGAGGAGATTCAGACACACTAGAAACACCAATATTACAAAGTAATATTCTTTTTTAGGGGGAGGGAATGTGAGCCTTAGAGGTAATTTCATATACCCAAAAGACCACAAATATAAAAAATAACATATTAATATAAATAAAATAAATTTATTTATATTATTAAAATAAAAATAAAAAATATAAATATAAAATTATATTAAAAATAAAAAATTAATTATAATTTAAAAATAAAATTACTTTAAATTTTGTAAATATAAAATTACATTTATACTTGAAAAATTTAAGTAAAAATGAAATTTTAACAAAATTGTGAAAAAATAAATAAATTTGGAAAAAAGTTAAATAAAATTTATTATAACTTTTTATCCAATAAATAAACATATAAATTTTATTTCACCATTGGATTCCTCATAAAAAATCAGGTGGGGTCACCTCTGAGTGAAATTTTTGTAACTCAACTCTAAATAAGCTTAAATTAAGTTTTTAGTATTTTCAATACAAAAGTTGAAAATCCTCAAAACCTTAATTTAATTCACACCACATGTGGTGTTAACCATCAATTTTTGTGTTAAAATTGAGGTGTTGTGTTTAGTTTAGAAGTTATGAGGAATTAAAGTATTTTCAATTGAATTCAATTGAAATGTCAAAATGTGCACGTGTATTACATAAGTGAACTTTGATTTACATATGAGGTGTCAATTATTACTGTATTGTACTGTACAATTGAATTGAATTACATGTGTAAATTATAAGTATAATACATGATGAGGAATTAAAGGAAAAATAAATTGGAAAGATTAAATTTGGGGGGGAAAAGGAACTCCAGCTCTAAGGGGGAGCTAGACCCCCAAATTCCTTGCTGACAGGCGTGGGATGTCAAAATTCACGCAAAAGTTCATCACTTTTGGCCTGGAATTGAGTTACAGGGTCTGTGGACTCAATTGATCATGAGGTTTTGATACCAACTGGGGTAGTTTTAGCTGTTGCCAAGAGGGTAAAACTACCCTTAAGATAAAACAATCATAATAAAAACAGTTTTAACTGGTTTCTACGCCTCTGACACACATTCTGACGTGTTTTGAAGGCTCTAGGCCTGGTATTGCTATAGTAATGGCTGATTTAAGGGTCTAAAATGGCTAAAAATGGCTAAAAATGGCTTAAACCAGCCCTTTTTGGTCTAAACCAGGGTTCAATGATGCCATAATTGGCTTTTCTGTTGTCAGACTGTTTTTCACGACTGACAAGAGTAAATTTTACTTTTGGAGTAAGAGAATTGATGGCTATAAAAGAATGTCTTCTTTGCCCCACTTTTCTCTTCATGTTAGAATCTTTTCCTTTTATTAATTAGTTTAAAACTGTTAAACCAATCAATCAAAGATTCCAAACACCACTTTTAAATCATTTTAATCCTTTTAACCACGTGAAAAAATCATTATAATCATTGTTTGTAACTCTTATAATCATTTTTACCCCTGAACCACCCCAAAAGTGAATTAAAGCATCTTTCATCACTGTTAACTTTGTCACTTTGTTTCCAAATTCACTCTGGTCACTTTTGGGCGTGTTTTCTCTTTAATATTCTTTTTAAAGACTTTGTTCTTTAATTAATTGCTTGCAGTTCTTTGCTCAATTAATTCCAATTGAAATTGCTCTTGAAGAAATTTCTTTTGTAGCCTTAAAATATCTCTTGTAGAGTATTTTTTGGATAAATTTTTATTGTTGGTAAAACAATAAATTTTTATAATATTATTTTTTTATACTAATAAAGTTATAAACAATAAAATTGGCGTGTTTTCTCTTAAAAATAATATTTCATACTATTTTTAATTGATTTTTACCTTATACAAATTTTGAGGACAGGAAAAGTACTTGATTTTTAATCAAAGTTTCATATCCACACCTTACAAAGGCTCAAGAGCAAGTGTTTCAGCGTTAAAGACCAATGACGCCATCAAGCAGTCATTGGTTATTCTCACTCCAAGTATTCCTTCCAAGGGAATACTGTCAATTCATTCTCAAAGTGTATTCAAGAGGCAGTGCCAAAAGAAGTTGTCAAGTGTCAAAGCTCCACTCAATCCATCTTGGCAACCATATTCATTTCAATACAGTCTGGATCCATCAAGAACTGTATTTCATTTTCAAGCATGGGAAGTTACTCAACCCAATTCAATTTCAATATTAGCCAGCTGTATCAATTCCCAAAACAATCAATACAGCCTCAAGGATCAATACAGATCAGTTTTCAGCCTGAAGAACTCAAGCTCCCAGCTTTTCACATATACCGGCTACCCTTTCCACCCTGGGGCTTTTTCCCAGTGAATTAATATACTTTGATTTATTTTTATCTTTATTTTCTTTTCATTTTGGTTAAGCAAATACTGATATTATTAAGTCAGTCATTTAGCATTTCTCTCTTTCTCTTTCTTTGCCTGTCAATGGATATTTGGTGGTCACATCCTTACTAATTCCATTATTCATTTTTGGCAGGTTGAAACAGTGATTAAGGACTTACTTGGTTGGATCTTTGGCCATTTGGCTTCCCTTTCCTCTTTTGCATCTCATATTGTACCTGCATATCTTTTAGAGGAATTCACTCTTATTATTTTTATTCTTTATTCTGTTGGAGTCTTCCAAGTGAGTTCCCTGATTGCTGAGTGCCAGGCCACTCTTGTATTTCTGTCTAAGAGCCCCTGTGACATTATATTAATTAACTCATAATTTCCTTTCATTCTGTTCATTCTTTCTTTATAATTTCATTCACTCATTTCATTGAAATTATGATTCTTTTACGCTTATGAACTTAATGATTAATTGTCACCTCTCAATTTTCTTTCATTCATTCTTCATTTTGAAAATTGAAAGCTGACCCATTTTTATTTTTTTTATTCCTTTTAAAATCTTTTCAAATCATCAAATTTTTATTTCATTCATAATTCAGGCGTCATCTTGATTTTCTTTGATTTTCAAATTTTTCATCAAGATATTCAGACACATTATTCACATCAAGATTCATAATTGATTCATTCTTCAAGAATTTTGGTTTTTAAAGAATAATTCACTTGATTTTGATTGATTGATTGATTTGACATATTTGATATTGACCTCAAGAAAATTGATTGACCTGAAGATTTCATTCATTTTGCTGATTTTTTCACATCAAGAACTTTGACATAAATTGATTTTTCTTCAAGATTTCATCTGATTGATTGATTTTTGCAAGATTTTGATTTTGATTGATTTGATTGATTGATTTATTGACTTGAAGACTTCATTATGATTTGATTCATTGATTCACTTCAAGACATTGATTTGATTTTGATTTATTGACGTACTTGAAGATTTTCATTTTATTCATTGATTTTTCCTCAAGATTTGATCGTTGACTCTGTTCACTTCAAGCAAATTTTGGTTTAAATTTATTTATTTCATTTTATTCCTGACATCATGCCTGTGCAACACTCACCTCCGGCAAGACAGACAAGATCTCAGGCCAGAGCTCAAGCTGTTCTCACTCCAACTCCAAGACCTCCTCTAGATGGCACCCCAGCAGTTCCTCAACTGAGGGCCCAATTAGATAGAGAACCCTTCATGGAAGGAGCAGCACCATCCAGGAAGGAAGGAAGAGGGCTCAAAAGATCAAGTTCATTTTCAGGAGTAGTTGGCAGATTTCCAGGAACTTCAAGGACTATTTTCAAAGGTCCAGGTGAAGATGGTGAAGAGGAGGAGGAGAATTCTGTGGAAGAGGAAGAGTCTGATGGTACTGAAGGTGTCCCTGCTCCAGTGGAGGCATCCCAGGTACTGGAGGGCCAACTCTAGCCCAGTCTAATCATCCTGTCTCTCATCAGTCTGAACCATCTTTATTGGCCATCATGCAGCAAATGACTCAGATTATGGCCAATCTTCAAGCAGCTTCATCTTCTGAAGCATCAAGACCACCAGGCTTCAAGACTCCATCTATGAAGACACCAGAATGCTTTGACGGGACTCAGCCCTTCAAAGTTAGAAGCTTTATTCAGTCTTGTCAGTTGATATTTCATAATGATCCGGCAAACTTCGCTCAATACAGAAAGAAGGTCCTGTATGCCACTTCATTTCTCATTGGCAGGGCTGCAAAATGGATTGAGCCTTATCTTTCCAATCTCACCAATCAAGACTTAAATTACCTTCTCAATTCTTGGCCTTTATTTGAATCTCAACTCTTCACTCTATTTGGTGAGCCTAATGAAGTCAGAAAAGCAGAATCTGAGTTGGATTCTTTAAGAATGAAAGAAGGTGGGCATGTATCCTTATACATTGCTGATTTCAGAAGTTTAGTCTCAAGAATTGGGGATTGGGGTGAAAGAGCTCTCATCCATCATTTCAGGAAGGGTGTGAGCCTTGAGGTATATTTTACATACCCAAATAGGCCACAATTATCTTAAAAAGAAATTTTGAATTATGCAAAACTCATAAGTTATGCATATATCCAAAATTCATCATTTTCAATTTCAGAAAAGATGACTAACTTTTTATTGAGTAAGTAAATCCATGGATTTAAGACCAGATTTGGATTCTACACAAAAATTCACCTAGGGTAGACCCATAGAGTGAATAAGCTCAATTTAAGTATTTGAGGTGGTAAAATGGAAAATACTTCAATACCACATCATTAATACCACATAAAAGATCCGTGAAAACTTTTGTTTTTCTTGATTTTAAGCCAAAATAATGGGAAAGTGAGAAATCCCATGTTACATATGCACTGAGAATAGTGTTATGCATGTTTTGAGCACTTAATATCATGGTATTCTTACATGGACTTTTGGTACACCCATAGTGGATATCTCACTTTAAGCTTAAATTACTATTTTGACGTAAAAATTAGGCAAGGGGGACAAAAGACATCAAAGAGAGCCAGGGTACCCAACTTCTGAGGCCTCAGAGGCGTGGATAGCTCCAGAGCATGGATCCATTGCTCATCTTGGCCCAATTGGTAAACTAAAACTCTTTGGGAACTTGGTTACCAAGTTACACCTACTGTAATCATAAGAAAAATAGCAAATAACCTGCTATTTTGACGTGCCAAGGAGGTAATAAGCTACTTAGGCTCCTGTAACCACGTCAATTCTTGATGACTTTCCATGAATAGACCCTAAAAGAGTAATTAAACCCTTTTTGGGATCCATATTCATTGATTTACCTCATAGCAACCAGCAAAATACTGCTATTTGCAATTCTACGTAGAAATGAGGTAAAAACTTCAAAAATTCATTAAAAATACAATTCTTCATGAATCTTCCTGAAACTTTCAGGACCAATGAAGAATTGTATTATGTATGGTACAACCAAAAAGAATTATGGTTTTACTAGTAAAATTAAAAGTTTTACTTACAGTCCATTTTTGACCATTCTACGTGAAACACTGAATCTTCAAAAATTCACAGTAATTACAACCTGTGATGAAATTGGCAATAACATTGATAGCTTTGAGGAATCAATGATTATTTTAGAATAAAAGAAGATTTACTGCTGTTACTCCTTTTATTCTTAACCATATTGGGGTTGGTAGTCACGTAAAAGCATCAATTAAGTAATTATGATAATCTTACATGACAACAGATGATGCAATCATTAATCCAAAAGGGTTTATTGTTTTCTCACTCACTGGTTTTTCAGTTTGCTCCATGGCACGCCTCTGTGAGCTGTTGTTGACTTAAAAGAAGCCTATTCTTGCTGTTTTTTTTCCGTATCATCATCTTATCAATTTATTAAATCATTATTACCAACAAGTAAGTATTAGTTAAAGCTATTCTTAAGTGTTTTGAATCTTTCTAAATCATCCAGAAAGACGTGAAATCCTAGAATCCAACTATATATTGTTGTAATACTGTTATAAATCCTTTTTGATCCCTTAAATCCACAATTCCACGTCAAATTTCTCTACTCTTATCTATCAATAAGCTCTTTGGAGTATTAGTGAGTCATTTATTTTTAATTCTTAAAGTTTTTCTCTAGTAATAGTTTTCTTCAAGAATTATATTCATAATTATTCTTGTAAAAGATAATTATATATTAAAATAATTTTATTATTTTAATAAAGAAGTTTTTATTATTAAATTCTTCTTGTAATTGATTCTAGTAGACAATTACTGCTCACTGTTATAATCACTAGTAGTGTATAACACGTGAAAGAAATAATTTTATAATTATTTAATTGTGGTTATAATAATTTTTTATTATTATATTTCATAAGAACAGACATAGTACTGTTGATTAATAGTAATATTATCATCAGTTTCATAGTCACATCTTACATTTGGGGGCCTGGCCGTGTTTTTTGAACCTTGTACCCTTAATTAATATATTTTTAAGCTCTAAAATATATTAATTGAATATTTTTTTCTTTCATTTTAATGTCAAAATAATTCTTATTTTTGAAATTGTTTTGGAAATCTTTTTCATTGAGGAATTTGGTTTAATTTTATACTGTTTTACACGTGGCTTTTTCACATCCAAAAACTTATAAAATTATTCTTTGAGTTACTCTGAATTAATTTTCCTTCAAAATCTTAAATTTTAATTTTTTTTCTTTAACAAGAATAATTTTTTTAATATTAAAAAATAATAAAATTCATAAAAAATCTTTTAAAAATATCTTAAAACACAAAAATAATTTCTTTTATCATATTTTTTTCTCTTTAAGTGTCTTTAATCAAATACTGTGCAGCTGGTAACAGACTCAGTAAAAGATACATCAATAGTCCTGAATCTTTAGAAGCAGAATCTGAAGACAGTATTGAGGTGCAGATTGCTAAAAGAGGCACCTTATTCAACTCAGAAAAAGCTAAATTACCACCAAAAGGTGTGTATTTTATCTTATATTTTCACCTTTTATCTTTAAATTGACGTGAAAATGGTGCATACCAGAAATGGAAGCAACTATCCAGTCCAACCAGATGGATGTGGACAAGGAAGAGGCAAGACCAAATCCAGAAGTGCCAAATCTTCCACAAGAAAGACACATCTGGAGGATGCCAGAGTTGCCCCCCATTCCCCAAGGTCTGTACCAACAGATTTTGACGTAAATTCTGAGCCTGAACTTATTTATGGTAATATTTCCAGGGCTGAACCACTTTCAGGTGGCAGCAATAGAAATATATCAATGCCAGTACAAAAACTGGTTCAGAGCACCCAAGGAAGAGGAGTGGGAAATCTGCCCAAGCCTTTGGCAGGGGGCCATGAACTCTTACTTACACATCAAGAGCTTTCTGGGTCAGGAGAAGACCATAGAACTCTTAGGAGGATGGAGCCCCCTGTCTTGCAAAGACAAGGTCAAAAAGATAAAGAATTGGTTGAAGAACCAGAAGAAAGAGTTGTAAATGACTCCAACTTTGGAAACAGAGGCACCAGTGGCATCTACCAGCTCCAAACCAGCTCCAGAAGCATCCAAGGACAAGCCCAAAGGACCTCAAAAGAAACAGAGAGGTCCCAAGAACCATCAAGGCAAGGGCAAAGGCAAAGCCAATTGGTACAGACCATACCCACAAGGGTACAGGATCCCCAAATTGGAGCCTTCAGCCGTGGACAGTGTCTTCAATATGGCCAGAACTCTTATGGAATTCACAGCCCAGGAGCAGGAAAGGATTAACAGGACTTTTCCACGCAAATAAATGATGTACATAGAAGTATTAGTGTAGAAATTGGCAAACTTGAGTCAAAGTTGAAGCAAGTTACATTAGACATCAATGATTTAAAGAAAAATGACAAGCAACATTCTGATTGGCATCAATTGAAAACTGTCACCCTTGAGTCAATTAGCAATGCTTGTGAAAGAATTGAGAACCAATGTCAAAATAATGACACAGAGGATCCTTCCATTTTTAAAGTGAATGATAGACTTAAATCTCTTGAAGACCATGTCTTACAAATATTTAAGAACACCAATCAATTTGCTATACATTTAGCAAAAAGTGACAGTGAGAGGCAGAAATTGAAGAATGATATAATTGCAAGTGTGGAGAAAATTCATAAGAATCATGAACCACATATGCCAAGACATTCTACACCTTTGACTGAAGAGAAACTTTCTGTCAAAGAAAGTTTGACTCCATTCTTAGGAGAAAATTCCTACTCTGCAAGAGATATTCCAAAAATAGAAGAATGGCCAACATTCTCTGGTGAAGGAGAATACAACCATATTGAATTCATCAGGACTATTGATATGTTACAAGAAGACTTTAATATACCTGATGAAATCATAGTGGGAAAATTACACTGTTTGTTTACCAGAACTGCAAAGAAATGGTATTACAAAATGAGGATTGATCATGGTAAACATGACTGGTCTTGGTGGAAATCTTAAGTGATTACCACATGGGCTAATAATTCTTGGAGGTTTAAAATGGAAAATGCTTTTGAAAGTGCCATTCTTAACTCAGAAAAAGACAAACCACTTACTTGGTTCTTCAAACAAAAAGACAGATTATCTGCTTTACACCCAGATATGTCTGACACTATGATTAATATGAAAATATTAAGAAAGTGTGGAGGAGAACTGGAACATGCTATCAAAAGCAGATGTGTGGAACCTTGTTCAACAGAGGACTACATTAATGCTATGGAAGATATCATTACCAGGACAAGAATTGGTAAGACTTGGATTAAAAACCCAATAGAGTCCAAAATAGTCTCAAAGATTCCTAGAGAGGAAAGAAGACCAGAAAGACCTGTCTTGAAGTGTCATAAATGTGGAAGTACTTCACATTTAGCCAACACTTGTTCTAAGAAGACAAAAATCAATGAAGTTCAAGTCATTTAAGAAATTCAGTGTACTGAGGAGAAAGAGGAGTCTGATCAAGATTCTGCAGTCTCTGAAGATACACCAGTGGAGGACTATCCCATTGAAAACATTTCAGCTTTCTTTGAGGTCACAGAAGTCCATACCCACTTGCCACAGTACAGTGAGGATTGCTGCAACCCGATCAGTATCCAAGATGCCAGAATGTGTAAAACAAAACCTGCTAGAGGAAAAGGTTATACTGCTGGAGCATCCTGTATCACATCAGTTCTGATGAGTGATATTGAAGCCAAAGTAAATTTGGATACAGGGGCATTTTGCACTTGTGTTGGCAAAGATTATCTCCAAATTATACTTCCTGAATGGAAAAACCATCTATTACCAATAGAAGGTGTACAATTCAGTAGTGCCAGTAACAATATGTACCCCTTGGGCATATTGGACACTAATATTGTATTCCCACATCCAGCAGGAAGTGTAAGAATGAAAACTGAGATTGTAGTAATGGATAATTGCACATCTCAGCACATCATTCTTGGAAATGATTACTTAAATATTTATGGTATTGATATAAATAACCATAAGGAAAGATATTTCACAATTGGAGATAACAAAAGGCAAAAATTTGCTTTCTCCAATATGCCAAAACAGATATCTGTAGTATCTTCTGTCAAAGATACTTACAAAGATGAATTTGTGTCTAAACAACTTGTTGAAGCACAAATTAATCCATCATTGTCACCAAAGATGAGGAATGAACTTATTGATGTATTATATACATACAATAATGCATTTGCATCTGATAATGAACCATTAGGCGCTATAAGGGGACATGAAATTGATATTACTCTTAATATTGATAGACCATATCCTCCAGTACTTAGAAGACCAGCTTATCCAGCCAGTCCCAGAGCTAGAGAGGCCTTGGAAAAACATATCCAAGAGTTGATCCAACTTGGTGTGCTAAGGAAAGTAGGCCATAATGAGGAAGTTGAAGTGACAACACCTGTTATTATTGCATGGCATAATGATAAGTCAAGAATGGTTGGAGATTTTAGAGCTTTGAATACCTACACAGTTCCAGATAGGTATCCAATCCCTAGAATCCAAGAAACCTTGACTCAATTGTCTAAAGCCAAGTATATAACATCAATGGATGCATTAAAAGGCTTCCATCAAAATGTTTTGACGCCTGAAGCTAGGAAATTACTTAGAATTATCACTCACTGTGGTATTTTTGAGTATCTTAGAATGCCATTTGGCATTAAGAATGCTCCATCTCATTATCAAAGAATGATGAATACCATCTTCACCACATAATTGTCTGAAGGATGGCTTATCATTTATATTGATGATATTATTATATGTTCTGACTCATGGTCTTTGCACCTTGAAAGACTTGCAAGAGTACTTCATAAAGTTGCAGAAGTGAACATGAAAATTTCACTTAAGAAATGCAATTTTGGTTTTGAAGAACTCAAAGCATTGGGACATGTTGTTTCTGGTTTGAGTTTGGGTATTGACAAGAATAAAGTAGCGGCAGTGTTACTTAAGCCAATACCCCAGAATAAAAAAGAAATGATGTCTTTTCTTGGATTTGCTAGTTACTATAGGCAACACTTGAAAGACTTTGCAATTCTAGCCAAGTCACTCTATAGAATCTGTGATCAGCAGACTGTATTTGAAATGACACAGGAAAGAGTTAAAGCTTATGAGAAGATAAAGAAAGCCCTTACAGAAGCACCTTTACTCCTCATGCCTGACTGGAATATTCCTTTTAAGTTGTACATTGATGCATGTGGAGATGGATTAGGGGCAGCCCTACATCAAGTCCAAATTATTGATGACAAACCTACAGAAGGACCAGTTTGTTATATCTCAAGACAAATCAAACCAACAGAAGCCAGATATGGTGCAAGCCAAATGGAGTGCTTATGTTTGGTATGGGCACTTGAGAAATTACACTATTACCTTGATGGCAGTGTTTTTGAAGTGATAACTGACTTTAATGCCGTGAAATCACTTCTTAACATGAAAACTCCCAACAGACATATGTTGAGATGGCAAATAGCCATTCAAGAATATAGAGGGAACATGACTATAGTTCATAAAGCAGGAAACATTCACAAAAATGCTGATTGACTTAGTAGATGGGCTTTAGCCAACACTCCTGATAACCCAGCTTATGTACCTTTGGAAGCTGAACCACAGATTCCAATTGAAGGAATTAACATAACTGATATTGGGACTGAATTCTTTGAAGAGGTCAAAGAGTCTTATAAACAAGACAAGAATTGTCATATCTTGACTTCTTTATTGGATAAAGACTGCAAAGACACATCTTTGGTTAATGCACTAGATGAAGTTTGGAAAAATTCCTATTCTGAAGGAAGATTTCACTTGTTTGATGGGATTATTTACCATAGAACAAAACATTCTTGTGTGATGACACTGTGTAGTAGATTGCTCATCAATACCATTCTTCATGAATGCCATGATAGCATTTACTCTGGACACCTATCAGAAGACAGAACACTTGAAAAGGTGAAGAACTGTGCATGGTGGCCATCTTGGAGAAAAGAAACCATTGAGTATTGCCATACCTGTGATAGATGCCAAAAAGCAAACAGGAGTACAGGCAAGAAATTTGGATTGATGATCCATATTCAAGAACCAAAATCCCTTCGGGAAGTTGTTCACATGGATTGGGTCACAGCACTTCCTCAAAGTGGTGACAAAAGTTATAATGCTTGTTTAGTCATTGTAGACAGATATAGCAAAACTCCCATATTCTTACCATGTCATAAAGATGACACTGCTATGGATACAGCTCTTCTTTTATGGAGTAGAGTTATTTCTCATACAGGGTTATTTAAGAATATCATAAGTTACAGAGACCCCAAATTCACATCTGCACTTTGGACCAATCTTCATAGATTGTTTGGGACTAAGTTATCATTCTCTACAGCATATCACCCTCAAACAGATGGGCTAGCAGAGAGGATGATTCAAACTTTAGAAGAAATGATCAGGAGATTTTGTGCTTATGGATTAGAATTCAAAGACTCAGATGGCTTTACCCATGACTGGTGCACTCTGATACCTGCATTAGAATTGGCATACAAGACATCAGTCCATTCTTCCACAGGACAAACTCCTGCTATGTTAGAAAAAGGATGGAATCCAAGACTCCCAGCAGACACACTGAGGAAAGACTTGATTGACATTCATCCTACAGCTTCCAGCTTCAAATTAATGCTTGATAAAGTAAAACACCATGCAAAACAAAGTATGGATGATGCTTTTGATTATGCAAAACAGAAGTGGGACAAGAGTCATAAAGTACCAGACTTCAAAGTAGGGGACTTAGTTCTAGTTTCAACCTTGAATTTTAATAATATCAAAGGCCCAAAGAAACTTAAAGATTCTTATGTAGGACCTTTTGTTATTGTTGCTTTACATGGAACCAATGCAGTTCAAGTGGAATTGAGTGGTGAATTAGAAAATAAACACCCCACATTTCCAGTCAGCTTGATAAAAACTTATCAACCAGCTGATAAAGAATTGTTTCCTTTAAGAAACTCAACTCCTTTAACTGTGCCCCCTGTGGAACAGAATGACGACAGAAAGATAAAGAAAGTCATTAAAGAAAGGAGACTTAGGGGTAAAAATCAAAGAGAATATCTTGTCAGATATAGAAATCCAGTACATGAAGATGAATGGATGGCAGAATCAGAAATACCTGACTCAGATAAACTCTTAAGAAGATTTAGACATGAAAGAAGGCCACAAGCCTGAATATTTCTATAAATGTGCTTTAAATTACTTGATCTGACTAATGTGAAGAGGTTGGACAGTGGACATTAACCCCCTTTGGGGCCTTATTCTTTTATCACTAATAAAATTGTAGTACAATTTTATTTTTTGGTGGGAGGGAATGTGAGCCTTGAGGTATATTTTACATACCCAAATAGGCCACAATTATCTTAAAAAGAAATTTTGAATTATGCAAAACTCATAAGTTATGCATATATCCAAAATTCATCATTTTCAATTTCAGAAAAGATGAATAACGTTTTATTGAGTAAGTAAATCCATGGATTTAAGACCAGATTTGGATTCTACACAAAAATTCACCTAGGGTAGACCCATAGAGTAAATAAGCTCAATTTAAGTATTTGAGGTGGTAAAATGGAAAATACTTCAATACCACATCATTAATACCACATAAAAGATCCGTGAAAACTTTTGTTTTTCTTGATTTTAAGCCAAAATAATGGGAAAGTGAGAAATCCCATATTACATATACACTAAGAATAGTGTTATGCATGTTTTCAGCACTTAATATCATGGTATTCTTACATGGACTTTTGGTACACCAATAGTGGATATCTCACTTTAAGCTTAAATTACTATTTTGACGTAAAAATTAGGCCAGGGGGACAAAAGACATCAAAGAGAGCCAGGGTACCCAACTTCTGAGGCCTCAGAGGTGTGGATAGCTCCAGAGCATGGATCCATTGCTCATCTTGGCCCAATTGGTAAACTAAAACTCTTTGGGAACTTGGTTACCAAGTTACACCTACTGTAATCATAAGAAAAATAGCAAATAACCTGCTATTTTGACGTGCCAAGGAGGTAATAAGCTACTTAGGCTGCTGTAACCACGTCAATTCTTGATGACTTTCCATGACTAGACCCTAAAAGAGTAATTAAACCCTTTTTGGGACCCATATTCATTGATTTACCTCATAGCAACCAGCAAAATACTGCTATTTGCAATTCTACGTAGAAATGAGGTAAAAACTTCAAAAATTCATTAAAAATACAATTCTTAATGAATATTCCTGAAACTTTCAGGACCAATGAAGAACTGTATTATCTATGGTACAACCAAAAAAAATATGGTTTTACTTGTAAAATTAAAAGTTTTACTTACAGTCCATTTTTGACCATTCTACGTGAAACACTGAATCTTCAAAAATTCACAGTAATTACAACCTGTGATGAAATTGGCAATAACATTGATAACTTGGAGAAATCAATGATTATTTTAGAATAAAAGAAGATTTACAGATGTTACTCCTTTTATTCTTAACCATATTGGGGTTGGTAGTCACGTAAAAGCATCAATTAAGTAATTATGATAATCTTACGTGACAACAGATGATGCAATCATTAATCCAAAAGGGTTTATTGTTTTCTCACTCACTGGTTTTTCACTTTGCTCCATGGCACGCCTCTGTGAGCTGTTGTTGACTTAAACGAAGCCTATTCTTGCTGTTTTTTCCGTATCATCATCTTATCAATTTATTAAATCATTATTACCAACAAGTAAGTATTAGTTAAAGCTATTCTTAAGTGTTTTAAATCTTTCTAAATCATCCAGAAAGACGTGAAATCCTAGAATCCAACTATACATTGTTGTAATACTGTTATAAATCCTTTTTGATCCCTTAAATCCACAATTCCACGTCAAATTTCTCTACTCTTATCTATCAATAAGTTCTTTGGAGTATTAGTGAGTCATTTATTTTTAATTCTTAAAGTTTTTCTGTAGTAATAGTTTTGTTGAAGAATTATATTCATAATTATTCTTGGAAAAGATAATTATATATTAAAATAATTTTATTATTTTAATAAAGAAGTTTTTATTATTAAATTCTTCTTGTAATTGATTCTAGTAGACAATTACTGCTCACTGTTATAATCACTAGTAGTGTATAACACGTGAAAGAAATAATTTTATAATTATTCAATTGTGGTTATAATAATTTTTTATTATTTTATTTCATAAGAACAGACGTAGTACTGTTGATTAATAGTAATATTATCATCAGTTTCATAGTCACATCTTACAAAGGGATTGCCATCCAGGATCTTGGATCAATTGGCCTCCCATCCTTCAAGAATTGACCCTCTTCAAGACTTAATGGACGTTACCCTGGAACTTGATACCAGGTACCATGAGAGGCAAAATGAAAAGAGTCATCATCAAGAGAAGAAGCCAGAAGCCTCAAAGTCAAGTTCTTCTCATCCTCAAAATTCTTCAAGCCCAAGTCAAAAGAAGAAGAAGAATTTTCAGAAGAGGGAAAAGTCCCATTCTTCTTTATTGAATAAAGATTTCAAGCTCATGAACTCTGAAAAAGAAAGAAGAATCAAGGAGGGTCTTTGTACCTATTGTGGTGGGAAGCATAGTCTTGAGTCCTGTTTCAAAAGGCCTCAAAACAAGCTTACCCAACCGTCAGGCAAATTTCCCAGCCAGGGAAAAGCCTGAGTGAAGATCATGTTGTGTTCAATGGTCTTCACAGTTTTCCATCCAGAGCACAATTGTGCATTCTGAATACTGGTGTCAAGAATTCTCTTAAATTCTTTGTTTTTTCTTCCCTTTCTGATGTTTTGTACAGTATTCTCATTGATTCTGGTGCTACCAACTCATTTATTGCAAAGCAGTTTGTTCACAAGTATTCATTGACTACGTCAGAACTTCCAGAGAAGATTCCCCTCATCATTTTAGACTCCTCTGAGTCTCCTTCTTTATTTGTGAATCACCATACTATACATATGGTTGAGCTCCCTTCCTTCCCAAGCTTTGAATGGGACTTTTTAGTCATTGATACTCCCAAGGGAGAAGACCTCATATTGGGCTTTGACTTTCTTAATCATTTTAATCCATTTATTGATTGGAGGCAAGGATTGATCACCCTTAATTCTGATCATAAGGACTATAATGATCCTTCAATTTCTTTTAGTAATGACTTTTCCTCTGCCAAATCATGTGCAGCTCTGGTTGGTGATTCTAGAACACCATCATTTCCGTTTTCTGTCCATATTCCTTCCCTTAATTCCCATCAGTCATTACTATCATCTAGAGATGAAGTCTTCAAAGAGATTCAAGATGCTGGAGAAGATAATTCTGTATCTTCACTTCATCTCTTCTTTGGGAATATGGACCTTCCTCCTTCATCTTATCATGTCTCCCTGGAGGAGTTGTGGGATGGAGAGGAAGAGCCAGAAGAAATAGAAACCGTGATGAAGGTTGTTCCACCTGTTTATCACCAATACTTGGATGTATTCTCCAAGGTGAAATCAGAAAAACCTCCCCCTCACCACGCCTGTGATCATCATATTGAGCTGGAGGGGTCTCTACCTCCAGTTGGGGTGATCTACTCTTTATCAAACCAAGAGTCAGATACACTCAGGGCCTACATTTCAGAGAATGTAGAGAAAGGTTTCATCTGGCCAAGCTCCTCTTCTACAGGAGCACCTGTTCTTTTTGTCACAAAGAAAGATGGTGGCCTCCGTTTGTGTGTTAATTACCGCAAACTCAATGCTGTTACTAGGAAGAACAAGTATCCTGTTCCTCCTATCAATCAGCTTCTCACTGTTTTCAATGGTTCTTCTATCTTCTCCAAGACTGATTGGCGTGGTGCATATAACCTGCTCAGAATCAAGGAAGGTGATGAAAATTTGACTTGTTTTAGAACCAAATATGGTAGTTATGAGTACTTGGTTATGTCATTTGGGCTGACCAATGCTCCTGCTTCTTTTCAAAATCTTTTCAATGATATTTTTTATGATCTTGATGTTTATGTTGTTGTTTATTTGGATGAAATTATGGTCTTTTCCAAATCTGAGGAAGAACATGTCACTCATGTGTCCACTGTTATTTCCAGACTCAGAGCCAATAACCTCTTTGCTAAGGCGTCCAAATGCCTATTCCATGTTTCTAGTGTAGAGTATTTAGGTTATGTTGTTTCTTCTGAAGGCCTCAAGATGGACCAAGCAAAAGTCCAGCAAATTCTCAATTGGCCACCTCCAAGAAACCTCAAGGCTCTTCAATCATTCCTTGTCTTTGCCAATTTTTACCGCCGTTTCATCAAGAATTATTCAAAGAAAATTAGTTCACTCACAAGTTTCCTCAAGAAAGATTCCCATTTTCCCCCCAATGAGGAAGCTCTTAGACAGCTTCATCAACTCAAAGAGGCATTCACCACTGCTCCAATCCTTCTCTACCCACCATTGTAGAGACCGATGCATCAGGTTATGCCTTGGGTGCTGTACTGAGTCAGGTCTCTGACTCAGGAAAACATCCCATTGCATTTGATAGCCGCAAGCGTTTACCAGCTGAGCTTAATTATGAGATTCATGACAAGGAACTCCTTGCCATAGTCTGGGCTCTCAAGCGCTGGAGGGCTTTCCTTCTTTCAATTTCTTCCCCTTTTGAAGTTCTCACCAATCATTCATCTCTTCAATATTTTATGTGTTCCAAGATTCTCACTCGCCGTCAAGCCCGTTGGGCTGAATTTTTATCTGAATTCCATTTCTCAATTACTTACCGCCCTGGCTGATTGTCCACCCTTCCAGATGCCTTGTCACGTCAGGACGACGTTTACCCAGAGAGGGGGGAGGATTTCATCAGCAAGAATCCAATGAACTATCAGAAGATAATCAAGCAAGATGAAATTCAAGCCTCAAAGTTTTTTGCAGTCAAGGTGGATTCATTTTCAAATTTGATTGATTCAATTCAGAAGGCAGTGTGGCAAGATTCTCAATATAGAAGTGTCCTTGAAGATTTGGGTAAAGGTAAATCTGTCCAAGATTATTCTCTTGATTCCTCTTCCAAACTTCTCCTTTTCAAAGATTGGGTGGTGGTCCCAAATGACCCCACAATTCAACTCAATATACTTCAAAAGCGGCATGACTCTCCTCTAGCTGGACACCCTGGACAAGAGAAGACTCTCAAGCTTGTCAAGCGGGATTTCCACTGGTCCGGCATGACTCAATTTATCAAGGATTATGTATCATCCTGTCAACAGTGTTCAAGAAACAAAAATATTCATCACAAGAAGTTTGGACTCCTCAAGCCTCTTCCAATTCCAAGTGGTCCTTGGATTTGTCTTTCAATGGATTTCATCACTCAATTCCCACCGTCCAATTCCTTTGACTCAATCCTTTTCATAGTGGACAGGTTCTCAAAAATGGCGGTTTTTATTCCAACAATAGCTTCAATCACTTCATCAGATGTGGCCCATTTATTCATCAAGAATATTTTCTCAAAGCATGGCCTTTCTTCAAGCATTGTTAGTGATTGAGGTTCTCTTTTTGTTTCTTCTTTTTGGACCAATCTTTGTCAGCAGCTCAAGATTTCAAGAGACTTGTCAACTGCTTATCATCCAGAAACTGATTGACAGACAGGGAGGGTAAATCAGATACTAGAACAGTACCTTCGGATGTATGTCAGTTATCATCAAGATGATTGGAACACCCGGCTCCCTCTGGCTGAATTTGCCTACAATAACTCTGACCACTCTTCAACAAAACAATCACCGTTTTTCACTGTTTATGGAAGAGATCCTCAATTTGACTCAGTTCACATCACTCAAGATACTCCTGCTGGAAAGTTATCAACAAAAATCCAATCAGTACAGCAAGATGTCAAGAGAGAACTTGAAGTTGCCATAAACAGGTTTAAGAGGTATGCAGATAAAAGTAGAGCAAGTCCACCTGTTTTCAATCCCAGTGACATGGTATGGCTTTCTTCCAAGAACATCAAATCAACCAGACCCACCAAAAAGCTGTCTGAAAGATGGCTGGGTCCTTTTCCAATCTTGAAGAAAGTCAGCACTCATGCCTACCACCTCAAGCTTCCATCTCAATGGAAATCCATCCACCCAGTCTTCCATATATCCCTCCTGGAACCAGTCAAGACATCAACAATCCCAAATTGGCATCAAGAGCCTCCTCCTCCAATCACCATTGAAGAAGAAGAGGAATGGGAAGTCTCTCAAATACTGGACTCAAAGCTCAAGAGAGGAAAATTATGGTATCTGGTGGAATGGAAAGGTTTCAGTCAAGACCCAGAAAGATCCACTCGGGAACCAACCAAAAACCTCAAGAATTGTCCTGAACTTGTCAAAGATTTTCATTCATTATATCCTGAAAAGCCTGGGCCCAATTTTTCAAAAGCTTGATTCATTCTGGTGCTTGGTGGGGAGAGGAATTACCAAAAGTAAGTCCCACTCCCGGTATGCACCTTTAGGGGTATTCTACTCTTTTTGTTGTAAGCATCACCTTGGCCACTCTGTGAGCACTTTGCAATTTTGGACACAGATCTTCGGCATGGCTTTCAACTTCATTCCCAATCTTATGGCCATTTTCACTTGGGACAATGGGCCATTCACCTTTCAATTCATTTCCAAGACGTCAAAATTCAAATTCATTCCTTCAGCATTTTTGTTTTTATTTTTATGGCACTGGCGGGAGTGGTAACTACCAAAAGTAAGTTCCTCTCCTGGTGTGCACTTCCCTGAGGGGTCTACAATCTTGTCAAAACATCACCTTGGCCACTTTGTGAGCACCTGGCATCAAACTTCCCTTTCCAGGTCCTTGGCCAATTTCAAAATCAGTTATCAACCTCCATGATGAAGATTGGAACCTCCTCAAGATTCAATTCATTTTTCTCTTTTCTTTTCTTTCCTTATTTTCATTTTAATTCTTTATTTTTTATTTTATTTTGATTTTGAATTTTCTCTTATCACGTCAATTATCACATTAAAAAATTTTCATTCATTTTAAAATTCAATTCAAATCATGAAGCCAATGTCAAAAGAAGATCAAGCAAGTCCTGCGTCAAATGTCAAATTTTTAATATCAGTTTTCAAATTTTTTATCGTAATCAGTCCTCTTGAATCACTCTCTCAAAATCTTTCCAATAGCCTCAACAGACTTCACCTTGTATTGGTGCTCAGGAGCTCACCAGTCCAAGGTGGGGGGTACTGTCACAACCATGGCAATTCACCTCCCTGGATCCCCATATGACATATCAAGCCATAGTTCTTTTATGGCCAATTGGCCATATCCATCACAAGTGGCCAATATGGCCACGTCAACATCTTATGGACCATTTATGACCATTTGTGTTTTGGGGCCTTCATGGCCCTTCACCTCAAGCCAGAACCCATAGTGGCAATTTATGCCCAAATGGGTATTTCTGGTCATTTCCCTCAAAACCAGGGGAAATGGCTCAAATGGCTGTTTTTGGCCATTTGGGCTCATAATGTGCATTTGCGCACTTTTGCGCTTTTCTGCGCATTTGCGCAATTGCGCATTTTTGCGCACTTTGACGCAAAGTGTCCAAAAGACACTTTCCCGCCTTTCTGGCCAGTTTTTGGCCCAGAACCCAAAAGTGGCCAAAACCCCAAAGGGCCCAGAAACACCTTTCCAAGCTCTGAAGCCATCACATCCATCCTTTTCCCCTCTGCCTTTCCATCTCAAGACCTTTGGACGTAATCTTCTTGCCAATGAACCAATATGCCATAAATGATGTTATATATCATTGTGCATCATTTTTCAACAGCAATTCAATGGTGGAAATATCAAATGGTCATTTCAACATTCCAACATCTCATCACGTCATCAAGGCACCCAATCATTCAGAGGAATCATCAAGGCTCAAGAGCAAGTGTTTCAGCGTCAAAGACCAATGACGCCATCAAGCGGTCATTGGTTATTCTCACTCCAAGTATTCCTTCCAAAGGAATACTGTCAATTCATTCTCAAAGTGTATTCAAGAGGCAGTGCCAAAAGAAGTTGTCAAGTGTCAAAGCTCCACTCAATCCATCTTGGCAACCATATTCATTGCAATACAGTCTGGATCCATGAAGAACTGTATTTCATTTTCAAGCATGGGAAGTTCATTCAACCCAATTCAATTTCAATATTAGCCAGCTGTATCAATTCCCAAAACAATCAATACAGCCTCAAGGATCAGTACAGATCAGTTTTCAGTCTGAAGAACTCAAGCTCCCAGCTTTTCACATATACCGGCTACCCTTTCCACCCTGGGGGCTTTTTTCCCAGTTAATTAATATACTTTGATTTATTTTTATCTTTATTTTTTTTTCATTTTAGTTAAGCAAATACTGATATTATTAAGTCAGTCATTTAGCACTTTTCTCTTTCTCTTTCTTCGCCTGTCAATGGATATTTGGTGGCCATATCCTTACTAATTCCATTATTCATTTTTGGCAGGTTGAAACAGTGATTAAGGACTTACTTGGTTGGCTCTTTGGCCATTTGGCTTCCCTTTCCTCTTTTGCATCTCATCTTGTACCTGCATATCTTTTAGAGGAATTCAATCTTATTATTTTTATTCTTTATTCTGTTGGAGTCTTCCAAGTGAGTTCCCTGATTGCTGAGTGCCAGCCCACTCTTGTAGTTCTGTCCAAGAGCCCCTGTGACACAATCTTTCTACGATGTCACAAGGATGATACAGCCATGGATACAGCTCTTCTGATATGGAATAGAGTAGTATCATGGACTGGCATATTCACAAACATCATTAGTGACAGAGATCCCAAAGTCACCTCAGCACTATTTACAAATCTTCACCAACTATTTGGGACACAATTATCCTTCTCTACAGCCTACCACCCACAAACTGATGGTCTGCCTGAAAGGATAATCCAAACCTTGGAAGACATGGTAAGACGATTTTGTGCATATGGCCTCGAATTTAAGGATTGTGATGGATTTACCCACAATTAGTCTACTCTTTTACCAGCACTGGGATTGGCATATAAAAAATCCATTCATGCCAGTACCAATCAAACTCCTGCTATTCTAGAAAATGGATGGAATCCCAAATTACCTCAAGATTCCTTCAGGAAAGATTTGGTTGAGATACATCCTACAGCTTCTACATTCAAAGGAGTGTTAGAAAAAACTAGAAATAATGCAGTAAGGTGCATGGAAGACTCTTTTGCATGTGCTAAGGACAAATGGGAATAGTCACATGCCACTCCAGATTTCAAAGTGGGGGATTTAGTACTTGTATCCACCACTAACTTCAATGACATCAAAAAATGTAAAAAACTTAAAGACTCCTTTGCAGGACCTTTTGTTATTAAAACACTCCATGGAGAAAATGCTGTTGAATTAGAGCTATCTGAAGAGCTTAGCAATAACCATCCTACATTTCCAGTGAGCTTGATGAAGCCATATAAACTAGTGATTCTGGAAACCTTTCTTTTGGAAATAAAGTTCCCCAAGTTATACCTCCTATTGAATCATCTGGTACTAAGAAAATTACCAAATTTCTCAAAGCAAGAAAGTTGAGAACCAATAAAGTAAGGGAATACCTTGTTAGGTACAGTGACCCAGCTTGTGAAGATGAATGATTAGCAGAATAAGACATACCTGAAGCTACTAAACTTCTAATAAGGTTCAAACACACTGGAAATAACAATATTATAAAGTAATATTTTTTTAGGGGGAGGGAATGTGAGCGTTAGAGGTATTTTCATATACCCAAAAGACCACAAATAACAAAATAAGATACAAATAGAAATGAAATGAATTTATTTATATTATCAAATTAAAACTTAAAATAAAAATACAAATTTATATAAAAGAATAAAAAGTTAATTATAACTCAAAATTAAAATTATATTAAATGTTAAAATTATGAAAATACATTTTTACTCAAAAAAATAAAGTAAAAATGAATTTTTAATAAAATTAATGAAATTAAAATATTTTTGATAAAACATTACATAAAATATATTATAGCTTTTTATCCAATGAATAAAAATGAGAAAATTAGTTCACCATTGGATTATTCATAAAAAATAAGGTGGGGTCACCTCTGGGTATATTTCTGTAACTCAACTCTAAATAAGGTTAAATTACGTTTTGAGTATTTTCTGTACAAAAGTTGAAAGTCCTCAAAGTCTTGATTTGATTCACACCATATGTGGTGTTAACCATCAACTTTTGGGTTAAAATTGAGGTGTTTTGTGTAGTTTAGAAGCTATAAGGAATTGAAGTATTTTCAATTGAAATGTCAAAATGTGTGTGTGTATTACATAGGTGAACTGTAATTTACATATGAGGTATCAATTATTACAGTTGTGTACTGTAAAAACTCAATGCAATTGTATGTGTGAATTACAAGTGTAATACATGATGAGGAATTAAAGAAAAAATAAATTTGAAAGATTAATTCTGGGGGGAAGGTACTGTGGCTCCAAGGGGGAGCCAGACCCCCAAAATCCTTGCTGAAAAACATGGGATGTCAAACTCCACGCAAACGCTCATTGCTTTTGGCCTGGAATTGAGTCACAGGGTCTGTGACTCAATTGATGATGAGGTTTTGATACCAACCAGGGCAGTTTTAACTGTTGCCAAGAGGGTAAAACTACCCTTAAGTGCAAACAATCTTAGTAAAAACAGTTCTAACTTGTTTCTATGTCTCATACACACATTCTGACATTTTTTGAAGGCTCTAGACCAGGTATTACTATAGTAATAGCTGATTTAAGGGTCTAAAATGGCTAGAACCAGCCCTTTTTGGTCTAAACCAGGGCTCAATGATTCCATATTTGGCTTTTCTGTTGTCAGAGTTTTTTCCACGACTGACAAGAGTAAAATTTACTTTTGGAGTAAGAAACTTGATGGCTATAAAAGAATGTCTTCTTTGCCCAACTTTTCTCTGAATGTTAGAATCTTTTCCTTTTATAATTAGTTTAAATACTGTTAAACAAATAAATAAAAGATTCCAACCACCTTTTTTATATCCCTTTAAGCCTTTTAAACACGTGAAAAATCACTATACTCATCGTTTATAACTCTTGTAAACATTTCTACCCCTTGAACCACCCCATAAGTGTATTCAAGCATCTTTCATCACTGTTAACTTTGTCACTTTGTTTCCCAATTCACTCTGGTCACTTTTGGGAGTGCTTTCTCTTTAAATATCTTTGTTAGAAACTTTGTTCTTTAATAAATTGCTTGCAGCTCTTTGCTCAATTAATTCTAATAGAAATTGCTGTGCAAGAAATTTCTTTTGTAGCCTTGAATATTTGTTGTAGAGTATTTTTGGATGAATTTTTATTGTTGGTAAAACAATAAATCTTGATAATATTATTTTTTTATACTTATAAAGTCAAAAACAATAAAATTGGTGTGTTTTATCTTAAACAAATTATTACATACTATTTTTAGTCATTTTTTACCTTATACAAATTTTGAGGACAGGAAAAGTACTTGATTTTTTATCAAAGTTTCATATACAAACCTTAAAAACTTACTTTCATAAAATCCAATCCCCACCAAGCACCATAAAACCAAACCCTTGGGGTAATTGGGCTAGGCTTGTGTGGATACAATGAATGGAAATCCTTGACAAGGTCTGTTGAGTTGGTAAGGTTGGAAGCTGGTTCCCAAGCCGTTCTTTCTAGTTCTTCACTGAATCCTTCCCACTCTACAAGATACTGTAGTTTACCTCTTTTCAGTTTTGAGTCCAGAAACTGACCCACTTCCCATTCGTCTTGCTCTTCCATTATGACTGGTGGTGGTTGCAATTGATTTAAACTTGGGATAGTTGACTGCTTCACTGGTTCTGATAAGGACACATGAAAGACAGGGTGAACTGACTTCCATTGTTGAGGCAACTTTATGTGATATTCATGGATTCCAATCTTCTTAAGAACCTCAAAGGGTCCCACCCATCTTTCTAAATGTTTTTTGGTGGGTCTTGTAGTCTTGATTTTCTTGGAAGCTAGCCATACCCTATCCCCAGGTTGGAAATCAGGTGGGATTGACCTATTTCTATCTGCATACTTCCTTATTCTCCATATTTCTGACTCTAATTCTTGTTTGACAACTTGTTGTACTGATTGGAGTTTTGTTGACAACTTTCCAACAGGTGAGTCTTGAGAAATATGGATTGAGTCAAAGATGGGATTTCTTCCATAAATGGTTAAAAAGGTGATTTCTTTGTTGATGAGTGTTCTGCATTATTATAGGCAAATTGAGCCAGAGGGGGCCAGGTGTGCCAGTCATCTTGATGGTAAATGACATACATCCAAAGATACTGTTCTAGAATCTGATTTACCCTCTCTGTCAGTCCATCTGTTTCAGGATGAAAAGAAGTTAAAAGATCTCTTGATATCTTGAGCTGCTGAAATAATTTAGTCCAAAGTGATGAAACAAATAAAGACCCTCTATCACTAATAATACTGGCTAGACGACCATGTTTGGAAAAGACATGGTTAATGAAAATTTCAGCTAAGTCCAGGGCAGTAATTGTTCCATGAGCTGGAATGAAGATTTCCATTTTTGAGAACCTGTCCAAAACTACTAAAATTGAATCAAAGTTTTTTGACAAGGGCAATTGAATGATAAAGTCCATTGATAAAGAATTCCAAGGACCAGATGGAATTTCAGAGGCTTGAGTAATCCAAACTGCTAATAATGAATGTTCTTGTTTCTTTAAAATTGCTGACATGAGGACACATAGTCCTTAATGAATTGATTAATGCCAGCCCAATGAAAGTCCCTCTTGATGAGCTTGAGGGTCTTCTCCTGGCCAGGATGGCCAGCCAACGGTGAGTCATGATGCTTTTGAAGAATATTCAGTTGGATTTCTTCATTGCTTGGGACTACCACTCTATCTTTGAATAAAAATAATTTGGCTTGAGGTTCAAGAGAGTAATCTGAAACTGATTCACCTCTTGCTAATTCACCAGGGAAAACCTTGCGTCAATCATTGGCAATTGACTTCACGTCAAGCAAACATCAAGCAAGATAAAAGTCAAGCTCATGTCAAGCAAAGGCTTAGCACATGTCACACTCTTGTCTTACACCTAATCCTGTGACATCCACCAATATTGGTTCCCCTGTGCCTTCAACTCAGATTCTGCACCACCTGATTGTCCCGCAACCGTCTGAAGGTTGGTAAAGATTACACAAGACCCACCCGTTTGCACACACACATCAAAGAGGTCCTTCTGCCACCTTGATGTAGAGCCGGGGGTTTTGACTTCACCCGCTCATCCATGAACAGACTCCGCCTCCGTGAGATTGTCATTTTGCAGATGACACTGGTAAAGCCCACCGCACAATACCGCGGGTGCAGGTGTGTGTGTGACGGGCACACCAAGGCCAAATGATGTGTAGCCATAAATCAGCTCAGCATAAGTGGTTGACATGGTTGGAGCCCACCGCACAATGCAGTGGGGGCTGGTGCATGGGTGTGACACATCATGCACACAGAGTCAAGACATGTGAGGGCCTAATATCAAGTCGCATTCACCATTTGCGGAGGGTGTGGTTGCATTGGCGTGTGCGTTTGCATGTGTGGGGGCGGGTGTGTAAGGGCTGATCCGCTTTCCAATGTGATGATGGCACAGTTGTACATTTTGGATGCTGTGATAGTTGAGTGTGTGGGTCATTTGATCATTGAGATTGGCTTATTCCCACTGTACCCGATGTCAAAATAGTAATTTCTTTGTGGCAATGTGAAATAATGGGCTTTGCTTGTCACAATGGCATGTCCCTGTCATCAAGTTTTTAGGCAGTTATTTCACTAGTAAAATTTCTAATGAATCTGAGAGATTTGCATTTTGTAGACTAAATATCATGAAATAACAGTTTTATCATTACAAGTATTCCACATGACATAACTTTGTTATCATACAATCCACAGTTACCTTCTATTTCTTCTTCAGATATAATCAAGTGTCCATCATCAAAACCAACAGCTTTATAGATATTGAGATGCGGCCAATCTGGTAAGAAATTCACATCAATCTTCAAAGTTTTTGATATTAGAAAGTTATTGTTGAGAATGCAAAATGGCTCAGAGACTTTAAAAATGCTATTAATAACACCAAAACGTTGTGAGTTTCCCCTCAGAAAACATATCACACTGTTGCTGACATTTTTGGATTCAGTTGAGAATATATTGTTCCCAATATTAATGTTTGAAACTGGCAAATACCAAGGGGAGACAATCCTTGAAGCTGGATGACTTGTTGATTGTACGGTAGTGTCTAAGCTGATCCATTCAACTATTTCCCTTGTTGAGTGAAAATTCTGTAAGTACTCAACCAGGAAATAATAATTCTTTTGGTCATGGCAGTATGGTTTGTTATATTTTTGGTGATTCAATGGGGCAGGCGGCTGTGATTCAAAAAGTTGTTTTATTTCACATGGCACGGATGGGTATTTCAGGAGAACAGAAAGGTTGGAACATTACAGATATGTTGAAGTAAGGTTTTATCTAAATCATCTATTCAGAGTTGCAAGAAGTTAGTCTTATTCATTTCATGTGTTTAATCAATTTGAATATATTGATCTTATTAATTGATGTAAATATTTTGTTGTTTGTTGGCATCTTTGCAAATACTCCAATAAAGTGCTCAGAACCCCATGTGGCTGAGGCTTGTTCTGGGCCCCAATGTTGGAAGAGTTTGGGAATATGATCAGCAAAATGATGATTTGGTTTAATTTTCTGTTTTGGGAACAGGTGTTGATTGGAAAGGCGGAATGTTTTCCAATGCTCAGCAAATGCAGTCACATCATCCATTGAAACAGTCCAGCTTGTGGCAATTTTGATAGCACTAATCAAATGGAATGTATTCTTGGTTAGTTAATTTTCAATTTCTTCTGATATACCCATTTTCCCTTGTGTGTTGGCTGATTTTTGTTCATTTAATGAAATCTGTTGACTGAGCATTAAAAATGGAATATAGACCTTGTATAAGAGAACCCATTCAGTGGCTTTTAAACTACCATGAGAGGAGGAACCCATTTTGCATGGTACTCTTGTCCATGATGAGGGAATTATGGTATCAGATATGATTTGTCAGAGATTCTCCAGAGCCTCATGCTTAATCTGGTGATCACTCAGTGCACTGATATCCAGATCAGTGGGGATGTAATCTGCATCAAATGAGGGAATTTCTGCAGAGCCACTAGATGGATGTTGTGTGTGAGGGGTGGGGATTGGGAAGTAGTGGGGAGTGACTCATTTAATCTTTTCCCTGCGTCTCTTCTCAGGGAGCAGGCCTCTCTCAATGTGATTTGATCAAGAGAGCTTTTGGCGGTCATTGAATCTGAGTCTGAACTGTTGGTGTCATTGCATTTCCTGCTGGACCTGAAGTAAATTTTTGATTTGGACTCTGGAATGCATAATTTGAAAGCTGCATGATCCTTCAAAATTCCAAGTATTAAATTATGCATTATGTCAAGATTAACCATTCTGGTTGCATCCCAATACAGAAGGTCTTCCAAAATTAAATATCACACTCCATACTCAGAGAAAATTTCTTGTTGTTTTGGGGTTGCCTGAAGCCATTTGTCAATGGTTGATTTATGATTTTGGTATGAGCGGGTGTAATGAAATTGAGGACCAATTTCTTCAATTTGTGCTTTGTGAAGAGTGCAAAAAATACAAAAGTGGTTTCCTGAATGAGAAATAAATCCAGTAAGCTTGCGCATGGCAACCACATCCGCAATGGCCATGAGGATGGCCAGATGGATAAAGGATCCTGAAGGACCTGTTGAGGTGGGTGAAGAATTGTAACCTTGCCATAGCTCTTTGAGCTCCTTGATGGGTGGCATTCGTGAATATTTTAAGTTCCAGTGAAGCGTCTCCAGACCAATCCCTCCCAGATGTCACATTTCGGGGAACCTTTGGGAGTTTGGGATTGTTGATGTTTATGCAGAATTTCTATAATTCCAGCCTGCTGGAGAAATCTGGCAAGCCAATTTTTGAATGGTTGATAAATGAAATGTTTTTTTAAATAAATGTTTGCTTCATGTTGGTTGTGGTTTGGGTGTGGGGTTCAAATGAATAGATGAATTTGACTAATTATTGTGTGCAAGGGGGATAATGATTATTTGGGTCATTATGGTGCTGTCAGTGGGGTTGGTCAGTTGTGACTGATTCAGTAAGGCCATTAAGAAAGAAACATTGAGTACAACATATATAGTTTTGAATAACTAGCTCCAATTGGAGATGTTAAAATATGGTACTGAGATCTTGAGTTATATTGAATGCAGGAGTGGGGCGACCACCTGAGCCTGAGATACTGGACTTGATCAGCAGGTTCAGGCTGGGGTTGAGAATGCATGAAGCCCTGCGGGGTATATTATACCATAACTATAGGATGGGAGATATTATCATTCCAAGGTCTTGTGGGGGAAGGTTTTGCCTGCCACTTTATGGTTTCTGTGCAGTTGAATTGAGACCTGCTGGAGTGGAGAATGTGCTTTGGGTCAATTTTGAACAATCAGCTGGGAAGATTTGATCCAATAGAATTTGCGGGCACTCAGATCCTGATGCAGAAGTAGGGATGTTTGAAAGATATTTGGGTGCAATGGTTGATTTGAGCTTTTTAATTTACTGTTTATATTGGAAAGGTGTGAAGGGAACTCCCTGCCTATCACCTGCAGGGGAGGAGTTTGTTTGAGTTGAGGAGTGTTGACACATGAATATACGCATTGAGGAATAGCGGAAGATTGTCATTGCTACAGGAATTGTGAGTAAGGTTGGTTTCTGTATAAATATCTATGGTTGATGTGAAAGTTTCTAGGAGTGTTATTAATTGGGAAAACATTGAGTGATTATTTATGAAGGGGGAGATGATTTGAGCCAGCTGAGGACTTTATCCCATTTGTAATGGTGGCTGAGCTGCAGGGGATAAAGTGTAACATGTCTCATCTGGATGGTGGAATTGGTTAGGAGTTTAATTGGGTAAAATTCCATGCTTCTCAATGCTCATACATATTCTATTTTATTTACACATGGTGATACTGCAGTTTTCACCCTTGAGGGGCATTCCATTAGGGATGTGTCAACATTGAATTGAGGGAATTAACATTGAAACCATGTACACTGGCATGCCATCGTAAATGGTTTAAGCCTTCTTACAAACATAACAATATAGCTCTTTTACATAAGTGTTTGGAGTGGAGCTAAAGTCTTGCTATTTGGTTTGAGTGCAGCGGGCTTTTAATTGGTTGGAATGTGATTTGGATTCTCTCGCCTTTCTTGAACAGGTCATGTCTCTTTTTTGGGTAAATCCTCCATGAATATACCCCTTTACAGATGTAGAATGCTGTGGAATTTTGCTGTATCTATTGGCAGTCTGGATAATTCACAAAATGTGACAATGGGGAGGGGGAAATTGTTATTGAATCTGATTAATTATGGATGATGGGTCCCCTTTGAGATCAAGGAAATATCACCTTATATGCTGGTAGGCCATGCAGGGTGGTTTCCGACAAAAGAGGAGGAGCTCAAGAGGAGGCAGGGAGAATTCTCCTAAAAAGAGTCTTATTAGACTTTCACAAGAAACTTGGTTCTGACTATTCATATAATTTCTCTGTTACAAATTTGAAAACATTTCATCTCATATCACTCTATTTTATCATAATACTGAGCTGTTTTATCAAGTTAAAATATTACATTACTTTTTTAGCCCTTATGTCATCTTCCAAGCCATGTAAATCCCGTTCAGGTTCTGTTCATGACTCAGATAGTGAATCTATCATAGAATATGTTCAAACACAGTCACCATTGAGTCCCAACATTCCTCTCACAACCCCTATCACATCCTCAATGAATGTATCAGGTCTTAACATTGATGTGGGAACTCTGAAAGCTCAAACTTCAAGCACTTGTTCAATCCCAAATATTTCCGTCACTCCAATTCCCCCACATCCCACTAATACACAAATGGATGTGTCTCAGGGGCCAGAACTCACAACTCAAATCTCATCAAAGGCTAATCCCCAATCAAAATTTCCACGTGATATCCTCCTTCATCCTGGTCAGAATCCAGTCCCATCCCAGGATCCCTTTGGACAAAGTAAATATCCAACCCTCAATATTCCATCAGGATCTCAGGCTCATGTGGGCGATGAAAAGCGGGTTTATGGTGGGCAACAAAAAGACCATTGGAAAATGTTACTTGGAGTGGTCTTTTGCATAGAAATCCAGGATTGACACTTCATCAAAGTAAGTCATTTTGATTTCAGAGTATAAAATTTTTCACAATTTGATATGTTTGTTTCATGGGTTAGATATGGCACCTAAAGGCAAGTCAGTCTGATGTCAGGAGCCAATTGAAGATGGTGAGTATGACGAGTCTTTATTAATTTCTTGATGTGTTAACTGATGATTTGCATGGCAAGTGATGAACTTTATGCATCTTCACCTCTGGTCCATAAAGAGAAAGTCACTGGACATCATCATCCATATGCCTCCAAATCAAGGACGGGTCACGCCAGTTCATCCAGAGAAAAAATTGTGGATGATTAGGATGAGAACATGTCTCTAACCCAAAGTGAAAGAGATGATGAACCAAGGAGGGACAATTTCACAGCGCATGAGCAAGGCACTCAGTCAAATAGTGAGTTCACCCACCCTCAAATGGTCCTTGCCCAGAGTATGCTTGAGCAATCCGAGATGAGACAGCAAAGCAATCAGGCTCACAAAGCTCACAATGTGGCAAAATGTGCAAGCCAGAAGGAGCAGCAAAAATGGCTGAAAGCAGAACTTCCAGAAAATGTCCATGGGATGAGATCAGCTGCACATGCCCATTGTCTGTTCCTGCTCAAACTAAGGGATAAGGATTTTTCCTCACTACCAGCACCACCCAGCACAGAAGAGCGTGAAATTGCGATTCAAGTGGCTGGTCATCTAGGATATGTCCTTAAGGATGTTTTCAATGAGCCATCAACACAGGTTCAGTCTCAGGGTTTCCAAAGCTACTACAAAAATGAGCTCCATAAGCTAGGACTAAACCAATTCACTTGGAGCTGGGAGAGCTCCTGGCAACATCCGTTCAATGGGTTGATGTCTATGGTGCTTTACTGTACCTTCCGTCTTGCACTTGTCAGCACCAAGTATCATCATTACTGTTGGAACAAGGATCATAATAACTATGGGTTCGTGGAAGCTTTAATTGAGCTATATTTCACTTATCTGAAAAGAGAATGGAAGTCTATTCAAAAGGATGTGGAGTATTTGGTAAAAAAGAAGGAGAATCAAAATTTCACAAAGATTTGTCAAAGGGTTAGTTACTGTATCTCTTCTTCATTGTGAAGTAAGTCTGATGATAATATATTCTATGATGTGCAGACCTGTGAGCCCCATTGTGAATGGTGTGATCTGGCTAAATTTCCCATTCTAGAATCACATTTCAATGACCCTTGAGTATTCTCAGATACTAAGGAGGTAATGGAAAATGGCCATCAAGTTTACTGAAAAGTGGGATTACTCTGGCGCTCCCAGTTATTTAATGAATTGGTATTAAAAATGGTTAGAGACATAGATTTTTGTAATTGGATTAGAAAAAGGGTAAAAAATATTGATAGATTGCCAGAAATATGATTGTAAGGTGTGGATATGAAACTTTGATTAAAAAATCAAGTACATTTCCTGTCCTTAAAATTTGTATAAGGAAAAAATCAATTGAAAATAGTAAAGAATGTTATTTTTAAGAGGAAACACGCCAATTTTATTGTTTATAACTTTATTAGTATAAAACAATAATATTATAAAGATTTATTGTTTTACCAACAATAAAAATGTATCCAAAAAATACTCTACAAGAGATATTTTAAGGCTACAAAAGAAATTTCTTCAAGAGCAATTTCAATTGGAATTAATTGAGCAAAGAACTGCAAGCAATTAATTAAAGAACAAAGTCTTTAAAAAGAATATTAAAGAGAGAAAATGCCCAAAATTGACCAGAGTGAATTTGGAAACAAAGTGACAAAGTTTACAGTGATGAAAGATGCTTTAATTCACTTTTGGGGTGGTTCAGGGGTAAAAATGATTATAAGAGTTACAAACAATGATTATAATGATTTTTTCACGTGGTTAAAAGGTTTAAAATGATTCAATAAAGGTGGTTGGAATCTCTTATTGATTGGTTTAACAATGTTTGAACTAATTAAAAAAGGAAAAGATTCTAACATGAAGAGAAAAGTTGGGCAAAGAAGACATTCTTTTATAGCCATCAATTCTATTACTTCAAAAGTAAAATTTACTCTTGTCAGTCGTGAAAAACAGTCTGACAACAGAAAAGCCAATTATGGCATCATTGAACCCTGGTTTAGACCAAAATGGCAGGTTTAAGCCATTTTTAGCCATTTTAGACCCTTAAATCAGCTATTACTATAGCAATACCAGGCCTAGAGCCTTCAAAACATGTCAAAATGTGTGTCAAAGCCGTACAAACCAGTTAAAACTGTTTTTACTATTATTGTTTTATCTTAAGGGTAGTTTTACCCTCTTGGCAACAGCTAAAACTACCCCAGTTGGTATCAAAACCTCATCATCAATTGAGTCCACAGACACTGTAACTCAATTCCAGGCCAAAAGTGATGAACGTTTGCGTGAATTTTGATATCCCACGCCTTTCAGCAAGGATTTTGGGGGTCTAGCTCCCCCTTAGGGGTGGAGTTCCTTTTCCCCCCCAAATTTAATTTTTCCAATTTATTTTTCCTTTAATTCCTCATCATGTATTATACTTATAATTTACATATGTAGTTCAATTGAATTGTACAGTACAATACAGTAATAATTGACACCTCATATGTAAATCAAGGCTCACTTATGTAACACACGCGCACATTTTGACATTTCAATTGAATTCAATTGAATATACTTCAATTCCTCATAACTTCTAAACTAAACACAACACCTCAATTTTAACACAAAAATTGATGGTTAACACCACATGTGGTGTGAATTAAATTAAAGTTTTGAGGATTTTCAACTTTTGTTTTGAAAATACTAAAAACTTAATTTAAGCTTATTTAGAGTTGAGTTACAAGAATTTTACTCAGAGGTGACCCCACCTGATTTTTTATGAGGAATCCAATGGTAAAATAATTTTTATGTGTTTATTTATTGGATAAAAAGTTATAATAATTTTTATTTAACTTTTTTCCAAATTTATTTATTTTTTCACAATTTTGTTAAAATTTCATTTTTACTTAATTTTTTCAAGTATAAATGTAATTTTATACTTACAAATTTTAATGTATTTTTATTTTTAAGTTGTAATTAATTTTTTATTTTTAATATAATTTTATCTTTATATTTTGATTTTTATTTTAATAATATAAATAAATTTATTTTATTTATATTAATATGTTATTTTTGTATTTGTGGTCTTTTGGGTATATGAAATTACCTCTAAGGCTCCCAATGATCAACAGATGATGGTGATATTCTGGAAGGCCTATCATTTGAGGTATTTGATCAAGATTGGCTCAAAAGCTGTAGTAAGATTCAGACTATCACCCTCAAAGTACTTCACATGCCAGTTATTAGGCCAAATGGTGATGCTCTGCAAGAACTTAGTAATATAAATGTATAGCACAGTTACAAATTAACATTTTGTGAATTTTTTGTGCAGGTGTAATACAATCTGATTATTTTTTCTTAAAGATTTAACTTGCTAAATATGTTAGAATATAAACAATATGAATTGGAATGTATCACCATCTCTCTTAGAAATAATGATCTACTTCTCATTTTTATTGAGGAAATAATGAAGAAGTTCTATCCAGCTCATGGTATTCATGATTGTGGACCTGTGACAGGGTGAAAAGGAATTATCAGCTTTGTCAAACACAAATTAGATAATATCAGGAAGGCTCAGGTGGTTAATGAGTTTTTCTTTTCTTGCACCTATTGGTGATTTTAATATGGGATTAACATAAGGAAAGATTTCAGAATAGTAATAAAATCAGGGACAAAGATGAGCTTGAAAGGTATGTTCCACAATTTGACCTCAACTGAATGAGGAGTGATATAGTGAATGACCTTCACCGGTTGTTTTTGGCCAATACAATGGAGTCGATCAACAGCCTGAGCTTCAATGGCTGGGTTCCAATTGGGCTCCTGGAAATGTGGATGTCAGTGTCCAAAAATCATAGTAGAATTATGGGGTCCCCTCACCATTAAATAAACAATATTAGCGCAAGTTATATTGAGGCTAGTTCCAGCTGCAGCAATCGATGCAATGAGTACTTCACATTTAGGATTATTGAAGAAATTCTACAGGATCTTCTCCTGCACTTGTGCTGTAATTGTTCCATCAATTCCTGCTGAAAGGATAGAGTTATGGTCAAGTGAAATACCAATTCTACCATAAAAAAATGTCAGATGGATTCAATTGGTAATGTATGGATATTAGAATTAACTCACAAATTGAGGAATGGGGTCCATTGCGTATAAACCACCAATTTAGTTGGACCACAACTTGATTGTTTGTTCTTCAGTAAGTGCTTTAGGAGGTGTGCAATTTTACTACTCATCATGAATTTTTCCACATCCACAATAGTTTGTGTGATTGTTGAGGAATTAATCTGAGTGCTCCTGCCCTTGTGGTCTTCCAAATCCGCATCTGCCATTGTGTTAAGCATGATGTGATGGTTACAACATATTTGCAGCTTATCAATATTTCTGAAAAATTCTCCTGGTCCTTTGCTTTTGGATGATAGGAATTCTTTGTATAATGTGGAATATTCTTGCTGCATTGTTGGGTTAAGTGGGAGCAGTTCATAATGATGGCTAATAGTGGGGGGGGATTTGAGATGTGTGGTTTTGGTGCGGTGCAAACTTAAATGCCACAATGCCAAATGCAAAATATCATTTCTACCTTTGGAAAGACTACTCAGGATGAATAGTGACCAGTTATTTTTATCTGAGCTCTGGGGTTGGGTGATGAATGATATTATTCCCAAAAGGTCATAAATGATGTTGTGAATAGGTGTACCTGTTAAACATATTTGACAGGATGATAGGAGGCTATTAATGGCATGGTGAGTGGGAGTGTATCAAGAGCAAATATAGCTATAAAATGGGGGAAGGGTTATTGGATATAAAAGCAATTTCAATCATTTAAAGATCAGACACTCACTGTGCTTAATCCAAAATGATATTATGCCAGTTGATTTTAAAAATGAATGATGTAGAGGTATTGGTTTGTTTAAATTCTTGGGTGATAGTATTATAAGAAGTGATGATTATATCACATTTTAAGATGTCAGCCTTGGATAATGAGTGACAAGTGGGACCATGGTAGATTTTGGCTTGCAGCGCTCCAGCCTGAGCATGCTTGGATATTTCAGATTGCCAGTTGTTAATTAAGCGAGGTGGGCAGATGATAATGGAGGGTGCGGAGCGTTGGGGGTTTGTAATTAGCCACTCCTTGGAGGTACCAATTAGAGAAATGGCCTTAATGGTTTTACCTAATCCCATATCCTCTGCGAGCAGTCCTCTAAGAGGGGTATTGGCCGAAAGGGATTCAAATGAGCTGACAACCTTGTTTTTAATTATGTGCTTGACATTAAAAGTGGATCCAGGGGGTGAGGTGGCCCAGAGGTTATGGGCTGATTGTCCATTGGGGATTTCTCAATCCCAAAGAGAAGCTAGTCCGGTCTTTTGATGAGGGAGGAGGGGGGTTCGAATAATGGAATGGGGTGGGGTCATCATGGGGAGGTCTGATCCACTGGGTAATTGTATCAGTTTTTGCTTCGAAGTCAATGAAAGGAGAGAAGGATATGAGGGTGGCGTGGAGTTTGAAGTGGGAAATGTGGGATTAAAAAGTTTACATTGACTATGAGTATTACATTCATATTATTTGGGAATTTTAAGCTTAAAGTTTTGTTTTCAAAAACTATCAATTATCAATAGAATGTTCCGATACCATGTAAAGAACATCAACGCTAGATTGAGTTTCTGAGATGAGCAAGGATCATTTGGATCAGTGATAAATACTCCCTCAACAAATAATGTTTGAGTATGATTGGATTGGCAATTTTCAATCCATGCCCCACCAGGACCACAGTGCATGAAAGTCTGTGGTGCCCCAAGGAATGGTATCAACATCTTGGAAAGGGTGCCAGGGAGAGAGCCAATAGCATGCTGGTGATTGGGGAGATATACAAATATGTTGTGTTGATTGTGACATAGGATAATCCAAGAATATAAGTGGGAACTATGAATTTTTGAGGCTATATCACTATTTATTTGAACAGGAATGTTAATCATCCCAATGCAAAGTGGTTGTGAATGGGTGGACATGATGGCTATTATGAATTATTGGGGAAAGTGGGAAATTATATGATCAGGAAGGGAATGAAGACCAATAAACACAGGTTGTGAACTTATATGAGAGGCAGAAATGGGCTCAAAGGGGGATGGCCTGTGGTTACGTGCATGGTTGTTAAGACGATGGGCCTTTGGGCTCATAAATTCAATTTCCAATTTAGGCCATATTTCAAGGCAAGGTGTAAAGAATGTGGGTGCACTGATATTACTTCTGGATCTGCAGCATATTACGCATGTATTGGTGGGCCAAACTTGAAATTAGCATATCCAAAATTGGGTGCATTGTAGAAACCTATTTTGCAGTGGCATATTAGAGGCATGCAGCCATTTTTGCTGGTGTGACAGAAAACAATAAGTGTATCTTCCCCAGGTTAATTGTTGTACAGTGACCTAGTGGGCAATGGTGGGAGTGGATAGGAAACTTTCACTGTGGGGATCTTTTTGTGTGGGTGGGTGAGGTATGTTTGGTGGCATGCCACCAAACATGAGTTTGGCTTTGCCCAAAAATTCTTGTGGACTGACACCTACTAGAATTCCAGCGGGGAATATGTGGCTTGATCAAAGGGGCACCGGCCATGTGCCATGATCCACTTACACATTCACCCCTATTGGGTGTGAGGCTGTTACTAATCCACCCAGATTAGCATCAGGGTATTTCCCACATGTGTGTAACAAACTCAGGAGGAATAGGCCACCCTCCTAGGGTATTTTTTGGCTGCAAGCCAGGCACCAAAACTTCCGCGGGGTGTATGATAATGTCAGGAATATGACCTGCATTGGCGGATTCCCACGCATAAATAACCATCCTCAGGGATCATAGGCAGGGGTTATTCTAATGCATATGAGGCTTAAGCAAATCCACGCTGATTGGCCTCAGGTTTCCATGTGCAAGTGGGTGAACTTCTGCATTTAAGCGAGCCACCCGCACAAGAAAATAGCTGGTTGGAAGACAGGCACGTAAAAGGTCCACCAAGCATGTGAAAACTCCCTGCGTATGACCCGTGGGGGTTGCATATGAAAGCATGTGGGGGCCCAACAATTAGCAGGCGGGAAAAACAAGCGGGGCCAGTCATTTTTTGTCCCAACCTTGGCACCGGAGTGAATCCACCATTTGTGTATGACCTAAATCATTAGTCATCTGATTATGCACCCCTTACATTAACTTGGATGACACCAGCATCTGTGTGGTAGCTAGGTGGAGCTCTCCAAAAAGGTTCATCAAAGGGATGCATTTGAGAAATTTGACTTGATTGCTTGAAATGATTGCATGTTACATGCTTGTATAGCTTTTTCTCTGCCCCGCAGCATACATGTACAAAGGCTTACATACTACAATATTGGCTGTACAAATTAGGATGGTGTAATACTACTTCCGCCTGCATGCATATTACCTATTGGGATCCACCTTCTGATTGTTGGCATACATATAGCTCATGTGCCACATTCTCAGCACTGTGATTCACCCAATTTTCACATGCAAGCTGAGCATGTCATGGTCAAAAGCTCTGTGTGGAAGGTTTTGGTAGAGCCATGGTCGGAACACATTTTGCAATAGTTTGGCGCACTTCACCAAAGCGTGTGATATGCTCCGCCTGACTGGAATGTCTTCTGATGCTGTGCCAAATGCTCATATTGCGTTCTTACAGAGATGACCTTGAAATTGCTCAGCAGGGCGCATTTGATATAGCTATCTCAATAGCTCAACAACTGTCCAATTCAAATCTTCAGCCACTGAGAATTTCAATTATGACCCCAAAGCAGACCTGTGCAATGGGTTGAACCAAGCTCATGCTTCATTCACTTTTCATACATCTTCCTGACCCTTTGTTCAAACACTATCACCCAGCCATAAGGCTGGTATGCTCGCCGCGGTCACCTGTGACCAAACGCGCCACATGCTTTTTCTGCATGGGGAATTTGTGGATTGCACCCACCGTTCACATTGAATAATGCCCTCACAAAACCCCTACTGGGCGATCGGGTGGCTATTTAAGGCAACAAAGGGGATTTGACTGAGTCTGGAAATTCAATCAATTGCAATACTCAGCCAGAACCTCTTTGTTCCTCTGCCTCACATGGGCATTTCCCTTCTCAGTTGCAGCCAATGCTGGGGCTGAGCTTCAATTTTCCCACACCGCTTGAAGCTGAGACTTTGGTGGGTGCTGCAACTTCTGCAATTGTCTCAGCTTCACCATGGTATAAAAGAAAATCTTTTCCCGACACACCCTGCACTTTTGCTCTCACTGCTCCACTTTTTCCCAGGTCACCCACTCTTCTCATTCTTGTGTGTACCCTTTGTCTTCCTGCGTTTCCACTCTTTTCTATTGCACTCCACTAAAATGACTCCCCTTCCTTTTTGCTGTCTGTTCTTCCCGCTTATACATCCAGAAACCCCCTTCTATCCACCTTGTGCGTCTCCTTAATTTAAAATATTTGTCAATATTATATTCTGATATTAATCCTAATTCTTCTTCATTACTTTCTTCCAGACTTTTAAAACCTTCTGACTAGAGCCTTATCTTTTGAATTCCATTTTAAGTCTATCATTCATCATATGTCTTCATTTTTTTCTTGATTGTTTACTTTCTATTCAGTTACTAACCTATATTGTTTTGTTTTTAGATGTCGTTCACTTTATGCACTAAGCAGGGTATCCCCTGCATCCGCTCCTTGATAACAACTGACGCTTGTAATGCTTGCGGACAAGCACACAAGAAATGCTCATTCATTTTCCGACCCTTCCGACCACGCAGCCAGAGGAGTTCCCAACCAAGAAGCCGTTGTGAGGACTCCTTTGTGGTTGACAATGATGAAATCATTCCCAAGCGGAAATGAATTCTGGGACCCCAAAGAGGCAGACGGGAACAATTTTGGACAATTAGCCCTGTCCCCTCAAGTATTGATTTGTCCACCATCCAATGCTCACTTTACTCCTTGACCGGAGCGAAGGGATTATCCGGCCAATGAAGGATGGCAATGGCAAGAGGACATTTGAGCTTGGGCCAATCCTCACCATGTCTTGTCACCCGTGGGATTCAAATTCCAAAGTAAGTTTTCTTTCTCCTACTTAACTCATTTCTGTTCACGCAATCATACTGACTTTTTTCCATTATGCATAGAACAAAACCAACCAAATCCCCCGCAAAAAGACTCTCCCATTCCTAGTTTGCCTCAAAAGCAAACTCCGCGGCAACCAACCCCAGGCCCAAGTGGCACCCAATGGTTGGAGGACTTATTCCGCGGTAAGCAGCCAAAGTTCCATTTAATTTCCACTTTTGACTCAAGTGAACTGACTCTTCCTCCTTTTGTAGAACCCTCCCGAGCCAATGAGCCACCTATTCCTGGCCTGAGTCCATCCTCCAAACCACATGAGGACATTTGGGCTCCTGAAGGGGCTCCAACGCAATCCATGAAGGAACCTTTCAGTAAGTCCCAACTTTACTTTTTTACTCTTCCCAACTTTCCCTCACCTTTCCTTTCACCATCTCCAGCTTGTCCTGCTCCACCCAACTCCGTAATCATTGGCGATGATACACCCGTCGGATCCCCCCAGAGATCCCTCCCATTTCCCCCAAGAACCCAACCACCTCCTCCCCTCATTCCCACAATGAGGCTCACCAGGAATTCACTGACCTGCGACCGACACTGATGATTCCTTGAGCCATTGTCCATGAATCAATCAACCAAATTTTGTTGGAGCATTGCTTATTGATCCACATGATTCCCTTCGTGGATGCGACTCATCGAAATGAGATGCACCGGGAATTTCAGGAGGGACTAAGCTCCCTCCTTGGCCAGGCACTGGAGGCTTATCCAAAGGAGGACATCACTGGGATAGTCTCAAAATAAATTGATAAAAAACCTTTTTGCATTATTTCCTCCTTTTATCTTTTGTAATACTTTCTTTTAAATAAATTATTTGTATTCAATTATTGTTATGTTCAATTTATATTACATTCTTTGTTCACATGAAATTATCTTTTCCTCAATGGTTCAAATATCCCATTGTTTGAGAATGATTTTTTGTGAGTGCCCCACCAAATCTTTGAGCCAGTATTTGTTTGTGAGAACCTCTTTTGCCAAAAATGTGCCAATAGTCACCAATACCCCTCCTATATTTTCTTCTTCCATGGATTACAACCATCTCAGATCTTAACTGTAAAAATTTGGGGGTTCCCTGCATGTGAGCAATCCACTCCAGATTCATGATTCATTGCCTTTCCTATGGTCACACATTATTAATCTTAGTCATTTAAGTAATTTTTAGAATTTTCAGGTGGCTTCCCAGGCGTAAGGAATGTTCTGAATTGTTAGGAACCTGTACAAGCGTAGGGATGTGCATGTGAAGCGTCAGGAACCTGTACAAGCATAAGGATTTGCATGTGAATTGTTGGAAGCCTGCCCTGGCGTAAGCAATTGTTTGAATTGTTGGGAACCTGTACAAGCGTAAGGATTTGCATGTGAAGCGTTGGGAGCCTGCACCCACATAAGGAAGTGTTGGAGCTTTTGGGAGGCTGCCCCGTCATATGGAATTATTTGAATTGTTGGGAACCTGTACAAGTGTAAGGATTTTGTGTGTGAAGCCTTGGATCCTGGACAGGCATAAGGATTTTTTCGCATTGTCGGAAGGCTTCCCTGGCGTAAGGATATACAGTGCAAGGTTTTGTGTGTGAAGCGTCAGGATCCTGGACAGGCGTAAGGATTTGCATGTGATGCGTCGGGATCCTGGACAAGCGCACAGTGGCATGCCATCATACATGAGCCATTTCACCTCTTTTTCATATGATCCACCATATAACCCCAATTCCAACCCATCAAAACCAGGTGTATACTGTCCTGTGCATTACCACACCCGTATTCACCAATCACCCTCTAACTCTGAGATGTATCCAAACTCCTTCATTCTTTGATTTGGCATGAGATTGTATTACCATCTTTGATGTGAAGGCTCACTCCCTCTCCAATCTCATAATAGCCGTGGCTTTTCCACCACATTGTTTTTGCTAACCTCCTTGAGCATTGTGGGGACATACCTACTAGTGTTGTGCTTTCATTGTCGTGTGCTGGATCAGTATAATGAAAAAATTTACTACTGGCCCACACTACCTGAATGAGCCCATGAAATTTGGATAGATCAATCCAAAAATGCTCATTTGGGACAATCAATTTTCCCCCTGTACACCACTTTGACACATCTCTTTGAATTCGGCCGGTCTGCTTATCAGCTTGAAACCACCATCCCAAAGCACACAGCAATACATCCTTACCAAGATGAGGTGAGTTTCTTAATCCATTCATGGTTAAAGTGAGTGCAGAAGCAAGCTTGAATGCACCCTTATTTGCAGAGATATTGGCTTCATAGCTAACTTGATCAAAGGACGGAACCCCCAATGACTTTTGGCAAGTTTGAATCTTTTGAAATAATTTATCCCCAACATATTGTAATGATTAACCTATAATTCAGCCAACCAAGCTAAGACTTTCACCTTGGTTCAGCAATTCATCTTTTGTGTTTTCAATTTTCCCAATTGCAAACATAAACTCCTCCAGTAATGCCCCATTTTTGCAATCGGGTCAGTGAATTTTCTTTCACAAAGTAAGAATTGTGATAATTCATCCCATTGATTGACCTCTACTTCACTCATTGTTGTGAATGGTCTGAACTTGACAAGGGCAATGAGTAATCCGGTTGAAGAGAAAATTTCCACGTGGCCAAAGTGAATGTGTTTGATCTTATTGACATCCACAACCCTCTGAATTTTACTTGGGGTCATATTTGCTGATACTGGCATTGACATTTGTGCTGTTGGTTGAGTGGAGGAAAAAAACTTATGCTTTTGGGTGGTTTTGTCCTCATTTGTCTTTTGGGAGGTCCCACTATTCCCAAGATGGTGAGGGATCACTTTGTGTTGAAGGAGACAAGATATCAGATACTGCTTCCTCCCATTTGCACCTAAGGCCTTTTGAGTCCAGAATGGTGCCCAAAGCCCAATGAGCTTTATTCGGCACACATATTTGACTTCCTTGTTGGAGCCCACATGGCATTGGCTTGATATAACTGGACTAAAGCCATTGTTATTCCATGGGGCCCAATGAGGGTGGCACATGAATGCTGACCCATATATATATCTATATATATATGCTGAGAATAAGTGAGCCACTCACACTTTCCTTCTCCACCCTGATGCTTTCCCGCAAGTTTCCCTTTACGCTCCTTTCATTTTTTCATGAATGGCATGCTTGCAGCAGAAGTTGAAATGAAACCAAATGATTACTGACTGTTGTGTGAAATATTCATTTCAAATAAATTTGATTTTGGTTGATTCATGTTTTTTAATTGTGGCTAAAAATGAAAGATTACATCTGACTTTCACAAATTGATGATCTCAATTACCTGAACCTGAAAAGTGTAGTGGATACTGAATTATTCAATTTGATATATTCATATTCCCAATCAATGAGGTTCAAATCCAACCATGTGGAATATTACAAGCATGTGCAAATGCAATATGCACTCCACTCCGGATCCCTCATCATCCTAGTCCTCCAAGAAAGAACTAGTGCCTTTTGGCCTATTATGAGCTGGTGAGAAGTGATCAAACCCACTTACCATGATGCCCCTGCGTGTTCTAATCGCGGACACAACTGCCTGACTCAGTTTGCATCTTGTCAGAGTATTTCCAATGGTGTACAGAAGCATGCCTCCTTACAAAGGCAGTTATTATTGGTATTCATACTGTGGCATCCAGTTAGTAGTAGGATAGGTCTTCACAATGAATAAGTTCATAAATGACTTTGCAAAATTAAATTAAAATCTATCTGGTACAAGGCTAATCTAAAACGGGTCAATCCTGGTTGTAAGTTGAGCTGACCTGGGTACAGCCAATGTGACCTCATAACTTGAACCAAGACCCCACTTCTTCACACAGGCATCACCAAAGTCTAATACCAAGCATTGTGCAAATTCAAATCTAAGAGGTACAGTGGAGTTAAAATACTCTGATGAGAAGAAACTCTTATTCAGTAAATTACATATATACTTATTAGTACGTAGCCACACTGGCTCTACTAGATTTTTATCCTCTGAAAGTCTTTTGGAAATGTCAATGAGCAATAAAGCCCCTTTAACTGAGCTTGTTCTCCAGTCATCTGAGCATACCATCAAACCATGAACCCTGGCCACACAGAAAGTTGCTAATATACCATAGTAAATTTGATTTATTCCAAGATTCTTGTGATATGTCAAAACATATTTGATAGCCTCATTTTTTGGAGCTCGTGGATTTTCCTTTAATTCCATTGACTTTGACCTTTGTATGTGCACGTACCATGTTGTACGCAATCATCAAATGGATAACTGTATCCATTAGATCCTCCATGGTCTTGTGCAGCTTTGTCAATATCACATTGTCAGCCTCCCCACTTTCAATGCTAAGTCTTGTTGCATGTTGCTTCAATTTACTCAAGCAGGAGGCAAGGTATTCAACTGCTCCCCGTTTGAGTCCAAGAGGATTGGTCAAATTTGATGCTGGTGCGACATATGGTTTGGGTGCAATCACATTGTATGAGACTAAACTAATGGATTCAAACATAACATTTGCCCAAAAATGTTGAATTGGGCTAGAGGGGTAAAGAAGGCGCTGAACCATTTTGAAGAAGGAGTGTTCAGAATTTGGGAGACTATCTGAAGGTTTAGCTGATTCCTTCATCAATTTGAGATTCCAAATGCTGTTATTAAGAAACACTTCTGTTTCTGTTGGCTTAAAAAAGTCTAACCCTGTATATTGCAATTTATATCACAAGTCAACAGGCAATAATCATGCATCATGCAGAAAGATAAAACTCACCTGCAATCTCAAGCTCCTCAAGCCAGGCCAACATTTTAAGCTCTTGGTTACTGATCACCTTAATACCAATGGGCAGGAATGTCTCAGCATCATTTTTTGGTAAATTTTCCCATTGATTTTTGTAAATACTATTGATATTATCAAGCCCCCTTTTCCATGATTCTTGAGTAATATTGGAATGATAAGTCAAGATCTCTCCAAACTCTTCAATGCGGGATAAAAATATTCCTTGAACATTAGGGGAGGATGACACTTTGGGCTCAGGTTCAGGCATTATATAAGTCATATCTTGTCCCATTGTATCATGTTTAATTGTCTCCCTTTCTAGAAAAGCTTGAATATTTTGAGGAGAGGCAGGAGGGGTTTCATCATGGATTGTTTGATTGAGTATGGGGGGCTTTAAATATGTGGAGGTTCATTATCAATATGGTCCACTTCAACATTGATCATGTCATCACCTTGATCCTGGGCATCTTTTGCGGCTTCAAAGGTATGGTGTTTTTTGTTGGTTTTTTTGGCGGCATTTATATTTTGTCTTCTTCCTAAGCCTTTTCCTGGAACTCCATTTACCACTCAAGATCCTTCAGGTAGAGATTCTCCCACCTCCACACCTGCCTAAATATTTTAAGCAGCCATTTCTAATGTTTTTGTATTGAATTGGTAATGGACTTACGGTTCAAGTCCATTTTGATAAGGCTCATTGCTTCAGCAATCTTTTGATGCACATAATCAGGAATTTTACTATCATTTTGAATTTTTTTGAGAAATGTTTGAGACAAATTGTTCCTTGGATACAATTTCAACCCCCCCACTGAAACCTACGTCATCTTGCCCAGCATCTTCTGTTGGTGCACAATGTTCAACAGTCTTTTCCTTCTCATAGCTTTTAAAATTCAGTTTCTGAGAGCTTGAAGGCTGAGCTGAAATAAAGGCTACGACAAAAGTATCAGGTTTGGAGAGACTACAAATATTCAAGATAAATCTATGCTCACATTCTGGAAGAACTGGTGGCTATGGATTACTTTCATGTGCCAGGCTCTCTACTTCAATGCCTAATTCATGACTACTGACCATATCAGAGCTTTCACTTCCACTCTCTGGGGCTGAAGTTTGTAGTTCATTGAATTCAGTTGAATTTCCCATGGTTTGGGGCAGTGGTTAGGGCATAGCAGAGGTACTTTATTGAGTAAAGAGATGGTGACAAGTGGAGTTCTGAAAGTGGTGGAACTAAGATAAGCTTAAGATATTAATTATTGGTTCCTTTTTGGGTAATATCAATATTGGATAATTTTGTAAAGTTTGAAAGAACTAAAATATCAATTGAAATCAGCTCAATAGTTGGTTAATTTTTAAGATAAAAGACATTTTATAACCACCAGCTGACCAAAAGAAACCTGCCCATCAACCACCTTGGAACCTTCCATTAATATCTATTGAGCTTGTTGTATTATATCTTCAAAATATGATTTGTCAGGAAATTTAAGGAGGTGATGTGTTGCAAATTATTTCATATCATTCAAATTAAATCACTTCCCTGTGAGAAATTGAATAAAGTAGACTAGAGAGAAACCTACTAAAGCCAACTTTTGAACTATTCAACACTCATGAGGTAAGGACTAAGCAAAGTGTTCCACTTGAATGATATGAAATAAAATTCTTTTGTTGCAAAAACAGAAGATACAATTTGGGTATTAAATATTCCACTTATTAGGTTTAAATTTGTGAGCCTCATGATTTAAACCCTAACCACAACATTGTAATTATACCTACCAATTTCCCCCCAGAACCTGTTGGCAGAGATGGCCACTCAGAATATCTCCCTGATTGTGTTCATCATGTACGCCAACAAGCCACCATACCCTATGGATCTAGTACCTGGTGGTAAGGATGATAAGCAGCAGAGAGAGGATTAGGTGTAAGGGGGGTTGAGGGTGGCGTCAGAGGCATATCTTGAGGGTGCCGTGGGAGCATAAGGATGGTAAGCGGTGGGGGTGCGGAAGCATAAGGGGTGGTGAGGTCAGAGATGGGGAGAAGCATCATTTTCTCATCTTGAGGGTGCTGCAGGAGCATAAGCATCATAAGCGGGGTTGAGGATTAGGCCAGTGTGAGGGGGGTGTCGGAGGCATGTTGGGAGGGCACTACACAAGCATAAGGATGGTAAGCGAAATCAGAGGCATGCTGGGGGGAACTTCAAGATTAAGGATGGTAAGCAGCATGGGAGGCATGTAGGGAGTGCACTGCGAGCTTAAGGATGGTAAGCAGAATGGGAGGCATGTCAGGAGGGCACTATGAGTGTAAGGATGGTAAGCGGCGTCAGAGGCATGTCAGGAGGGCACTATACAAGCGTAAGGATGGTAAGCGGCATTGGAGGCATGTCAGGAAGGCACTCCACAAGCGTAAGGATGGTAAGCAGCATCGGAGGCATGTTGGGAAGCAACTCCATGAGCATAAGGATAGTAAGTGGCAGATAGGATTAGGCAGGGGTGTGGAAGCCTAAAGAGTGGTGAGGGCGGAGATCCGGGGCAGTGTTGGAGTCTCATCTGGAGGGGGGTGCGGGCGCGTAAGCATGCGAAGTGTTAGAGAGGATTAGGCGGGGATGCAGAAGCCAATTCAAGAATGAGAGTAGGCATGGTAAAGGGGTGAGATGACCAGGCGGTGGGGCGGAAGTCTTCTCATGCACAAATATGAGCATGCCAAAATTCTGGGTAGCACCATGAGATGTAATTACCCAAACATTGCAAATACTGTTGAAATGGGTTTGGGCTTTGAGTGACATTCTCATGTGACACATGTGACAATTGGCATTGTCTTTACGCAGACATGATGTGACCCACTAAATCCAGTGACTGAAGCAAGATTTTATACTGGCTGCGGTGTGACGTGAAGTCAATCACCAACAATTGACACAAGATTTGCCCTGGTGATTGTTTGAGTATTTTTTCATAGCTTTTGTCTTTCCATACTTCTTTTTGGATCTGGTCAACTAAATCTGAGAATATTTAAACCTTTATTGAGAAGAATCTTGACTCCTGAATTCCATCTTGCTTGATTACTTGATGAAAATTTTGGGATTCTTGCTGATGAAGTCCACCCCCTCTCTGGGTATGCATTGTCCCAATGTGACAAAGCATCTGGTAAATTGGCCAGCCAGCTTGGGAGGTAAGTAATTGTTAAATGAAAACGAGAAAGAAATTCAGCCCAATGGGCCTGAGGAAAAGTGAGAACTTTGGAAGACATGAAATACTGAAGAGAATAGTGGTCTGTCAAGACCTCAAAAGGATTGGAAAGAGAAATAATGAAAGCTCTCCAGTGCTTGAGATCCCACACTATTCCAAAAAGTTCCTTGTCATTGATTTCATAGTTAAGCTCAGGTGGGAGAAGCTTCCAACTATAAAATGCAATGGGATGCTTTCCTGAGTCATTCACCTGACTCAGAACAGCACCCAAGGCATAATCAGAAGCATCAGTCTCTCCAATAGCTGGTAGAGACCAATTGAAATTAGAAAGGATATGAGCGGTGGCCAATGCTTCTTTGAGTATTTGAAAATTACTAAGAGCTTCCTCATTGAAGATAAAAGGAGAGTCTTTTTTGAGAAGGGAAGTGAGAGCAGTGATTTTTTTAGAGTAATTTTTAATGAAGCGACAATATAAATTGGCAAGGCAAAGGAAAGATTGAGGAGGTTTTATGCTTTTGGGCTGGGCCAATTAAGGATTTTTCAAAACTTTAAAGAATACATCTTGAGGCCATCACTTGAAACAACATAGCCCAAGTATTCCACACTTGAGGCATGGAATACACACTTGGAGGCTTTGGAAAACAAATTATTTTCCCTCAGTATTTGGAGGACAGAGGACACATGTTTGACATGTTCCTCCTCAGAGCTGGAAAAGACCATAATATCATCTAAATACACTACAACAGAAATATCCAAGAGATCTGCAAAGATATCCTTCACAACAAAGAGGGGTAGTGGCCAAAAGGGATTGATATGAGCTGAAACCCTTTCTTGTAATTATCTTCCTGGCATTAAAGGTTGATCCAGGATGTCAGGGTGAGTCTATGATAAAGGTGTATATAAGTATTTACAAGCTTTAACTATGACTGTGACACAGTAAAAATAGCTTTGAAAGATGATAAAGTTGATAATAAATGATTAAATTAAGATATTAAGGGCTTTACTATAGAGATATAGTGGTGGTGAGCGCTGTTGAAAGCCCTGGGTGCAGCTTTACCTGTTGGGTAACAATAATAAAGACTACAATACTTTTAATTTTAAGAGTATATGTAAGATGTGACTATGAAACTGATGATAATATTACTTATTATTCAACAGTACTATGTCTGTTCTTGTGAAATATAATAATAAAAATTATTTTAACCACAATTAAATAATTAAAAAATTATTTCTTTCACGTGCTATACACTACTAGTGATTATAACAGTGAGCAGTAATTGTCTACTAGAATCAATTACAAGAAGAATTTAATAATAAAAACTTCTTTATTAAAATAATAAAATTATTTTAATATATAATTATCTTTTACAAGAATAATTATAAAGATAATTCTTGAAGAAAACTATTACTAGAGAAAAACTTTAAGCATTAAGAATAAATGACTCACTAATACTCCAAAGAACTTATTGATAGATAAGAGTAGAGAAATTTGACGTGGAATTGTGAATTTAAGGGATCAAAAGGATTTATAACAATATTACAACAATATATAGTTAGATTCTAGGATTTCACGTCTTTCTGAATGATTTTTGAAAGATTTAAAACACTTAAGAATAGCTTTAACTAATACTTACTTGTTGGTAATAATGATTTAATAAATTGATAAGATGATGATACGGAAAAAACAGCAAGAAGAGGCTTCTTTTAAGTCAACAACAGCTCACAGAGGCGTGCCATGGAGCAAACTTAAAAACCAGTGAGTGAGAAAACAATAAACCCTTTTGGATTAATGATTGCATCATCTGTTGTCACGTAAGATTATCATAATTACTTAATTGATGCTTTTATATGACTACCAACCCCAATATGGTTAAGAATAAAAGGAGTAACATCTGTAAATCTTCTTTTATTCTAAAATAATCATTGATTTCTCAAAGTTATCAATGTTATTGCCAATTTCATCACAGGTTGTAATTACTGTGAATTTTTGAAGATTCAGTGTTTCATGTAGAATGGTCAAAAATGGACTGTAAGTAAAACTTTTAATTTTACTAGTAAAACCATAATTCTTTTTGGTTGTACCATAGATAATACAGTTCTTCTTTGGTCCTGAACATTTCAGGAAGATTAATTAAGAATTGTATTTTTAATGAATTTTTGAAGTTTTTACCTCATTTCTACGTAGAATTGCAAATAGCAGTATTTTGCTGGTTGCTATGAGGTAAATCAATGAATATGGATCCCAAAAGGGTTTTAATTACTCTTTTAGGGTCTAGTCATGGAAAGTCATCAAGAATTGACGTGGTTACAGGAGTCTAAGTAGCTCATTACCTCCTTGGCACGTCAAAATAGCAGGTTATTTGCTATTTTTCTTATGATTACAGTAGGTGTAACTTGGTAACCAAGTTCCCAAAGAGTTCTAGTTTACAAATTGGGCCAAGATGTGCCATGGATCCATGCTCTGGAGCTATCCACGCCTCTGAGGCCTCAGAAGTTGGGTACCCTGGCTCTCTTTGATGTCTTTTGTCCCCCTTGCTTATTTTTTACGTCAAAATAGTAATTTAAGCTTAAAATGAGATATCCACAATGGGTGTACCAAAGGTCCATGTAGGAATACCATGATATTAAGTGCTCAAAACATGCATAACACTATTCTTAGTGTATATGTAACATGGGATTTCTCACTTTCCCATTATTTTGGCCAAAAATCAAGAAAAACAAAAATTTTCACGGATCTTTTATGTGGTATTAATGATGTGGTATTGAAGTATTTTCCATTTTACCACCTCAAATACTTAAATTGATCTTATTCACTCTATGGAGCTACCCTAGGTGAATTTTTGTGTAGAATCCAAATCTGGTCTTAAATCCATGGATTTACTTACTTAATAAAAAGTTACTCATCTTTTCTGAAATTGAAAATGATGAATTTTGGATATATGCATGACTTATGAGTTTTGCATAATTCAAAATTTCTTTTTAAGATGATTGTGGCCTATTTGGGTATGTAAAATATACCTCAAGGCTCACAGTATACCTGATTATTAACCAAGAGTAAAACTGTTTTTGACAGTTTACTACGTAGGTTATTCAAGAGCAGGATGGGGAGACAATTCTGGCTGTGAAAAGCCTCCTTTTTATCCTGAAATGGGGTGGAAAGGGTGCTAGACCTTTCCACGTAGAGGAAGTGAAGATTTCTTCACTTTCTAGTACTGGCTTGTGGTTTGAAATCAGCCTGTATAGCCTGTATTAGGCTCAGATGTGGTTTTGAAACCACATCTGGGCGGTTTTCACCAATAAAGTGTGAAAAGTTTCATCTGGGGACCTCACAGCCTGATTCTGACGTGTATGACGCGTAGAATGCTGTACAGAAACTGTATGGGACCCCAGTATTGACTGACATATGAGGTATTGAAGTAAAAACATGCTTCTTTGTCTATTTGACACCTCATATTCATGATTATGGGATATTATCCCATGGTAAGGCTGTATATGACAGCAGATGGGATTTAAACCTTAAAACAGCCATACCTTTGTCAATTCTTGAGATATCAACCTCAAAATTGGTTCTGTGTGTATCCCTGTATGTGCTCTACACAATGGTACCTCATTTGATATGGGTATCATTAAATATGGCAAAGTTATCCCATGTACAAGAGTTCTGTACATTTGCGTGTTTTAGGCAAAAAGCTGTATTGAGCTTGTTTGCCCCATAGCTTCTGCAGTAGTTGAGATATGAGGAAGTGGATGACATCATCAGATAGCCCTGATTGTGCTCTTTTCAAAAAGACCCCACTTCAGGTATCCCACACTAAAGCTGTAGAAGTTCGATGAGAGGTGAATGTTTTGTTCACCCTTATTTGGCCTGAAATTGACCATAACTCCAGTGATATTGGTGCTAGCTCATTTTGGCTGGTACCATTAGATAGCCCTGGCTTAGAGCTTCACTTTGAGTACCCGTTTGATGGGGTTAAGCCTCTCCTTTCAGATTTTAGATGAGAGGTGAAACATAAGGTTTATGCTCAGCAATAACTTTGAGCGGGAATAACTTTGTTATTTCTAGTCCTATGGTGATGGGACTTATATTTTCAGGAAGAGGTGAGTTTCCTCTTTCTTTTGATACCTTTTGAGCTGGTTTGGCTCAGCTCCAAGTTTTGGTGGTATCTTGGCTATACCATTGGTTTATGGTATTTTGGCTGTCATGCTTGTGCTCTGGTTTTGAGTCACAGGCTGACATACCCTCCCTCTAAAAAAGGCTCATCATTGATGAGACTGTTCAGTCCTCCTAGAGGCTCTTAATCTCCTTAAATGAAGGTTCCCATCAGGTATGGCATCCTCTGCCAACCATTTGTCTTTATCTGCTGTCTGGTTTTTGAATCTGACTAGGTATTGTCTTTGATCCTTCCCATTGAGTCTGATCTTCCTGGCCCTGATGATCTTACTCACAGGTCCAGGGGAGTCCTCCACTTCCACTATCTCTTGTGGTGTGGGGTTCTTTCTCCTGGAGGGGAATTTATCCCCCTCTGTCTGGAAGTATGGTTTGACCAAACTCACTGGAAAGACTGGATGTTTTCTTGAAAACTCCTCAGTGAGTTTAACTTCCACTGCATTTTTCCCTATCAACTTAATGATAGTAAAAGGTCCTACAAATGAGTCCCTCATCTTTTTAGGTCCTTTGAGATTTTTGAAGTTCAGTGTAGACACTAACACCTGGTGGCCTTCCTTGAAGTCAGGTTCCATATGTGATTTGTCCCACCTCTGCTTATTGTATCCTTTTGCCTCAGCTATGCATTTGGCAGCTGTGTCACAGGCCCTCTTCCACATATCATGGTAGTCTTTGGCTGTGGGGTGGATAGTCAGGAGATTTTTCTTCAAGTGATCCACAGGAAACAGGGGGTTCCACCCTTTCTCCACCAGTGCAGGTGTTTTACCTGTGGTGGAGTGCTGGCTTGTATTATAAGCCAGTTGGACTGCTGGTAAGAGGGTAACCCAATAATGGGTGTATCCCTCATGGTCCTTGTATTCCATGCCATAGGCACAGAATCTTCTGAGGATGTCCTCCATTGTTTGGATCATCCTTTCAGCTAGGCCATCTGTTTGTGGATGGTAAGCTGTGTAAAAAGAAAGTTTGGTACCAAGCATGTCATATAGGTTAGTCCAAAATTCAGATGTAAATTTTGGGTCCCTATCACTAATGATGATCTTAGGGACTCCACAGGTAGATATGATGTTATTCCAAAACGACAGAGCAGTATCCATGGCTGTGTCTTCTTTATGGCATGGTAGACACCTCATGCTCTTGCTGAACCTATCAACTATGATCAAACAGGCATTATAGTTTTCTTTGCCTCCTGGGACAAGTCCTGTAACCCAGTCCATGTTGATGATTTCCTATGGGTTTTTGGGTTCTTCTATGTGTTGAAGTAACCCATACTTCTTCCCATGTTTTCTATTTGCCTTTTGGCATATTTCACAAGTGTTGATGTATTCACTCAACTCTTGTTCCCACTTGGGCCACCAAGCTGTGCTTGCTACCCTCTATTTGGTCCTGTCTTCACTCATGTGTCCCATATAGGGGCAGTCATGGCATTCTTGTAGGATCAATGAGATGTGGTCTCTGTCTACCACTGTGAGTGCACTTGTGTGATTTCCTCTGTGGTAGAGCAGGCCATCTATAAGAAAAAACGTATTATCCTTATAGGCCCTCAACCAGGGTTCTTCCAGCTGGGTTTCCAGTTCTGGGCTCCTGTACTCTTGTTGAAGGAGTTGGAGTAGTATGCTACACTGTTTGTGTTTGGCATAAGACTTCTGTACTGCACTGAAGAATTCATTGTGCAGTTCTGAGGAACTTATTCCCAGTATGGGAGTTTTTGTCCCTTCTGAGTCAGTGTTTCCACTGTCAAGGGTACCACTTTCTGGTGCCCATTCAGATAATCTGAAGTTTTTCCTCCTATATATTTCCATGAAATGGATAGGGACTTTTGCTTCAACTTCTGGGTCATAAGCTGGATTGCTTTTGACATTGTCCAGTGGCCATCTGCATTGGTATGGCTTTTACCTTCCTTGTATATGATGGTCATGTTCCCTCTATACTCCTGGATGGCTATTTGCCATCTCAGCATATGTCTATTTGTAGTCTTCATGTTTAGTAAAGACTTCAAGGCTGTGCAGTCTGTGTAGACTTCAAAGACTGCACCCTCCAAATAATAATGGAGTTTTTCTAGAGCCCAGACTAGAAATAGACATTCAGTCTGGGTGGCCCCATACCTGGCTTCTGAATCTTTCAGTTTCCTAGAGATGTAACATATTACACCCTCTCTTGGTTCACCATCCACAATTTGTCTTTGGTGAAGGGCTGCTCCTAAGCCTTGGCTGCATGCTGCATCTATATATAACTTGAATGGTAGTTCAAAGTCAGGTAAGATGAGAACTGGTGCATTGGTGAGTTCATATTTGATTCTCTCATATGCATCCCTCCTTTCCTTGGTTATTTCAAAAACTACATCTTTTGAACATAACTTGTATAAACTACTAGTTATGTGTGCAAAATTTTTGATATGGTTTCTATAGTAGCTAGCAAACCCAAGGAAAGATTGCATCTCTTTGATGTTCTTTGGTACTGGTTTTTTGCAGTACTGCTGCTACTTTGTTCTGGTCAATTGCCAGACTAGGACCTGAGACTTTATGTCCTAGAGCTAGTAGCTCTTGTTGGCCAAAATTACACTTTTTGAGTGAAATTTTCAGATTAATGGGTATACATTTACCTAGAACTCTGTCTATGTATTGTACATGGTCTTCCCATGTCTCTGAGTATATAATGATATCATAAATATATACTACCATCCAGCCTTCCATTATTTCTTCTTGAAATATGGTGTCCATCATCCTTTGGAAGTGGGATGGTGCATTCTTGATGCCAAATGGCATCCTGGTGTACTCATATATACCCATATGGCATATTATCCTGAGTAACTTCATGGAGTTTGGTTTAACTCCATTTTGGTGGAAGCCTTTCATACAATCCATTTTGGTTATATATCTGGCCTTGGCCAGTTTATCTAAGGCATGGGGTATCCTTGGTATAGGGTACCTGTCTGCTTTTGTGTAGTTATTCAGGGCTCTGAAATCTCCACACAATCTAGACTTGCCATCATGCCAGGTGATCAGGACAGGGGTGGTAATTTTCACTATTTCATTATGTCCAATCTTCCTGATGACATCCATGTCCAGGAGTTCATTGATATGTTTCTCAATTTCTTTCCTGGTTTCCAGGCTTGCTGGATAAGGAGGTCTCCTCAGCATGGGTGGATAAGGCCTTTCCACATCCAGATATAGTTCCATATCATGGCCTTTGATCTTGCCTAATGGTTCTTCACCAATGGCAAATGCTGGTCTGTTCTTTCTCAGAATCTTCAGTAAACTTAGTTTTTGTTTACTGGTGAGGGTAGTGCTAAACTGTCCCTCTCTGAATTCCTTCAGAAGTTCTTCTAGTGGATCTTGAGAAGATATCTGGTATATGTCAAGTGAAAATTTCTTCTCCTTGTTAGTACCAATGGTGATGTGCCTATTTTTACTGTTGTAAATGTCTATGCCATACATCCTCTGGTAATCTGTTCCCAGTAAAAACCCTTGGATGTGGGAATCATTAAGCACTACAAATTCTGGGTTGAGTCTGATATTACCCTTCCTGTGGGGTATAATTATCTCTTTGATAATTGTCCCAATGGAAGTCATCTTCCCTGATGCACTTTTAAAGTTCTTTGCCTTAGTGGGCAAGAGCTGTTTTTCCCAGTTTGGGAAGTGAGTATCCAGATAGTTTCTGGCCACTATGGAGCAGTGTGCTCCACTATCAATGATCAGTGGATGCTGAGCATTGTCAATACAAACAGTCATTTTTGTGGCTGTCCCATGTATATATGCCATTCCTTTGGTTGGTGTAACCAGGAATGTTTGTGCATCTTGTGTGTGTTTGCACAAGTTCTTGTTAGCAGTGTCCTGTGGCATGCCTGCTTCCAACTGTATGTCCTGGATTTCCAGTGGGGTTTCCTCTTGGTATTCCACTAGAAATTCCTCTCTTGGGTCTTTATTATCCTCAGATGGTTCTCTGATGGTATCACCCATAGAGTCTGAATCAGAATCCTCTGTTGGAGGTTCTTCCTCAGGGACTTTCTCTATGGAATAGACTTTTTTCTTTGCCTTTGGACAGTTGTTGGCATAGTGGTCTGTTGAACCACAATTGTGACAAGAATTTCTCTTATTTGCCACTTCTGCCACTTTTTCTTTGGGTTTGTCTTTAAACTCTACCCTGAAAGGTTGTTTCTCTTTGAAACCACTGCTCTTATATGGGGTGAATTTCCTTATATTTTTCCTTTTCCTTATGTCTTGTAAGGTGTTGGCAATGTCATCTAGAGTGAAATTTTGGTTGCATCTGCATTCTACTGCATGTTCTAGTTCTCCTGGCAGTTGTGTCAGAAGTTTGTGATTCCTCATTTGGATGTTCATCTGAGGATCAATGGCTTTAAGTCTTTTATACTGTCTAAGACACCACTCATATGGATCTTTGCCACAGAGTATTTGTCATTCTCAAATCACATGGTCTTTTGCCATATCCAAGTTCCATTACTGTACTTTTGGATGATTTGACTCTTCCACCATGGCCAGTTTCTTCTGCCATGGATTTCTTTCATTTCTGTGTACCATATACTTGCAACACCTTTAAATGAAGTATTCAATCTAGCAGTAATCCAGTAGTCTGGTATGCTTGGCACATCAATGAAGAGTCCATCAATATAATCTATGAGTTCCATATGATCATATTCTCCTGATCCAGAGAATTTGAGCCAGTTTGAGGCCTCAGGAAGCTGTTTCAAGGCTTCCTTCTCTGAATAAGACATGCCATCTCCATCCTGGTATTGTGATGGAGATCTTGCCTTATTCAACAGCATGCATCTGATTTGATGTCATCTGGTTGATATGGATTCTCCATAGCTTGGCCTTGTGGTTGGGGCTTCAAGCTATGATAGGCATTAAACAATTTGTTAATGTCTTGATCCAGACACTCCCTGTCCCTTGTGCTGTGGTGTTGTTCTTCAAAGACTATATTCAGTCTTTTGTTGGTTTCTTCAGAGCCTTTGCTCAGTTGAGCATATCCTTCTTGAAGATTCTTAACTATTTGTTCCAAGGAGGCTTGAGTTTGTCTCATCCTCTCTTGGCTAGCTTTAATTTCTGCAAACTGCTTTGCAGATTGTTCAGCATATTGGGAAATTTGTAACCACAGTGTATCACTGTTGATGTTACTCTCAGATGTGACAACGTTATCTTCAGTCTGAGTGGGGTTAATGTTTCTATTACTATAACTACTGATTCTAGAGTGGTCCACAACTACTTCTGGTTCTTGTGTACTTCTTTTACCAAATCTAACAGCTTCTGGATCATGGGGTCTGACTCTTTCCTCCTCTGGTTGAAGGAGGCTTTGTTCTTGCCCTTGTTTCCTTGTCTTCTCCTGGAAACCTCCTGGAATTGTGAAGAATGGTGACTCTTGGCCACTGATATGCTGGTTTCTGAATGGTGTGAAGCCACTGGAGAGCTGATTTGGCCTGCTCCTTGTGAACCTGAAGGAATCTGAGTAGGCCCTGTCTGGGTTAATTGTTCTTCTATTGCTTGGATAGTGGCTTGATTCTCCCTTATCCTCTGTGCCCTTGCCTCCAGAAGTCTGTGCTGCCTGGTAGGATTCCAACCTTTGGTGATTACCATAACATCTTTGAAGTCCATCTCTTTGAGACAGATCTTCTGGCAACTTGGTCCATGTTGTGCCCAGTGAGTTGCTAGGTTGAACCTCTTGTTGTCCATGCTCCATTGAAATAAGTCTTTGAGGAGTTGGTGGATCTGAAGAACTTGATCCATATCCTTCCAGTCCTCTGGTTTGAGGTCTCTGTTGAATTGGAGTGTGAATGGCAAGGTTAATATTATCTCCCTCATTGTTTTGCCATCCACCACTGTTTCCAAGGTGTCCTCTTCCTGGTCTTCTGGTTCTGGACAATCCTTCTCTGTCCTCTGGCTGGTTCCTTTGGAAGCCAAGATCTCTGAGGTATGCAGGGGACATATCAGTGTTTTCAAGCAGTCAAAAACTTTATATTCTTAGGGTATTTACCTTTGACTGTGCCTTGTACAAATTTATTGTCTGCTGACTTGGGAATTTTGCCTTTGGAAGTTACAACTGTGTTAATAATTGTAATCTTTCCTGTACAAGTGGTTAAGGTTGGCTTACCTTGTATTTAAGCAGAGTTTCGTGGTTTTCTACTCCTCCGAGTGGCTATGGGTGTCCACTTTTTGGCTGTAATGAGACCTTCACTGTTCCTCTTTCCTTTGCCCTTGCTGCCCTCTGGTTCTGAGGGTGTAACTGGTGTGTTGGCCTGTGACTGGGTCGCAAGTGGGATGTAATTTTCTTCCACTGAATCGAGGCAGGAAAAAGAGGGTTTATGTCAGTTAAGACTTCTCAATAATGCTGGTTTTGCACGTCTAGGATTGGCCTCTGGGCTTGTATGTTACTACAATATGCCCTGTATAATGACAGTGTAATTTAATCAACAATTCCACGTCAGAATTACAGATTTTGGTACCCTGTCACACTGTTTGTGTGCCAGTATCCCACAGATACACTTGTGGTTTTCAAGTGTAATCTGAATAAGTGGCTCTGTATAAGTGTAATTGAGTTAGAAATACACTTAACCACGCCTCAACTGATGGTTTTCAGTCAGAGGTGTCCTTATTCAATCAAGAATACAGGACTTATTGATGGCTTAAGTGTTTTATATGTAAACACGCCAAAAATAAAGGTTCCAGTGGGTATTAACCACGTGGTAAATACTCTTATAATATGAGTAATAAAGTAAAATATATATAAAAGATATATATTTTAAAAGAAAATATGCCTAAAAAATGTAAAACAACTGTCAGAAAATAGAAAATAAGAGAAAAAACTTACTTATAAGGTCCAAACAACTTTAAAACACGGCCAGGCCCCCAAAATTTCAGGATGAGTCTATGATAAAGGTGTATATAAGTATTTACAAGCTTTAACTATGACTGTGACACGGTAAAAATAGCTTTGAAAGATGATAAAGTTGATAATAAATGATTAAATTAAGATATTAAGGGCTTTACTATAGAGATATAGTGGTGGTGAGCGCTGTTGAAAGCCCTGGGTGCAGCTTTACCTGTTGGGTTACAATAATAAAGACTACAATTGTGAGCCTTAGAGGTAATTTCATATACCCAAAAGACCACAAATATAAAAAATAACATATTAATATAAATAAAATAAATTTATTTATATTATTAAAATAAAAATCAAAATATAAGTATAAAATTATATTAAAAATAAAAAATTAATTATAATTTAAAAATAAAAAATACATTAAATTTTGTAAATATAAAATTACATTTATACTTGAAAAAATTAAGTAAAAATGAAACTTTAACAAAATTGTTAAAAAATAAATAAATTTGGAAAAAAGTTAAATAAAATTTATTATAACTTTTTATCCAATAAATAAACATATAAAATTTATTTCACCATTGGATTCCTCATAAAAAATCAGGTGGGGTCACCTCTGAGTGAAATTCTTGTAACTCAACTCTAAATAAGCTTAAATTAAGTTTTTAGTATTTTCAATACAAAGGTTGAAAATCCTCAAAACCTTAATTTAATTCACACCACATGTGGTGTTAACCATCAATTTTTGTGTTAAAATTGAGGTGTTGTGTTTAGTTTAGAAGTTATGAGGAATTGAAGTATTTTCAATTGAATTCAATTGAAATGTCAAAATGTGCGCGTGTGTTACATAAGTGAGCCTTGATTTACATATGAGGTGTCAATTATTACTGTATTGTACTGTACAATTCAATTGAACTACATATGTAAATTATAAGTATAATACATGATGAGGAATTAAAGGAAAAATAAATTGGAAAAATTAAATTTGGGGGGGAAAAGGAACTCCACCCCTAAGGGGGAGCTAGACCCCCAAAATCCTTGCTGACAGGCGTGGGATGTCAAAATTCACGCAAAAGTTCATCACTTTTGGCCTGGAATTGAGTTACAGGGTCTGTGGACTCAATTGATGATGAGGTTTTGATACCAACTGGGGTAGTTTTAGCTGTTGCCAAGAGGGTAAAACTACCCTTAAGATAAAACAATCATAATAAAAGCAGTTTTAACTGGTTTCTACGCCTCTGACACACATTCTGACGTGTTTTGAAGGCTCTAGGCCTGGTATTGCTATAGTAATGGCTGATTTAAGGGTCTAAAATGGCTAAAAATGGCTAAAAATGGCTTAAACCAGCCCTTTTTGGTCTAAACCAGGGTTCAATGATGCCATAATTGGCTTTTCTGTTGTCAGACTGTTTTTCACGACTGACAAGAGTAAATTTTACTTTTGGAGTAAGAGAATTGATGGCTATAAAAGAATGTCTTCTTTGCCCCACTTTTCTCTTCATGTTAGAATCTTTTCCTTTTATTAGTTAGTTTAAAACTGTTAAACCAATCAATCAAAGATTCCAACCACCACTTTTAAATCATTTTAATCCTTTTAACCACGTGAAAAAATCATTATAATCATTGTTTGTAACTCTTATAATCATTTTTACCCCTGAACCACCCCAAAAGTGAATTAAAGCATCTTTCATCACTGTTAACTTTGTCACTTTGTTTCCAAATTCACTCTGGTCACTTTTGGGCGTGTTTTCTCTTTAATATTCTTTTTAAAGACTTTGTTCTTTAATTAATTGCTTGCAGTTCTTTGCTCAATTAATTCCAATTGAAATTGCTCTTGAAGAAATTTCTTTTGTAGCCTTAAAATATCTCTTGTAGAGTATTTTTTGGATAAATTTTTATTGTTGGTAAAACAATAAATTTTTATAATATTATTGTTTTATACTAATAAAGTTATAAACAATAAAATTGGCGTGTTTTCTCTTAAAAATAATATTTCATACTATTTTTAATTGATTTTTACCTTATACAAATTTTGAGGACAGGAAAAGTACTTGATTTTTAATCAAAGTTTCATATCCACACCTTACATTTGGGGGCCCAGCCGTGATATTTTACCTGTGACATATTTTTTTACTCTTTTTAAATCTTTTTTTCTTATATTGAAAAATTTAAAAACATATAAAAAATACTTATAATTCAAAAAATCCATAAAAAATAATTTTTTTTCATATTATAAGTGAGGCTTAAATTTTTATTTCTTTTTTTGAAATATCCTTTTTTTTACTTAATTAATTGGCTTTTTCATTAATTTTAGTGTCTGACAGCGTGGTAAGACAAGAAAACATTGAAACAGCCTCAACAGTAACCAGCATTATCCCTGCCAGTACTGTTAATTCTGATCATAATAGCACTGTTATTGTGACTCAAAATAACCAGCCTGAACCAATATCTTCTGAATTAATTAACTTGGACATAAGTAATACCCTTCAGAAAGCTAAAAATTTGGCCAATAGTAAGTTTTTTGACGTAAAAATACTATTTTAAGCCTTTTTAACCATAATTATGCCTTCAACCAGGTCAGGAGCCAGCTACAACCCCTCAAGCAGCTCCCAAAAAGGTAATAGACGTGATTATGGCAGAGGCCAACCAGGTACAGAAGGAAGAGGGTCAGTTGATGACTTCCAAACAACTAAAATGGGTCATTCTGAAGCTGATAATACCATTTTACCTTCAAAAAGAGCTGACACCGCCACAACAAGCCTCTGTGGACATATACAAAGCCAGCCACAGTGCATACAACAATGCACTTCAATTCAAGGAGTACCAGATCCTTGCAGACCTGTGGAAAAATTGCATGAATTCTTACCTGACAGTAAGAAAATTTTTGGGCCATCCCAACACTTGCAAATTGCTCAATGGATGGCATCCATTGATGGAGAAGAAAAACATGATGCTTTTGACACTAGAATGGAGGAAAAACAACCCTCCACCACCCAAACCAGTGCCAAAAACAGCCCCAGTGGCCAGCAGCAGCAATTCCAATGTGAAAAAGCAGCCACAAACTCCAAACAAAGGCAAAGGGAGGGCACCAGCCCCAAAACCTTACATCCAGGGCTACAGAATCCCAAAGATTCAGCAGGATGCCATGGAAAATGTATTTCAGATGGCCAGAACCATGATGGAATTACAGAAGAAGGAGGAAGCCAGATTAAGGTTCCAGAAACGATTTCTGACATATTTGATTCCATCCCAGAGTTGTATAATGCTATAAATGACGTGAAAAAACATCTTTCTGATAAAAATGACACCATTTGTAACAACATTAAAACAAACAACCTGAGTCTGTGCCAAATTAATGAAACACTTATGTGTTTTGAAAGAGTTTTGAGAACAATTAAAAATTCCAATAATGATAATTCTTCTAACAATAAAATAAATGAACAATCTGCCATTATTAAAGAATTAACAGATAAATATTCTAAATTCAATATTGATGACATGATTGAAACAAGAATTAAACAAGCCATAAATATTATCAAGACAGATAACAAGAAAGTCCTTGATGACATTTCAAATTCATTTACTGAAGTAAAGACATATACCATTGCCTTGAAAAAGTGTTTTGATGCTTCACAAGAAGAAGTATCAAAATTATCAATGAAATTGAATCAAGTCACTGCTGATAATACAAGACAGACAGAGTTATGGCAAGAACTGATACATAAGGAAGACATGTATAAAATTGAAGTAATAAATTTAATACAAAGCTTCCAACATGAATACAGAAATTCCCAAAGGTGTAGCAATAGTAAAATGAATGACATTGAACAAATACTGAACACCTTACCAAGAATGTCTACACCTCTAAATCAAAATGAGGGCACAAGAATTTCAAATCCACAAGTATTGGATCCTGATAATTCACAATTAAAAAATGAATTATCCACTTCTTTTCATAACTTGGAACCATCAATGGGCCAAGCACTCTTGAAAGAAGTTCCAAAACTTAAAGAATGGCCTCACTTCAGTGGTGAAGGAGAGTATGACCATATGGAATTCATTAGAGGTATTGACATGATCAAAGAGGATTTTGAATTACCAGACAGATTGGTAACAGCCAGGTTTAACACCTTGTTTACCAGATCAGCTCACAGATGGTACATCAAAATAAGACAAGCACATGGACACCAGAGTTGGACTTGGTGGAAACCCCAAATCATCAACAAATGGGCAAATGATGCTTGGAGGTTTAAAGTTGAAACAGCCTTTGAATCTGCCAAATTTAATGCTGATAAAGACAGAGCTTTACCATGGTTTTGCCAACAAAAGGACAGATTAACAGCATTATATCCTGACATGTCAGAGTTTATGATCCATAGAAAAATTCTGAGACAATGTGGAGGTGACTTAGAGCATGCTGTCAAAAGCAGGACTACTGAACAATCTTCAGCAGAAGATATTATCAATATACTAGAAGAAGTAACCACCAGAACCAAAATTGGTTCTAGTAGGGTGAATCTCAAAACAAGGTTTAATACACCTTGGAAAGATTCTGTGGACAAAAACCCCAAAGAAAATTCTGGTAATATTAAATATAAATCTGCAGATACAGTCAGAAAATGCCATATTTGCCAAAGCACCACCCATTTAGCCAATACATGTCCAAAGAGGGGGAAAATCAATGAAATTGACATTGAAAGGGAACCAGATGTTGAAAAAGAAGACATGATTGAAGACAATTCAGATGATAAGTCATCCATATTTTCTGAATCTTCAAAAGATATAGAAAATATCAATGCCACTTTTGACATTATGGAATCTTATTCCCACTTACCACAATTGAGCAATGGTCAAGTTGATTTATCAAAAGTTCAAGATGCACAACTTATGAAGACAAAACCAAACAGAGGAAAAGGTTATACAGCTGGTAACTCCTGTATAACAGAAGTGGTAATTGACAACAAGCCCACCAAACGTTTGCTTGACCCAGGAGCCTTCTGCTCTTGTGTTGGAAAATCCTTTCTTAAAACTTGTGTGCCAAATTTTGAAGACCAATTGTTACCAATTGATGGTATAAAATTCAACAGTGCAAGTAACCCAATGAAAGCATTGGGAATCTTTGAGACCAATGTCATATTCCCACACATAAATGGGAATTTAAGGATCACAGTTGAATTTGTTGTTATGGAAAATTGCTCTAGTACCCATTTTATATTGGGAAATGACTATTTGATCATGTATGGGATAGATTTACATAATAACAAGGACAGATACTTTACAATTGGGGACAATAAGTGCCAGAAATTTGCCTTTTTACCATTTAAAAGACAAATTACAGTAAACAAAGTATCACCAGTCAACTTAGAGTTAGAAAAATTCAAGTCTGAACACTTAAATGAGGCTGAGATAAGCCTTCATCTGACTGATAAATAAGAAAATGAACTTTCTTCCCTTTTGTATGACCACAAAGGAGCATTTGCTACAGACAAAGAACCTCTGGGTGCAATTATTGGTCATGAAGTTGACATCATTCTTAACATTGAGAGACCTTATCCACCACTCTTAAGAAGACCTGCTTAACCAGAAAGTCCAAAATCAAGAGAAGCTCTAGAAATTCATATCAAAGAACTTCTAGACCTTGGTGTAATAAGAAAAGTAGGCCACAGTGAGGAAGTAAGATAACTACACCAGTCATAGTGGCGTGGCATAATGGAAAATCCAGAATGGTTGGGGACTTTAGAGCTCTGAACACTTACACTGTTCCAGACAGATACCCAATACCAAAAATCCAAATTGCCCTTACTCAAATATCTCAAGCAGTGTATATAACCACTATGGATGCCCTTAAAGGATTCCATCAAAATGTGGTAACACCAAGAGCAAGAAAATACTTGAGAATTATTCTTCATTGTGGAGTGTATGAATACTTAAGGATGCCCTTTGGTATCAAAAATGCACCTTCACACTTCCAAAGAATGATGAATGAAATCTTCCCTGAAGAACTCTCAGAGGGATGGTTAATCATTTACATTGATGACATTATTATCTGTTCAAAGACTTGGGAGGAGCACATGTACAGATTATCAAGAGTTTTGACAAAAATCCAATCAGTAAACATGAAAATCTCCTTGAAGAAATGTCATTTTGGATTTAAAGAACTTAAGGCACTAGGACATGTTGTATCTGGTTTGTCCCTTGGAATTGATAAAAATAAAGTTGCAGCAGTATTGTTAAAACCCATGCCTCAGAATAAGAAGGAAATTCAGTCATTCTTGGGTTTTGCAGGATATTACAGGCAACACATTAAAGACTTTGCATCCATAGCAAGACCACTTTATAAGTTGTGTGACAAAGACACAGTATTTGAGATGACTGTTGACAGAGTCAAAGCTTTTGAATCTCTAAGAGAAGCATTGACCACTGCTCCACTCTTACTGATGCCAGACTTTAAATTACCTTTCAAACTGTATATTGATGCATCAGGGGATGGACTAGGTGCTGCACTTCACCAAGTTCAGATCATAAATGACAAACCTGTAGAAGGACCAATATGTTTCATATCCAGGCAAATCAAACCAACTGAAGCCAGATATGGAGCAAGTCAAATGGAATATCTATGCCTTGTCTGGGCCTTGGAGAAATTGAACTATTTCTTAGAGGGATGTGTTTTTGAAGTAATAACAGATTGTACAGCTGTGAAATCACTTTTGAACATGAAAACACCTAACAGACACATGCTCAGATGGCAAATAGCCATACAAGAATACAGAGGCAATATGACTATTGTTCATAAGGATGGGAATATTCATAAGAATGCAGATGGACTAAGCAGATGGCCATTACCAAATAACATTGATAATCCTGCTTATGTTCCAGAAGAAGCTTCACCACAAATTCCAATAGAAGGAATAAGTGTTACAGACTTGAACACCACCTTCTTTGAAGAAGTCAGAAATAGTTACACTCAAGATAAGAATTGTAGCATCTTATGCCAATTACTTAACAAAGACTGTAAAGACAACTCTCTAATACATGCCTTGGATGAAGTATGGAGAAAATCTTATAATGAAGGAAGATTTCACCTACTGGATGGTATAATTTACCACAGAACCAAGCACACATGTGTCATGACAGTTGTAGACAGGTCATTAATCAATCTTGTACTGAAAGAATGCCATGATAGTCCCTTTTCAGGACATCTTTCTGAAGACAGAACAAGAGAGAAAGTGAAGACCTGCATATGGTGGCCAATGTGGCAAAAAGATGTTGCAGAGTATTGCAAAACCTGTGACAGATGCCAAAAGGCAAATAAATCCACTGGCAAAAGACTTGGAAATATGATGAAAATCCAAGAACCAAACAGACCTTGGGAAATTGTCCATATGGATTGGGTAACTGGCCTACCACCAGGAGGTGACAGGAGCTATAATGCTTGCCTAGTAATTGTGGACAGATTCAGTAAAACTCCAATCTTTTTACCATGCCACAAAGATGATACAGCCATGGATACAGCTCTTCTGATATGGAATAGAGTAGTGTCATGGACTGGGATATTTACAAATATCATCAGTGATAGAGATCCCAAATTCACTTCAGCACTATGGACAAATCTTCACCAATTATTTGGCACTAAACTGTCTTTCTCTACAGCCTACCACCCACAAACTGATGGCCTGGCTGAAAGAATGATCCAAACCTTAGAGGACATGGTGAGAAGATTTTGTGCATATGGCCTTGAATTCAAAGATTGTGATGGATTTACCCATGATTGGTGTACTCTGTTACCAGCACTGGAATTAGCATATAAAACATCAATCCATGCTAGTACCAATCAGACTCCTGCTGTTCTAGAAAAAGGATGGAACCCCAAGTTACCCCAAGACTCCTTGAGGAAAGATTTAATTGAAATACATCCCACAGCTGCTAGCTTCAAAGGAATGCTAGACAAGGCTAGAAAGCATGCAGTAAGGTGCATGGAGGACTCTTTTGCATATGCTAAAGACAAATGGCATAAATCTCATGCAACTCCAGATTTCAAAGTGGGGGACCTAGTTCTTGTATCCACCACTAACCTCAATAACATCAAAGGATGTAAAAAGTTGAAAGACTCCTTTGCAGGACCTTTTGTGATTAAGGCCCTCCATGGAGAAAATGCTGTTGAAGTAGAGTTATCTCAAGAACTTAGCAATAAGCACCCTACATTTCCAGTGAGCTTGATAAAACCATATAAATCTAGTGATTCTGAGAAATTTCCCTTGAGGAATGAGGTTCCCCAAGTTATACCTCCTATTGAGACATCTGGTACTAAGAAAATAACCAAAGTTCTTAAAGAAAGGAAATTAAGAACCAAGAAAGTAAGGGAATACCTTGTTAGGTACAGTGACCCAACTTGTGAAGATGAATGGTTAGAAGAAAAAGATATACCAGAAGCTACCAAACTCCTGAGGAGATTCAGACACACTAGAAACACCAATATTACAAAGTAATATTCTTTTTTTAGGGGGAGGGAATGTGAGCCTTAGAGGTAATTTCATATACCCAAAAGACCACAAATATAAAAAATAACATATTAATATAAATAAAATAAATTTATTTATATTATTAAAATAAAAATCAAAATATAAATATAAAATTATATTAAAAATAAAAAATTAATTATAATTTAAAAATAAAAAATACATTAAATTTTGTAAATATAAAATTACATTTATACTTGAAAAAATTAAGTAAAAATGAAACTTTAACAAAATTGTTAAAAAATAAATAAATTTGGAAAAAAGTTAAATAAAATTTATTATAACTTTTTATCCAATAAATAAACATATAAAATTTATTTCACCATTGGATTCCTCATAAAAAATCAGGTGGGGTCACCTCTGAGTGAAATTCTTGTAACTCAACTCTAAATAAGCTTAAATTAAGTTTTTAGTATTTTCAATACAAAGGTTGAAAATCCTCAAAACCTTAATTTAATTCACACCACATGTGGTGTTAACCATCAATTTTTGTGTTAAAATTGAGGTGTTGTGTTTAGTTTACAAGTTATGAGGAATTGAAGTATTTTCAATTGAATTCAATTGAAATGTCAAAATGTGCGCGTGTATTACATAAGTGAACTTTGATTTACATATGAGGTGTCAATTATTACTGTATTGTACTGTACAATTGAATTGAATTACATATGTAAATTATAAGTATAATACATGATGAGGAATTAAAGGAAAAATAAATTGGAAAGATTAAATTTGGGGGGGAAAAGGAACTCCAGCTCTAAGGGGGAGCTAGACCCCCAAAATCCTTGCTGACAGGCGTGGGATGTCAAAATTCACGCAAAAGTTCATCACTTTTGGCCTGGAATTGAGTTACAGGGTCTGTGGACTCAATTGATGATGAGGTTTTGATACCAACTGGGGTAGTTTTAGCTGTTGCCAAGAGGGTAAAACTACCCTTAAGATAAAACAATCATAATAAAAACAGTTTTAACTGGTTTCTACGCCTCTGACACACATTCTGACGTGTTTTGAAGGCTCTAGGCCTGGTATTGCTATAGTAATGGCTGATTTAAGGGTCTAAAATGGCTAAAAATGGCTTAAACCAGCCCTTTTTGGTCTAAACCAGGGTTCAATGATGCCATAATTGGCTTTTCTGTTGTCAGACTGTTTTTCACGACTGACAAGAGTAAATTTTACTTTTGGAGTAAGAGAATTGATGGCTATAAAAGAATGTCTTCTTTGCCCCACTTTTCTCTTCATGTTAGAATCTTTTCCTTTTATTAGTTAGTTTAAAACTGTTAAACCAATCAATCAAAGATTCCAACCACCACTTTTAAATCATTTTAATCCTTTTAACCACGTGAAAAAATCATTATAATCATTGTTTGTAACTCTTATAATCATTTTTACCCCTGAACCACCCCAAAAGTGAATTAAAGCATCTTTCATCACTGTAAACTTTGTCACTTTGTTTCCAAATTCACTCTGGTCACTTTTGGGCGTGTTTTCTCTTTAATATTATTTTTAAAGACTTTGTTTTTTAATTAATTGCTTGCAGTTCTTTGCTCAATTAATTCCAATTGAAATTGCTCTTGAAGAAATTTCTTTTGTAGCCTTAAAATATCTCTTGTAGAGTATTTTTTGGATAAATTTTTATTGTTGGTAAAACAATAAATTTTTATAATATTATTGTTTTATACTAATAAAGTTATAAACAATAAAATTGGCGTGTTTTCTCTTAAAAATAATATTTTATACTATTTTTAATTGATTTTTACCTTATACAAATTTTGAGGACAGGAAAAGTACTTGATTTTTAATCAAAGTTTCATATCCACACCTTACAACAATACTTTTAATTTTAAGACTATACCTGATTATTAAACAAGAGGAAAACTGTTTTTGAAAGTTTACTACGTAGGTTATTCAAGAGAAGGATGAGGAGACAATTCTGGCTGTGAAAAGCCTCCTTTTTATCCTGAAATGGGGTGGAAAGGGTGCTAGACCTTTCCACGTAGAGGAAGTGAAGATTTTTTCACTTTCTAGTACTGGCTTGTGGTTTGCAAACAGCCTTTATAGCCTGTATTGGGCTCAGATGTGGTTTTGAAACCACATCTGGGCGGTTTTCACCAATACAGGGTGAAAACCTTCATCTGGGGACCTCACAGCCTGATTCTGACGTGTATGACGCATAGAATGCTGTACAGAAACTGTATGGGACCCCAGTATTGACTGACATATGAGTTATTGAAGCAAAAACATGCTTCTTTGTCTATTCGACACCTCATATTCATGATTATGGGATATTATCCCATGGTAAGGCTGTATATGACAGCAGGTGGGATTTTAACCTTAAAACAGCCATACCTTTGTCAATTCTTGAGATATCAACCTCACAATTGGTTTAGTTTGTAGCCCTGTATGTGCTCTACACAATGGCACTTCATTTGATATGGGTATCATTGAATATGGCCAAGCTATCCCATGTACAAGAGTTTTGTACATTTGCGTGTTTTAGGCAAAAAGCTGTATTGAGCTTGTTTGCCCCATAACTTCTGCAGTAGTTGAGATATGAGGAATTGGATGACATCATCAGATAGCCTTGATTGTGCGCTTTCCAAAAAGACCCCACTTCAGGTATCCCACACTAAAACTGTAGAAGTTAGATGAGAGGTGAATGTTTTGTTCACCCTTATTTGGCCTGAAATTGACCATAACTCCAGTAATATTGGTGCTAGCTCAGTTTTACTGGTACCATTGGATAGCCCTGGCTTAGAGCTTCATTATGAGTACCCATTTGATGGGGTTCAGCCTCTACTTCTAGATTTTAGATGAGAGGTGAAAATTAAGGTTTATGCTCAGCAATAACTTTGAGCAGGAATAACTTTGTTATTTCTAGTCCTATGGTGATGGGAATTATATTTTCAGGAAGAGGTTAGTTTCCTCTTTCCTTTGATACCTTTTGATCTGATTTGGCTCAGTTCCAAGTTTTGGTGGTATCTTGGCTATACCATTGGTTTATGGTATTTTGGCTGTCATGCTTGTGCTCTGGTTTTGAGTCACAGGCTGACACAGGAAGTGGATTGGACAAACGTCTATGGGCAGATTTTCCATTGAGGATTTATTGATCCCAGAGAAACGTTAGTCTGGTTTTTTGATGAGGGAAGAGGGGGGTTTTACCATTGCAATGTGGGCTCAACTGGGTAATTGTATTAGCTTTTGCTTGGATGAAAAAGAAAAGACAGCTGGATACAAGTGTGGAGCTGACTTTGAAGAAAGAGATGTGGGAGCAAAAATCTGACCTTAACTATGGGAATTACCATCATCTTATTTAAGAATTTTAAGCTTGAAGTCTTGTTTTCTAAAACTTTCAAGTATGAATAGAGTTTTTATGATAACATGTGAAGAACATCAATGCAAGATTATGTTGTTGATATGAGGAAGAATAATTCTGATAAGTCATCAATACACCCTCAACAATTGATGTTTGAGTAGTATTGGCTCGGAAATTTTCAATCCATGCCCCACCAGGGCTTCAGTGCATGAAAGGTTGTGGTGCCCCAAGAAATGGTATCAATATTTGAGAAAACGTTTGAGGAAGAGAGCCGATAGGATCCAGCTGATTGGGGAGATATACAAATATATTATGTTGATTGTGCCATAAGATAATCCAAGAAGCTAAGTGGGAATTGACACTAGCTAAGGTTATATTGCTAATAATCAAAATAAAAATATTAATAATCCCAATGAAAATTGGTTGAAATTATGGCTATCATTAATTCTTTGGGGAAAGTGGTAAAACATCTGATCAGGAAGGTTTATCCAAAGGGAATGAACTGCCAAAATGTGAGCTGGAGAATATTATATGAGAGGCAGAAATGGGTAAAAAGGGTTAGGGCCTGTGTTGAAATGGATTCTGCTTTGGCTCATGGGCCACTTTTATTTGTAATTTCCATTATCAATTTGAAGAAAATATCCAGGCAATGTTGGAAGAATGTGGGTGCACTCATATTACTTCTGGCTATGCCACATAGTATGAAACGCTTGGCATACTAAGGTTCACATTAAAATATCAAAAATTGTATGGGATATAGAAACTTCATATATGGTGGTATATTGGAGGAATGGAGCTATTTTTTCTGGTATTACAGAAAACAGTTAATGAGCTTATTCAGATAAACTTTTTTGCAGAAACCTACAGTTGAAGTGAAGATTTTACTGTGGGGATCATTTTGTGTGGTAGGGTGTGAGATATGTATGGTGCCATGCCACAAAAAATGAGATTTATTATGGGAAGACAAACTTGTGGATTCATGCCTACTGGGACTCCAGGAGTGAATGTGTAAGCTGATCAAGGGGCGCTGGGAATGACCTGAGTACAAGGTTGAGTGCTGTTCTTACAAGATTTATATTATGAGGGTGTAACTAGTCCACACAGATTGGCCTCAGATGTGTGGCTCACACATATGAGAAACCATGGTGCATTTGACTGCCCACACAAGAGAATTAATTTTCCAACAGAGGGTCATGAAAACAAACATGAGATTTTCTGTGTGCAAAAACACTTGTGGACTCACGCCTACTGGGATGCCAGGGGTGAATGTGTAAGTTGATCGAGGGGCACCAGGTGTGACCCTTGATCAACCCCCATGCAGGTGTTGCATTATTTTGTATGAGTCTGTAGCTAATCCACACAGATTGGACTAATGCATGTGAGCATCCATGGTGAATTAGGCCACCTGCACAAGCAAATTGTTTCCCAGAAGACAGGCCCCAAAGTTCTGCATTGTGTATGACCCGCGGTGGGGTGCATGTGAATGCATGTGAATGCATTGCAATTTCCAGCCTCATTGATAATAAGTGGGTGCCAGGCATAGTTTCCTCTGGTTTTGACACCAAAGTGAGTCCACGCTTTGTGTATGAGCCTCATCATGAGCTGGAAGACTCCAGTATCTATGCAGAAGTTAGCCAGAGCTCTCAAGAAAGATGAAGTTGAGATATTTGTGTCAATTCCTCAATGGAATTTCAGGAAGCATAGTCTTGAGTCCTGTTTCAAAAGGCCTCAAAACAAGCTTACCCAACCGTCAGGAAAATTTCCCAGCCAGGGAAAAGCCTGAGTGAAGATCATCTTGTGTTCAATGGTCTTCACTGTTTTCCATCCAGAGCACAATTGTGCATTCTTAATACTGGTGTCAGAAATTCTCTTAAATTATTTGTGTTTTCTTCTCTCTCTGATATGTTTTACAGTATTCTCATTGATTCTGGTGCTACCAACTCATTTATTGCAAAACAGTTTGTTTACGAGTATTGTTTGACCATGTCAAAACTCCCAGAGAGAATTCCTGTTATCATTCTTGACTCCTCTGAGTCTCCCTCTTTATTTTTGACTCACTATACTAGCTATATGGTTGAGCTCCCTTCTTTCCCAATCTTTCAATGGGACTTTTTAGTCATTGATACTACCAAGGGAGAAGACCTCATATTGGTCTTTGACTCTCTCAATCATTTTAATTCATCTTTTGATTGGAGGCAAGGGCTGATCACCTTTAATGCTGATCATAAGGACTATTATGATCCTTCAAGATCTTTCAGTAATGACTTTTCTTCTGCCAAATCATGTGCAGCTCTGGTTGGTGATTCTAGAGCACCATCATTTCCATCTTCTGTCCATATTCCTTCCCTTAATTCCCATCAGTAATTACTATCATCTAGAGATGAAGTATTCAAAGATATTTAAGATTTTGGAGAAGATATTTCTGTATTTTCACTTCATCTCTTCTTTGGGAATATGGACCTTCCTCCTTCATCTTATCATGACTCCCTGTATGAGTTGTGGGATGAAGAGGAAGAGAAAGAAGAAATGGAAACGGTGATTAAGGTTGTTCCTTCTGTTTATTGTCAGAATCTGGATTTATTCTCCAAGGTGAAAGCAGAGAAACTTCCTCCTCACCCTGCCTGTGATCATCATATTGAGCTGGGGGGGTCTCTACCTCCAGTTGGGGTTATCTACTCTTTATCAAACCAATAGTCAGATACACTCAGGGCCTACATTTCAGAGAATGTAGAGAAAGATTTCATCTGGACAAGCTCCTCTTCAACAGGGGCACCTGTCCTCTTTGTCAAAAAGAAAGATGCTGGCCTCCATTTGTGTGTTAATTACCGCAAACTCAATTCTGTTACTAGGAAGAACAAGTATCCTGTTCCTCCTATGAATCAGCTTCTTATTGTTATCAATGGTTCTTCTATCTTCTCCATGATTGATTTGCGTGGTGTATATAACCTGCTCAGAATCAAGGAAGGTGATGAACGTTTTACATGTTTTAGAACTAAATATGGCAGCTATGAGTATTTGGTTATTCCATTTGGGCTCACCAATGCTCCTGCCTCTTTTCAAAACCTTTTCAATGATATTTTTTATGATCTTCTTGTTATTTATGGTGTGGTTTATTTGGATGACATTATGGACTTGTCCGAATCTGAAGAAGAACATGTCACTCATGTGTCCACTGTTCTTTCCAGACTCAGAGCCAATAACCTCTTTTCTAAGGCCTTCAAGTGGCTGTTTCATGTTTCTAGTGTAGAGTACTTAGGTTATGTTATTTCTTCTGAAAGCCTCAAGATGGACCAAGCAAACATCCAGCAAATTCTCAATTGGCCACCTCCAAGAAACCTCAAGGCTCTTCAATCATTCCTTGGCTTTGCCAACTTTTACCGCTGTTTCATCAAGAATTATTCAAAGAAAATTAGTTCACTCACAAGTTTCCTCAAGAAAGATTCCCATTTTCCCCTCAATGAGGAAGCTCTTAGACAGTTTCATCAGCTCAAAAAGGCATTCACCATTTCTACAATCCTTTCTCACTTTGATCCTTCTCTACCCACCATTGTAGAGACTGATGCATCAGATTATGCCTTGGGTGCTGTAGTGAGTCAGATCTCTGACTCAGGAAAACATCCCATTGCATTTGATAGCCGCAAGCTTCTCCCGGCTGAGCTCAATTATGAGATTCATGACAAGGAACTCCTTGGCATAGTCTGGGCTCTCAAGTGCTGCAGAGCGTTTCTCGTTTCTCGTTTCTCTTTCTTCCTCTTTTGAAGTTCTCACCAATCATTCTTCACTTCAATACTTCATTTCATCAAACATTCTCACTTGCCGTCAAGCCTGCTGGGCTGAGTTTCTCTCTGAATTTCATTTTTCAATCACTTCCTGCCCTGGCCGCCTGGCCACCCTTCCAGATGCATTGTCATGTTGGGACGCCATTTACCCAGAGAGGGGGGACAAATTCATCAGCAAGAATCCAATGAATTATCAAAAAATAATCAAGCAAGATGAAATTAAAGCCTCAAAGTCCTTTTCAGTCAAGGTGGAATCATTTTCAAGCTTTATTGACTCAATTCAGAAAGCATTATGGCAAGATTCTCAATATAGAAGTATTCTTCAAGATTTGGGTAAAGGTAAATCTGTTCAAGATTATTCTCTTGATTCTTCTTCCCAACTTCTCCCATTCAAAGATCAGGTGGTGGTCCCCAATGACCCCACAATTCAACTCAGCATTCTTCAAAAGTGTTATGACTCTCCTCTAGATGGACACCCTGGCCAAGAGAAGACTCTCAAACTTGTCAAGCGGGATTTTCACTGGTCTGGCATGACTCAATTTATCAAGGATTATGTCTCATCCTGTCAACAGTGCTCAAGAAACAAAATTATTCACCACAATTTTGTACACCTCAAACCTTTTCCAATTATAAATGGTCTTTGGATTTGTCTTTCAATATATTTCATCAATCAATTTCCACTGTCCAATTCTTTTGACTCAATCCTTGTCATAGTGGACAGATTCTCAAAAATGGCAGTTTTTATTACAACGATTTCTTCATTAACTTCACTGGATTTGGCTCATTTGTTCATCAAGAATATTTTCTCAAAGCATGGCCTTCCTTCAAGAATTGTTAGTGATAGAGGTTCTCTTTTTGTTTCTTCTTTTTGGACCAATCTTTGTCAGAAGCTCAAGAGTTCAAGAGATCTATCAACTTCTTATCATCCAGAAACTGATGGACAGACAGAGGGTAAATTAGATACTAGAAAAGTACCTTTGGATTTATTCCAGTTATCATCAGGACGATTGGAACACCTTGCTCCCTCTGGCTGAATTTGCCTACAATAGCTCTGACCACTCTTCAACAGAACAATCACCATTTTTCACTGTTTATGGGAGATCCTCATTTTTACTCAGTTCACATTACTCAAGATACTCCTGCTGGAACGTTATCAACAAAAGTCCAATCAGTACATAAAGATGTCAAGAGAGAACTTGAAGTTTCCATAAACAGTTTTAAGAGGTATGCAGATAAAAGTAGAGCAAGTCCACCTGTTTTCAATCCTAGTGACATGGTATGGCTTTCTTCCAAGAACATCAAGTCAGCTAGACCCACCAAAAAACTGTCTGAAGGATTGTTGGGTCCTTTTCCAATCTTGAAGAAAGTCAGCACTCATGCCTACCACCTCAAGCTCCCATCTCAATGGAAGTCCATCAAACCAGTCTTCCATATTTCACTCTTAGAACCAGTCAAGACATCAACAATCCCAAATAGGAATCAGGAGCCTCCTCCTCCAATCATCATTGAAGAAGAAGTGGAATGGGAAGTCTCTCAAATACTTGACTGAAAGCTTAAGAGAGGCAAAGTATGGTATTTGGTGGAATGGAAAGGTTTCAGTCAAGACTCAGAAAGATCCACTTGGGAACTAACTGAAAACCACAAGAATTGTCCTGAACTGGTCAAGGATTCTCATTCTTTATATCCTGACAAGCCAGGACCCAATTCTTCAAGACCTTCATTTTTTATGGTGCTTGGTTGGGAGAGGAATTACCAAACATAAGTCCCACTTCTGGCATGCACCTTTAGAGGTATTCTACCCTTTCTTGTTGTAAGAATCACCTTGGCCACTCTGTGATTACTCTGCAATCTTTGGACACAGATCTTTGGCCTGGCTTTCAACATCAATTCCAAAAGTCATGGCCAATTTCACTTGGGCAAATGGACCATTCTTTTTATTAATTTCTTTCCAAGTCATTCTTTCAGCAGATTTATTTTCTATTTATGGCACTGGTGGGAGTTGTAATTACCAAAATTATGTTCCTCTCCTGGTGTGCACTTCCCTGAGGGGTCTACAATCTGTCAAAACATCACCTTGGCCACTCTGTGAGCATCTGGAATCAAATTTTCCTTTCCAAGGCCTTCGCTAATTCCTAAATCAACTACCAACCTATGTGATGAAGATTGGAACCTCCTCAAGATTTATTTCTCTTTTATTTCTTCTTGTCTTAATTTCATTTTCATTCTTTAATTTTCTTTTTATTTTCATTTTCAATTTTCTTTACTTATGGAAAATCAACTCATGAACCAATGTCATTCATTTTAAATTTACATAAATTCTGAAGCCAATCTCAAAAGAAGATCAAGCAAACCCTGCATCACACGCCAACTTTTCAATATCAGTATCCAATTATTTTTCTCTTAATCACTCCTCTTGAATACCTGTCTCAAATCCTTTCCAGTTGCCTCAACAGGCTTCACCTTGTGTTGGTTCTCAGGAGCTCAACATTCCAAGGTGAGGGTACTGTGACAACCATGGCACTTACCCTCCTGGACTCCATATGGAATATCAGTGCCATATCAATCTTATGGCAATTTGGCCATATCCATAATCACTGGCCAAATTGCCCCTCTCATCCTTTCTGGCCTGTTATGGTCATTTCACTCCTGGGGCCAACCTGGCCCCTTCACTATCATCAGGCCTTCCCAGGCCATTCTCTGTTTTTGGGCACTTTCATGTATTTTCCAGTCAACAGGGAAAATATAGCCCAAAAGCCTGTATTTGGCTTTTTGAGCTTTAAATACAGTTTTGCGCATTTTTGCTGTATTCAGCTGTATATGCCATTTTCCCATGTATTTTGGGAAATATGTCCAAAAGGCCATATCACGCCTTTTGGTGCTTAATTACCAGATTTGTGCATTTTGCACATTTTTGTGCATTTTTGCGCACTTTGCGCAAATACAGTTTTAAATCTGTATAATCTGTATTTGGCCAATACACCCAGAAACACCTTGTCACCTTTGAAGTCACCCAAAACCCAATCTTCACTCTCATCCTCCTGACTTCACTCACAAAGACCTTTGGCCACTTTCACCCTTCAGAAACTCAAATTTTCATAAATGGTGTTATACACCATTCTGAACATTTTTTCACCAGAAATTCAAAGGTATCAATATCAGAGGGTTAATTCAACATTCCATAAGTCCTCAAATTGTCATGTCATCCAGAGGACCCATCAAGGCTCAAGTGCAGGTGTAACTTCTCAAAAACCAATGATGCCATCAGGAATTCATTGGTTATTCTCACTTCAAGTATTCCCTCCAAGGGAATACTCTCAATTAATTCCCAAGGTGTATTCAAGAGAAAGTTGCAAACAAGCTGTCAAGTGTAAATGCTTCATCAATCCAACTTGGAAGCCACATTCATTTCAATACCATCTGGATTCATCAAGACCTGTATTTCAATCATACATAATGGGAAAATAATTTAACACATTTCATTTCCCAATCTGGCAAGGTATACACTTCATCAAGCTGTCAATACAGCTTCAAGGCTTCCATACAGACCAGCTGTCAGCCTGAAGGAGTCAAGCTCTCAATGTTTCACATATACCAGCCTCCTTTGACCCTGAGGGGTTTTCCCCCAGTTAATTAATATATTTTGATTTTATTTTATCTTTATTTATCTTACCACTTTTTTAAGTGAATACTGACATTATCAAGTCAGTCATTTAGCACATTTTCTCTTTTCTTTCTTCACCTGTCAATGGATATTTGGTGGTAATATCCTTACTAATTCCATTCTTCATTTTGGCAGGTTGAAACAGTGATTAAGGACTTACTTGGTTGGCTCTTTGGCCATTTGGCTTCTCATTTCTCTTATTGCATCTCATCCTTGTACTTGCATTCTTCTTAGAGAAATTCAATTCTTCATTTTTATTTTCTTCATTTTTTTGTATTCTTGCAAGTGAGTTCCCTGGTTTCTGAGTGCCAGGACACTCTTTTTTTTCTGTCCAAGAGCCCCTGTGACACTTTGCCAATTTCTACCACCGTTTCATCAAAAATTACTCAAAGAAAGTTAGTTCACTCACCAGTTTCCTCAATGAGGAAGTGCTTAGTCAGTTTCACCACTGCTCCAATCCTTCCCCACGTCAATCCTTCTCTACCCACCATTGTGGAGACCAATGCATCTGATTATGCCTTGGGTGCTGTACTGAGTCAGGTTTCTGACTCAGGAAAACATCCCATTGCATTTGATAGCCACAAGCTTATTCCAGCAGAGCTCAGCTATTAAATTCATGACAAGGAACTCCTTGGCATAGTCTTGGCTCTCAAGAACTGGAGGGCTTTTCTTCTTTCTCTCTCTTCCCCTTTTGAAGTTCTCACCAATCACTCTTCCCTAAAATACTTCATGTCTTCAAAATTCCTTACTTGCCGTCAATCCCACTGGGCTGAATTCCTTTCTGAATTTCATTTTTCTATCACTTACCACCCTGGCCACCTAGCTACTCTTCTGGATACCTTATCACATTGTGACAACGTTTAGCTGGAGAGGGGGGAGGATTTCATCAGCAAGAATTAAATGAATTTTCAACAAATCATTTGTCTCACAAGGCCTTCCAAAATACCTCTTGACTTTTAAATTGAGTGGACTTCCTTCTGGTGAAGTTGGGGTGTACATCTCCTCAGATAAATTGAGAACCTTGTCATTGATGGGTACTGGATGAGGTGTGTTGTCTCTTGAAAAATGAAAAACAAGGTCAATAAAAATTTATGCCATCCACACATTTTTCTTTCAATTATTAGTTATTTTAAAGCCAGATACCTGGAGTTCTCCCTTTAAGGAAAATAAATTCAAAAGTGTATAATGTTTTCATGGTAGAAGCCTTGTGGCAATAAACAAGCTATGAAAAAAGTGATTCACAGCCAAAAAGGAAAAATATGAAAGTAAAACATTTTCAGAAATTGAAAACAAATTGAAAAACATAGAAAGTTACTATTGTATTGATCACCACCACCCATTGACCTTTAATTCCCAACCCTTTCAAAAGGGTATCCCAATGGAAAGTGCACAAAACAAGTCAGGAAAATATTCAAAATCAAAAGGAGCATACACAGTCACAAAATATTATATTTTACTCTTAGGGAAAACTCACTAACACATATTTTGTGGAAGCTCTCAAGAAAACACAAAGGATAAATCTCACATTTTATTGGCTTAACTTTGTAAAGTCATCTTCAAATACCTAACCCCAGAAAAAAATCACTTCAAATCCAAGAAGTCAAAGGAAAAGAAAAGTAATTATAGTTCTTATTAATTATTATAAGGAAAATTGAATCTATGTAAATATCTATTAAGAGTATAATATTCTCTGTAAATCTTCTATCTTCTAATAGAGAAGTATTTTAACCATGAATTAAATATGATTTGAAAACAAGCCTTTGTACTTCAAGATCCTCCGGAACACTATCATATGATAGTTAAAATGAATGATTAATTTTACCTGGAGGGAGACATCCTATACAGTTTTTCCTTAGCATATACTTCCTCCATTCTCATTCAATAAGGAATCTAAGAGTCTTTAATACTTTCAGAAGGTACCCCACATGCAATCAAAGGGATAGTCCCCTTCACAGTAAAATTCTTGCCTACCTTATTTGGTCACTGGGAGTGTGTTGAAAACCAAAACACAAATATTCAAAAACATATTTTAGGAGGCTCAAAGCTTATAGAATTGATAAAACAGTCATTTTTCCCACTTAATATATTAAGAAGACTATGAGGCTTGATTGATATCTCATAAAATATATAAAGATTCTTTTAAATTAGGACCCCAATATCAATCTAAATCCAACCATAGATCTTGTGTGAGTCTTGAGATATATTTTACACACCCAAATAGTCCCTAAATATCCTTAAATATCTTTTCAAATATTCAGAACCTATGAATCTTTTTCATATTCAAAATTAATTACTTTTCACAAAGGAAGAGATGATCACCTTTTTTCAAGTATATTCATGTGCTTAAGACACAATTTGGATTCTGAAAATAAAATTTCCTAGAGTAGCTCAAGGGGTGCATGAGCTCAAATTGAATCCATGAGGTGTTGAGGCTGACAATTATTCAATTCCTAAGCATTGATACCACATGCATTTTCAGGCTAAAATAATGAGATTCTGAAAACTCTCATGCTACATATACACAAAAAAAAAGTGCTTTGGGGTTTGGTTGTACTTGAAAGCACTTGATTTTAACACACATATTTTCTACACCCATACTGAATATCAGTATCAAGTACTGAATTACTATATCATTGAAATAAAAATAGCCAGTCAAAAAACTAGCTAAGAGACTTAGGGTAGCAGAGCTTCTAAGGCCTCTGAGATCTAGCCAGACCCAGATATTTGATCTATTACCCATAATTACTTAATGAGTCTATTAAGACCTTTTTAGAACTGTTTTTACTAAGGCTAATTCCCATTTAATCATGAGAGAATAGAAAATAAGCTTCTCTTTTGACATTCTCAGGAGGTAAAGAGATCCTCTGACTCCTGTAACTATGTTCATTATTGGGAATTTACTTTTCAGAAGCCAAAAATTATTAAATAAAATCCAGTTTGGACTAGTATCCATGGACTTACCTCATGAGAACCAGTTGTCATTACTCTATTACCCTGCAACACATAGAAAGTGAGGTAAAGCTTGAAAGTTTTATTTAAAATACAGCTCAGAAATCAATGTGAAGCAATTAGTATCAATAGAGGGAGTGAATTTATTTTATCAATACTAAAAATAATTATGAATTCGTCATTTCAAACCAATTTTTTACTGAAATTTAATATTTAATGATTTCAAATGGAACACTGATCTTCAAGTATTAACAGAAATGACAACCTTTGATTTAATGTCCAACAAACTTGATAAATTTGATCAAAAAGAATAATTTTTAAATCAAGAAATTATTTAAACTAGTGACTTCATTATTTCTTAGCTATAAATGGATTTGTAGCCATTTAAAAGCACATAATGAAGTAATTAGGATAGTTTTATGTGAAAAGCTTTGTAATCATATATTCAAACAGTTCAATTGTCTTCTCACCTGTTTTGTATTTTATATAACACCTTTTACCACTTGATACGCTGCTTTAGACTTCAAAGAATTCTAAGGGTTCTTTTTTTTAATTATCCATCATTATCATTCAGCAATCTTTACCAATAATCACCGTAACATTTCATATTAGCTATGAAATAGCTACTAAATTCTTTTGATATGTAAAAAAAAGAAATATCTGAAATAAAGGAATATTATCATTTTGAATATTTCTGTGAGCCTTAGAGGTAATTTCATATACCCAAAAGACCACAAATATAAAAAATAACATATTAATATAAATAAAATAAATTTATTTATATTATTAAAATAAAAATAAAAAATATAAATATAAATATAAAATTATATTAAAAAATAAAAAATTAATTATAATTTAAAAATAAAAATACATTAAATTTTGTAAATACAAAATTACATTTATACTTGAAAAATTTAAGTAAAAATGAAATTTTAACAAAATTGTGAAAAAATAAATAAATTTGGAAAAAAGTTAAATAAAATTTATTATAACTTTTTATCCAATAAATAAACATATAAATTTTATTTCACCATTGGATTCCTCATAAAAAATCAGGTGGGGTCACCTCTGAGTGAAATTTTTGTAACTCAACTCTAAATAAGCTTAAATTAAGTTTTTTAGTATTTTCAATACAAAAGTTGAAAATCCTCAAAACCTTAATTTAATTCACACCACATGTGGTGTTAACCATCAATTTTTGTGTTAAAATTGAGGTGTTGTGTTTAGTTTAGAAGTTATGAGGAATTAAAGTATTTTCAATTGAATTCAATTGAAATGTCAAAATGTGCGCGTGTATTACATAAGTGAACTTTGATTTACATATGAGGTGTCAATTATTACTGTATTGTACTGTACAATTGAATTGAATTACATATGTAAATTATAAGTATAATACATGATGAGGAATTAAAGGAAAAAATAAATTGGAAAGATTAAATTTGGGGGGGAAAAGGAACTCCAGCTCTAAGGGGGAGCTAGACCCCCAAAATCCTTGCTGACAGGCGTGGGATGTCAAAATTCACGCAAAAGTTCATCACTTTTGGCCTGGAATTGAGTTACAGGGTCTGTGGACTCAATTGATGATGAGGTTTTGATACCAACTGGGGTAGTTTTAGCTGTTGCCAAGAGGGTAAAACTACCCTTAAGATAAAGCCATAAGAGTAAAAACAGTTTTAACTGGTTTCTACGACTCTGACACACATTCTGACGTGTTTTGAAGGCTCTAGGCCTGGTATTGCTATAGTAATGGCTGATTTAAGGGTCTAAAATGGCTAAAAATGGCTAAAAATGGCTTAAACCAGCCCTTTTTGGTCTAAATCAGGGTTCAATGATGCCATAATTGGCTTTTCTGTTGTCAGACTGTTTTTCACGACTGACAAGAGTAAATTTTACTTTTGGAGTAAGAGAATTGATGGCTATAAAAGAATGTCTTCTTTGCCCCACTTTTCTCTTCATGTTAGAATCTTTTTCCTTTTATTAATTAGTTTAAAACTGTTAAACCAATCAATAAAAGATTCCAACCACCCTTTTTAAATCATTTTGAACCTTTTAACCACGTGAAAAAATCATTATAATCGTTGTTTGTAACTCTTATAATCATTTTTACCCCTGAACCACCCCAAAAGTGAATTAAAGCATCTTTCATCACTGTAAACTTTGTCACTTTGTTTCCAAATTCACTCTGGTCACTTTTGGGCGTGTTTTCTCTTTAATATTCTTTTTAAAGACTCTGTTCTTTAATTAATTGCTTGCAGTTCTTTGCTCAATTAATTCCAATTGAAATTGCTCTTGAAGAAATTTCTTTTGTAGCCTTAAAATATCTCTCGTAGAGTATTTTTTGGATAAATTTTTATTGTTGGTAAAACAATAAATTTTTATAATATTATTGTTTTATACTCATAAAGTTATAAACAATAAAATTGGCGTGTTTTCTCTTAAAAATAATATTTCATACTATTTTTAACTGAATTTTACCTTATACAAATTTTGAGGACAGGAAAAGTACTTGATTTTTAATCAAAGTTTCATATCCACACCTTACATTTGGGGGCCCAGCCGTGATATTTTACCTGTGACATATTTTTTTTACTCTTTTTTAATCTTTTTCTTATATTGAAAAATTTAAAAAACATATAAAAAATACTCATAATTCAAAAAATCAATAAAAAATATTTTTTTTTTCATATTATAAGTGAGGCTTTAATTTTTATTTCTTTTTTGAAATAACCTTTTTTTTTACTTAATTAATTGGCTTTTTCATTAATTTTAGTGTCTGACAACGTGGTAAGACAAGAAAACATTGAAACAGCCTCAACAGTAACCAGCATTATCCCTGCCAGTACTGTTAATTCTGATCATAATAGTACTGTTATTGTGACTCAAAATAATCAACCTGAACCAATATCTTCTGAATTAATTAACTTGGATATAAGTAATACACTTCAGAAAGCCAAAGATTTGGCCAATAGTAAGTTTTTGACGTAAAAATACTATTTTAAGCCTTTTTTAACCATAATTATGCCTTCAACCAGGTCAGGAGCCAGCTACAACCCCTCAAGCAGCTCCCAAAAAGGTAATAGACGTGATTATGGCAGAGGCCAACCAGGTACAGAAGGAAAAGGGTCAGTTGATGACTTCCAAACAACTAAAATGGGTCATTCTGAAGCTGATAATACCATTTTACCTTCAAAAAGAGCTGACACCGCCACAAGAAGCCTCAGTGGACATATACAAAGCCAGCCACAAAGCTTACAACAATGCACTGCAGTACAAGGAGTACCAGATCCTGGCAGATCTGTGGAAAAACTGCATGAATTCATACCTAACTGTAAGAAAATTCTTGGGCCATCCCAACACTTGCAAATTGCTCAATGGATGGCATCCATTGATGGAGAAGAAAAACATGATGCTTTTGACACTAGAATGGAGGAAAAACAACCCTCCACCAGCCAAACCAGTGCCAAAAACAGCCCCAGTGGCCAGCAGCAGCAATTCCAACGTGAAAAAGCAGCCACAAACTCCAAACAAGGGCAAAGGGAAAGCACCAGCCCCAAAACCTTACAGCCAGGGCTACAGAATCCCAAAGATTCAGCAGGATGCCATGGAAAATGTATTTCAGATGGCCAGAACCATGATGGAATTACAGAAGAAGGAGGAAGCCAGATTAAGGTTCCAGAAACGATTTCTGACATATTTGATTCCATCCCAGAGTTGTATAATGCTATAAATGACGTGAAAAAACATCTTTCTGATAAAAATGACACCATTTGTAACAACATTAAAACAAACAACCTGAGTCTGTGCCAAATTAATGAAACACTTATGTGTTTTGAAAGAGTTTTGAGAACAATTAAAAATTCCAATAATGATAATTCTTCTAACAATAAAATAAATGAACAATCTGCCATTATTAAAGAATTAACAGATAAATATTCTAAATTCAATATTGATGACATAATTGAAACAAGAATTAAACAAGCCATAAATATTATCAAGACAGATAACAAGAAAGTCCTTGATGACATTTCAAATTCATTTACTGAAGTAAAGACATATACCATTGCCTTGAAAAAGTGTTTTGATGCTTCACAAGAAGAAGTATCAAAATTATCAATGAAATTGAATCAAGTCACTGCTGATAATACAAGACAGACAGAGTTATGGCAAGAACTTACACATAAAGAAGACATGTATAAAATTGAAATAATAAATTTAATACAAAGCTTCCAACATGAATACAGAAATTCCCAAAGGTGTAGCAACAGTAAAATGAATGACATTGAACAATTACTGAACACCTTACCAAGAATGTCTACACCTCTAAATCAAAATGAGGGCACAAGAATTTCAAATCCACAAGTATTGGATCCTGATAATTCACAATTAAAAAATGAATTATCCACTTCTTTTCATAACTTGGAACCATCAATGGGCCAAGCACTCTTGAAAGAAGTTCCAAAACTTAAAGAATGGCCTCACTTCAGTGGTGAAGGAGAGTATGACCATATGGAATTCACTAGAGGTATTGACATGATCAAAGAGGATTTTGAATTACCAGACAGATTGGTAACAGCCAGGTTTAACACCTTGTTTACCAGATCAGCTCACAGATGGTACATCAAAATAAGACAAGCACATGGACACCAGAGTTGTACTTGGTGGAAAACCCAAATCATCAACAAATGGGCAAATGATGCTTGGAGGTTTAAAGTTGAAACAGCCTTTGAATCTGCCAAATTTAATGCTGATAAAGACAAAGCTTTACCATGGTTTTGCCAACAAAAGGACAGATTAACAGCATTATATCCTGACATGTCAGAATTTATGATCCATAGAAAAATTCTGAGACAATGTGGAGGTGACTTAGAGCATGCTGTCAAAAGCAGGACTACTGAACAATCTTCAGCAGAGGATATTATCAATATACTAGAAGAAGTAACCACCAGAACCAAAATTGGTTCTAGTAGGGTGAATCTTAAAACAAGGTTTAATACACCTTGGAAAGATTCTGTGGACAAAAACCCCAAAGAAAATTCTAGTAATATTAAATATAAATCTGCAGATACAGTCAGAAAATGCCATATTTGCCAAAGCACCACCCATTTAGCCAATACATGTCCAAAAAGGGGGAAAATCAATGAAATTGAAATTGAAAAAGTACCAGATGTTGAAAAAGAAGACATAATTGAAGACAATTCAGATGATAAGTCATCCATATTCTCTGAATCTTCAAAAGATATAGAAAATATCAATGCCACTTTTGACATCATGGAATCTTATTCCCACTTACCACAATTGAGCAATGGTCAAGTTGATTTATCAAAAGTTCAAGATGCACAACTTATGAAGACAAAACCAAACAGAGGAAAAGGTTATACAGCTGGTAACTCCTGTATAACAGAAGTGGTGATTGACAACAAACCCACCAAACTTTTGCTTGACCCAGGAGCCTTCTGCTCTTGTGTTGGAAAATCTTTTCTTAAGACTTGTGTACCAAATTTTGAAGACCAATTGTTACCAATTGATGGTATAAAATTCAACAGTGCAAGTAACCCAATGAAAGCATTAGGAATCTTTGAGACCAATGTCATATTCCCACACATAAATGGGAATTTAAGGATCACAGTTGAATTTGTTGTTATGGAAAATTGCTCTAGTACCCATTTTATATTGGGAAATGACTATTTAATCATGTATGGGATAGATTTACATAATAACAAAGACAGATACTTTACTATTGGAGACAATAAGTGCCAAAAATCTGCCTTTTTACCATTTAAAAGACAAATTACAGTAAACAAAGTATCACCAGTCAACTTAGAGTTAGAGAAATTCAAGTCTGAACAGTTAAATGAGGCTGAAATAAGCCTTCATCTGACTGATAAGCAAGAAAATGAACTTTCTTCCCTTTTGTATGACCACAGAGGAGCATTTGCTACAGACAAAGAACCCCTGGGAGCAATTATTGGTCATGAAGTTGACATCATTCTTAACATTGAGAGACCTTATCCACCACTCTTAAGAAGACCTGCTTATCCAGCAAGTCCAAAATCAAGAGAAGCTCTAGAAATTCATATCAAAGAACTTCTAGACCTTGGTGTAATAAGAAAGGTAGGCCACAATGAGGAAGTAGAAATAACTACACCAGTCATAGTGGCGTGGCATAATGGAAAATCCAGAATGGTTGGGGACTTTAGAGCTCTGAACACTTACACTGTTCCAGACAGATACCCAATACCAAAAATCCAAATTGCCCTTACTCAAATATCTCAAGCAGTGTATATAACCACTATGGATGCCCTTAAAGGATTCCATCAAAATGTAGTAACACCAAGAGCAAGAAAATACTTGAGAATTATTGTTCATTGTGGAGTGTATGAATACTTAAGGATGCCCTTTGGTATCAAAAATGCACCATCACACTTCCAAAGAATGATGAATGAAATCTTCCCTGAAGAACTCTCAGAGGGATGGTTAATCATTTACATTGATGACATTATTATCTGTTCAAAGACTTGGGAGGAGCACATGTACAGATTATCAAGAGTTTTGACAAAAATCCAATCAGTAAACATGAAAATCTCCTTGAAGAAATGTCATTTTGGATTTAAAGAACTTAAGGCACTAGGACATGTTGTATCTGGTTTGTCCCTTGGAATTGATAAAAACAAAGTTGCAGCAGTATTGTTAAAACCCATGCCTCAGAATAAGAAGGAAATTCAGTCATTCTTAGGTTTTGCAGGATATTACAGGCAACACATTAAAGACTTTGCATCCATAGCAAGACCACTTTATAAGTTGTGTGACAAAGACACAGTATTTGAGATGACTGTTGACAGAGTCAAAGCTTTTGAGTCTCTAAGAGAAGCATTGACCACTGCTCCACTCTTACTGATGCCAGACTTTAAATTGCCTTTCAAACTGTATATTGATGCATCAGGGGATGGACTAGGTGCTGCACTTCACCAAGTTCAGATCATAAATGACAAACCTGTAGAAGGACCAATATGTTTCATATCCAGGCAAATCAAACCAACTGAAGCCAGATATGGAGCAAGTCAAATGGAATGTCTATGCCTTGTCTGGGCCTTAGAGAAATTGAACTATTTCTTAGAGGGATGTGTTTTTGAAGTAATAACAGATTGTACAGCTGTGAAATCACTTTTGAACATGAAAACACCTAACAGACACATGCTCAGATGGCAAATAGCCATACAAGAATACAGAGGCAATATGACTATTGTTCATAAGGATGGGAATATTCATAAGAATGCAGATGGACTAAGCAGATGGCCATTACCAAATAACATTGATAATCCTGCTTATGTTCCAGAAGAAGCTTCACCACAAATTCCAATAGAAGGAATAAGTGTTACAGACTTGAACACCACCTTCTTTGAAGAAGTCAGAAATAGTTACACTCAAGATAAGAATTGTAGCATCTTATGCCAATTACTTAACAAAGACTGTAAAGACAACTCTCTAATACATGCCTTGGATGAAGTATGGAGAAAATCTTATAATGAAGGGAGATTTCACCTACTGGATGGTATAATTTACCACAGAACCAAGCACACATGTGTCATGACAGTTGTAGACAGGTCATTAATCAATCTTGTACTGAAAGAATGCCATGATAGTCCCTTTTCAGGACATCTTTCTGAGGACAGAACAAGAGAGAAAGTAAAGACCTGCATATGGTGGCCAATGTGGCAAAAAGATGTTGCAGAATATTGCAAAACCTGTGACAGATGCCAAAAGGCAAATAAATCCACTGGCAAAAGACTTGGAAATATGATGAAAATCCAAGAACCAAACAGACCTTGGGAAATTGTCCATATGGATTGGGTAACTGGCCTACCACCAGGAGGTGACAGGAGCTATAATGCTTGCCTAGTAATTGTGGACAGATTCAGTAAAACTCCAATCTTTTTACCATGTCACAAAGATGATACAGCCATGGATACAGCTCTTCTGATATGGAATAGAGTAGTGTCATGGACTGGGATATTTACAAATATCATCAGTGATAGAGATCCCAAATTCACTTCAGCTCTATGGACAAATCTTCACCAATTATTTGGCACAAAACTGTCTTTCTCTACAGCCTACCACCCACAAACTGATGGTCTGGCTGAAAGAATGATCCAAACCTTAGAGGACATGGTGAGAAGATTTTGTGCATATGGCCTTGAATTCAAAGATTGTGATGGATTTACCCATGATTGGTGTACTCTGTTACCAGCACTGGAATTAGCATATAAAACATCAATCCATTCCAGTACCAATCAGACTCCTGCTATTCTAGAAAAAGGATGGAACCCCAAGTTACCCCAAGATTCCTTGAGGAAAGACTTAATTGAAATACATCCCACAGCTGCTAGCTTCAAAGGAATGCTAGACAAAGCTAGAAAGCATGCAGTGAGATGCATGGAGGACTCTTTTGCATATGCTAAAGACAAATGGGATAAATCTCATGCAACTCCAGATTTCAAAGTGGGGGACCTAGTTCTTGTATCCACCACTAACTTCAATAATATCAAAGGATGTAAAAAGTTAAAAGACTCCTTTGCAGGACCTTTTGTGATTAAGGCCCTCCATGGAGAAAATGCTGTTGAAGTAGAGTTATCTGAAGAACTTAGCAATAAGCACCCTACATTTCCAGTAAGCTTGATAAAGCCATACAAATCTAGTGATGCTGAGAAATTTCCCTTGAGGAATAAGATTCCCCAAGTTATACCTCCTATTGAGACATCTGGTACTAAGAAAATAACCAAAGTTCTTAAAGAAAGGAAATTAAGAACCAAGAAAGTAAGGGAATACCTTGTTAGGTACAGTGACCCAACTTGTGAAGATGAATGGTTAGAAGAGAAAGATATACCAGAAGCCACCAAACTCCTGAGGAGATTCAGACACACTAGAAACACCAATATTACAAAGTAATATTCTTTTTTAGGGGGAGGGCATGTGAGCCTTAGAGGTAATTTCATATACCCAAAAGACCACAAATATAAAAAATAACATATTAATATAAATAAAATAAATTTATTTATATTATTAAAATAAAAATAAAAAATATAAATATAAAATTATATTAAAAAATAAAAAATTAATTATAATTTAAAAATAAAAATACATTAAATTTTGTAAATACAAAATTACATTTATACTTGAAAAATTTAAGTAAAAATGAAATTTTAACAAAATTGTGAAAAAATAAATAAATTTGGAAAAAAGTTAAATAAAATTTATTATAACTTTTTATCCAATAAATAAACATATAAATTTTATTTCACCATTGGATTCCTCATAAAAAATCAGGTGGGGTCACCTCTGAGTGAAATTTTTGTAACTCAACTCTAAATAAGCTTAAATTAAGTTTTTAGTATTTTCAATACAAAAGTTGAAAATCCTCAAAACCTTAATTTAATTCACACCACATGTGGTGTTAACCATCAATTTTTGTGTTAAAATTGAGGTGTTGTGTTTAGTTTAGAAGTTATGAGGAATTAAAGTATTTTCAATTGAATTCAATTGAAATGTCAAAATGTGCGCGTGTATTACATAAGTGAACTTTGATTTACATATGAGGTGTCAATTATTACTGTATTGTACTGTACAATTGAATTGAATTACATATGTAAATTATAAGTATAATACATGATGAGGAATTAAAGGAAAAAATAAATTGGAAAGATTAAATTTGGGGGGGAAAAGGAACTCCAGCTCTAAGGGGGAGCTAGACCCCCAAAATCCTTGCTGACAGGCGTGGGATGTCAAAATTCACGCAAAAGTTCATCACTTTTGGCCTGGAATTGAGTTACAGGGTCTGTGGACTCAATTGATGATGAGGTTTTGATACCAACTGGGGTAGTTTTAGCTGTTGCCAAGAGGGTAAAACTACCCTTAAGATAAAACCATCAGAGTAAAAACAGTTTTAACTGGTTTCTACGACTCTGACACACATTCTGACGTGGTTTGAAGGCTCTAGGCCTGGTATTGCTATAGTAATGGCTGATTTAAGGGTCTAAAATGGCTAAAAATGGCTAAAAATGGCTTAAACCACCCCTTTTTGGTCTAAATCAGGGTTCAATGATGCCATAATTGGCTTTTCTGTTGTCAGACTGTTTTTCAAGACTGACAAGAGTAAATTTTACTTTTGGAGTAAGAGAATTGATGGCTATAAAAGAATGTCTTCTTTGCCCCACTTTTCTCTTCATGTTAGAATCTTTTTCCTTTTATTAATTAGTTTAAAACTGTTAAACCAATCAATAAAAGATTCCAACCACCCTTTTTAAATCATTTTGAACCTTTTAACCACGTGAAAAAATCATTGTAATCGTTGTTTGTAACTCTTATAATCATTTTTACCCCTGAACCACCCCAAAAGTGAATTAAAGCATCTTTCATCACTGTAAACTTTGTCACTTTGTTTCCAAATTCACTCTGGTCACTTTTGGGCGTGTTTTCTCTTTAATATTCTTTTTAAATACTCTGTTCTTTAATTAATTGCTTGCAGTTCTTTGCTCAATTAATTCCAATTGAAATTGCTCTTGAAGAAATTTCTTTTGTAGCCTTAAAATATCTCTTGTAGAGTATTTTTTGGATAAATTTTTATTGTTGGTAAAACAATAAATTTTTATAATATTATTGTTTTATACTAATAAAGTTATAAACAATAAAATTGGCGTGTTTTCTCTTAAAAATAATATTTCATACTATTTTTAACTGAATTTTACCTTATACAAATTTTGAGGACAGGAAAAGTACTTGATTTTTAATCAAAGTTTCATATCCACACCTTACAATTTCTGTAAAGACAGCCATTGTTTTTCTGATTTCTTACTTACTTTTGACTAGTTAAATTGAAAAACAATCTGTCAAATAACTCTTCTAAATCTTTTCAACATCTGTTTGAAGTATTAGTGGGTTTTTTAAATTATTTGAATTTTTTGCTAGATTATGTATTTCTCTTCAATAATTTAAAGCTTATACTATTATAAAATGTATCTATCAGTCAAAATAAGAAGTTGTATTACAAACACTTCTTTTGATTTACTCTACTAAACAATTAATTCTTACTATTATAGCTAGTAGTATTACATCAATATTGGACTAAATAATTAACCAACTAATTTCTTCTTTGTGGCTATAATTATCAGTCTTAATATAGCTCATAATAAAATTCATATTACTCTCGATTAATAGTGATATTCCATTTTTCATAAAGTTTGATTGGAATTAATGCTACTTTTGGTTTCCCTTCCATTTATTCCTTATTGTAAGATGTGTCTATGAAACCTGTTGATAATATTACTATTAATCAACAATACTATGACTGCTCTTAGGAAATATAAAAATAAAAATTATTATCACCAAAATTAAATATTTATTTATTTATTTATTTCTTTTACTTTTTATACACTACCAGTTATTATAACAGTAAGCAGTAATTGTCTACAAGAATCAATTACAAAAAGCATTTAGTAAAAAATCTTCTTTATTAAAATAATAAAATTATTTTAATATAGAATTATCTTTTATAGGAATAATTATAGAAATAACCCTTGAAGAAAACTATTACTAGAGAAAAATTTAAGAATTAAATGAAAACACTCACTAATACTCCAAAGAACTTATTAAAAGATAATAGTAGAGAAATTTGATGGATAATTGTGGATTTAAAGGATCAAAATTGATTTATAACAAGATTATAGCAACATATAGTCTATTTCTATGATTTCACGTCCTTCTTATTGATTCTGAAATAATAAAACACTTTAAGAAATAGTTTCAACTAATACTTACTTGATGGTAATAAAGGTATAATGGAATAATGTGATGATTTTTGGAAAAAGCAGCAAGAGGAGGCCTCTTGTAGTCTAAGAAAGCTCGCAGAGGCATGCCATGGAGCAAACGGAAAAACCAGTGGGTGAGAAAACAATAAACCATTTTGGATTATTGATCACATCATTTGTTGTCACATAAGATTATCTTAATTACTTAATTGAAGCTTTTACATGACTACCAAACCATTTATGGTTAAGAATAAATAGAGTAACAACTGTAAATCTTCTTTTATTCCAAAATAATCATTCATTTCTCAAAGTTATCAATGTTTTTGAAAATTTCATCAAAGAGTGTATTTTCTGTGAATTCTTAAAGATTCAGTATTTCATGTGGAATCATTAAAGATGGACTGTCAGTAAACCTTTTAATTTTACTTATAAGAGTTTTTTTTTTGGTTTTTATATGAACTATAAAGTTTTTAATTTGTCCTGGAAGTTTCAGAAATATTTATTGAGAAATGTATTTTTAATAAATTTTTTAATTTTTTACCTCATTTCTATATAGAATTGCAAATAGCACTATATGGCTGGTTTCTATGAGGTAAATCAATGGATAATAGTCTAAAAAGGGGTTTTAATGACTCTTTTGGGCTTTATCCATGGAAATTAATTAATAATTGACATGGTTGCAGGAGTCTAAGCTGCTCTTTACCTCCTTGGCACATCAAAATAGCAGCTTATTTGCTATTTTCTTATGATATAATGAGGTTTTGACATGGTAACCAAGTTCCCAAAAGGTTTTAGTTCAATAATTGGGCCAATATCAGCCATGGATCCAAGCTTTGGAGCTTTTCACACCTCAGAGGCCTCAGAAGTTGGGTGCCCTGGCTCTCTTTGATGTCTTTTGTCCCCCCTTGACTATTTTTTACATCAAAATAGAAGTTCAGGCTTCAAGTGAGATATCCACTATGGGTGTAGCAAAAGTGCATGTACGAATACCATAATATCAAGTGCCACAAACATGAATAACACTATTCTTAGTGTATATGTAACATGGGATTTCTCACATTCCCATTATTTTGGCGTGAAATTGAGAAAAACAAACCTTTTCACAGATCTTTCATGTGGTATTGAAGTACTTTCCAAATTACCACCTCAAAGAGTTGATTTGAGCCTATTCACTCTATCAAGCTACCCTAGGTGGAGCTTTGCGTGGAAACCAAATCTGGCCTTAAATCCATGGATTTACTTACTCAATGAAAAGTTATTGATCTTTTCTGAATTAAAAAATGATGAACACTTAATATATGCATGACTTATGGGTTAGGCATAGTTCAGAATTTATTTTTAAGATAATTTTGGCCTATTTCGGTATGTAAAATATACCTCAAGGCTCACATTCCCTCCCACCAAAAAACACAATTGTACTACAATTCTATTAATTGTATCAAGAATAAAAAGGCCCCAAATGGGGTTAATGTCCACTGTCCAACCTCTTTGCATTACTCAGATAAAGTGATTCAAAGCTCATTTATAGACATATTCAGGCTTGTGGCCTTCTTTCATGTCTAAATCTTCTTAAGAGTTTATCTGGGTCAGGTATTTCTGATTCTGCCAGCCATTCATCTTCATGTACTGGATTTCTATATCTGACAAGATATTCTCTTTGATTTTTATCCCTAAGTCTCCTTTCTTGAATGAATTTCTTTATCTTTTGGTCTTCATTCTGTTCCACTGGTGGTACAGTTAAAGTAGCTGGGTTCCTTAAAGGAAACAATTCTTTGTCAGCTGGTTGATAATGTTTTATCAAGCTTACTGGAAAAGTGGAGTGTTTATTTTCCAATTCACCACTCAATTCCACTTGAACTGCATTCTTTCCATGTAAGGCAACAATAACAAAAGGTCCTACATGATAATATTTCAGTTTCTTTGGTCCTTTGATATTATTAAAATTCAAGGTTGAAACTGGAACTAAGTCCCCTTTTTTGAGGTCTGGTACTTTGTGACTCTTATCCCACTTCTGCTTTTCATAGTCAAAAGCGTCATTCATACTCTTTTTTGCATGATGTTTCACTTTATCAAGCATTATCTTGAAGCTGGTAGCTGTAGGATGAATGTCAATCAAGTCTTTCCTCAGTGGGTGTTCTGGGAGTCTTGGATTTCATCCTTCTTCTAACATAGCAGGAGTTAGGCCTGTAGAGGAATGGACTGATGTCTTATATTCCAGTTCCAATGCAGGTATTAGAGTGCACCAGTCATGGGTAAAGCCATCTGAGTCTTTGAATTCTAACCCATAAGCACAGAATCTCCTGATCATGTCCCCTAAATTTTGAATCATTCTTTCTGCTACTCCATCTGTTTGAGGGTGATATGCTGTTGAGTATGATAACTTAGCCCCAAACAATCTGTGAAGATTGGTCCAAAGTGCAGAGGTAAGCTTGGGATCTCTTTCACTTATAATATTCTTAAGTAACCCTGTATGAAAAATAACTCTACTCCATAGAAGAAGAGCTTTATCCCTAGCAGTGTCATCTTTATAACATGGTAAGCATAGGGGAGTTTTTTTATATCTGTCTACAATGACTAAACAAGAATTATAACTTTTGTCACCACTTGGAGGAAGTGCTGTGACCCGATCCATGTGAGCAACTTCCCAAGGGTATCTTGGTTCTTGAAAATAAATCATTATTCCAAATTTCTTGCCTGTACATCTGTTTATGTTTTGGGATTTATCACAGGTATGGCAATATTCAATGGTTTCTTTTCTCCGAGATGGCCACCATGCACAGTTCTTCAGCTTTTCAAGTGTTCTGTCTTCTGACAGGTGTCCAGAGTAGATGCTATCATGGCATTCATTAAGAATTGTATTGATAAGCAATCTTCTACACAATGTCATTACACAAGAATGTTTTGTTCTGTGGTAAATTATCCCATCAAACAAGTTAAATCTTCCTTCAGAATAGGAATTCTTCCAAAATTCATCCAGCGCATTGACTAAATATGTATCTTTGCAATCTTTATCTAATAAGAAAAGAAAGATATGGGAATTCTTGTCTTGCTTATAATATTCTCTGATTTCTTCAAACAATTCAGTCCCAATATCAGTTATGTTAATTCCTTCAATTGGAATCTGTAGTTCTGCTTCCAAAGGTACATGAGCTGGGTTATCAGGAGTATTGGCTAATGACCACCTGCTAAGTTCATCAGCATTCTTGTGAATTTTTCCTTGTTTATGAACTATATTCATGTTACCTCTATATTCTTGAATGGCTATTTGCCATCTCAATGTATGTCTGTTGGGAGTTTTCATGGCATTACAGTCAGTTATCACTTCAAAAACACTTCCATCAAGATAATAGTGTAATTTCTCAAGTGCCCATACCAAACATAAGAACTCCATCTGGCTTGCACCATATCTGGCTTCTGTTGGTTTGATTTGTCTTGAGATGTAACAAACTGGTCCCTCTGTAGGTTTGTCATCAATAATTTGGACTTGATGTAGGGCTGCCCCTATTCCATCTCCACATGCATCAATATAAAATTTAAAAGGTATATTCCAGTCAGGAATGAGGAGTAAAGGTGCTTCTGTATGAGCTTTCCTTATCTTCTCATAAGCTTCAATTCTTTCCTGTTTCATCTCAAGTACTGTCTGTTGATCACATATTCTATAGAGAAACCTGGCTAGAATTGCAAAGTCTTTTAGGTGTTGCCTTTAATAACTGTAAAAGCCGAGAAAAGACATCATTTCTTTCTTATTCTGGGGTATTGGCTTAAGTAGCACTACTACTACTTTATTTTTGTCAATACCCAAGCTTAAACCAGAAACAATATATCCTAAAGCCTTAAGTTCTTCAAATCCAAAATTACATTTCTTGAGTGAAATTGTAAGGTGTGGATATGAAACTTTCATAAAATATCAAGTACTTTTCCTGTCCTCAAAATTTGTATAAGGTAGAATTATTTGAAAAGAGTAAGAAATAGTATTTTTAAAGAGAAAAACACCAATTTCATTGTTTTGAACTTTTTAATTATAAAACAATAATATAATAAGAATTTATTGTTTTACCAACAATAAAGATTTATCCAAAAATACTCTACAAGAGATATTTAAGGCTACAAAAGAAATTTCTTCAAGAGGAATTTCAATTGGAATTAATTGAGAAAAGAACTGCAAAAAATTAATTAAAGAACAAAGTCTTTTAAGAAGATATTTAAAGAGAAAACATACCCAAAAGTGACCAGAGTGAATTTGGAGACAAAGTGACAAAGTTTACAGTGATGAAAGATGCTTTAATTCACTTTTGGGGTGGTTCAGGGGTAAAAATGATTATAAGAGTTACAAACAAAGATTATAATGATTTTTTCACGTGGTTAAAAGGTTCAAAATGATATTAGAAGTGTGGCTGGAATCTTTTATTGCTTGGTTTAACAGTTTTTAAACTAATTATAAAAGGAAAAGATCCTAACATGAAGAGAAAAGTGCGGCAAAGAAGGCATTCTTTTATAGCCATCAATTTTCTTACTCCAAAAGTAAATTTTACTCTTGTCAGTCGTGGAAAACACTCTGACAACAGAAAAGCCAATTATGCCATCATTGAACCCTGGTATAGACCAAAAAAGGGCTGGTTTTAGGCATTTTTTGCTATTTTTAGCCATTTTAGACCCTTAAATCAGCCATTACTATAGTAATACCTGGCCTAGAGCATTCAAAACATGTCAGAATGAATGTAAGAGACACAGAAAGCAGTTAAAACTGTTTTTACTAAGATTGTTTTATCTTAAGGGTAGTTTTACCCCCTTGTCAACAGTTAAAACTACCCTGGTTGGTATCAAAACCGCATCATCAATTGAGTCACAGACCCTTTGACTCAATTCCAGGCCAAAATTGATGAAACTTTGCGTGGACTTTGACATCTCATGCCTGTCAGAAAGTATTTTGGCGGTCTGGCTCCCCCATAGAGCTAGATTTCCTTCCCCCCCCCCCCCCAAATTTAATCTTTCCAATTTATTTTTCCCTTTAATTCCTCATCATGTATTATACTTACAATTTAAATATGTAATTCAATTGAGTCTTACAGTACACTACTGTAATAATTGAAACCTCATATGAGAATCAAAGTTCACTTATGTAATACATGCGCACATTTTGACAATTCAATTGAATTCAATTGAAAATACTTCAATTCCTCATACCTTCTAAAATATACACAACACCTCAATTTTAACACCAAAATTGATGATTAACATTACATTTGATGTGAATTTAATAAAGTTTTTGAGGGTTTTCAATTTTTATACAGAAAATACAAAAAACTTAATTTAAGCTTATTTAGACTTGAGTTACAAATATTTCACTCAGAGGGAACCCCACCTAATTTGTTATAAGGAATCCAATGGTGAAATAAATTTTATATTTTTATTTGTTAGATAGAAATCTATAATAAAGTTTATTTAACTTTTTTCCAAAATTATTTTATTTTGGTTAACTTTGCTAAAAATTCATTTTTACTTAATTTTTTCAAGTAAAAATGTGTTTTTACTATTTTCAAATTTAATGTGTTTTTATTTTTAAATTATAATTAAATTTTTTATTATGTATATAAATTCATATTTATTTTTTAATTTTTATTATAATAATGTAAATAAATTTATTTTATTTATGTTTTTATATTAATTTTTTGTTTGTGGTCTTTTGGGTATATGAAAATACCTCTAAGGCTCCCAGAAATCTTCATATTCACTCCTGTAGCTTTGTCAAGTACTCTTTCAATTCTTACAAGGTGCAAAGACCATTAGTCAGAACATATGATAGTATCATCAATAAAAATGATAAGCCATCCTTCAGACAATTCTGTGACAAAGTTGGTATTCATAATTCTTTGATAATGAGATGGTGCATTTTTAATACCAAATGGCATTCTAAGATACCCATAAATACCACATTGAGTGATAATTCTAATTATTTTCTTGTTTTGGGCATCAAAAGAGTTTGATCAAAGCCTTTCAATGCATTCATGGATGTTATATACTTGGCTTTAGAAAATTGGGTCAAGGTTTCTTGAATTCTAGGAATTAGATACCTATCTGGAACTGTGTAGGTATTCAATGCTCTAAAATCTCCAACCATTATTGATTTCTCATTATTCCAAGCAATAATAACAGGTGTTGTCACTGCAACTTCTTCATTATGGCCTAATTTCCTTAGTACACCAAGTTGGATCAATTCTTGGATATGTTTCCCAAGGCTTCTCTAGCTCTGGGACTGGCTTGATGAGCTGGTCTTCTAAGTACTGGAGGGTATGGTATGTCAATATTAAGATTAATATCAACTTTATGCCCTTTAATAGCACCTAATGGTTCATTATCAGAAGCAAAGGCATTCTTATATGTGTATAACACATCAATAATATCATGCCTCATTTTTGGTGATAATGATAGATTAATTTGTGATTCAACAAGTTGATTAGCCACAAATTCTTCCTTATAAGTATCTTTAACAGAATATATCATAGATATTTTCTTTGGCATATTGGAAAAAGCAAGTTTTTGTCTTTTATTTTCTCCAATTGTGAAATATCTGTCTATATGGTTATTGATGTCAATACCATTCATATTCAAGTAATTATTTCCAAGAATGATGTGCTGAGATGTGCAATTGTCCATTACTACTATCTCATCTTTCATTCTTACACTTCCTGCTGGATGTAGAAATACAAGATTAGTGTCAAATATGCCCAAATGGTACATATTATTACTAGCACTGCTAAATTGTACATCCTCTATTGGTAATAGATGGCTTTTCCATCCAGGGAGTATGCCTTGAAGATAATTGTTTCCTACACAAGTACAAAATGCTCCTGTATCCAAATCTACTTTTGCTTCAATATCATTCATTAGGATTGATGTGATACAAGATGCTCCAGCAGTGTATCCTTTACCTCTAGCAGGTTTGGTTTTACACATTCTGTAATCTTGCATATTGATCAGGGTATGAAAATCCTCACTGTATTGTGGCAAGTGAGTATGGACTTCTGTGACCTCAAATAAAGCTTTAATTCTTTCAATGGGATAGTCCTCTACTGGTGTATCCTCAGAGATCGCAGAATCTAGGTCCGATTCTTCTTTCTCTTCAGTACACTGAACTTCTTCAATGACTTTAACTTCATTAATATTTGCCTTTTGGTGCGGGTGTGGGGGAAATTTGGAGTGCTTCCACAATTATGACACTTCAATACAGGTCTTTCAGGCCTCTTATCTTCTCTGGAAGTTTTAGAGACCATTTTGGATTCCATAGGGACTCTAGTCCACGTTTTACCAATTCTTGTCCTAGTAATGATATCTTCCATGGCATTAATGTAGTCTTATGTTGAACAGAATTCTCAACATCTGCACTTGATAGCATGTTCTAGTTCTCTTCCACATTTTCTTAATATTTTCATATTAATCATAGAGTCAGACATATCTGGGTGTAAGGCGGATAATCTGTCTTTCTGTTTGAGGAACCAAGTAAGTGGTTTATCCTTTTCTGAGTTAAAAATGGTACTTTCAAAAGAATTTTACATTTTAAATATCCAAGAATTGTTAGCCCATTTGGTGATTATTTCACATTTCCACCAAGGCCAATCATGTTTACCATTATCTAGTCTCATTTTGTAATACCATTTCTTTGCAGTTCTGGTAAACAAAGAGTTTAGCTTGCCTAATATGATTTCATCAGGTGTGTGAAAATCTTCTTGCAACATATCAATGTTTCTGATGAACTCAATATGATTGTATCCTCCTGCACCAGAGAATGTTGGCCATTCTTCCAGCTTGCAAATATGTTTTGCACATATAGGATTTTCTACTAAAGATGGGGTCAAACTTCCTTTAACAGAAAGTTTTTCTTCAGTAAAAGGTATAGAATGTCTTGGCATATGTGGTTCATAATTCTTATTAATTTGTTCCACATTTGCAATTATTTCATTCTTTAACTTCTGCCTTTCACTTTCACTTTTTGCCAAATGTGTGACAAACTGATTGGTATTATTAATTATTTCCAAAACATGATCTTTTAGAATTCTAAGTTTATTATTAATGTTCAAAATTGAAAGATCTTCCATTTTATCATTTTGGACTTAACATTTACTTTCAATTCTGTCACATGTATTGGTAATTGAATCAAGTCTGACATTTGTCAACTTATACCACTCAGTATACTTTTTGTCATTTCTTTTCAATTCACTTATGTCTGATGTTATTTTATTTAACTTTTCATCAAATTTGCCAAGTTCTACATCAATACTAGATTTAACGAATTTTATTTCATCTATTATTTGTGTGGAAAATTCCTGTTCATCCTTGCCTGCTCTTTGGCTGTGAATTCCATAAGAGTCTTGGACATATTGAAGACACTGTCCACAGCTGAAGGCTCCCATTTTGGGATCCTGTACCCTTGTTGGTAAGGTCTGTGCCAATTCCCTTTTCCTTTTCCCTTGACCTGATGGTTCTTGGAACCTTTCTTCTTCTTCTGAGGTCCTTTGGGCTTCTCCTTGGATGCTTCTGGAGCTGGTTTGGAGCTGGTAGACGCCATTGGGCCTTCTTCCAAAGCTGGGGTCATTTCCAATTCCTTCTTCTGGTCTACAGATAAAAGACTTTGGTTCTTCAACCAATTCTTTATCTCTTTGACCTTGTCTTTGCAAAAAAATGTGCTCCACCCTCCTAAGAGTTGTATGGTCTTGTCCTGACCCAGAAAGCTCTTGATGTGTAAGTAGGAGTTCATGGCCCCCTGCCAAAGGCTTGGGCATATTTCCCACTCCTCTTCTTTTGCTGCTCTGAACCAATTTTTGTATTGGAACTGATATATTTCTATGCCTTCCACTTGGAAGTGGTTCAGCCCTTAAAATATGACCATCAATCAGTTCAGGCTCAGAGTTCACATCAAAGTTTGTTGGTACAGACCTTGGGGAATGGGGGGAAGCTCTGGCATCCTCCAGATGTGTCTTTCTTGAAGAAGACTTGGCAGATCTTGTTCTGGTCTTGCCTCTTCCTTGTCCAGGTCCATCTGGTTAGACTGAATAGCTGCTTCCATTTCTAATATGCACCATTTTCACATCAATTCAAGAGAAAATAATAATTGAAAACAGAAAACACACACCTTTTGGTGGTTGTTTGGCTTGTTCTGTCTCAAATAAAGTGCCTCTTTTAGCAATTTGCACTTCAGTACTGTCTTCAGATTTTGCTTCTGAAGATTCTGGACTGGTAATATTTCTTTTACTGAGTCTATTACCAGCTGCACAGTATTTGATTAAAGACACTAGAGAAAAATTGATAATAGAAAAATTCTTTTTTATACTTTTAAAATATTTTTTAAGATTTTTTATAATTTTTTATTTTTAAATATTAAAAAATTATTCTTTTTAAAGGAAAAACAAATTAAATTTATAATTTTGAATCAAAATTAATTCAGAGTAACTCAAAGAATAATTTTATAACTTTTTAGATGTGAAAAAGCCACATGTCAAAACAGTATAAAATTAAACCAAATTCCTCAATGAAAAAGATTTTAAGACAATTCCAAAAATAAAAATAAAAATTACTTCAAATTAAAAGAAAAAAATAATTAAATTAATATATTTTAAAGCTTAAAAATATATTAATTAAGGGTACAAGGTTTGAAAAACATGCCCAGGCCCCCAAATGTAAGATGTGGTGGGTATGGGGTTTTTTAGAACACAATAGTGAAGTCTAGAATATGGTTAAAGCAAATTCTATGAATAAAACCATGGCCAGGCCCCCAAATGTAAGATGTGTCTATGAAACTTGTTGATAATATTACTATTGATAAACAGTACTATGACTGTTATTATGAAATATAATAATAAAAATTATTATAACCACAATGAAATAATTGTTTATTTATTTATTTCTTTTACTTGTTATACACTACCAGTGATAATAACAGTAATCAGTAATTGTCTACAAGAATCAATTACAAGAAGAATTTAATAATAAATCTTCTTTATTAAAAAAAGACAATTATTTTAATATATAATTATCTTTTATAAGAATAATTATAAAAATAACCCATGAAGAAAACTATTAATAGAGAAAAAATTCAAGAATCAAATGAAAACACTCACTAATACTCCAAATAACGTATCAAAAGATAATAGTAGAGAAATTTGACAGATAATTGTGGATTTAAAGGATCAAAATTGATTTATAACAATATTATAAAAATATATAGTTTATTTCTATTATTTCACGTCCTTCTGATCTATTCTGAAAGAATAAAACACTTTAAGAAATAGCTTCAACTAATACTTACTTGTTGGTAATAAAGGTATAATGGAATAATGTGATAATTTTTGGAAAAAACAGCAAGAGGAGGCCTCTTTTAAGTCTAAGACAGCTCACAGAGGCGTTCCATGGATCAAACTAAAAATCAGTGAGTGAAAAACAATAAACCTTTTTGGATTATTGATTGCATCATGTGTTGTCACATAAGATTATCATAATTACTTAATTGAAGCTTTTATGTGACTACCAACCCATTTATGGTTAAGAATAAAAGGAGTAACAACTGTAAATATTCTTTTATTTCAAAATAATAATTGATTTCTCAAATTTATCAATTTTATTGGAAATTTAATCACAGAGTGTATTTTCTGTGAAAGTTTAAAGATTCAGTATTTCACATGGAATGATTAAAAATGAACTGTAAGTAAAACTTTGAATTTTACTCATAAAAGCATAATTTCTTTTGGTTTTCATATGAATTCTACATTTCTCAGTATGTCTTGAAAGTTTCAGAAAGATTCATTAAGAATTGTATTTTTAATGAATTTTGGAATTTTTTACCTCCTTTCTACGTAGAATTGCAAATAGCACTATGTGGCTGGTTTCTATGAGGTAAATCAATAGACAATAGTCCAAAAGAGGTTCTTAATTACTCTTTTTGGGTTTATACATGGAAATTCATTAATAACTGACATTTTTACAGGAGTCTCAGTTTCTCTTTACCTCCTTGGCATGTCAAAATAGCAGCTTATTTGCTATTTTCTTATGATATAATGAAGTCTTGACATGGTAACCAAGTTCCTAAAAGGTTTTGGCTTAATAATTGGGCCCAGATCAGCCATGGATCCAAGCTTTGGAGCTGTCCATGCCTCAGAGGCCTCAGAAGTTGGGTACCCTGGCTCTCTTTGATGTCTTTTGTCCCCCTTGACTATTTTTGATGTCAAAATAGAATTTCTGGCTTCAAGTGAGATATCCACTATGGGTGTACCAAAAGTGCATGTAATAATTCCATAATTTCAAGTGCCACAAACATGCATAACACTATTCTTAGTGTAGATTTAACATGGTATTTTCCCATTATTTTGGCATGAAATTGAGAAAAACAAAAATTTTCACAGATCTTTTATGTGGTATTGAAGTATTTTCCATATTACCACCTCAAATAGTTGATTTGAGCTTATTCACTGTATGGAGCTACCATAGGTGAAGTTTTGTGTGGAATCCAAATCTGGCCTTAAATCCATGGATCTACTTACTCAATAAAAAGTTATTCATCTTTTCTGAAATTAAAAATGATGAATTTTGAATATATGCATGACTTATGGGTTATGCATATTTCAGAATTTATTTTTAAGATAATTGTGGCCTATTTTAGTATGTAAAATATACCTCAAGGCTCACACTTATGGTATGGTAAAGCTTCAAATCCAACCCTGAAATTGATCAAAATGAAAATCCAAGTATATTTCTATATATTCTAATTTAATTATAATTGAAAAAAGTTGAACCTCTGTCCTCATGATAGATTTATAGATTAATATTGATTTTATATCTTGAAGGGAAATATGTAGAAAGGTTTGTGGAAATAATTTTTGAAATATGGACTTTGTAAATATTCTCTGAAGAATCCTACCTTATCTGGCTGAAATATAATATTTGAAAGATTAATCCTCCTATGAAGCTAAATCTTTCCTCAAAGAAAGTGGTATCTTTTCAGTCTTATGTTGTTTTTAGAGTGAAAATTTAATTTTAACAAGAAATATTCCAATGAGATTTTTTGAGTGAGGGCTCCATAAAGCTCCATAAGAAATTTAGTTAGATATTGACAGAAAACATAGAAGAATAACAAATATCTTCTATTGAGGAATCTATGGCTAGGTTAGGTAGGATATTAAAATGCATAATATTTTCCAAATATATTACTTCATTATTGAAAAAAACTATAATATTTGATTAGAAATATAAAAAAAGGATATATAGTTTGTACACAAATAATTTCAAGGCTTATTTTCAATCCTGAGAGCCATCACATAGGCTTTCACTTCAAGAAGATAAGATATTTGGACATTATTTAGGTTTTTAAGATGAGAAATATATTACAGGTATGATACAACATGTATCATTTTTCATTAGGACAAACTTTTTGGTAGGAGGACTCCCTCCATTTATCTTATATTCTCATTGAGAAAGATAACCTTTATAATTAAATTACAGAAAATATTTTTTATATTTAGATGTTTTTAAAATATAAAAGTGGTTTAATTTATTTATTGAATATATATATCTCTCAAAAAGAATCGATTACAGAAGTTCAGCCTTACAATTTTCTCATAATTGTAGCTTATTATTAGGCCAATTTACTACATATGAACTGAAACTATATTCCCTCTGAAAAAACTTATTTCTACTATTGAAAATTACTCATAAAATCCAGCTGGTGAATTTAAGAAAGAACATATTCTAGTTGCCAATTCTCCACTACCCTTTCTATAAATATTTGATATTTATTTCAAGCTTTCAATATTGAAATAAGGAAGAGAGGGGGAGGAAAACTATGGTATGCATACTTCAAAAGCTCTTGTGGGAACTCATTTCAATCATAAAGTGTAAATTTTTAGTCTTAAAGGATAGAAAGGATTTTCTAAATATCTAAAATGTTTAGAAAGAGGTTATCTTCCTGGAATATTTCAAAGTTTCAGAAAGGATTTTGTTTTGAATAATGTCACATTTATCATATGGGAAAATTTCTCATTGCAGAAACACAAAATTAATGAGTTTTGTTCATGGGAAAAAATCAGATTGACAATATTTTTACTATATGAAGAAGAGATTCAAAGACTCAAATCATCTTACTAATCACATTCTAAATTGAACTATCTACTAATGGTGTCAGGTTTTTCTAACATTCAAAAGGCATAATTCTGTGAATTGTTTTGTTATTCAATGATTCAACTATAGATTTTTTACATGGATGTATTGTTTTATCTATTATTGAACAAAGATATTCCAGTTGAGGTATTCTATGAACCCCAAGGAATATATTATTTTCAATTAATTTTCCTCCATTCATAAAGCTTCCCAAAGTAGAAATAAGTATTTGAAAGAAAAGATATTTTTTCCAAAATGTTTTTGAAATCTTCAGTAACATGAATCAATGCCATTTGAATAAATTAACATTAATAGAGTACTCAAATCTTAATTTGATTCAGTTTGTTTTCAATTATGATAATTATGTCAGGGTGGATTCAGAGTTGTGAAGCGTTAACATTTTTGTGTATAATATTTACTCTTAATAATATCAAAGATAGAATTTTTGAAACTGAGAAAAAATTATTTAAGTTTTCATACTAAAAGTGAATTGAAGAGTTAAAGAAAATATGAATAGTAAACCTCAACTAAATATGTGAGATATAAAGAATTTAGATTTTCAAATTCAAAAAATGTTTTTGTATTTAATCTTTCTTCTCCAACTAATGCATAGAATGAAGAACAAATTGTTCAATTTCCATTTCTTTTTGAAATTTGAAGGTTTTGTGAAAAATTTGAATCATTGTTGTCTCAAAAAACATTCAAACAAAAAGAGTTTTTCATTAAAAAGTTCTTTTACTTTTTGATTCATAGTAGTGTTGGTACAACAGAAAAACTGGGCTATTTTAAATAATGAATTCTAAGGTATATCTATCATATAAGAAATCCTGAACTTGAATTGACTTTTACTTCCTGGAAAAATTCAGGGAACAGGCACTCCCACCTCTTGAAGAAAAAATGTGATAACTGAAGTATGGTTAGCCAAGAGAAATATTTATAATTGGCTTTTTCAAATGGAAATACTTAATTTAAAAGCTAATAAATACTTCTAAAAAGAGCTATAATTTTGAGAATAGAGTTAATATCTCTCTTCTTGTTCTGTTCCCTTGGACTACAGATCTCCTTCATCTCAATTCATATGAGCAGAAATTGATATTTGAAATGTTAAAGATCAAAAATCTTTGATAAATAATAATTAGGAATACTTTTATCTTTGATTTTTATTGAAGAAATTGAGTGGAAGAATTTATTTCTAAGAATTATTATAGACAAAACAATTAAATTGAGTTTTGTGTAGATAATATTTCAATTTTGAAGATTCAGCTTGGAAGATGACAAAATAGTAATAGTAAGATAGATCCAATTATGGATCATGCTGGAAGACATTTCTGTCTGGGCCGCACCTTCCACCCCTACAGTCGTAGCATTATTTTTCATTTTAATTATACCAGAAAGAATATACAATCAGATTATCTGTTACAAGAAATTTTTTTCTTTAAAGGGTAAGATTATTAAGAAATTCTGTTCTATTAGCTTCTGTATTATGCTCAATCAATTAATATTAGTATGAACAATATTTCATGAGCTAAATAAAATATTAAATCAATCCAAAACCTATCACAAACGTAAAATATTATCTAATACTTTTATTCATGAGAGTTTTTCTCACTTCAAAACTCACCACATTTCAATTGAGCCTGCATGAATAAGCTGAGAGATACTAATAGGAGCTAGGTTGGGTAAATTGAATAAAAAAATTAACATTCAACAAATCTTAAATCCAGAACTTATTTTCAAAAGCCATGCTTCTCACCAAAGAGTCTTGCAGTTAGTACTTACAGATACAAATGATATTTTCCTCGAAATATATGTGATAATCACCTAAAATTCTATAAATATTCCTCAAGCTAATCAGGTCTCAAACTGGTGCTTTTGGTTCTAAATAAAACTATATAGCCTAACTTGGAGATTTTTTTTCAAATTTCAAAAGGAATGTGGTTTCTTCAAGGTATTTTGAAAGAGCTCTCCAATTTTGAGTCATAATACCATTTCTCCTGAATATTGAATCAAATATAAAAAATACCTTATCTCAGACCCATCTCATGTATATCTCATATATTATAAATGTTTTGGTAGAAAAAGATTGAATAAATATTACAAAATGAAGCTCAATAAGCTGGTTTTGATAAATGTAAGTAATATAAAAATGAAAAACAACAGTTTTTCTATCAAACATAAGCTTTGTTGTGGATAATTAATTTTGATCATATATTAGATATTTTCTCATTTTATTATTATTTCTTATATTTATTACTGATCGACTGAAAATAATGTGACATATTTCTATTCTATATCATCTCAAAAACATCCTTTCTAATTATTTTCAAAAAAACAATTATTGAAAAATATATCATGATTACTTCAGAATAAGCTCAAGTAATATGGAATTTTTCATTTCTTATTTACAAACTTTAATTTCTGGGTATTTTTAAGACTCAAATATGAGCTATCTAGGTGAGAAAGTTGTTTTAAATTATCAAGATCCAGTTCTTCATGTAGAATCATTCCCCGATTCCTAAATAATAAAAAAATTGGAAAGGTTTTTGAAGCTTAATAGCCAATTGAAGATTCCTTTTCCTTGTACGCATTGAAAATCTTATTCATAATTTATCTTAAAAAATAACACTGGGATTTTAGAACTCCAATGGAAGCTTCTATACAAAATATAAGTTTTGAACAACATAAATTTAAAATTTGATTTCTATCAATCTGTTTGATTATTACCTTTTAATCTGAAATGATTTAATTTTAACTAAAAAAACATTCTGTATAAATCCAGAAATTATTTTTTAATGGAAATTAGCAGCTTATTAGCTAATATTCAGATGTTGTTAAGTGTTTAAATAACTTAAATACCTGGTATTTAAGCTATTCAATCAAATGAGTTTTTTTTTATAAACTCAAACCGAAGTCTATATAAATTGAATCATATTATTTGAATGAAATAAAAAAATTCGACGAGATTTTAATAATAACCACAATCTTAAAATGGTTCACCCTATTTTATGCTTTAAATATTTTTATACATCATCATTTTTTCCCGTTGAGATAATAGAATTATCTTATGCCAATCTTGAATGCAAAAAAAAGTCCTGAAGTCTTTCTACTTGCAAGATCTTTAGTTTTTTTTGTTATTTTTTGCAAAATTTCCTTTTGATATAATGTTACTCATTTCTTATCACAATAGATATAATATTTTCAATATAAAAAATAATAGTTTCATCATTTATTTCAAGAAATATTAGATATTTCATGAAATATAATCTCCATTTTTGATAAATTGTGTTCAAATAAACTATCTTATCTACTTATTTTTATCTGGAATTATTGGTTGAAATTCTTTTTCATATCAACTCATAATAATCAATTTAGAACATATTTCAGATTTTCTAGAATATAGTTTTGTAAGCTTATTTTGAAATCTTAAAATGTAATATTCTGAAAAGATAAATTTGTTTTTCTTGAAATATTATCTTTAATATACATTACTAATTTGAGAATATAGTTTTAAAGCTCTAAATATATTCAAGTTTCAAATTCCAATTCAAAATTTGAAATTGACCCAGATTAAATCATAAATCAATATTTTTTGCATTTGATTTTTTTGAAAAAAGAAATCTTGATAATATATTGTTGGAAAAAAGTATAAAAAGAGATATTCCAGTAGAGGAGTTATAAAAATGAATTAATTCTTCTGAGGCTTCTAATAATAAGGAAGCTGAGATATCAAATTATTAATTAAAGAGTTGGTGAGTTGAACTACAGAACCTCTGGAGTTATTTTATTTCAAATATCCCCCATAACTCAAATCCAATATTTGGTGGATGAGAACCTGGTAATTCTAATACTATATTCACTAAGTTTCACAACCACTAATCATTGAACCAATATGAAAAAATTAAATGAGCACGATTTGGGATAATCTTTTAAGCTAAGTTTCATTTTGTATTGATTTAATCATTCCATGAATTAAATTCTTGACCAAGATTTTTGTAATGAAATTTTTTATTCCTTATCTGTTCAATATATGAAATAAACTTACAAAAATATTAAAAATATTACTCCACAAATCAGTGTGTTTTCTGTAAGGTTTTTCTACAAAACTCTTAACAAAATTGGGAGTAATATGACTGTCCTAATGAAATATAATATAAGTTATCAAAACCACAATTTTAATTATAAAAAAAGAATATTTTTATAATTGTAAGATTATAATAAATCCTAATATTATAAATAATAATTACAGAGCTTATGTCAGGATGAAACTATGACAAAGATGTAAGTAGGCTAATTACAACTTTGACTATGTTTGTGACATGGTAAAAATTATTTTAAAAAGATTTATAAAGTTTTAAGATGGTTTAAAATGAAATTAAAGGGCTTTACTATACTGGGTATAGTGGTGGTGAGTGCTATTGAAAGCCCTGAGTGCAGCTTTATCTGTTGGGTTACAATAATTAAAGATTATAATTATACCTGATTATTTAACCAAGAGTAAAACTGTTTTTGACAGTTTACTACGTAGGTTATTTAAGAGAAGGATGAGGAGACAATTCTGGCTGTGAAAAAGCCTCCTTTTATCCTGAAATGGGGTGGAAAGGGTACTAGACCTTTCCACGTAGAGGAAGTGAAGATTTTTCACTCTCTAGGACTGGCTTGTGGTTTGCAAACAGCCTTTATAGCCTTTATTGGGCCCAGATGTGGCTTTGAAACCACATCTGGGCAGTTTTCACCAATACAGGGTGAAAATTTTCATCTGGGGACCTCACAGCCTGATTCTGACATGTATGACGCATAGAATGCTGTACAGAAACTGTATGGGACCCCAGTATTGACTGACTTATGAGGTATTGAAGCATTAACATGATTCTTTGTCTGTTTGACACCTCATAATCAGAGTACAACTGTATCCTGTCATAATACAGCTGTATTGGTCATATTGTGGGATTATAACTTTCAAATGGCCATAACTCTGTCAGTTTTTGAGATATCATGCTCAACGTTGGCTCATTGGATAGCCCTGTATGAGCTCTACACAATGATACCCAATTTGTTATGGTTATCATTAAATATGACAAAGTTATCCCATGTACAAGGTTTTTTGTACATAGGCATGGTTTGGGCAAAAAGCTGTATTGAGCTTGTTTTCCTCATAACTTCTGTTATAGTTGAGATATGAAGAAGTGGATGGCACCATCAGATAGCCCTGATTGTGCTCTTTCCAAAAAGACCCCACTTCAAGTATCCCACACTAAAACTGTAGAAGCTAGATGAGAGGTGAATGTTTTGTTCACCCTTATTTGGCCTGAAATTAACCATAGCTCCAGTAATATTGGTGCTAGCTCAGTTTGGCTGGTACCATTGGATAGCCCTGGATTAAAGCTGCATTTTGAGTACCCACTTTATGGGGTTAAGCCTCTCCTTCTAGATTTTAGTTGAGAGGTGAAAATTAAGGTTTATGCTCAGCAATAACTTTGAGCAGGAATAACTTTGTTATTTCTTGTCCTATGGTGATGGGACTTATATTTTCAGAAAGAGGTTAGTTTCCTCTTTCTTTTGATACCTTCTGAGCTGATTTGGCTCAGCTCCATGTTTTGGTGGTATCTCGGCTATGCCATTGGTTTATGGTATTTTGGCTGTCATGCTTGTGTGCTGGTTTTGAGTCACAGGCTGACAGCTTAATTATTATTCTACCATTTTATATACATTTACAGTGATATAATAGCAGCAGGTAACTTTCTACAAGAATCAATATAACTAGTGGATATCAAAAATACTCTACTCAAAAAGAAATTAAGTATTATTTTTGACAATAATTATTAGAAAAACTATTGTAATAAGAAGCCTAAAGTAGAGATAGAGATTGAGAGAGAAGTACTAATAATTTCAAAAATCCTTTTAGAGACAAAGCATCCAAAAAATGCCAAAAATAAATAAAAGAATAATTCATAAGTATTCCAGAAGAATTGGGTATTTTGGGATATTCAAAGTATAAAAAAACAATAATAAGAATTCTATAGGTTACAAGAATATAACTCATTGTAATATTCATAATTCCACATCATTTTATTATTCAAAAAGATTTAAAATTATTAGAGTACTTTATTAACTACCACAACTAAGATTCATTGATTTTATTTTAAGATAAAGCTGAATGATATGGAAAAAACAAGATCAAGGAGGTTCCTTTTAAGTTCTTCAAAGTATACAATATAAATAGAGAAAATGCAAGGAAGCATACTGAAAAACAAAAAGTTGAGAAACAATTTACCACTCTTGGTTTAGAGATTACATCAGCTTGTTACTGAAAGAAACCATTTGATTACTAAGTAATGAATTTTTCATGACTACCAACCCATTTATGATTAAGAAATAATTGAGTTGATCATTTAAATTTCTCTTTATTTCAAAATAAACATCTATTTCTCACAGATATCAATTTTATTGGTAATTACATCACAGATTCTATTTTCTGTGATTTTTCAAGTTTCAGTGCTCTACATGAAATCATCAAAAAGGGACTGTAAATGAAACTTTTGCTTGAGCTTGTGAGCTTATAATTATTTTTGGATATAATTAAACATAACCTTTTTTAAGTTCATTGTGAAAGTCTCAGAGCAATTAATCAAGAAATGTATTTCTAATAAATTTTTGAAGATCTCATCATTTCCTCCAAAATAGTAATGTACAGGTGGTTTACTGATTAGTTATCAAAGCGTACCAGTCCAAAAGTGGGTTATTAGTCTGGGAAAATCTCAATTTGGCCTATGGGAACCTATGTGAACCTCAGAGGAACCTGAAAGTCAGGTACCCCAGCTCTATTTGACTTTTGTCCTTGCCCCCCTCACTGCTATAATTTATACCTATAGCAGTATTTCCATAATACCATTATATGTATATGGTAAAATAGAAATGCACTAAGATTGTATGAAGTTTTATTGCATATATGCATGGGCCTAGTCTGTACCAATTGCCACATATGCATGGCATTCTGAGAATCCCATTATTTGTCCCTGAAATTGCATTTTCAGTCCACAATCAGGTTTTTTTGCTGAATATGGGTTTAGAGGGTTGCTTGCTGAACAGTTCAAGTAATTTCTATTCATTTTTTGCTTATGGATGGACATAATTTAAGAGTCATTTTGGGTATACCTCTTATGCAAGTACACAGGCTAAAATTTAGTGTGGAATCCAAATTTGGTCTTATATCCTAGGATTTGCTTACTCAATAAAAAGATATTCATCTTTTTCTGTTTAAAAATGATGAATTTTGGCAATCAACATGACTTATGGGGTTTTCATGGTTATTGAGCTATTCTTGCTTCAAGTTGTGACCTATTTGGGTATGTAAAACATACCTCAAGGCTCACATTGCCAGATATGTCAAGTATGAATTTAAAGAATTTCAAGTGATATTAAAAAAAGTTAGAAAAATGAAGAACAATGTATGGAATAATCATTGTATTGATTATTTATTCTTTTAAAAAAGAATGAAATATTCTTAAACAGAAACTTGAATTTGTTTTCATAAAAAAGTTTTCACAACGAACAACAACAACAATCTTTAATTCAAAAGAAATGAAAATTATTCCAAATGACTATTTAAAGCTCCCAATCACACATAAGTTATGAGTTTGAGTCAAATTTCCATTTTCATTCAAAAAAATAATAAAAAATTTAAAAAAACGCAGTAGGCTCAAATGTTATTGTTGATAAAAAGAAATAAATTCGAAAACGCTTAGATATGATTTCACTTATTACTTCATTTAACCCTTGTGTGTAGAGCTTTTTTTGAAAAAATAATAAGAACAAAAACACCATTCATTTGATTTATCAATTATATGTTCTAAAACCATAAATTTCAATTATTTACATGTTATGATGGTTTTCTAAGAATGAAACAAATTTTGACTATAATCCTTAAAAGCTCAAATTTTACCGGACTTCGAATTAGAATTATACCATAAGGCGCCGCCAATTTTTCGTAGAATACAGTCTATATATACATACGTCAAATGTTGAACAGGTTAACATTCTTTCAGATAAGTTTTTGTGGGTCATGAATGACCTTCCACTGCCTTGGAGCTATTATAAAGCGTACTGATTGAATAAAGGACCTAGTGATGTTCGCACAAGATGCAGGATGAAGTCTTAATTAGGCTTGGGTTCCACTTTGTTGACGGTTGCCAAACCCATTTGGTTGTTTGTCAAATCGGTGGCAAAGTAAACATTCTTTTTTATCCGAAAGCACATGTATAAGTCAAAAGTCTCGGTTTAGATTCCGTGAGCAACTTACTTTTAGAAATACATCTCCAATCAGCCATTGCCTTGGGCCACCCACTGTACCAGTGGCAATGCCACTCATGCATTGGGCAGTCAAATTTTGCGAAATTGCTTGAAATGTCAGATCTATTGGGTTAATTTCAAAAATTCCACCACCAAAGCTCAAGCCAATCTTGACTCTGCTTGTGCATGGAATTCGGAATCCACCGTTTTGATCACTTACGGCGCCTGGGATGTTTCGATGAATAGCAATAGCATCTTCCGGTGGTAATATCATCAAGGTAGTTCCTGTGTCTAAAATTCCCGTTCGGTCGGTTAATATGGTTCTTCCATTCACTTGTATCTCTCGTATTTGCCCCTCCCAGAATCCTCTCTTGTTGACATTGGGAAACAAAAACAACTTTCCAGAAAACTTGGTCTGGTCAATACCTCCAAGTGTTACTTGACCTGCATTGAACCACTAATCAGACGTCTTCCAAGAACAAATTTCAAATCTCAAACTTTTGACTGACCGATGTTTTCTGAGTCAGAGACACGTCCTAATGCATAGCCTACAAAGGCCCCTGATAAGGTTCCTTCTTTAGCCATCGCCTCAATGGGTGTTAAAACTCCTTGATTTGAAAGAGTGCTTCTCGCGGTACCCAACAAGCCGTTAAAAGGGCTGTCAATGCCGGTTTTGATTTGTTAAAAGAAAGTTTAATACAAAACGAATCACCGAGCCTAAATATAAAACAACGCGAGGAAATCGTACTAACACGTATTCTGCCGTAAACTCTTTGCTTGCTAGAGTGACACCACCAAAAACATGATTGGTTAAAGTCAAGCCCCCCATAGTCAGTGTCTCTTCAACCAGAACGCCAGAAACCCTTCCAGTCCCTGATGAAGAGCGAATTTAGCCTTATTAATGGATTTAAAAAGTTCTGCCTGTTTAAAAATAACGACATACCATACACAACTTGAAATTTTTCGTTGCTTATTTTTAAAGTTGAAGAATCAAACCTCATGGTTTTTCCACCGCAGCGCCTGGAGGGATTTTCTACTTTTCGACAACCTTCAAGCTGAATAAAGTGAAAACAAAGTAGTATGTGTAAATGCATTCCAAAAAAATGAAGCCTTTTAGCTGAAATTCAAGTCAAGTAATACTGACCCCTAACCAAGTGTCTGCCGAGCCACTATCAATTATGACTGTAAATTCTTTCGGAGGGGTACCGACAAGAATTTGAGCAAAATAACCTATATCGTTAGCTTCGATGCTCAAGCCGATTGAGTTTGCCGCAGTTAGTGGGGAAGGAGGCGTGACAGAACCTTTTCTCGATGCTAAAAATGCTGAAAGAGGAAACCCATTCCGATCCTTCTTATTATTTTGGCGTTCCGCTAAGCTTCGTGGTTGGAGTGGATTCTCATTAAGCCGCCAGCCCACACTTTCTGCACGACGACGAAGATTACTAATCAAAACTCTTTCATCTATTGACTTGTCTGAAAACTGCGCGTGCCGTTTGAGTGCATGATTTAGATGTTGTTGGAAATAAATTTCAGGGTCTAGGTTTTCACTACCTTCACTAGTCGGTGTTCGACGAAGTGAAAGAGTAATTGATTTTCCTTTTCCTACAGTGAGTAAATCAAGCTGGGAGTTCTTGAAAGTGGACTCATTATCACCACCAAAGCTTAAGTTTTTTGATCCTGATTTATCTGGGATGCTATGGAAAGGCAGTTTGTCTGATTCATGAGCATTCGCCTGTGGACTAAAGCCTTGACTACTGCTCTCCGTTTTAAAAGGTAAGTCTTCAATCATGACGTCTGAATTTATTTGATCATTGAAGCGTAAGGGTATCCCATGGGCCTTTAGGTCTTTGGCCATTACAAACGACCTTTGATGATTCTTGAGTGTTCTTTTATTTATTTTTGACTCGGATTTCTTAGGGTCTTCAGTCATAACCTCTGGGTTTGCTGCCAGCCCAATGTGAATCGAACGCGATTGAAGTTTGGGTGATGCCTCAACATCCTCCTTGCTTGTTTTACCGACAGACCGGCGAGACTTGATGGGTTCTTGGGTGAAAACGTCTGGATTGGCCGCCAATCCCATTCTAAAAATCACGTCACGTTTTTTTATTTGAGTTCCTGATGTTTTCAGCTTCTCCTTTTGCCGGGTTTTTGCTTCAAGCTCCTGTCCAAATCTGCCAGAATGCGCTGACAAATTTCCGTCCCGGGTTGATAGTATTCGGAGACGTTGATTCTTTTTCTCAAGTCCATGTGCCAAAAGAGCCTTTTGGAAGATGAAGATAAATAATGAAATTGCAAGACTCAAAGGCGCACTGTTCATTGAAGGTGAATGTCTTTGTTTGACAGATTTGAATGATAAAATAGTAGTTAAGAAAGATGAAACAGTTTTAAAGAGCAACTTTTGAAAAAAGATATCAAGATAAAGTGCATAAGATGATGAAAATTTCCCCCAAAGTTCTCCGTCACGTTGAGCGTAATCTCAAGTCAATGAGAAAGAAACGAAAAAACATAAAATCCAGGACGCTTTCAAAGTAAATATGAAAAGAGTAAGAATCAAAGATGTTTTTGACCACACGGCTCTGCCGTTATCAGACAGCCTCAGGCCAAGTTTTGATGTTGGTGAGGAGGCTAAGCGAAAAAGAAGCAGTATCAGTAAGTGGATGAAGTGAGACAAGCGTCGGTGCTTTCTGGATAACTTTTTTCTTTAGATTTGCTGCGTTGGCCTCAACAGTGAGGTAGAGTAATGTTGCAAGATGCCATCGCCAATGAGTTTCCGAGATCGAACAAAATGCTTTGGATTAAACTGGTGGTATTGATATTGAAAGAAAACCAACAAGCCTTCTTGGGCATCAGCTCGCCTTCCAAGACGAGAGCGCGGAGCAGTTTCTTCATGAAGCTGATTGATTCTCCGTCGTTAGCGACGGATACCAGCTCACAAAGGTTGAATGTGATGAGCTTGACAGAATCATTCATGTTTCCTAGCCGGCTTCCCGGAGCTCGTCTTGTCGGCATGGAGGGCAGCAACTCATCTGACATCCAAGATATCGGTTGATTGTGGATACAAACCTTAATTGCAACCAACAATAGTGTTTATCAGCCCTTGTAGTTTCCTTTGGAACTGCCAAGGCATGATATGAGGATATACCGAAGGGGATCGTGGCACGAGCTCTGGCGTTGAAGAACAATGCACTGTTAAAATACTTTACGCAAAAGATTACTTGGACCATTTAGAACGACGGAAAGAACATTTTCTCTTTGATTCAGCCTTAACGACGACAGCTGTCGTTCTGACAAATTACTCTGATGGGCTGAATTGATTGTAGATTAGCAAAAAGCAACCAACAAGCTACAAATTAAAAGCAAAAAGACATGTGAGGCTTCCCAGGAACATACGCTTCTTTGTTTGTAGTCTCAAAGCGATAAGCTAGGCCATCAGCTTGTTGGTGAAAATTGGCTAGAACCAACAAATGATTAATTAACCAAGTCGATACATTGAAATAGAACGTATTCCCTTTGAAGCAGAAAAACTATTTATGTATTTGAATTGTTGCTTTGCAAAACTAATCCGTAATGATATGACCATCAAGTTTTTTTGAAGCTGACAGTCAGAGACAAGGCATTGATTTTTTTGTTCATTTTATTTGACTATAAAGCACCAAAAGTTATTTAGTTAAGAGGGCGCATGGGGGCAAGCTTCCTTTTTTGCTCTTAAAGAAGCTCATAATGGCTATTTTTTTTGGATGAGAAGCCTGTTGAGTAGCATTCCATAATTGATTACCAGTGCGTAATTACTGAAGAATAAAATGTTTTGTTGGAAAAGAAAGAAACTTGGTTGATTGATTGATTATTGGATTGCTACATTAAAAAAAGTCTGGTTACCAAGTCGTAAGATGACTTGTTTTCAAATTCTCAAACAAATTAATTAGTCCTTTGGCTGGCAAATATCCTTCGAAAGCAAAAAAGCTGATCTTGCAGTTTTTAAAATAAAAGTACGTCAGAATTCTTTAATTCCAAAATAGAAGTCTTCGATGTCTGGACAGTTTTCAAAAAGGATGTTATTATGAAAGTAGAGTGTAAATTGCAGAGTTATATAATCCTAACTCATTTCGAACTTGTCCTTTTTCTTCAAAAAGAAACCTTACTACATATTTATGTGCGTATTCGCCTCCAGTCTATGTCTATTCAATGTCTAAAAAAACAATAAACTAATGTTGCTACAATTCAATCAAACATCAAAAAGTACACAAGATTTTTGGTCAACCAAAAAACACAGACGCTTTGCAAAGGAATGACTGCTGGCGAAAATAATGATAAAAACTTGAAGACTTCGAGAAGTTGTTAAGCAAAATAAATTAAGCTTTGATGTCTTTTTGAAATAAAGGTGATTGTATAGAACTCCCGTTCGATCCAGTTGGACCATTTAAAGGACCACCAAGACTAATATTCTTTTGTTGATTAGTTTTAGCTAGGGCATATACCAAACCCGCAAAAAACCCAGTGGTAATAGCCGTTATATTACCTAACGTCACTGGGTCTCCAAAAAAGATCATTCCACTTGCAGCTACTGGTAATTTGTTAAGTGCTCCAACCATAGAGTATGTAGTGGAGGATGTTGTTCGCACACACCATGCGGTGCTGTATGAGATAAAAACGGCTGCAGCGCCAGAAAAAGCCATTGCTGCGAGTAAGAAAGTGCGTCCTTGAAGAGGGCTAACTCCATCAAATTGTAAGTAAAAGTTAATATCAATCAGAGGCAAGTGTTTTTTGAAGAGGGATCATATGCTTACAAATTGCGGCTCAACGAGTCCGAGCTCCAGTCCTCAAAAAAGATTGAGAACATGACCAAAATTGGAATGGAAAGCAAATTATTGTAAAACATCGTATCCCAATCCTTAAAGTTAGTCAGCTTGATTTTCTTCCGCATCGCCAATACCTAAAGTTTTATCAATCAATTCATTTTCCTTTGGCAAGACCTTTTGACTTTGGCAGCAGAAAGCTCTGGATAGTCACACACAAATGGCGTCATCAAAGGCAATTGGAGATAAAACCCACATAAGCAGCACTGGCAAGGCAGTTAATCAACATCCAAAAGTAACCTGCATTTTTCCTGACTAATGCACTATAATCAATGGGCTCCTGGTCGAGGATTTGATCGGGGGAATGGGCTGATGCTAGGGGTGAGATATCAGACCAGGCGGCTATGAGAGATGAAAGAACCATAAGACCAAATGAGACCAATGTTAGGCCGGTGACCGAGCCGTTGAACCAAATCACTTCTCCATAAGCCTAATGGAGCCAAAAATATTAGCTAAGAGAGTTTGGCACTCATGTAAGAATAGAATACAGATAAAAGCAAAACTTACAATCAAGATGATAGTAAGATTCTTGAAGATTGTATAGACCGGTATAGTAAGAAATTGCAATGCCTTTGAGCCTGTATAGATTACGAGGACTAGCAAGAATGAGATTGGAAACCACTTTTTTACATCATTCTTATCAAGGTCGCGATATTTGATCAACTGATGATTCAACCAATAAGATAAGAAATGAGTTCCAAATAAGCATTCAAGTTAATTGGTTTTTTGGGTACAGAATTGCTGAGATGAAAGGAAGCACCCTAAAGTGTTTGGATAGTGCCACGCAACCAACACAAACGGTGGATTGAATAGTGAGAAGCAGAAAATTCATTGTGAAATGATGACCAGAAACGACAAACTAGATAAAAACAAGAACACAAACGGTCAATTGTCCCATGTTGTTTTATAAATTAACGATTGAGCAATCCTTACTTTATTGACTACTGTCATGAGAATACTGGCGGCACAATAGCAAAACACGGGCAGGGCTGGATTATTAGCCATTCGATCCACTCGACTCCCTGGTCCTACAGGAAAATTGCTAAAGAAGACGGGCAAAGAGGAAGGATTCGATGGCGTCGATGGAGATGAAGAAGAGCTGAATGGTGATGTCGAAGCTGGAATGTTGATCATTTTAGAATTTTGGGTGATCAATAACCTCAAGCGGTGATCAACAATCCTGTTGACCATGTGGTTTTACCACTTTCCCCGACAGAACTCGAACGCACCCGAAAAGGAGGATCGTCGCAAAGTCAATGGACCCTTGATCAAAACTGATCAGGCTCAAAATCAACCAACTCAGAAAAACTTAAGACCAATCAAGAGTGCAAAAAAAGTCAAAAATTCATTAAAATTAAAATTATTTCACAAAATGTAAGGTATTCAATAGAAGTCATCAAAATTTCATAAGAAAATTTTGCATGGCAATTAAAGAATTATAAGAAACATTGGATTTCGTTAAATTGATAAATCTAACAGAAAAATGAGGCATATTTATCAATTAGTCATTGTTGTAAAATTTTGAAATCAGGGAGACCACTAATCTGATTTCCCTATAAAAATAAAATTTCAAATACATATCAGAGCCAAATGGCCCACTTGAACTGAAAATTGCTCCTAGGCTACTTTTTGGAGGTAATAAAAATACAATCAAAGAAACTTGACCATTAATTGCATTTATTAGGAATGCAATCAATATCATGAAATATTTTATTCAAGGGTGGAAATAAATGATATTCTATCACTTGTCATAAAGCTACTTTACAGTCTAAAATCCTTAAGTTGAGGCATTACAAAAAAACTTTGAGATAAACAGGTGGACTTGACCCTTTCTCACAATCATTCAAAAATCAAAACACACCTATTTTAACTTTATAAAACCAATTAAATGGTTAACAAGACCACAACTTCCAAAAAAGTGACATAAAATACAGCCAATACTTGTGATCATTTAAAGAAGAAAATTTTCCTCTGTTTAGAAATCCTTCTCTCCTTAAGACAAGAGGTGAAAGAGGTATAAGGTTTTCAAGCTCTTCCTGAGAAAAAGACCTCAGCTTTCACCTCTCATCTAAGATTCTCAATTTCTATCAGGACCCCATCATGCAGGACCTATTCTTGAGGTGTTAATGAGGCTATCTATCAGTATTATTTTCAATCCTGTAGGATCATAGAGCAACATTTAGAGTGCTGCAACCTGTCAGGGTGACTCTATGATATAGCTTCAGAATGATAATAAAAGCTATAACTCTGAGTGTGACACGAAAATAATGATGATATTAGAGTGGGAATATGAGTGAAAAGGGCTATACTAAAATAATTTAGTGATGGTGAGTACTGCTGATAGCCCTGGGTGCAGTGTTTGCCTGTTGGTTTACAATAGCAAACCCTACAATACTTAAGCTTAAAGTATACCTGTTAAATTCTAAGAGTATCACTTCCTTTTTAAGAAGTTATACCACGTAAGAATATCAAGAACAGGATGCTGGATTTGCTTCCTGGTGAGGCAAAGCCTCCTTTTATCTTGTTCTGGGGTAGTGGGAGGTGGTTTACCTCTGCACATGACCACAGAGTGAAAATTTTCACTGCTGTGGGCTGGTTTGTGGTTCTATACACTCAATACAGGCTAGTATTGGGTTGAAGTGTGGTTTTAGAACCACAAGTGGTCATTTTTACTCTATACAGGGTGAAAATTTTCACCAATGGAGTTTACAGGTGTATTCTGGTGCTCCTGACGCATCAGAAACTGTACAGAACCTGTATGGACCTCTGTATTAGACTTAATTATGAGGTATTGAAGTATAAATAAGCTTCAGCGTCTGTTTGACACCTCATAATCAGAGTACAACTGTATCCTGTCATAATACAGCTGTATTGGTCATATTGTGGGATTATAACTTTCAAATAGCCATAACTCTGTCAGTTTTTGAGATATCATGCTCAAAGTTGGTCCATTGGATAGCCCTGTATGCGCTCTACACAATGATACCCAATTTTGTATGGCTATCATCAAATATGACAAAGTTATCCCATGTACAAGGTTTTTTGTACATAGATGTGGTTTGGGCAAAAAGCTGCATTGAGCTTGTTTGCCTCATAACTTCTGTTATAGTTGAGATATGAGGAAGTGGATGGCACCATCAGAGAGCCCTGATTGTGCTCTTTCCAAAAAGACCCCACTTCAAGTATCCCACACTAAAACTGTAGAAGTTAGATGAGAGGTGAATGTTTTGTTCACCCTTATTTGGCCTGAATTTGACCATAACTCAAGTAATACTGGTGCTAGCTCAGTTTGGCTGGTACCATTGGATAGCCCTGGCTTAGAGCTTCATTTTGAGTACCCATTTGATGGGGTTAAGCCTCTCCTTCTAGATTTTAGATGGGAGGTGAAAATTAAGGTTTATGCTCAGCAATAACTTTGAGCAGGAATAACTTTGTTATTTCTTTTCCTATGGTGATGGGACTTATATTTTCAGAGAGAGGTGAGTTTCCTCTTTCTTTTGATACCTTTTGAGATGATTTGGCTCAGCTCCATGTTTTGGTGGTATCTTGGCTATACCATTGGTTTATAGTATTTTGGCTGCCATGCTTGTGCTCTGGTTTTGAGTCACAGGGTGACACAACCACAGGAAATAGTAAAAATAAAGCATCTTATTTTCCCCCCTGATCTAAATCTTAAAGTTTGGAGGACAGACCCATTGGAAAGGGCTACATAAGGGATATCTAATGATACTACTAATAGCACCATTTTCAATAGGGATAAAAATATATTAGTGCTCTTCACCCAAAGCAGTAAAAACACTATTTCACAAAAATTGAAAATTATTTTGAGCCTGTATGAGATTACCATACTCAAGCCAAAATGGGTCCCAAGTATAAAAATCTTTTGAATTTAGCTAGGGGATACATTATCCCAACCCTTTGAAATATACATCTTGAAAAATTACAGTTCTATTAAGTTTTTAAAGCTATAATCTCACATCAATTTATATAGGTCTAGTATATGGGAAATTTTCCAATATTATTGAATTATGAGACTCTGACCTGTAAGCAAATCTTCATGCTTCAATTTCTCATAGATTGATCAATACAAGTCCCCCAACCATGTCCTCTACAGTTTTGGATGTTTCAGGAGAACCTGAACACTTCTTGAGAGTCTGTAACATACCTCCTACTATTTAAAGGGAATGAAGGACAAATTCTAGTCCCAAAGCTGCATTTTATCTCATTTTAATACCTTATTGAGCATTTAAGACCACTAATAAGCCACTGTAGTAAAAAGTCTGAATATGTGGTTGTGTTAAAAGGTGAATAACTTCCCCTTACTTCAGAGCCATATTTTCATTGGTATTCCTATTTGGTAAAGCAAGTATAAACAGATATCCTCTCAGAGATAACCTGTGGTAATTACAATTTTGATCATGTTAACTATTACTATAATTATTTGGTTTTTAATAATGGAAAACTGGGCTCACAGTAAATTCATCAGCACTATATATTACTAGTAGACTTATTTTAATAATTAATTTTGTATCAGAGATATAGCTACAGATCTTTTATTAATATATCATAAATTACTCCTGAGAAGTTTTTCAAGAATGATATTTGTTGGAAAATACTTAATTTTTTCTCAAAAAATTTCTCAGCTTGCCAATCAACTTCTCCATATTTCAAAAGATTGAAAATGAAATAATTCAATTTTTACTCCCCAAAAGGATTAAAAAATTCGATTATTAGTTTTAAAAGCCAATTGAATGGTATGAAATACAGCTTAGAAAGAAATTTATATTCTCTAAGTTTTATAAGCTTATAAGATACTTTTTGAATTCGAGTCTAAATATTGAGTAATAATGAAGATCCATTTAAATTAATTTATCCATATGAGTTCATGGCATATCTTATGGTGTGAATATGAACCCTTAATCAAAAATCAAGTACTAATTTTGAAAGGTTTGACTATGAAATAATAAGTAAAAATATCAATATCTTACTTATTGTACTCCGAATTTCCTGATTTTAATGAATAATAAGATTAAAATAATGATAATAATGAAGAATTATTATTATTATGGTGTAGGAATATTTATATTGCTTAATAAGAATAAAAAATTATAATTAAATCAATGTATCAATACTTAATAATTAAAATATATGTTGAAAGTGATTTATGTTACAAAACAAATAATAATAAGATAATTCATGGCAATAATATTATCAATATTAAGGTTATATATTAATATAAATACTATTTATATTACCAAAATTATTGAGAATAATTCTAAAGAGAAAATAACATACTTTTAACACTTGATATAATAGTTTTTTATTAATTTTACACCTCAGAATGGAAATGAGAATATTTTGAATTTTATTTAAAATAAAAAATAGAGAGAATTTCAGATTTGACTATTTGCTCCTGGACTTAGAGATCTTGGAAGAAATTAACAAATTACAATGGAATATTTATTCAATATTATATATATAATAGTGATTAATATAAAATACAGTTTTTTCCTTAATAATATAAGAGTCTTATATTAAATGATAAAGAAGTTTACCTTTTATTTAATGATTCTATTGTATTTGTTGCATCTTAGGGGAAAACACAGGAAAAAGAGGTCCTTTTACAGGAAATATCCATCCTTATAGTGACCAGATACCTTCTAGTAGACATTTACTATTGTTATACACTGTAATTGATCAGTATTTTGAGCTTGAGGTATGATTAAATCATTATCAAAACTTTTGATCTCATTCTTATACCATTTGTAGGGCTGTAACTTTAGCTCTGATTTGATGGGATCATAGGCTTGGAATACAACTTATTTTAGTCCTTTAAAGTATTTTTAATCATATTGTACTAATATCCACCAGTTTTATCCCTTATTTAACTGGTAAGCTTAAGATAAGATTAGAGTTATTGGTCAGAAATGATCATTATTAAGCCTTAAATTTAATCTGTATTAAATTTACAATTTTTGATGATAGAGAAATTCAGGGAATTGATTCTAACAGTTGGGCATTTCCTTACTAAGATTCTAGGAGGATTTGATTACATCATCAAAACTCTATTTCTGATTATTTTTCTTGTAATTCATCTTTTCTTTCAAAATGAAATATTTTTGTACTTTAAACAATGCTTTTAAAGGGCTATAAATTACATCTCATGATGACAATTATGTCATTCTTCACAAATTAACTAGTAGAGTCTGAATGTGTAATTTTTGAATTTTGGACTACTTTTAATTTTAAGTGGTCAACAGCTATTGCTATTTTTCCCAATGTCCCCTTTTTGACTTTTAACCTTGGTTATAGCATTCCAAAAAAAAAATAATAGCTGTATTTTTGAAGCTTTTTGCACTAAATGATTTTTTGTGATCAACTCTATTTCATGCTTAATGCAAAAGACATGAGATAAAATACCATGAATATGCACTGATCATAAAAGTGCTTATATCCAGGTTATCTCAGTAAGTATTGGGTTTTACATATACAACAGAAAGAAGTCATATATGAGGTGTTTTATGTAAAATTCAATGGTTTGATTTGGGGCACAAGTTTCTTCATTGGGCTCTGAGATAATCAAATATTTATGCTTTTTTACAACAGTTCTACTTGTTTTAAGATTATAATTTCAATTCTTTTATTAAAATTAGTTTGTAAAGTTGTTTTGGGGCCCTTTTTGGTAATGTGGTCTTATATCAAGGGCTCACATCCCCTACCACAACCAAAGATGGTACCAAAAAATCTGATATATCTAATTAGGGTATCATCCACTTTCCTACATCTTCAATAGTTTATTTTTTAGTCTTGAAGCTCAATAATGCTTAATTTTCCCATTCTTTGGGTGTTTTTTCATGTCTGAACCTTCTTATCAATTTGCAACATTAAAATTGATCAAAATTCATTTTAATTAATGTGGGGCCCTCAAATTATGCCTCCGACGCCACCCTCACCCCACCTAATCCTATCCACCTCTTACCATCCTTACGCTCATGGAGTGCCTTCCTGAAATGCCTCCAACGGCACTTACCATCTGTATGCTTGTATAGTGCTAGCAATTAAAAATTAATTAAAATTAATTAAAATTAATTAAAATTAATTAAAATTAATTAAAATTAATTAAAATTAATTAAAATTAATTAAAATTAATTAAAATTAATTAAAATTAATTAAAATTAATTAAAATTAATTAAAATTAATTAAAATTAATTAAAATTAATTAAAATTAATTAAAATTAATTAAAATTAATTAAAATTAATTAAAATTAATTAAAATTAATTAAAATTAATTAAAATTAATTAAAAATTAATTAAAATTAATTAAAATTAATTAAAATTAATTAAAATTAATTAAAATTAATTAAAATTAATTAAAATTAATTAAAATTAATTAAAATTAATTAAAATTAATTAAAATTAATTAAAATTAATTAAAATTAATTAAAATTAATTAAAATTAATTAAAATTAATTAAAATTAATTAAAATTAATTAAAATTAATTAAAATTAATTAAAATTAATTAAAATTAATTAAAATTAATTAAAATTAATTAAAATTAATTAAAATTAATTAAAATTAATTAAAATTAATTAAAATTAATTAAAATTAATTAAAATTAATTAAAATTAATTAAAATTAATTAAAATTTAATTAAAATTAATTAAAATTAATTAAAATTAATTAAAATTAATTAAAATTAATTAAAATTAATTAAAATTAATTAAAATTAATTAAAATTAATTAAAATTAATTAAAAATTAATTAAAATTAATTAAAATTAATTAAAATTAATTAAAATTAATTAAAATTAATTAAAATTAATTAAAATTAATTAAAATTAATTAAAATTAATTAAAATTAATTAAAATTAATTAAAATTAATTAAAATTAATTAAAATTAATTAAAATTCATTAAAATTAATTAAAATTCATTAAAATTAATTAAAATTAATTAAAATTAATTAAAATTCATTAAAATTAATTAAAATTCATTAAAATTAATTAAAATTAATTAAAATTAATTAAAATTCATTAAAATTAATTAAAATTAATTAAAATTCATTAAAATTAATTAAAATTAATTAAAATTAATTAAAATTAATTAAAATTAATTAAAATTCATTAAAATTAATTAAAATTAATTAAAATTAATTAAAATTCATTAAAATTAATTAAAATTAATTAAAATTCATTAAAATTAATTAAAATTAATTAAAATTCATTAAAATTAATTAAAATTAATTAAAAATTAATTAAAATTCATTAAAATTAATTAAAATTAATTAAAATTCATTAAAATTAATTAAAATTAATTAAAATTAATTAAAATTAATTGAAATTAATTAAAATTAATTAAAATTAATTAAAATTAATTAAAATTAATTAAAATTAATTAAAATTAATTAAAATTAATTAAAATTAATTAAAATTAATTAAAATTAATTAAAATTAATTAAAATTAATTAAAAATTAATTAATAAAATTAATTAAAATTAATTAAAATTAATTAAAATTAATTAAAATTAATTAAAATTAATTAAAATTAATTAAAATTAATTAAAATTAATTAAAATTAATTAAAATTAATTAAAATTAATTAAAATTAATTAAAATTAATTAAAATTAATTAAAATTAATTAAATTAATTAAAATTAATTAAAATTAATTAAAATTAATTAAATTAATTAAAATTAATTAAAATTAATTAAAATTAATTAAAATTAATTAAATTAATTAATTAATTAAATTAATTAAAATTAATTAAAATTAATTAAAATTAATTAAAATTAATTAAAATTAATTAAAATTAATTAAAATTAATTAAAATTAATTAAAATTAATTAAAATTAATTAAAATTAATTAAAATTAATTAAAATTAATTAAAATTAATTAAAATTAATTAAAATTAATTAAAATTAATTAAAATTAATTAAAATTAATTAAAATTAATTAAAATTAATTAAAATTAATTAAAATTAATTAAAATTAATTAAAATTAATTAAAATTAATTAAAAATAATTAAAATTAATTAAAATTAATTAAAATTAATTAAAATTAATTAAAAATTA